>OX457082.1:9067359-10284325 GCA_949752815.1 Conops quadrifasciatus | reverse complement strand
AATATAATATAATATAATATAATATAATATAATATAATATAATATAATATAATATAATATAATATAATATAATATAATATAATATAATATAATATAATATAATATAATATAATATAATATAATATAATATAATATAATATAATATAATATAATATAATATAATAATATAATATAATATAATATAATATAATATAATATAATATAATATAATATAATATAATATAATATAATATAATATATAATATAATATAATATAATATAATATAATATAATATAATATAATATAATATAATATAATATAATATAATATAATATAATATAATATAATATAATATAATATAATATAATATAATATAATATAATATAATATAATATAATATAATATAATATAATATAATATAATATAATATAATATAATATAATATAATATAATATAATATAATATAATATAATATAATATAATATAATATAATATAATATAATATAATATAATATAATATAATATAATATTATATAATATAATAATTATATTATAATATAATATATAAAGAATAAAATAAGAATAAATAATATATTACATATATTATATAAATATAATATATATTATTATATTATATATATATAATATATGTAATATATTATTTATTCTTTATTATATATTATTTATTTAATATATATTTATAATATCTATATCTATACTAATATTATAAATGCGAAAGTAAGCCTGTCTGTCTGTTACCTTTTCACGGCTAAACCGCTGCACCGATTTTGGTGAAATTTGGTGTGAAGATAGCTGAAACCCTAAGAATGACATAGGGCTGAAACCCTATTTTATAAAAACCCTAGTTTATAAAAAGTTGGAGCAAGCACTATTCCACGCAAACGAAGTTGCGGGAAACAGCTAGTATTATACATTCTGAATATACATATGTTGGCGGCATGATTTCAATGTTCTCACGTTACCTCCACTGCTTTTGAATAAAACAACACAATTTTAATTGGGGAAAAAACATACGAAAAAACTTATCATTGTTCTTTCGCTATTATTTTTATATATTTTAAAAATATATTTAAAATATATTATATTATATTATTACAATATATATATTTTTGTCTCTTGCTTTGTCCTCTATTTGTCCTCTTTTTGTCTCTGAATCCGCAGCAGTGAATAACTTAAAATACGCCATTACAAATAAGTTCTATGTAAAAAAATTTTGAAAATAATAACTTTTTTAAGAAATATGCCATTTGAGAGCAATCAGCATGAGCTTTAATTTGATATCACATACGGCTTATTTGGACAACTCCATAAGGGGACTAGTTACCACCCCCGCCCATAAGACAGATTGTAAAATTTTTCTACGCCATCAGAAAGATATTCATTCACTTAATCTAAATCAAAAAACCCTATGTAAATCCATCCACGTTTTCTTATCCAAAATGTCACACGCAAAATTGCACTCTTACAGTAAACACGAATTCGCCCAACGAGAGTGACTACATAAAAGTTATTTAATAAAAAAATTGACAAAAACGAAAATTAAAAACGAAAAAAAACGTTAAGAAATACATATCTATCGTAAAGAAAAACCTAAAAGAACAATGAAAATTAAAATGCCGGTAAAAATTTGCAATTTAAAAATCGACCAAATAAAACAATTGTTAAGGGAAAGAGAACTGTTATACAGTGGCTTTAAAGCAAAACGGATTCAACGATTATCTGAGGCTTTAAATAGTGGTGAAGTTGAATATGAAGAAAATAATAATGAATTGCAAACACAAATTAGTGAATTAACACTCACATGAACAGCAAATTTTCACTCCTCTTGTGAACAGTAACTACCCGGGTAGAGAAAAGTGATATGGGAGCATTTTGAATAAAATCGAAGGAAATTATCATTGTATACTTGTTTCTACATTGTATAATTACATTTCTAGCAGCAGTCTGCTGAAATATTTTTCGGATCCTTATGATCCTAACCTGTTGTTTGGTAATTAAAGTAATGGGGAATCCCAGAAATCCCCGTGTATAAATTTTTTATACCTGATGAAGGCTAAAGTTTTTTATAGCCTAAAGTTTTTCCTATAGGATATAGGAAACTCAATTTTCACAAATTGAAAAAAATTTCATAGGACTGCAATTTTTACAGTTAGGATAATTAGGAATTCTGTGATAACTCGTTCCGATTGCGTTTCTAACCGTTTATGGCTTAGAGTTCATACCAATTTCATAGCTCATTTTTCTATCCAATTTCATAAAGTAAACAGACCAAAAGAACAAACTAAAGCCATGGAGCATTTTCAAATTCTTTCTGAACAGTCTGTTGCAAGGTAAATAAAAATATTTTTTTATTTAGGTAACAATTGTAACCCGTATCATATTTCTTTAGGCTTTCATATGAGAAGTGGTCTTTATCGTAATGTAACAACTGACAACTTTTTTATATAGCTTTCACTGGCCAAGAAACTGCTGTATTGGGGGATCTCTTTTCGGAACACTAAAGAAAAGTAAGTCCTATTTATTGGATCCATCAGAACAAAAGACAACAAAAGGCAGAGCAGAATAGTCATTTGGCTATTTGGCTTTGGACAAAATGTTATATTATGCTCCTATATCCCGAAAAAGGAAGAGGTGTTGTTTTGTTGTCATCATTTTACCGAACTGCAGACATCTCTGGACAAAAAATTTACCCGGAAATTATCCATTCCTGTAACGTCACAAAAGCAGGAGCCGATAATATGGCCAAATGTCCAAGCAATATACAAGCAAACGGAAATCGATGGCCTTTAGAAGTTTTCAATAATATGCTTGACATATCAACGCTTACTGCCCATATTATATTCCATGAAATTAACTCAGCAAGCTCTGTATTCATGAGACAGAGTGGGCGACGCACTGTTCTCCAACGTCTCGATGAGAAACTCTGCATTTCCGCAATAAGAAAAAGGACACAGGACGATTGCGATTTTGGGAAAGCCGATCAGAAAAGAGTGAGATAATGGGGAGTTTATAATTGATAGCCGCGAAGAATATGATGCAAGCGGGCGTTACGCATATGCGCATATGCGCATATGTGATTACAGAAACTAAATGCCAGAATTGCTATATGTCGTAAAATTATTTATATGGTGACTTATAGTAAATAGTTGAAGAATAATTTAATAGTTTAAATTAATATACGTAATTTAATTTATAATAAAGTAAAAATAAATATAAACTGAGTGTTCTTTTCTCATGAAAAATGCTTAGGATTTAATTGTCATTCACACCTTTTACACCTCTTTTTGGATGGATAAAATCTACTTTGGATTCTAAAACTATAATTTTAGTAATTTAATTTAAATAATTACATTGATTTTGTTATTATTTTATACATTCGAGATATTAGCAACATATAAGATGGCAAAATCGGATGAAAAATACATTTATTTACCCGGATAGTTACTGTTCGCTTTAAGGGAAAAATTGAAAAATTGCCGAAAAAAAGCGGAAAAAATTATATTTTCAAAATAATTTTTAGCTATTCTTATAGAAAACAAAAATTTAGTCACTGAGTCTGAGCAAAATTTTAATAAAAAATTAAATGCCCGACATATTTACGAGCAAAAACTGCAATATTTACCCGGGTAGTTACTGTTCATGTGAGTGTTAAAAATGCGATACAAAACGTTATGACGGTATTAACTCAAAATTGTGCGGTTATAAAATAATAAAACGTGATTAGTGCAGAAAACAAAGTACATACAAAGTCCATACAAAGTACATACGGTGTACATACAGAGTACACCGTGTATCTAAAATAACGGTTATGTCAGAAACTCGATAAATTAAATTGCTTAGAATCACCTCCTGACTCGGTTTAGCCATGTCGGTCCGTCTGTCTGTTTGTCTGTCTGTCTGTCCGTCCGTGTGGAAATGACATTTACAGGAGAACGAATAGAGGTATCGTCATGACATTTGGGATAAATATTCTTTGTCATCCTACGCTGTAGGATGTTGGTTTTTAGCTCAATTTCTTGGCTTGTAGACCGAATTTTCAGGTAAAATTTTATTTCCGAGTCCACCATCTTGGACTAAAATATATTTTCAAAAATGGGCGTGACACGCTCACTTATATACTATACCATATAATAAGGTGTTTGGTAGGAAAAATGGGGTTGTAGATAAGTTAATATATCAAAATTTGCTCCCTGTAAATTTAAAAAGTAGGTGTCACCCGCCCACTTTTTATCACTTCGACAGATGCGGGTGTAGGGCATATGAGCTTCGGCCAGGCCAAAGATAACGCTCTTACTTGTTTTTTTATACCCTACACCCGAAGGGATGAGGGTATTTACATATTCACTTTGTTCTTCCGTTTGTAACGCATTGAAGGAGGCGTGGCAGGTATAAAAAAGTATATATATTCTGGATCACAATCACCTCCTAAGTAGATTTAGCCCTGTTCGTCTGTCACGTCTACTTTTTAGGTAAATATTAATGCATCCAATTGGAGAGCTGAATTTCTTAGCTTGTAGTCCGGATCTAAGGCTAAAATTTCAGTGCCGCGTTTACCGTATTAGTGGGAGTCATCGCACCAAAAATGGACGTGGTACGCCCACTGGTATACCAAACTATATAATGAAGTGTTTGTTAATAAGTTAAGTTTGTTATAAGTTAATAGACCAAAATTTACTATTTGTAAGTGTAGTATTTTAATTGTAAGCAATATACGAGCTAGCAACTCTGTTTTTTCAATAAACTTTTTTCTTCGTCAAGTAGTCAACCAAACTGCACGCGTTTCCTTTGCTTCCCAATATATTATAGTGGCGACGGAGAAAAATAAAATAAATTAAGCGCAAAATAATTATGGCATCCATGCCTCAACTTCATATGCCTCTGTTTTATCCAGAGCGCAATTCGTGGAAAGAGTTTGCAAAGCAATTAAAGCAATTTTTCATTGCAAATGAAATTGAGGATGAAGTAAAGAAAAAAGCCATTTTACTTACATCTTTATTTGAGGTAGCATATAGTAAATTATTGGAAAATTTACTTAACCCTTCAGATTTGGAAAGTAGCAATGTAACAACATGTATTTGCATGGAGGCGATGGCAAAGCACTTCAATCAAACGTCATCGGGATTTGCTGAACGGTATGTTCTTTACATTGCCCAAAAAGATCCAAAGGATTCCATAAATGAAGGGGCGGTGAGAGTGAGGGAGCTGGCGGTTAACTGCGAATTTGGCAAACACCTGAAAGTAGCGCTACGAGACAAATTTGTAATGGGTTTGGAAAAGGGTCTGGCCCGGGAAAAAATTTTCTTGGAAAATGTCAATACATCTTTCGATAAAGTAGTATAGCTCGCAAATACGGCGGAATACTACTTGGCACAGCGTGACAGAAGAGGTTAAAACCGAATTAAATTACTTTAGCAATAAGCAGCGACAGGTAGTGCAGAAGAACAACAACAGAAGTGAAAGCTAAAGAAGGCAAAAAACAGAAGCAACAGCAGCAACAACAGCACCAGTGTCAGGTTTGTGGTTATAATAACCATCTCACCGAAATTGTAACTTTAATTGTAAATTTAAAAATTATAAATGTAACCAATGCAAACAACGGGGTCTTTTGAAGAAGATGTGCCAGCAACATAATATTAACTTCTCAGATAAGGGTGACTTAAATTTATTTTCATTTAGCACTGCAGCCGATGAGCCTATAAATGTTAAAATATTGGTTAATAACAAACCGTTTTTAATGCAGTTAGACACGGGGTCGCAAAATAATGTTATTTTGGAAAAAACTTACAATTAATTTTTTTATTTTTTTTATATGTATATTCATTTATTATTTTGTAATGATCACAAATCGTTACAAGTATTTCTTTAATGATCTTCCCCTTCTAGTTGGTTATTTGCCAACCTTCCTTTAGACATCTCATAGCTAATAGCATAAGACCTCGGACTGCCACTCGAACAGCTCGAGTTCAAATCCTAGGGCAGAAACCATAAATTTATCACTAAAAACTATTTTTTTTTTAGTACTAATTTTTTTCTAATAGTAATAAATTCTAATTCCTTCCGGAATAAAATCGTTATACACGAACCAAGCACATACACGAACCACATATAATATGGACACAAACATGTGTGTTGTCAAAACTAAAACTGACGGTTCAATTCTTTTTTTTTTTTGTTTTCATTTTGAGCACACTCATATAATTCATGACAGGTTCAATATAAACAATCCTCTTAATTAGAATTTCAGCCCTCGAAAAGCAACCTCGTGCTCAAGTAAGTAAGCCTAATTTAGAAAGGAAAAACAACTTGAGACAAGGTTCACTATTCATAAAGGCTTTTCATTTTGTTGGAAAGCTTAACAGCCTCCGCAGAATGAAATGTCTTCACGACAGGCTTTGCTCTCTCTCTCGGCGACTGTCTTACAGCCTCCGCAGAATGAAATGTCGTCACGACAGGCTTTGCTCTCTCTCTCGGCGACTGTCTTAAATAGATGTGGTTGCCGCTGTCAGAATTTGTTTACATTAAATATTTCTGGAAACATGTACAATAAAAAACGGCTTCTGCAATTTGCTCGCCGCCACCAGTCGCTCACCAATTGCCTTACAAATCCTGTCCGTCTCCAAGATATTTTTATACCCCAGAAAGAATAGATTGTATAGCACTCTGTTGCGCTGAACGTTTTATATTCGGCGTTCATATTTTATTTGCATTTTAAAAATCTGTTGAAATTTTCTAAAATTTGTAAAAATTTGTAAATTTGAATAAATTTTCAAATGTCTAGAACATATGTTTTTAGTTTACAATTTCTCTACAAAAGCAACGAGTGAAAGCATCGATACAACGAATCCTCACGTTTTTTGGTAAAACGGGGCCATTTTTTTTTTTGAGAGAAAGTAAAAAACAAAGGAAAACAAAGAAAAATAAAGAGAGCAAAGACCAAGAGAGCATGACTTTAGAATAGAACTATCGCCAGCAGCCATTCGTGACTACAGTCGTGACGTCTGATTACCCACACAAACCTATACAAACTTTGAAGCCAGCAGTGACGAATTTTCATTCTGCGGAGGCTGTAATTTTGGCGTAACCAACTTGTGGTTCTTTATAAATTACCTTTTTTATAAAGAATTTATAAAGAACCACAAGTTGGTTACGCCAAAATTACAGCCTCCGCAGAATGAAAATTCGTCACTGCTGGCTTCAAAGTTTGTATAGGTTTGTGTGGGTAATCAGACGTCACGACTGTAGTCACGAATGGCTGCTGGCGATAGTTCTATTCTAAAGTCATGCTCTCTTGGTCTTTGCTCTCTTTATTTTTCTTTGTTTTCCTTTGTTTTTTACTTTCTCTCAAAAAAAAAAATGGCCCCGTTTTACCAAAAAACGTGAGGATTCGTTGTATCGATGCTTTCACTCGTTGCTTTTGTAGAGAAATTGTAAACTAAAAACATATGTTCTAGACATTTGAAAATTTTCATTTGAAATTATTTTTTTTTGCAACCATCTAGTGGTTTTCACTGGAAATACTTTTTGTTGCAACCACCTAGGTGGTTTTCTTTTGGAAATAATTTTTTTGCAGCAATGGTTTTCATTTGAAGAATTTTTTTTTTAACCACCTAGTGGTTTTCAATGCAATCCTTAAAAGAAAAAAAATTAAACTTAAGAAATAAATTCTGTAAGCGACCTTCCGTCACCAGGCGCTTTGCCTAAGTAGAATTAATAGGCATTTATTATAGAAGAAACTTTTGTAAGTATTTAAGAAAAACGCTTGTGAGCGACCCTCTGTCGCAGGCACTTCGCCTTATTAAAATTGTATTTAGATTAAGTAAAATCACCCATCAACCGTTCGAGCTGAACTATCAAAGGAAAATCAGTGAATTGATTGACGAAATCGTCAATCGTGCGCAATTCGGATACGGTCAAGAAGAACCAAATTCCGGAGGGTTACGAGCCTACCTGAGCCTACCTCAGCCAAAGAAAAAAAATCGTTACAATTTTATTATTTTATTTTATTTTCATTTTTTTATATGTATAGGTTAAAAAAAATTGCGTTGGTTTTAAAAACGTAGAATGGTATGAACATTACCCCACTTGGCGCGTGCGAAGCTGTAGTTCTTTACTATAATAAAGAAAAACAATTTCATTTATAGTGATCAAATGTGGTTGCCACCCACTTCTTGGCCGACATTTTTTAAAAACTTTTGAAATTAATTTATCGAAGATATATTATTCAATGCATCATGTGTAGACCAAAATCAAATCTTGTAATAGTATAATACGCTTTTTGATGGTTCGTTAGGATTGTTAAACATGGTTAGGATTGTTAAACATGGGCAAAGCGTCATTGCGTCTTAAAAATTATGAAAAACGTTCAAAGTTTTTCCGACCAAGACCGTTACCTTTAGCGATCAAGGCAAAGGTAGAGGAAGAAATAGAAAACAAGGTTAGTAAAAAAATATTAGAGTCGGTCGACTATAGTGAATGGGCGACACCAATAGTACCGATCATGAAGGATGGTAGTGTTCGCATTTGTGGTGATTATAAGATTACTTTAAATCCTTACTTGCACATTGATAGATACTCATTGCCTCGCATTGAGAAAATTTTTGCAGAATTAAATGTGGGTGTTAAATTCACTAAGCTAAATTTAAGTTCAGCATATCAGCAAATAATGTTGGACAAAGATTCGCGAAAACTGACTACGATTCCAACAAAAAAAGGCCTTTTCCAATATGCAAGACTTATATATGGTTTGTCTTCGGCAGAGTTGGGCATTAACTAGATAAATGGACATGGTGGGCGGTGGATATGGTGGGCGGTGGACATGGTGGGTAACTAGGTGGAGGTCTCCCCCCATCACCCACTATGCTCAAAATATAGTGTTTACACGGGGGTCACTACATAGCACCTTTCGGACCGTGTCCTAAATCCGTTTCGTGGTATTTCCTATCGATTTGTGAAATAAAAATTTTGGGGTCAATTTACCCCCGTGTGACCACCCAATACCCCTTGGACCTTGTCCTAAATCCATTTCGTGGTATTTTCTATCGATTTGTGCAATAAAAATTGTTTGGTAAAAACACCCCTGTATGACCACTTTGGGGGTCCCCCCAAAAAAATCCTGTGTGACCACTTTTTGGAGTCTGCCGCCCACCACCCACTATGCTCAAAATTCATTTCGCCCTATCTGCTATCGATTTGCTTAATAAATTTTTTTTGATTTTGCACCCACATTTTCACTCCTTTGGGTGAAACTACAAAAAGTAACTAAATTCGAAAAAAGTAATGCGTTACTTTGCGTGGCGTTACTTTACTTGAGTAACTTTAACTGAAAAGTAACGCCGTTAAATTAACGTGAGCAAAAGTAACTAAGAAAGTAACGTCGTTACTTCTTCGTTACTCTTCGTTACTTTCAGTTAACGTCGTTACTTCTTCGTTACTTCGTTACTCAGAGTTACTTTTAACGATAGCAAAGTAACTAGTTACTTTAGAGTAACGAGGACTTCGTTAAAACGAAGTTAAAGTAACTTTAACGAGGATGTGACGAATGAAAATTTTGCCCAACTCTGGTCTTCGGCACCTGCGATTTTCCAAAAAACAATGCAATCGTTATTAATGGGTATTAAAGGTGTTGTCGTTTTTCTAGATGATATCCTAATTAGTGCACCGGATAGGAAAAATCATGCCGAAAGGCTGGATAAGGTTCTATCAGTACTTAGCAAAGCAGGTATTAGACCTGCAAAAGAAAAATGTGAGTTCTTTTGTAAAAAAGTAAAGTATTTAGGACACGTTATCGATAAAGATGGGCTGCATATGAATCCTGATCAGGTACAAGAAATAAAAAATATGCCTCATCCGACTAACGTAAAATAACTGCAGGCATTTTTAGGCGTTCTAAACTTTTATATGCGTTAAAAAGTTTAACCAATTTTTATTTGGACGGCATTTTTACCGTTGCAGCATATTTGCAGCATATTTTTGGTCCTAAGAAAGGGATATCGGTAACGGCTTCGAATAGCTTAGAACAAAAAATGCTAATAACTGGTTGCCCAAAAAAGTGTGAGGATAAAGAATTAACTCCATATTTTTCAAAATAATCAGAACTATCACTATCAGAACTAACTATATTTATTTTAGAGCTATCGGGTGATTGTTCCGAACCAGTTACAGGCAAAATTAGTAGATTTTTTGCACGAATCACATATGGGAATAGTAAAAATTAAATGCATGGCACGGGAATGTTGCCGATAGCCAAACCAAGGCAGAGATTTAGAAGAAGCTGCAAGAGGTTGCATGTCATGTTTGACTGTACGTCCAAATCACACAAAACAAGTTCTATTGCACTAGAAAAGCAGGGATGAAGTGTGGTCAAGGCTACACATAGATTTTTTCGGGCCTTTTATGAATCGATGGTGTTTAGTGGTGATTGAAGGTGAACTGGTGATTGATTGTGATTAGTGGCAAATGAATTGAAGTTTTTAATTTGGGTAAAAATACCACGAGTTCCGCAGTTATTGCAGTGCTAAGAGAGTTATTTGCGTGTTTCGGTTTACCAAAAATAATCGTATTAGATAATGGTACTTCTTTTATTTCAAGGGAATTCAAGCAATTTGCGCAAAATAATGGTATTGAACGAATAAACACGCCGGTGGGTAACCCAGCCAAAAACGGTCAGGCTGAAAATTCAGAAAAACGGTTAAATTAGCCCTTAAAAAGAATTTAAAAGGCATACTGTTGTCTGAGTTTAATACAATCTTAAATCGATTTTTATTTGATTACAGGAATACAGTACATTCCAGTACAGCTGTTTCACAGCATTTATTATGTTTAACGCTCGACAACTTAGAATGCGGCTAGATCTGATAAATAAAAAACGAAAGGTTGTTTTCCAAAGCCAAGAATTAATTAATCAAACGTTTAAGAATTCGCAAAAAAATCAAATTAAGCACTACAAAGGCTCTAAAAATAACATTTTTAATATAGATGCTCTTGTTATAGTAGGGTGGTATGGAGTAATGGAGAAATAGTTAGAAAGATTGGAAAGCAGACATATATTGTCAAAATACTAAATTTAGGAATGTTAATGGACAGCCAAGTATCTCGACTGATCCTCTACAAAGGTTTCAAATATCCAATGTAAAGGAAAATATATGAAATAAAAATGAAATAGATATATCTCCTAGTATAAATACAATTGTAAACAATGAACAAGCATGTGTATCTAGCAATGTTTCGTTACCAAGATATAATTTAAGAAGTCGTAAAGACAAACACTGATTTCTATTATTATTTATTACTAAATTAAGCATTTGTGTTGATGTAATGAAAATAATATTAAACCTTTTAGTTACGCGGTTTACATGTATATTTTCCCTACAAAATGGATAAGTTTTAATTATAAAAGCCTGAACTATAATATGCATAAGCTACTGAAAGAGATAGAGAGAAAAATTGAACGAAATTTGAACGAAACCGGCTTCTGCAAAATATGGTTGCGACATATGATTTCTGTGTTATCGCTCGTTTGCTGAAGTTGGCAGCAGCTTTAATATTCCTATTATAGTTCAGGCTAAAGTAGGGGTATATGTGGTATTTTATCGTAAGAAATATAATAAGCTGGCAACTCTGTTTTTCAATAAATTTCCTTCTTCATCAACCAAACTTTCCTTCATTAGTCAACCAAACTGCACGCGTTTCCTTTGCTTCCCAATATATTATAGTAAGTGATATGGAAGTGGGTGTAACCCGCCCACTTTTTATCCTCACTTTGACATGTGCGAGTGTAGGGTATGTAAGCTTCGGCCAGGCCAAAGTTAACACTCTTACTTGTTTTTTTATTTTTTTTTAAATTATTATTTTTTCGTGTGTTATGATTGTTCGGAGACTGGACATATTTAAGCAAATGTCCCTTACAGCAAAGACGACACCGATACGCGAATGATGAAGAACTACAACTCGAAAACTAGAATAATAGAATTAGAAATAGAACTAGAAAATAATAGAACTGTTCGATGGACATAATGTCATTACATATAGTACATACTATATGGGAAATTAAAAGTTTTTTTAAATAAACTAACAGTTTTCTCGGATTTGAATGCACTTAAAACTGCAATACAAAAGAAAAAATTGATACCTGCAATCGCCAGGTGCTGACAAGATGGTGAGGCTCTTCGAGAATTAAGAGCCTCACCATCAGAATAACTAAGTAGAATAACTAAGACGGATGTCGCTCTTAGTTGCGACGCGAATGCGCACCACACAATTTGGGGTATCTCCAATGTTAACAGCAGAAGTAAGTCCTTACTATCTAGAATTTGTAAACTGTTCTACTTCAGGTATATGTAATGAGGTAGTTTACAAACTTTTATTGCAATAAATAAAAAAGGTGTTAGATTTGTTTGACATTAACTTATAATTTCTTTCCGAATCTTGTGAGTAATTGTCTTGTCTCAGCTGTCACCGCCACTGTCTTCCGAATCGACAGATTCGTTCTAACCTGTGGCATGCTAATGCGAAGAGAAGAGTTCTTTACCGACAGAAAAAGATGAACTGAGAAACATAGCAACAGACAATTGAATCATTTAGTCGTCGATAAAATCCCCTTAAAAATTGATACTATTATTAGATTACGTTATTCTTTCACATATGTATGTCATAATAACAATTGACCTAACTATCCTGTAGCCGAGTAAATATAATAAAAACAAGTAAGAGCGTTAACTTCGGCTTGGCCGAAGCTCATATACCCTACATCCATATCCGTCAAAGTGAGGATAAAAAGTGGGCGGGTTACGCCCACTTCCATATCACTTAATAATAGTAAATTTTGATCGATAACCTCATCTACAACACCGCTTTTCCTACCAAAATCCTCATTATATGGTATAGTACACCAGTGGGCAGACCACGCCCATTTTTTGGAGAATATTTTATTGTAAGATGGTGGACTCAGAAAAAAAATTTTAGTTTAAAATTCACTCTACAAGCTGAGAAATTGAGTTTTAAGCAAAGGTGAATTCATATTCGCTATAAAAAGTAGGCGTGGCACTGAACCGATTTTCCCCATTTTCAATGCCAAACAGCGTAGGATAACAAAGGTTATTCTTACCAAATTTTACGACGATACCTCTATTAGTTCGCCTGTAATCGTGATTTTCACAGACGGACAGACAAACGGACGGACATAGCTAAATCGAATCAGGAGGTGATTCTGAGCCAGAATTTACATATATACTTTTCTATACCTGCCACGCCTCCTTTAATGTGTTACAAACGGAAGAACAAAGTGAATATACCCTCATCCCTTCGGGTGTAGGGTATAAAAATAAAGAAGCCAGAAAGAATGGTTAGGCAATATTATGACAGAATATCTGACATCCAGTCTTGTTGCCGCTTGATAAAGATTTTGGCCTATGATAAAGTCACTCCTATCGGGGCGCTAACCAAACTCGTTGGCGGCCTTACACTCGATAGGCAGGAGAGTCTGGAACTTTTGGTGGGTTTTGGAAAGAGTTTCCTTCATCCCTTGCCAAATTTGGTTCGGAGACAAACCAGTCTCGGCAATGTGCCATCTTCGGAGTCTTTTTCGGTCTGCTTAGGTCGTATTTGTCCCGATTGTTGCTTTGTTATTTGTTGTCAGGAACGTATTTGGGTCATTTTGGTTATTTGTCATGTGCGATACAATAAATTTTGGGCTTTTATATTAGTTGTTTCTTCTAACTGGTTTTTAAATGTTTTTTCCGACCTAGGTAATCCGGGTTTGTTGTGCAGCAGTCCTCACGCATGGAGGATCATATGGCGCAGCGCATAGAGAATCAGATGGCGCAACAGTCCTCACGCATAGAGCAGCTGGCGCAGCAGTCCTCATGCATAGAGAAGCAGCTAGTACAACACACTCCACAACTGCAGGACCAACCATCGCGCATCGAAGAAAATTCTGCCAGACTGCAGGCGAGGCAGAATCAAATGGAGGACGAATTACAGAAAGTAACCAAAAAATTAGAATCAGAAATATTGCGGTTGGTTATGCGAGAGATACAGTCTAGTGAACCAGTTACAGCTGTTAGTGCAACGAAGTTGAAAGCACCAACGTTTGACGGAACTGTACCGTTTAAAATTTTTAAAGTACAGTTCGTGACCACAGCACAAACCAATTACTGGACTACAGCAGACAAAGTGGCAGCTTTGGTGGTATCATTGAAGGGCTCCGCTGCTGAGGTTTTGCAAACAGTTCCCGAAATTGAACTGAAGGAAAATGTTCCAGATGGAGCTGATGAATCGCTACCAAAAAGCGAACGAGTCGTTACAAGAATATGCGACGGAGATAGAGCGGCTCGCGCATTTGGCCAACGCAGACGCACCAGCGGAAGTGATAGAATTATTAAAAATTCAGGCGTTTATGAATGGAATACGAGATGCGTTTTTCCAAAGAAGACCGAAACAGTGTCATTTGCTTTCACGCAGGAAACAGCAAGCCTTCTAAGCAAACAAACACATAAAGTATCGGCTGGAAGTTGAGCCTGTGAATCTCTGGAGAAAACCATGAAAGATTTTATCCAGAGTATTTCTCAAATGATGACAACCTCACGCAAAGGCTCTAAAGTAAAATGTTACAGCTGTGGAAAAGCAGGACACTTCGCACGGAATTGTAAAGCGGTTTTTAAGAAAAACGAAAATGCAAAGAAGAGAAGCGCCGAAAATGGAAATGGTGCTTATGCAGAAAAACAGTCGTTAAACTAAAACGGACCAGCTCAAAGGGGCGTGAGCTGGTTCCCGCAACTGACTGCCCCACTGTCTCGGTTTCACAAATACATCGTAAAAAGAATAATTTACTGTAAACGGGACTGTAAATGGACGATCGCTGGTCTTAACTCAGGTCACGTGTAACATGTAGCAAATCTATTTCTTATTCAATATTCATCCAATTAATTCAAAATCAAAAAACTCCAATAGTAGCCTTTGACTTTTTTTTTAAGAGACAGCAAGCCGTGTGCAAGGCCAACTTTTTTTTGTTAATAAAAAAATGCTGACATAACTTCTAGTCGACGGGCGATTGACCGCGCCGTCCTAGAAGTAGGCCTTGCCATTTTTCGTCTACTTTGATGAAATGCGACAATTGTCAAGGCTTACTGAGCTGATTTTTTTTTTTGCTGCGATTTTGAGGAAAGAAATTGATTTTTGGTAGAAAATCGGGAGTTGGTTTGGATAAGCAATAACGAGCGGTTGTGTTTCGACAAAGTTGACAGAAATTTTGAGCTTCTGAGTTTTAGAAAAGTTATTGGATAAAGGATAAAGTTATTGGAAAAGAAAAAGTTATTGGTTGAAGGACTGGAACAGTGGTAATAATAATATTAAGTGCGACAGAACCAATTCGAGAAAAGTAAACTTATTTGGTTGCACTAAAATGTGAAAAGCATGGTGACTGAAGGACCAATAAATTGTCTTGGTTCGGTTCTGGTCTTTAAAAAAAAACTCCTATAACTTTGTGCTCGGCGCCGCTAAGCTACGCCAAGAGTTAAAATCGTTTCTCGTTGTGTCTAATTCGTCACGAAGGCGAACAGGTTTCATAAATTGATTTCAAATAAAAAAATTGTAACATAAAATTACAAATTACATGAATTAGAAGCCCAATTGAAGTGTGCGAAAATAAACGCAGCGAATTCTTGATCGCCGTGATTCACAATTTGCGCTGGGCTGCAACACGGCGTAGACAATTTTATATATGTACATACACATACTACATGTACTTGGTTCATAAGATGCTGCGAAATAATGCTGTGTAAGATGCTGCTATTACCAAGGACCTGTTGCGAGGAGCATGGATGGCAGAGGACGCGGTGGATGCAGACATAATTTGGAATATGTATTGAGTCGCAATTGCTAATCGGTCCTAAAATTTTCGGTGATAAAATTAGTAGTGGAAACACTAAATTGTGATTAGATTGTAAACGATATTCGTTTGTGCGGATTACAGTTCTCCCGTGGCCTTGATTAATTCAAACCGTGAAGGCTTAGTGGTTCCACTTAGTGGTTCCCTTAAAATAAACTTAAATTCTTGTGTGTTTTAAAAATTGCTTTTATACAACTCCTAATCGGGAGATTCATGTCGTTACTTTTCTATTTGTATGTACGGTATTTCTCAGTATTCTTTAAGAGTACATTAGCCAACCTGGACACCGATTCGTCGCTGGATTGTGCACAATCGCCGCGGAGAAAGGTGAGGTAATTCCTTATTATTTTTGATTACTATATTCCAAAGTATTACTGGAACAATCGTTTGAGAAATACCATTTTTTTTTTCTAATTTTTTGAATTGATATTTCTTGATATTTTAACTTTTTATTAAAATTTGAATAAAAATGTTAAATAGGAAATAGTTTACAAGCGTAAGATTTTTATGCGATATGAAGTTTTTAAATTAAAATCATAAATGTTATTAAATTTAAAATTTTAAAATACGTTATTAAATTAAAATTTTAAAGCGTTATAAAATTTTATCCTATGGATATTTCTATTTAACTAAAACTAACACAATCAGTAAATAAATGTAAACCTAATTAACTAGAGTATAACCAAAAATGAGGTAAATTCTTCCTTGTAATGGGTGGGGCATGACGGGGTAAGGAACGTGGCAACATCATGTGAGTATGGGAGTTGCTTCGAGACAAGGCCGAAGAAGCGACCATAGGCAAGGGAGGGCAGACGGCCATCCGGCGAGACACAGTCCGCCGGTAAATTAAATCTTTTTCTTTTAGGTTACTATATTCATTCTTTTTGATCGATTCTTTTGTGAGTTTATGGCAGAGTTCGTTCTTTGTGGTTCTTTTCTGATCTTGGTTTTTTTTTTTTTTTATTTTATATTATTTCACGCAGTCACGGTTTTCGAAATAATTTTTTTTTTGTAACGTAAATCGGAATGTTACATAAATGGCGCCCAACGGATATGGCTGTAGTATCAAATCTTTTTATTTGTTCTTGAACAATCTTGGAAATAATTTTTGTAATTCGTATTTATTGTTTAGATTGTCTAAAGTTCATGTTAAATTCAAATGTTTGGTAAGGTGGAAACAGCTCGATAGTCCTTCACTTGTGTTCGAAAAACATGAGTGCAGTTGCGTCGAAGTTGCTGTTGACGTTGCCTTAATTGAGTTGCCAATTACTAATTAGTCCGGTTGATAAGTCAAGTACTAAGTCTTCCGTAGCGATTAGAATTTAAGAAGTGAGTCAATTTCTAAGTTTTATCTAGACTTATTAATTTTGCCACATCTGAAGAGTATATTTCCAAGATTGTCGTTTTTTTTTCTTTCGCTTCTTAGTCCTCAAAGCATTTATTTATGCATTTGAATGTTGAGTTGCGAGAAGCACCAATTTTTTTTTCTTTTCAAAATTTAACAGATTAATTCAATATTTACCTTTTAATTCAGTTCCGAATATTTTCTTTTTCAAGATATAGAAACCTTTAAGAAATTAAGAACGAAAATAGAGATACTCAAGTTTTTGTGTTGTTGTTGTTCAGTTGCCCTTCCTACCCGTCAGGTTACCACCCGTACATAACATATTCGTATAAACCTTTTTGCTGAATATTAACTGAAATTGTATTTGAATTTGTGTTGTTTGTGTTTGAATTTTATATTTATTATATTTATACCAACGTAGTTCGGTCGTGTCGAATCACATGTATGTTTATGCATGTTTTGGTGTTAGTATTTAAAATTTGTTTTTGATTCTTGCACCTGCGTAGTTACGCACGGTCCGATTCTTGGGTTCTTGTAAGCCCAAATTATAGTTCCTCTTAGTAAATTAGTTGTGGTTGTTGCGCGAAGTAAAATGATACGTTCGCCGCCACAAACTAGGCAACGCGGACGCAAGCCAGCGTCGAGAAAAGTAGCCGAGCCTACTATTCCGACGCGTAACTCAACCTTCGTGGAAGAAAAGACCGAACCAGTCAGAAACCAGAACATCTCGATTTCTGGCGATTCAAACGCTCGGTATCTGGGTACATACCATGCAAAGGACTTAATGAAAACGAATAGCCCGGCCTTATTCTCAGGGCATGGTCGAGCCACACGTTGAATTGGCTTCTTAACTCTTTTGATCCTGTAAGACAGTTTCAAAATAGTTAAGTTTGTAACATGTAGCAAATCTATTTCTTATTCAATACTCATCCAATTAATTCAAAATCAAAAAACTCCAATAGTAGCCTTTGACTTTTTTTTTAAGAGACAGCAAGCCGTGTGCAAGGCCAACTTTTTTTTTTTGTTAATAAAGAAATGCTGACATAACTTCTAGTCGACGGGCGATTGACCGCGCCGTCCTAGAAGTAGGCCTTGCCATTTTTCGTCTACTTTGATGAAATGCGACAATTGTCAAGGCTTACTGAGCTGATTTTTTTTTTTGCTGCGATTTTGAGGAAAGAAATTGATTTTTGGTAGAAAATCGGGAGTTGGTTTGGATAAGCAATAACGAGCGGTTGTGTTTCGACAAAGTTGACAGAAATTTTGAGCTTCTGAGTTTTAGAAAAGTTATTGGATAAAGGATAAAGTTATTGGAAAAGAAAAAGTTATTGGTTGAAGGACTGGAACAGTGGTAATAATAATATTAAGTGCTACAGAACCAATTCGAGAAAAGTAAACTCATTTGGTTGCACTAAAATGTGAAAAGCATGGTGACTGAAGAACCAATAAATTGTCTTGGTTCGATTCTGGTCTTTAAAAAAAACTCCTATTACTTTGTGCTCGGCGCCGCTAAGCTACGCCAAGAGTTAAAATCGTTTCTCGTTGTGTCTAATTCGTCACGAAGGCGAACCGGTTTCATAAATTGATTTCAAATAAAAAAATTGTAACATAAAATTACAAATTACATGAATTAGAAGCCCAATTGAAGTGTGCGAAAATAAACGCAGCGAATTCTTGATCGCCGTGATTCACAATTTGCGCTGGGCTGCAACACGGCGTAGACAATTTTATATATGTACATACACATACTACATGTACTTGGTTCATAAGATGCTGCGAAATGATGCTGTGTAAGATGCTGCTATTACCAAGGACCTGTTGCGAGGAGCATGGATGGCAGAGGACGCGGTGGATGCAGACATCATTTGGAATATGTATTGAGTCACAATTGCTAATCGGTCCTAAAATTTTCGGTGATAAAATTAGTAGTGGAAACACTAAATTGTGATTAGATTGTAAACGATATTCGTTTGTGCGGATTACAGTTCTCCCGTGGCCTTGATTAATTCAAACCGTGAAGGCTTGCCACTTAGTGGTTCCCTTAAAATAAACTTAAATTCTTGTGTGTTTTAAAAATTGCTTTTATACAACTCCTAATCGGGAGATTCATGTCGTTACTTTTCTATTTGTATGTACGGTATTTCTCAATATTCTTTAAGAGTACATTAGCCAACCTGGACACCGATTCGTCGCTGGATTGTGCACAATCGCCGCGGAGAAAGGTGAGGTAATTCCTTATTATTTTTGATTACTATATTCCAAAGTATTACTGGAACAATCGTTTGAGAAATACCATTTTTTTTTTCTAATTTTTTGAATTGATATTTCTTGATATTTTAACTTTTTATTAAAATTTGAATAAAAATGTTAAATAGGAAATAGTTTACAAGCGTAAGATTTTCATGCGATATGAAGTTTTTAAATTAAAATCATAAATGTTATTAAATTTAAAATTTTAAAATACGTTATTAAATTAAAATTATAAAGCGTTATAAAATTTTATCCTATGGATATTTCTATTTAACTAAAACTAACACAATCAGTAAATAAATGTAAACCTAATTAACTAGAGTATAACCAAAAATGAGGTAAATTCTTCCTTGTAATGGGTGGGGCATGACGGGGTAAGGAACGTGGCAACATCATGTGAGTATGGGAGTTGCTTCGAGACAAGGCCGAAGAAGCGACCATAGGCAAGGGAGGGCAGACGGCCATCCGGCAAGACACAGTCCGCCGGTAAATTAAATCTTTTTCTTTTAGGTTACTATATTCATTCTTTTTGATCGATTCTTTTGTGAGTTTATGGCAGAGTTCGTTCTTTGTGGTTCTTTTCTGATCTTGGTTTATTTTTTTTTTATTTTATATTATTTCACGCAGTCACGGTTTTCGAAATAATTTTTTTTTTGTAACGTTTGGAGACAACTTCCCACCCCCACAGCTGAGCCAAGCCGGTGTACCATCACCGTGCCGTCTCCTTCGATTTCGACTTGGTTTTAATAAATCGGAATGTTACATAAATGGCGCCCAACGGATATGGCTGTAGTATCAAATCTTTTTATTTGTTCTTGAACAATCTTGGAAATAATTTTTGTAATTCGTATTTATTGTTTAGATTGTCTAAAGTTCATGTTAAATTCAAATGTTTGGTAAGGTGGAAACAGCTCGATAGTCCTTCACTTGTGTTCGAAAAACATGAGTGCAGTTGCGTCGAAGTTGCTGTTGACGTTGCCTTAATTGAGTTGCCAATTACTAATTAGTCCGGTTGATAAGTCAAGTACTAAGTCTTCCGTAGCGATTAGAATTTAAGAAGTGAGTCAATTTCTAAGTTTTATCTAGACTTATTAATTTTGCCACATCTGAAGAGTATATTTCCAAGATTGTCGTTTTTTTTTCTTTCGCTTCTTAGTCCTCAAAGCATTTATTTATGCATTTGAATGTTGAGTTGCGAGAAGCACCAATTTTTTTTTCTTTTCAAAATTTAACAGATTAATTCAATATTTACCTTTTAATTCAGTTCCGAATATTTTCTTTTTCAAGATATAGAAACCTTTAAGAAATTAAGAACGAAAATAGAGATACTCAAGTTTTTGTGTTGTTGTTGTTCAGTTGCCCTTCCTACCCGTCAGGTTACCACCCGTACATAACATATTCGTATAAACCTTTTTGCTGAATATTAACTGAAATTGTATTTGAATTTGTGTTGTTTGTGTTTGAATTTTATATTTATTATATTTATACCAACGTAGTTCGGTCGTGTCGAATCACATGTATGTTTATGCATGTTTTGGTGTTAGTATTTAAAATTTGTTTTTGATTCTTGCACCTGCGTAGTTACGCACGGTCCGATTCTTGGGTTCTTGTAAGCCCAAATTATAGTTCCTCTTAGTAAATTAGTTGTGGTTGTTGCGCGAAGTAAAATGATACGTTCGCCGCCACAAACTAGGCAACGCGGACGCAAGCCAGCGTCGAGAAAAGTAGTCGAGCCTACTATTCCGACGCGTAACTCAACCTTCGTGGAAGAAAAGACCGAACCAGTCAGAAACCAGAACATCTCGAGTTCTGGCGATTCAAACGCTCGGTATCTGGGTACATACCATGCAAAGGACTTAATGAAAACGAATAGCCCGGCCTTATTCTCAGGGCATGGTCGAGCCACACGTTGAATTGGCTTCTTAACTCTTTTGATCCTGTAAGACAGTTTCAAAATAGTTAAGTTTGTAACATGTAGCAAATCTATTTCTTATTCAATACTCATCCAATTAATTCAAAATCAAAAAACTCCAATAGTAGCCTTTGACTTTTTTTTTAAGAGACAGCAAGCCGTGTGCAAGGCCAACTTTTTTTTGTTAATAAAAAAATGCTGACATAACTTCTAGTCGACGGGCGATTGACCGCGCCGTCCTAGAAGTAGGCCTTGCCATTTTTCGTCTACTTTGATGAAATGCGACAATTGTCAAGGCTTACTGAGCTGATTTTTTTTTTTGCTGCGATTTTGAGGAAAGAAATTGATTTTTGGTAGAAAATCGGGAGTTGGTTTGGATAAGCAATAACGAGCGGTTGTGTTTCGACAAAGTTGACAGAAATTTTGAGCTTCTGAGTTTTAGAAAAGTTATTGGATAAAGGATAAAGTTATTGGAAAAGAAAAAGTTATTGGTTGAAGGACTGGAACAGTGGTAATAATAATATTAAGTGCGACAGAACCAATTCGAGAAAAGTAAACTTATTTGGTTGCACTAAAATGTGAAAAGCATGGTGACTGAAGGACCAATAAATTGTCTTGGTTCGGTTCTGGTCTTTAAAAAAAAACTCCTATAACTTTGTGCTCGGCGCCGCTAAGCTACGCCAAGAGTTAAAATCGTTTCTCGTTGTGTCTAATTCGTCACGAAGGCGAACAGGTTTCATAAATTGATTTCAAATAAAAAAATTGTAACATAAAATTACAAATTACATGAATTAGAAGCCCAATTGAAGTGTGCGAAAATAAACGCAGCGAATTCTTGATCGCCGTGATTCACAATTTGCGCTGGGCTGCAACACGGCGTAGACAATTTTATATATGTACATACACATACTACATGTACTTGGTTCATAAGATGCTGCGAAATAATGCTGTGTAAGATGCTGCTATTACCAAGGACCTGTTGCGAGGAGCATGGATGGCAGAGGACGCGGTGGATGCAGACATAATTTGGAATATGTATTGAGTCGCAATTGCTAATCGGTCCTAAAATTTTCGGTGATAAAATTAGTAGTGGAAACACTAAATTGTGATTAGATTGTAAACGATATTCGTTTGTGCGGATTACAGTTCTCCCGTGGCTTTGATTAATTCAAACCGTGAAGGCTTAGTGGTTCCACTTAGTGGTTCCCTTAAAATAAACTTAAATTCTTGTGTGTTTTAAAAATTGCTTTTATACAACTCCTAATCGGGAGATTCATGTCGTTACTTTTCTATTTGTATGTACGGTATTTCTCAGTATTCTTTAAGAGTACATTAGCCAACCTGGACACCGATTCGTCGCTGGATTGTGCACAATCGCCGCGGAGAAAGGTGAGGTAATTCCTTATTATTTTTGATTACTATATTCCAAAGTATTACTGGAACAATCGTTTGAGAAATACCATTTTTTTTTTCTAATTTTTTGAATTGATATTTCTTGATATTTTAACTTTTTATTAAAATTTGAATAAAAATGTTAAATAGGAAATAGTTTACAAGCGTAAGATTTTTATGCGATATGAAGTTTTTAAATTAAAATCATAAATGTTATTAAATTTAAAATTTTAAAATACGTTATTAAATTAAAATTTTAAAGCGTTATAAAATTTTATCCTATGGATATTTCTATTTAACTAAAACTAACACAATCAGTAAATAAATGTAAACCTAATTAACTAGAGTATAACCAAAAATGAGGTAAATTCTTCCTTGTAATGGGTGGGGCATGACGGGGTAAGGAACGTGGCAACATCATGTGAGTATGGGAGTTGCTTCGAGACAAGGCCGAAGAAGCGACCATAGGCAAGGGAGGGCAGACGGCCATCCGGCGAGACACAGTCCGCCGGTAAATTAAATCTTTTTCTTTTAGGTTACTATATTCATTCTTTTTGATCGATTCTTTTGTGAGTTTATGGCAGAGTTCGTTCTTTGTGGTTCTTTTCTGATCTTGGTTTTTTTTTTTTTTTATTTTATATTATTTCACGCAGTCACGGTTTTCGAAATAATTTTTTTTTTGTAACGTAAATCGGAATGTTACATAAATGGCGCCCAACGGATATGGCTGTAGTATCAAATCTTTTTATTTGTTCTTGAACAATCTTGGAAATAATTTTTGTAATTCGTATTTATTGTTTAGATTGTCTAAAGTTCATGTTAAATTCAAATGTTTGGTAAGGTGGAAACAGCTCGATAGTCCTTCACTTGTGTTCGAAAAACATGAGTGCAGTTGCGTCGAAGTTGCTGTTGACGTTGCCTTAATTGAGTTGCCAATTACTAATTAGTCCGGTTGATAAGTCAAGTACTAAGTCTTCCGTAGCGATTAGAATTTAAGAAGTGAGTCAATTTCTAAGTTTTATCTAGACTTATTAATTTTGCCACATCTGAAGAGTATATTTCCAAGATTGTCGTTTTTTTTTCTTTCGCTTCTTAGTCCTCAAAGCATTTATTTATGCATTTGAATGTTGAGTTGCGAGAAGCACCAATTTTTTTTTCTTTTCAAAATTTAACAGATTAATTCAATATTTACCTTTTAATTCAGTTCCGAATATTTTCTTTTTCAAGATATAGAAACCTTTAAGAAATTAAGAACGAAAATAGAGATACTCAAGTTTTTGTGTTGTTGTTGTTCAGTTGCCCTTCCTACCCGTCAGGTTACCACCCGTACATAACATATTCGTATAAACCTTTTTGCTGAATATTAACTGAAATTGTATTTGAATTTGTGTTGTTTGTGTTTGAATTTTATATTTATTATATTTATACCAACGTAGTTCGGTCGTGTCGAATCACATGTATGTTTATGCATGTTTTGGTGTTAGTATTTAAAATTTGTTTTTGATTCTTGCACCTGCGTAGTTACGCACGGTCCGATTCTTGGGTTCTTGTAAGCCCAAATTATAGTTCCTCTTAGTAAATTAGTTGTGGTTGTTGCGCGAAGTAAAATGATACGTTCGCCGCCACAAACTAGGCAACGCGGACGCAAGCCAGCGTCGAGAAAAGTAGCCGAGCCTACTATTCCGACGCGTAACTCAACCTTCGTGGAAGAAAAGACCGAACCAGTCAGAAACCAGAACATCTCGATTTCTGGCGATTCAAACGCTCGGTATCTGGGTACATACCATGCAAAGGACTTAATGAAAACGAATAGCCCGGCCTTATTCTCAGGGCATGGTCGAGCCACACGTTGAATTGGCTTCTTAACTCTTTTGATCCTGTAAGACAGTTTCAAAATAGTTAAGTTTGTAACATGTAGCAAATCTATTTCTTATTCAATACTCATCCAATTAATTCAAAATCAAAAAACTCCAATAGTAGCCTTTGACTTTTTTTTTAAGAGACAGCAAGCCGTGTGCAAGGCCAACTTTTTTTTTTTGTTAATAAAGAAATGCTGACATAACTTCTAGTCGACGGGCGATTGACCGCGCCGTCCTAGAAGTAGGCCTTGCCATTTTTCGTCTACTTTGATGAAATGCGACAATTGTCAAGGCTTACTGAGCTGATTTTTTTTTTTGCTGCGATTTTGAGGAAAGAAATTGATTTTTGGTAGAAAATCGGGAGTTGGTTTGGATAAGCAATAACGAGCGGTTGTGTTTCGACAAAGTTGACAGAAATTTTGAGCTTCTGAGTTTTAGAAAAGTTATTGGATAAAGGATAAAGTTATTGGAAAAGAAAAAGTTATTGGTTGAAGGACTGGAACAGTGGTAATAATAATATTAAGTGCTACAGAACCAATTCGAGAAAAGTAAACTCATTTGGTTGCACTAAAATGTGAAAAGCATGGTGACTGAAGAACCAATAAATTGTCTTGGTTCGATTCTGGTCTTTAAAAAAAACTCCTATTACTTTGTGCTCGGCGCCGCTAAGCTACGCCAAGAGTTAAAATCGTTTCTCGTTGTGTCTAATTCGTCACGAAGGCGAACCGGTTTCATAAATTGATTTCAAATAAAAAAATTGTAACATAAAATTACAAATTACATGAATTAGAAGCCCAATTGAAGTGTGCGAAAATAAACGCAGCGAATTCTTGATCGCCGTGATTCACAATTTGCGCTGGGCTGCAACACGGCGTAGACAATTTTATATATGTACATACACATACTACATGTACTTGGTTCATAAGATGCTGCGAAATGATGCTGTGTAAGATGCTGCTATTACCAAGGACCTGTTGCGAGGAGCATGGATGGCAGAGGACGCGGTGGATGCAGACATCATTTGGAATATGTATTGAGTCACAATTGCTAATCGGTCCTAAAATTTTCGGTGATAAAATTAGTAGTGGAAACACTAAATTGTGATTAGATTGTAAACGATATTCGTTTGTGCGGATTACAGTTCTCCCGTGGCCTTGATTAATTCAAACCGTGAAGGCTTGCCACTTAGTGGTTCCCTTAAAATAAACTTAAATTCTTGTGTGTTTTAAAAATTGCTTTTATACAACTCCTAATCGGGAGATTCATGTCGTTACTTTTCTATTTGTATGTACGGTATTTCTCAATATTCTTTAAGAGTACATTAGCCAACCTGGACACCGATTCGTCGCTGGATTGTGCACAATCGCCGCGGAGAAAGGTGAGGTAATTCCTTATTATTTTTGATTACTATATTCCAAAGTATTACTGGAACAATCGTTTGAGAAATACCATTTTTTTTTTCTAATTTTTTGAATTGATATTTCTTGATATTTTAACTTTTTATTAAAATTTGAATAAAAATGTTAAATAGGAAATAGTTTACAAGCGTAAGATTTTCATGCGATATGAAGTTTTTAAATTAAAATCATAAATGTTATTAAATTTAAAATTTTAAAATACGTTATTAAATTAAAATTATAAAGCGTTATAAAATTTTATCCTATGGATATTTCTATTTAACTAAAACTAACACAATCAGTAAATAAATGTAAACCTAATTAACTAGAGTATAACCAAAAATGAGGTAAATTCTTCCTTGTAATGGGTGGGGCATGACGGGGTAAGGAACGTGGCAACATCATGTGAGTATGGGAGTTGCTTCGAGACAAGGCCGAAGAAGCGACCATAGGCAAGGGAGGGCAGACGGCCATCCGGCGAGACACAGTCCGCCGGTAAATTAAATCTTTTTCTTTTAGGTTACTATATTCATTCTTTTTGATCGATTCTTTTGTGAGTTTATGGCAGAGTTCGTTCTTTGTGGTTCTTTTCTGATCTTGGTTTATTTTTTTTTTATTTTATATTATTTCACGCAGTCACGGTTTTCGAAATAATTTTTTTTTTGTAACGTTTGGAGACAACTTCCCACCCCCACAGCTGAGCCAAGCCGGTGTACCATCACCGTGCCGTCTCCTTCGATTTCGACTTGGTTTTAATAAATCGGAATGTTACATAAATGGCGCCCAACGGATATGGCTGTAGTATCAAATCTTTTTATTTGTTCTTGAACAATCTTGGAAATAATTTTTGTAATTCGTATTTATTGTTTAGATTGTCTAAAGTTCATGTTAAATTCAAATGTTTGGTAAGGTGGAAACAGCTCGATAGTCCTTCACTTGTGTTCGAAAAACATGAGTGCAGTTGCGTCGAAGTTGCTGTTGACGTTGCCTTAATTGAGTTGCCAATTACTAATTAGTCCGGTTGATAAGTCAAGTACTAAGTCTTCCGTAGCGATTAGAATTTAAGAAGTGAGTCAATTTCTAAGTTTTATCTAGACTTATTAATTTTGCCACATCTGAAGAGTATATTTCCAAGATTGTCGTTTTTTTTTCTTTCGCTTCTTAGTCCTCAAAGCATTTATTTATGCATTTGAATGTTGAGTTGCGAGAAGCACCAATTTTTTTTTCTTTTCAAAATTTAACAGATTAATTCAATATTTACCTTTTAATTCAGTTCCGAATATTTTCTTTTTCAAAATATAGAAACCTTTAAGAAATTAAGAACGAAAATAGAGATACTCAAGTTTTTGTGTTGTTGTTGTTCAGTTGCCCTTCCTACCCGTCAGGTTACCACCCGTACATAACATATTCGTATAAACCTTTTTGCTGAATATTAACTGAAATTGTATTTGAATTTGTGTTGTTTGTGTTTGAATTTTATATTTATTATATTTATACCAACGTAGTTCGGTCGTGTCGAATCACATGTATGTTTATGCATGTTTTGGTGTTAGTATTTAAAATTTGTTTTTGATTCTTGCACCTGCGTAGTTACGCACGGTCCGATTCTTGGGTTCTTGTAAGCCCAAATTATAGTTCCTCTTAGTAAATTAGTTGTGGTTGTTGCGCGAAGTAAAATGATACGTTCGCCGCCACAAACTAGGCAACGCGGACGCAAGCCAGCGTCGAGAAAAGTAGTCGAGCCTACTATTCCGACGCGTAACTCAACCTTCGTGGAAGAAAAGACCGAACCAGTCAGAAACCAGAACATCTCGAGTTCTGGCGATTCAAACGCTCGGTATCTGGGTACATACCATGCAAAGGACTTAATGAAAACGAATAGCCCGGCCTTATTCTCAGGGCATGGTCGAGCCACACGTTGAATTGGCTTCTTAACTCTTTTGATCCTGTAAGACAGTTTCAAAATAGTTAAGTTTGTAACATGTAGCAAATCTATTTCTTATTCAATACTCATCCAATTAATTCAAAATCAAAAAACTCCAATAGTAGCCTTTGACTTTTTTTTTAAGAGACAGCAAGCCGTGTGCAAGGCCAACTTTTTTTTGTTAATAAAAAAATGCTGACATAACTTCTAGTCGACGGGCGATTGACCGCGCCGTCCTAGAAGTAGGCCTTGCCATTTTTCGTCTACTTTGATGAAATGCGACAATTGTCAAGGCTTACTGAGCTGATTTTTTTTTTTGCTGCGATTTTGAGGAAAGAAATTGATTTTTGGTAGAAAATCGGGAGTTGGTTTGGATAAGCAATAACGAGCGGTTGTGTTTCGACAAAGTTGACAGAAATTTTGAGCTTCTGAGTTTTAGAAAAGTTATTGGATAAAGGATAAAGTTATTGGAAAAGAAAAAGTTATTGGTTGAAGGACTGGAACAGTGGTAATAATAATATTAAGTGCGACAGAACCAATTCGAGAAAAGTAAACTTATTTGGTTGCACTAAAATGTGAAAAGCATGGTGACTGAAGGACCAATAAATTGTCTTGGTTCGGTTCTGGTCTTTAAAAAAAAACTCCTATAACTTTGTGCTCGGCGCCGCTAAGCTACGCCAAGAGTTAAAATCGTTTCTCGTTGTGTCTAATTCGTCACGAAGGCGAACAGGTTTCATAAATTGATTTCAAATAAAAAAATTGTAACATAAAATTACAAATTACATGAATTAGAAGCCCAATTGAAGTGTGCGAAAATAAACGCAGCGAATTCTTGATCGCCGTGATTCACAATTTGCGCTGGGCTGCAACACGGCGTAGACAATTTTATATATGTACATACACATACTACATGTACTTGGTTCATAAGATGCTGCGAAATAATGCTGTGTAAGATGCTGCTATTACCAAGGACCTGTTGCGAGGAGCATGGATGGCAGAGGACGCGGTGGATGCAGACATAATTTGGAATATGTATTGAGTCGCAATTGCTAATCGGTCCTAAAATTTTCGGTGATAAAATTAGTAGTGGAAACACTAAATTGTGATTAGATTGTAAACGATATTCGTTTGTGCGGATTACAGTTCTCCCGTGGCCTTGATTAATTCAAACCGTGAAGGCTTAGTGGTTCCACTTAGTGGTTCCCTTAAAATAAACTTAAATTCTTGTGTGTTTTAAAAATTGCTTTTATACAACTCCTAATCGGGAGATTCATGTCGTTACTTTTCTATTTGTATGTACGGTATTTCTCAGTATTCTTTAAGAGTACATTAGCCAACCTGGACACCGATTCGTCGCTGGATTGTGCACAATCGCCGCGGAGAAAGGTGAGGTAATTCCTTATTATTTTTGATTACTATATTCCAAAGTATTACTGGAACAATCGTTTGAGAAATACCATTTTTTTTTTCTAATTTTTTGAATTGATATTTCTTGATATTTTAACTTTTTATTAAAATTTGAATAAAAATGTTAAATAGGAAATAGTTTACAAGCGTAAGATTTTTATGCGATATGAAGTTTTTAAATTAAAATCATAAATGTTATTAAATTTAAAATTTTAAAATACGTTATTAAATTAAAATTTTAAAGCGTTATAAAATTTTATCCTATGGATATTTCTATTTAACTAAAACTAACACAATCAGTAAATAAATGTAAACCTAATTAACTAGAGTATAACCAAAAATGAGGTAAATTCTTCCTTGTAATGGGTGGGGCATGACGGGGTAAGGAACGTGGCAACATCATGTGAGTATGGGAGTTGCTTCGAGACAAGGCCGAAGAAGCGACCATAGGCAAGGGAGGGCAGACGGCCATCCGGCGAGACACAGTCCGCCGGTAAATTAAATCTTTTTCTTTTAGGTTACTATATTCATTCTTTTTGATCGATTCTTTTGTGAGTTTATGGCAGAGTTCGTTCTTTGTGGTTCTTTTCTGATCTTGGTTTTTTTTTTTTTTTATTTTATATTATTTCACGCAGTCACGGTTTTCGAAATAATTTTTTTTTTGTAACGTAAATCGGAATGTTACATAAATGGCGCCCAACGGATATGGCTGTAGTATCAAATCTTTTTATTTGTTCTTGAACAATCTTGGAAATAATTTTTGTAATTCGTATTTATTGTTTAGATTGTCTAAAGTTCATGTTAAATTCAAATGTTTGGTAAGGTGGAAACAGCTCGATAGTCCTTCACTTGTGTTCGAAAAACATGAGTGCAGTTGCGTCGAAGTTGCTGTTGACGTTGCCTTAATTGAGTTGCCAATTACTAATTAGTCCGGTTGATAAGTCAAGTACTAAGTCTTCCGTAGCGATTAGAATTTAAGAAGTGAGTCAATTTCTAAGTTTTATCTAGACTTATTAATTTTGCCACATCTGAAGAGTATATTTCCAAGATTGTCGTTTTTTTTTCTTTCGCTTCTTAGTCCTCAAAGCATTTATTTATGCATTTGAATGTTGAGTTGCGAGAAGCACCAATTTTTTTTTCTTTTCAAAATTTAACAGATTAATTCAATATTTACCTTTTAATTCAGTTCCGAATATTTTCTTTTTCAAGATATAGAAACCTTTAAGAAATTAAGAACGAAAATAGAGATACTCAAGTTTTTGTGTTGTTGTTGTTCAGTTGCCCTTCCTACCCGTCAGGTTACCACCCGTACATAACATATTCGTATAAACCTTTTTGCTGAATATTAACTGAAATTGTATTTGAATTTGTGTTGTTTGTGTTTGAATTTTATATTTATTATATTTATACCAACGTAGTTCGGTCGTGTCGAATCACATGTATGTTTATGCATGTTTTGGTGTTAGTATTTAAAATTTGTTTTTGATTCTTGCACCTGCGTAGTTACGCACGGTCCGATTCTTGGGTTCTTGTAAGCCCAAATTATAGTTCCTCTTAGTAAATTAGTTGTGGTTGTTGCGCGAAGTAAAATGATACGTTCGCCGCCACAAACTAGGCAACGCGGACGCAAGCCAGCGTCGAGAAAAGTAGCCGAGCCTACTATTCCGACGCGTAACTCAACCTTCGTGGAAGAAAAGACCGAACCAGTCAGAAACCAGAACATCTCGATTTCTGGCGATTCAAACGCTCGGTATCTGGGTACATACCATGCAAAGGACTTAATGAAAACGAATAGCCCGGCCTTATTCTCAGGGCATGGTCGAGCCACACGTTGAATTGGCTTCTTAACTCTTTTGATCCTGTAAGACAGTTTCAAAATAGTTAAGTTTGTAACATGTAGCAAATCTATTTCTTATTCAATACTCATCCAATTAATTCAAAATCAAAAAACTCCAATAGTAGCCTTTGACTTTTTTTTTAAGAGACAGCAAGCCGTGTGCAAGGCCAACTTTTTTTTTTTGTTAATAAAGAAATGCTGACATAACTTCTAGTCGACGGGCGATTGACCGCGCCGTCCTAGAAGTAGGCCTTGCCATTTTTCGTCTACTTTGATGAAATGCGACAATTGTCAAGGCTTACTGAGCTGATTTTTTTTTTTTGCTGCGATTTTGAGGAAAGAAATTGATTTTTGGTAGAAAATCGGGAGTTGGTTTGGATAAGCAATAACGAGCGGTTGTGTTTCGACAAAGTTGACAGAAATTTTGAGCTTCTGAGTTTTAGAAAAGTTATTGGATAAAGGATAAAGTTATTGGAAAAGAAAAAGTTATTGGTTGAAGGACTGGAACAGTGGTAATAATAATATTAAGTGCTACAGAACCAATTCGAGAAAAGTAAACTCATTTGGTTGCACTAAAATGTGAAAAGCATGGTGACTGAAGAACCAATAAATTGTCTTGGTTCGATTCTGGTCTTTAAAAAAAACTCCTATTACTTTGTGCTCGGCGCCGCTAAGCTACGCCAAGAGTTAAAATCGTTTCTCGTTGAGTCTAATTCGTCACGAAGGCGAACCGGTTTCATAAATTGATTTCAAATAAAAAAATTGTAACATAAAATTACAAATTACATGAATTAGAAGCCCAATTGAAGTGTGCGAAAATAAACGCAGCGAATTCTTGATCGCCGTGATTCACAATTTGCGCTGGGCTGCAACACGGCGTAGACAATTTTATATATGTACATACACATACTACATGTACTTGGTTCATAAGATGCTGCGAAATGATGCTGTGTAAGATGCTGCTATTACCAAGGACCTGTTGCGAGGAGCATGGATGGCAGAGGACGCGGTGGATGCAGACATCATTTGGAATATGTATTGAGTCACAATTGCTAATCGGTCCTAAAATTTTCGGTGATAAAATTAGTAGTGGAAACACTAAATTGTGATTAGATTGTAAACGATATTCGTTTGTGCGGATTACAGTTCTCCCGTGGCCTTGATTAATTCAAACCGTGAAGGCTTGCCACTTAGTGGTTCCCTTAAAATAAACTTAAATTCTTGTGTGTTTTAAAAATTGCTTTTATACAACTCCTAATCGGGAGATTCATGTCGTTACTTTTCTATTTGTATGTACGGTATTTCTCAATATTCTTTAAGAGTACATTAGCCAACCTGGACACCGATTCGTCGCTGGATTGTGCACAATCGCCGCGGAGAAAGGTGAGGTAATTCCTTATTATTTTTGATTACTATATTCCAAAGTATTACTGGAACAATCGTTTGAGAAATACCATTTTTTTTTTCTAATTTTTTGAATTGATATTTCTTGATATTTTAACTTTTTATTAAAATTTGAATAAAAATGTTAAATAGGAAATAGTTTACAAGCGTAAGATTTTCATGCGATATGAAGTTTTTAAATTAAAATCATAAATGTTATTAAATTTAAAATTTTAAAATACGTTATTAAATTAAAATTATAAAGCGTTATAAAATTTTATCCTATGGATATTTCTATTTAACTAAAACTAACACAATCAGTAAATAAATGTAAACCTAATTAACTAGAGTATAACCAAAAATGAGGTAAATTCTTCCTTGTAATGGGTGGGGCATGACGGGGTAAGGAACGTGGCAACATCATGTGAGTATGGGAGTTGCTTCGAGACAAGGCCGAAGAAGCGACCATAGGCAAGGGAGGGCAGACGGCCATCCGGCAAGACACAGTCCGCCGGTAAATTAAATCTTTTTCTTTTAGGTTACTATATTCATTCTTTTTGATCGATTCTTTTGTGAGTTTATGGCAGAGTTCGTTCTTTGTGGTTCTTTTCTGATCTTGGTTTATTTTTTTTTTATTTTATATTATTTCACGCAGTCACGGTTTTCGAAATAATTTTTTTTTTGTAACGTTTGGAGACAACTTCCCACCCCCACAGCTGAGCCAAGCCGGTGTACCATCACCGTGCCGTCTCCTTCGATTTCGACTTGGTTTTAATAAATCGGAATGTTACATAAATGGCGCCCAACGGATATGGCTGTAGTATCAAATCTTTTTATTTGTTCTTGAACAATCTTGGAAATAATTTTTGTAATTCGTATTTATTGTTTAGATTGTCTAAAGTTCATGTTAAATTCAAATGTTTGGTAAGGTGGAAACAGCTCGATAGTCCTTCACTTGTGTTCGAAAAACATGAGTGCAGTTGCGTCGAAGTTGCTGTTGACGTTGCCTTAATTGAGTTGCCAATTACTAATTAGTCCGGTTGATAAGTCAAGTACTAAGTCTTCCGTAGCGATTAGAATTTAAGAAGTGAGTCAATTTCTAAGTTTTATCTAGACTTATTAATTTTGCCACATCTGAAGAGTATATTTCCAAGATTGTCGTTTTTTTTTCTTTCGCTTCTTAGTCCTCAAAGCATTTATTTATGCATTTGAATGTTGAGTTGCGAGAAGCACCAATTTTTTTTTCTTTTCAAAATTTAACAGATTAATTCAATATTTACCTTTTAATTCAATTCCGAATATTTTCTTTTTCAAGATATAGAAACCTTTAAGAAATTAAGAACGAAAATAGAGATACTCAAGTTTTTTTGTTGTTGTTGTTCAGTTGCCCTTCCTACCCGTCAGGTTACCACCCGTACATAACATATTCGTATAAGCCTTTTTGCTGAATATTAACTGAAATTGTATTTGAATTTGTGTTGTTTGTGTTTGAATTTTATATTTATTATATTTATACCAACGTAGTTCGGTCGTGTCGAATCACATGTATGTTTATGCATGTTTTGGTGTTAGTATTTAAAATTTGTTTTTGATTCTTGCACCTGCGTAGTTACGCACGGTCCGATTCTTGGGTTCTTGTAAGCCCAAATTATAGTTCCTCTTAGTAAATTAGTTGTGGTTGTTGCGCGAAGTAAAATGATACGTTCGCCGCCACAAACTAGGCAACGCGGACGCAAGCCAGCGTCGAGAAAAGTAGTCGAGCCTACTATTCCGACGCGTAACTCAACCTTCGTGGAAGAAAAGACCGAACCAGTCAGAAACCAGAACATCTCGAGTTCTGGCGATTCAAACGCTCGGTATCTGGGTACATACCATGCAAAGGACTTAATGAAAACGAATAGCCCGGCCTTATTCTCAGGGCATGGTCGAGCCACACGTTGAATTGGCTTCTTAACTCTTTTGATCCTGTAAGACAGTTTCAAAATAGTTAAGTTTGTAACATGTAGCAAATCTATTTCTTATTCAATACTCATCCAATTAATTCAAAATCAAAAAACTCCAATAGTAGCCTTTGACTTTTTTTTTAAGAGACAGCAAGCCGTGTGCAAGGCCAACTTTTTTTTGTTAATAAAAAAATGCTGACATAACTTCTAGTCGACGGGCGATTGACCGCGCCGTCCTAGAAGTAGGCCTTGCCATTTTTCGTCTACTTTGATGAAATGCGACAATTGTCAAGGCTTACTGAGCTGATTTTTTTTTTTGCTGCGATTTTGAGGAAAGAAATTGATTTTTGGTAGAAAATCGGGAGTTGGTTTGGATAAGCAACAACGAGCGGTTGTGTTTCGACAAAGTTGACAGAAATTTTGAGCTTCTGAGTTTTAGAAAAGTTATTGGAAAAGAAAAAGTTATTGGTTGAAGGACTGGAACAGTGGTAATAATAATATTAAGTGCTACAGAACCAATTCGAGAAAAGTAAACTTATTTGGTTGCACTAAAATGTGAAAAGCATGGTGACTGAAGGACCAATAAATTGTCTTGGTTCGGTTCTGGTCTTTAAAAAAAAACTCCTATAACTTTGTGCTCGGCGCCGCTAAGCTACGCCAAGAGTTAAAATCGTTTCTCGTTGTGTCTAATTCGTCACGAAGGCGAACAGGTTTCATAAATTGATTTCAAATAAAAAAATTGTAACATAAAATTACAAATTACATGAATTAGAAGCCCAATTGAAGTGTGCGAAAATAAACGCAGCGAATTCTTGATCGCCGTGATTCACAATTTGCGCTGGGCTGCAACACGGCGCACAGTGGTCCAGAATAGAAATTCATCGGCCAAAAATCTGTAACTTTTGAACGGATAGGAAATTTTGAATGCGGTTTTTTGCAATCGACAGAGAAATGTTAAAATATCTTTGCACTGGCACCGAGATCTATGTAGATGTCTCAGGGTCAGAGCCGTAGGGCTCCAAAGTCGAAAAATATTTTAATTTTTTTAAATTTTGGCAAAAAAACGTATTCAAAAGTAAATTCTTGAAACTTTTTTGTACTTATCTATAAATTGAGGATATATTCGTAATGGCTGTTAAGTTTCAAGTGCATCCGTTGAGTTTTTCATAACTTTTTGGCCCCCTGAAAAGGGGTCTATTTTTGGATGCTTTGAAACTAAATATCTCCGCCATTTTTAAAAATTTCGATTTCCGGTTTTTTTTATTATATTATATGGGGTAAGAGTTTAAAAAAAATGGGGAAAAAAATTTATATATATTTTGAAAAAAAAATTTAAAAAAAAAAAAAACCACGGAAAATTAAAAAAATTATAGCCCAACAGTCGACAACAAAAAAAAATTACATTTTTCTGATAGCCTTTGAGATAACCTTTAATCGTATACCCGGTTTTGTACCCGGCAGACCACGGCCCTAGGCGCTGGAGCCCTCTAAATGGTCTACATTTTTTCTTTTAAAAAAACAACGAAAAATTAAAAAAATTCTGGTCGACAACAAAAAAAATTAGATTTTTCTAATAGCCTTTGAGATAACCTTTCATCCTATACTCAGTTTTATACCTGGCAAACCACGGCCTTAGGCGCTGGAGCCCTCCAAATGTAGAATTTTCAAAAAAAGGGTACTTCAGACACTAAATGCATATGTATTTCTTTTTTTAACCCTAATTTTTTTTCTTTATATACTCCTGAATATTACCTGTTTAAAAGTACCTGCTTCAAGGCCAAAAACGAAAATAATAAAATACCTGCGAGGTCAATGTTGCGGTTTCTACGCCTGAATATTACCTGTTAAAAAGTTCCTGCTTCAAGGCGAGAGACGAAAAGAATAAAATACCTGAAGGTCAAAGTTGCAGTTAATTACAATTTTCTTCAAAAATTCCAATTCTTTATATGTATTTTTTTTATATAAATATTAAACATTTGAAAGATTTTTGGCATTATCAAACCAAGCGTCTTTCAGCCATGGAGTCATACAGCTACAAAGAATTATCAGATGTATATTTTAAAAACAGAAGCGCACAAGATATAGTTGAATATATTAAAATTAAAGTACCATTTGATTCATGTAGCAAAAAAAGATTTTATGTCAGGTATGTCAGGAACAAATTTTAGCACAAATAAACTCGTTTGTGTCCATTTTGTCTAGACACTACAAGTCTTCCGACTTCAACAAAAATAAAGTGTATGCTAGTTTAAAGGAGTGGATGGAAGGCGAACTCTGTATCATTTATCAGGCAGATAGCAACGAAGGACGTGGAAGGCCAACTAAAGAGTTTGAAGAGAGCAGTAAAAGATCCCAGAGACGGAAACTAAAAGATCTTAATGAAAATTTATAAAATTATATAATGAATTGTACCCATGGCGAAATATGTCACCAACAGTCCACAAAATTCTGTTTCATGGAGAAAGCATTATTCAACACCATTTATTGCCAATAGGAGATTTATCAGAAGAAGCTCAAGAAAAAAGAAATAAAGATTATAGATTCTTTAGGGAACATAACACTAGAAAATGTAGTAGAGAAGCAACAAATGAAGACCTTTTTGGAATTTTATTAGCCACATCGGATCCATATATTTCCAGCATCCGGTATGTGTGGACTACAAAAAACCCAGATATAACTCCAGAAGCCAAATTGTTACTATTAAATATTAATGAAAATTCGGAAAGAGAAAAATATTTACAATCTGTTTTTACAAAAATTGTATAATACTCGTATATAAAGAAATATATAAAAATTGTAATTAACCGCAAGATTGACCTCGCAGGTATTTTATTATTTTCGTTTTTGGCCTTGAAGCAGGTACTTTTAAACAGGTAATATTCAGGAGTATATAAAGAAAAAAAATTAGGGTTAAAAAAAGAAATACTTATGCATTTATTGTCTGAAGTACCCTTTTTTTGAAAATTCTACATTTGGAGGGCTCCAGCGCCTAAGGCCGTGGTTTGCCAGGTATAAAACTGAGTATATGATGAAAGGCTATCTCAAAGGCTATTAGAAAAATCTATTTTTTTTGTTGTCGACCAGAATTTTTTTAATTTTTCGTTGTTTTTTTAAAAGAAAAAATGTAGACCATTTAGAAGGCTCCAGCGCCTAGGGCCGTGGTCTGCCGGGTACAAAACCGGGTATACGATTAAAGGTTATCTCAAAGGCTATCAGAAAAATGTAATTTTTTTTTGTTGTCGACTGTTGGGCTATAATTTTTTTAATTTTCCGTGGTTTTTTTTAAAAAAAATTTTTTTTTTCAAAATATATATAAATTTTTTTCCCCATTTTTTTTAAACTCTTACCCCATATAATATAATAAAAAAAACCGGAAATCGAAATTTTTAAAAATGGCGGAGATATTTAGTTTCAAAGCATCCAAAAATAGACCCCTTTTCAGGGGGCCAAAAAGTTATGAAAAACTCAACGGATGCACTTGAAACTTCACAGCCATTACGAATATATCCTCAATTTATAGATAAGTACAAAAAAGTTTCAAGAATTTACTTTTGAATACGTTTTTTTGCCAAAATTTAAAAAAATTAAAATATTTTTCGACTTTGGAGCCCTACGGCTCTGACCCTGAGACATCTACATAGATCTCGGTGCCAGTGCAAAGATATTTTAACATTTCTCTGTCGATTGCAAAAAACCGCATTCAAAAATTCCTATCCGTTCAAAAGTTACAGATTTTTGGCCGATGAATTTCTATTCTGGACCACTGTGCGGCGTAGACAATTTTATATATGTACATACACATACTACATGTACTTGGTTCATAAGATGTTGCGAAATAATGCTGTGTAAGATGCTGCTATTACCAAGGACCTGTTGCGAGGAGCATGGATGGCAGAGGACGCGGTGGATGCAGACATAATTTGGAATATGTATTGAGTCGCAATTGCTAATCGGTTCTAAAATTTTCGGTGATAAAATTAGTAGTGGAAACACTAAATTGTGATTAGATTGTAAACGATATTCGTTTGTGCGGATTACAGTTCACCCGTGGCCTTGATTAATTCAAACCGTGAAGGCTTGCCACTTAGTGGTTCCCTTAAAATAAACTTAAATTCTTGTGTGTTTTAAAAATTGCTTTTATACAACTCCTAATCGGGAGATTCATGTCGTTACTTTTCTATTTGTATGTACGGTATTTCTCAATATTCTTTTAGAGTACATTAGCCAACCTGGACACCGATTCGTCGCTGGATTGTGCACAATCGCCGCGGAGAAAGGTGAGGTAATTCCTTATTATTTTTGATTACTATATTCCAAAGTATTACTGGAACAATCGTTTGAGAAATACCATTTTTTTTTCTAATTTCTTGAATTGATATTTCTTGATATTTTAACTTTTTATTAAAATTTGAATAAAAATGTTAAATAGGAAATAGTTTACAAGCGTAAGATTTTCATGCGATATGAAGTTTTTAAATTAAAATCATAAATGTTATTAAATTTAAAATTTTAAAATACGTTATTAAATTAAAATTATAAAGCGTAATAAAATTTTATCCTATGGATATTTCTATTTAACTAAAAGTAACACAATCAGTAAATAAATGTAAACCTAATTAACTAGAGTATAACCAAAAATGAGGTAAATTCTTCCTTGTAATGGGTGGGGCATGACGGGGTAAGGAACGTGGCAACATCATGTGAGTATGGGAGTTGCTTCGAGACAAGGCCGAAGAAGCGACCATAGGCAAGGGAGGGCAGACGGCCATCCGGCGAGACACAGTCCGCCGGTAAATTAAATCTTTTTCTTTTAGGTTACTATATTCATTCTTTTTGATCGATTCTTTTGTGAGTTTATGGCAGAGTTCGTTCTTTGTGGTTCTTTTCTGATCTTGGTTTATTTTTTTTTATTTTATATTATTTCACGCAGTCACGGTTTTCGAAATAATTTTTTTTTTGTAACGTTTGTTTTGTAATATTTTTTGTAATATTACTGAGACAACTTCCCACCCCCACAGCTGAGCCAAGCCGGTGTACCATCACCGTGCCGTCTCCTTCGATTTCGACTTGGTTTTAATAAATCGGAATGTTACATAAATGGCGCCCAACGGATATGGCTGTAGTATCAAATCTTTTTATTTGTTCTTGAACAATCTTGGAAATAATTTTTGTAATTCGTATTTATTGTTTAGATTGTCTAAAGTTCATGTTAAATTCAAATGTTTGGTAAGGTGGAAACAGCTCGATAGTCCTTCACTTGTGTTCGAAAAACATGAGTGCAGTTGCGTCGAAGTTGCTGTTGACGTTGCCTTAATTGAGTTGCCAATTACTAATTAGTCCGGTTGATAAGTCAAGTACTAAGTCTTCCGTAGCGATTAGAATTCAAGAAGTGAGTCAATTTCTAAGTTTTATCTAGACTTATTAATTTTGCCACATCTGAAGAGTATATTTCCAAGATTGTCGTTTTTTTTTCTTTCGCTTCTTAGTCCTCAAAGCATTTATTTATGCATTTGAATGTTGAGTTGCGAGAAGCACCAATTTTTTTTTCTTTTCAAAATTTAACAGATTAATTCAATATTTACCTTTTAATTCAGTTCCAAATATTTTCTTTTTCAAGATATAGAAACCTTTAAGAAATTAAGAACGAAAATAGAGATACTCAAGTTTTTTTGTTGTTGTTGTTCAGTTGCCCTTCCTACCCGTCAGGTTACCACCCGTACATAACATATTCGTATAAGCCTTTTTGCTGAATATTAACTGAAATTGTATTTGAATTTGTGTTGTTTGTGTTTGAATTTTATATTTATTATATTTATACCAACGTAGTTCGGTCGTGTCGAATCACATGTATGTTTATGCATGTTTTGGTGTTAGTATTTAAAATTTGTTTTTGATTCTTGCACCTGCGTAGTTACGCACGGTCCGATTCTTGGGTTCTTGTAAGCCCAAATTATAGTTCCTCTTAGTAAATTAGTTGTGGTTGTTGCGCGAAGTAAAATGATACGTTCGCCGCCACAAACTAGGCAACGCGGACGCAAGCCAGCGTCGAGAAAAGTAGCCGAGCCTACTATTCCGACGCGTAACTCAACCTTCGTGGAAGAAAATACCGAACCAGTCAGAAACCAGAACATCTCGAGTTCTGGCGATTCAAACGCTCGGTATCTGGGTACATACCATGCAAAGGACTTAATGAAAACGAATAGCCCGGCCTTATTCTCAGGGCATGGTCGAGCCACACGTTGAATTGGCTTCTTAACTCTTTTGATCCTGTAAGACAGTTTCAAAGTAGTTAAGTTTGTAACATGTAGCAAATCTATTTCTTATTCAATACTCATCCAATTAATTCAAAATCAAAAAACTCCAATAGTAGCCTTTGACTTTTTTTTTAAGAGACAGCAAGCCGTGTGCAAGGCCAACTTTTTTTTTTGTTAATAAAAAAATGCTGACATAACTTCTAGTCGACGGGCGATTGACCGCGCCGTCCTACAAGTAGGCCTTGCCATTTTTCGTCTACTTTGATGAAATGCGACAATTGTCAAGGCTTACTGAGCTGATTTTTTTTTTGCTGCGATTTTGAGGAAAGAAATTGATTTTTGGTAGAAAATCGGGAGTTGGTTTGGATAAGCAATAACGAGCGGTTGTGTTTCGACAAAGTTGACAGAGATTTTGAGCTTCTGAGTTTTAGAAAAGTTATTGGAAAAGAAAAAGTTATTGGTTGAAGGACTGGAACAGTGGTAATAATAATATTAAGTGCTACAGAACCAATTCGAGAAAAGTAAACTTATTTGGTTGCACTAAAATGTGAAAAGCATGGTGACTGAAGGACCAATAAATTGTCTTGGTTCGGTTCTGGTCTTTAAAAAAAAACTCCTATAACTTTGTGCTCGGCGCCGCTAAGCTACGCCAAGAGTTAAAATCGTTTCTCGTTGTGTCTAATTCGTCACGAAGGCGAACAGGTTTCATAAATTGATTTCAAATAAAAAAATTGTAACATAAAATTACAAATTACATGAATTAGAAGCCCAATTGAAGTGTGCGAAAATAAACGCAGCGAATTCTTGATCGCCGTGATTCACAATTTGCGCTGGGCTGCAACACGGCGTAGACAATTTTATATATGTACATACACATACTACATGTACTTGGTTCATAAGATGCTGCGAAATAATGCTGTGTAAGATGCTGCTATTACCAAGGACCTGTTGCGAGGAGCATGGATGGCAGAGGACGCGGTGGATGCAGACATAATTTGGAATATGTATTGAGTCGCAATTGCTAATCGGTCCTAAAATTTTCGGTGATAAAATTAGTAGTGGAAACACTAAATTGTGATTAGATTGTAAACGATATTCGTTTGTGCGGATTACAGTTCACCCGTGGCCTTGATTAATTCAAACCGTGAAGGCTTGCCACTTAGTGGTTCCCTTAAAATAAACTTAAATTCTTGTGTGTTTTAAAAATTGCTTTTATACAACTCCTAATCGGGAGATTCATGTCGTTACTTTTCTATTTGTATGTACGGTATTTCTCAATATTCTTTTAGAGTACATTAGCCAACCTGGACACCGATTCGTCGCTGGATTGTGCACAATCGCCGCGGAGAAAGGTGAGGTAATTCCTTATTATTTTTGATTACTATATTCCAAAGTATTACTGGAACAATCGTTTGAGAAATACCATTTTTTTTTTCTAATTTCTTGAATTGATATTTCTTGATATTTTAACTTTTTATTAAAATTTGAATAAAAATGTTAAATAGGAAATAGTTTACAAGCGTAAGATTTTGATGCGATATGAAGTTTTTAAATTAAAATCATAAATGTTATTAAATTTAAAATTTTAAAATACGTTATTAAATTAAAATTATAAAGCGTAATAAAATTTTATCCTATGGATATTTCTATTTAACTAAAAGTAACACAATCAGTAAATAAATGTAAACCTAATTAACTAGAGTATAACCAAAAATGAGGTAAATTCTTCCTTGTAATGGGTGGGGCATGACGGGGTAAGGAACGTGGCAACATCATGTGAGTATGGGAGTTGCTTCGAGACAAGGCCGAAGAAGCGACCATAGGCAAGGGAGGGCAGACGGCCATCCGGCGAGACACAGTCCGCCGGTAAATTAAATCTTTTTCTTTTAGGTTACTATATTCATTCTTTTTGATCGATTCTTTTGTGAGTTTATGGCAGAGTCCGTTTTTGTGGTTCTTTTCTGATCTTGGTTTATTTTTTTTTTTATTTTATATTATTTCACGCAGTCACGGTTTTCGAAATAATTTTTTTTTTGTAACGTTTGGAGACAACTTCCCACCCCCACAGCTGAGCCAAGCCGGTGTACCATCACCGTGCCGTCTCCTTCGATTTCGACTTGGTTTTAATAAATCGGAATGTTACACACGGGCGCAACGCATTCCATCGTTAGATCAGACCTCGCAGGAGATAAGGTTAAACCGCTGAGTGGTTGTAAACTACGAACAGCTACAGGAGAGAAAGCTGTGATTTGCGGAAAATTGAAGGTCCAGATTGGAACGCTAGAAGTAATTCACACCTTCTTAGTGGCTAATAATGGACGAGGTAATAATTGGCGTGGATTTTATGCTAGCCCATGGTCTTACTCTGGATCTGAAGGCAAGAATTCTGACGTGCCAGAATATGGAGATAACCCTAAGCACTGGGTATGAACGGCCTCAGATCAGGAATGTAAGTGTAAGCCACCGTCAGCAGATTCCACCAAAGTCCGAAGCAGTTCTGTGGGCATGTGTGGATGGAGACTGTGGAGCAGGCAAGCTGTGGGTAGTAGAGCCATCAGAAAATACCTCCAATATTTTGGTTGGACGAACATTGGTACAAACTGGAGAGAATCAGCAGATCCCAGTTCGAGTGATAAATGAGTTCAGGTCACCGATCACTCTTGATAAAGGAGCACTATTAGGACAATGTCAAGCTGTGGAAGCCGTAGTTAATTGTGAAGATCCTCCACAGAAATGCGAAAACAAAAAGACAAAAACTCCTACTATTATGGGTACCTGGTTGAATGAGGTGAGCGGGCCAGAAAGGATACAAGCAAAGCGGTTACTAGAAAAGTATAGTTCCATATTTGATAACGATGGCAATAAATTTGGAAGAACTGCCATCGTACAGCATCGGATAGACACTGGCGATGCAAGACCTATTCGGCAAGCTCCACGCAGAGTCCCACTGGCAAAACGAGAAGAGGCGGAACAGATAATAGACGAGATGCAGAAAGGTGGAGTTATTGAACCTTCAACAAGCCCATGGAGTTCACCGGTTGTGTTAGTTAAAAAGAAAGATGGAAGCACCCGGTTTTGCGTTGACAATCGGAAGCTGAACGGTGTCACTAAAAAGGACAGCTACCCACTGCCACGAATAGATGACACCTTGGACACCTTATCCGGTGCGAAATGGTTTTCAACGCTGGATTTGCAAAGTGGTTATTGGCAAGTGGAAATCGAGAAATCCGATCGCGAGAAAACTGCTTTTAGCATCGGGGATGGACTGTGGCAATTCTCTGTAATGCCATTCTGATTATGAAAGGGCTTCACTGAAAAACATGTTTGGTGTATCTTGATGACATTATGGTCATGGGGCGGAGTTTTGATGACCACCTCAAAAATTTAGAAGAAGTCTTTCAACGAATTTCTTCTGCTGCATTACGGTTGAATCCAAAGAAATGCAATTTATTTAAAACCGAAGTAACTTATTTGGGCCACAAAATCAGTACTGGAGGAATTCACACATATGAAGACAAAATAAAATCTGTAAGAGATTGGCCTCGACCCCAATGTTCATGAAGTGCGAAGCTTCCTTGGACTCTGTACGTATTACCGGCGCTTTGTACCAGGATTTGCTAATGTTGCAAGAAGTTTACACAATTTGACAAAGAAAAATTGCAAATTTGTGTGGAAAGAGGAGGAAGAGAATGTTTTTCAGCAGATAAAGGAATTGCTTTGTACAGCACCAATGTTGGCTTATCTAGTTCCTGGCGAAAAGTTCATCCTGGACACAGATGCTAGTGCACATTGAATAGGAGGTGTACTCTCGCAGATTGTCGATGGTCAGGAAAAAGTAATTGGGTACTATAGCAGAGTTCTTGGAAAACTGGAAAGGAACTATTGCGTTACAAGGCGAGAACTCTTGGCAGTGGTCGAATGCGTCAAACATTTTCACAAATACCTGCATGGACAGCATTTTCTACTGAGGACAGATCATGCAGCACTCAGATGGTTACTCCAGTTTAAAAATTCGGAAGGGCAGATTGCGCGATGGATAGAAAGGTTGCAGAATTATGATTTTGAAATACAACATCGGAAAGGTGGGCAACATGGAAACGCTGATGCACTATCTCGACGCCCATGTGCATTGGAGTGTAAGCATTGCTCTAAGGCTGAAAGATACGAAGATACAGCAGTTAAAGGAATTGCTTTGTACAGCACCAATGTTGGCTTATCTAGTTCCTGGCGAAAAGTTCATCCTGGACACAGATGCTAGTGCACATTGAATAGGAGGTGTACTCTCGCAGATTGTCGATGGTCAGGAAAAAGTAATTGGGTACTATAGCAGAGTTCTTGGAAAACTGGAAAGGAACTATTGCGTTACAAGGCGAGAACTCTTGGCAGTGGTCGAAGGCGTCAAACATTTTCACAAATACCTGCATGGACAGCATTTTCTACTGAGGACAGATCATGCAGCACTCAGATGGTTACTCCAGTTTAAAAATGCGGAAGGGCAGATTGCGCGATGGATTGAAAGGTTGCAGAATTATGATTGTGAAATTCAGCATCGGAAAGGTGGAAAACATGGAAACGCCGATGCACTATCTCGACGCCCATGTGCATTGGAATGTAAGCATTGCTCTAAAGCTGAAAGATGCGAAGGTATAATCGACATCCGACTTACAAGTCTGCAACCTGATGACGAATGGGAGTCAAGCGCTATAAGGAAAAGTCAACTGGAGGATACAGACTTGGTTAAAGTAATGAAAGCGAAAGAAATTGATAAAAGACCAACCAAGGAAGGAATGGCACCGGAAAGTCCATTGGCCAAGGCGTATTGGGTGCAATGGAATAGCCTAAAGTTGATAAATGGAGTACTGCATCGTTCATGGGAAAGTGAGGATGGTAGACACACTCACGATTAGATTGTCCTCCCAAAGTCTAGAATAACAGCCGTATTAGAAGAGTTTCACAATGGACCAAGTGGAGGGCATCTCGGCGTTACAAAAACTCTGGAAAAGATTAAGCAACGGTTTTACTGGGTTAATTGTCAAGTTTCAGTTGCTGAATAGATTAAAAACTGCGCGCAATGCATGGCAGCTAAAGGTCCGAAAGTTAGAACCAGAGGAAGGTTGCAGCAGTACAATGCAGGAGCACCCTTTGAACGCGTTGCAATGGATGTAGCTGGTCCATTTTACTAGTGACTCTGGAAACATATACGTGTTGGTGATTATAGACTATTTCAGTAAGTGACGTATTTGGTATATGCTATACCAAATAAGGAGGCTAAAACTGTGGCCGAAGCTTTTGTTCAGAATTGGGTCACGCGGTTTGGAATACCAATTGAGTTGCATTCAGATCAAGGGAGGAACTTTGAGTCTTCTTTATTTCAAGAAATGTGCTTACTGTTGGGTATCAAGAAGACTCGTACGACAGCTCTACATCCACAGTCGGATGGCATGATAGAAAGGTTTAACCGCACATTGGAAGAACATTTACGGAAAGTAGTGGAAAAATGTCAGCGCAATTGGGACAAGCATATTCAAATGTTCCTATTGGCTTACCGATCAGCAGTCCATGACACTACCGGCCATTCACCTGCGAGGATTATTTTTGGCACAGAGTTAAAACTCCCGTCAGATCTTAAATTTGGAAGAAACAATGAACTTACTGAAACTGGAGGCAGTTACTGGGAAATTCTTCAGGCCGAAATGGATGAAATACACCAACATGTGAGGCAGCAAACACAGCTGATGAGCAATAAAATAAAGGATCGATATGACCGAGCTATGAATTCTGAAGGATTTCGAGAAGGCGACTTGGTGTTGCTCTACAATCCCCAAAGGAAAAAGGGTATGTCTTCAAAGCTGCAAACATCGTGGAAAGGGCCATATAAAGTCATAAAGCGACTGAACGATGTTGTGTATCGCATACAATCCAACACGCAGAGACGAGGTAAAATAAAAGTCGTCCATTTGGAGAGACTAGCCTCATTTGGCTCAAGGAATTTTGTGTCTGATCGGGACGATCAGACTTAAGTGGAGGGTAGTGTGACGAATTTACAATCGAAGGTTCACGATAACACTAGAAAACACATGGTGACTCATCGTGGAAAAGTAAAAGCATACAGTATGACGTAAGCATGAGTAAAAGCATGCAAGCAATGAACGTGCCATCTATCGCAAGATAGAAAGAAATAGATAGTTCGAGAATCTTCGACAGCATGCATGCAGTAAACACGACATCTATCGCGAGATAGAAAATAGAGAACGATCGACAATTTACTAGATCATTCCAGAACCTTCCACACAAGTGTCAGTTCGCATATAAATAGACCGCAGATGGCGCAGCGAGGACAGTTCGAATTTAATCGTTGAACAAGAAACATCATGCCATCTACGAGCAAACTGACCAGTTTTGAATAATAAGTGTAGAAAGTAATAAGTGTGTTGAATAATAAGTGTAAATAATAAGTGAAATAATAAATCTGTAAAATTATAAACAAGTAAATATTTGTGTTTTATTGGATTATTTGCAATCCAGAGATCGAACCGAGAGAATCGAAAACGTCAAATTTTAAAATTTACGTAACAATATTTTCATTATTAATTTCAATGGAGGGTTTACTACCTCTGCTCTCAATAAATTTTAATCTTTTTATACCTTTTATATCAGTTATTGATACACAATCCCATATATATATACTATCTTGTTTTAGTGAAGTGCTAATATTATTAGAATTTGATGTATTTACATACCGTCGTATATCCAGCTTGAAGCAAGGGTACGGGAGAAAATGATCGGTCTCCAGCCAGACACACAAAAGGAGAATCATCATACACAGTTACTCCAGAGGAAGAGCGCCTTGCAACTGCCAAAAATCACCATTCCCAAATTCGATGGTGACTACATGAAATGGCAACAATTCTGCGACATCTTTACAAAGATGATTCACGAGAGGCAACTTCCAGCAGTGCAGAAGATGTGGTATTTGAAAGCCAATATTTCTGGAGAGGCAGAGCGCTTGAAAAGGCATCTGCAACTCACCGAAGAAAACTACGACGCTGCCTGGAAACTAATGAAGGAACGTTATAATAACAAGCGGGTTTTAACATTTTCATTGATCCAGAAAATGCTTGACATCAATGGGACTGGACCAGACGCAGCTTCCGTCAAGAACCTCCACGACACGATTCAAGAAGGCTTGCTGGGCTTAAGCAACCTGGGCATTCAGACGTCAGCGTGGGATCCGCTTCTTTTGCACGTCGTCGTGAAGAAGTTGGATCGAATCACCCACACACTCTATGAACAGTCGCTGAAGGACCCTCGTGACATACAAACCGCTCCAGATTGCCTAAAATTCCTGGAGAACAGATTTCACACTCTGGAAGCCGTAGGGAGGAAGGATAAACTCGCGAATATTAAGACATATTAAGTAACATCGATAGTAAGAGGGACCGGCTACCAAAAGAAGTTGAATTGCCGTTGTTGTGGGTCAGCATCGCATTCGTTGTATTCCTGTGAGAAATTCTTGAAAATGGCAGCTCCTGATCGTTTTCAGTGGATTCAGAAACATAAGTTGTGTTTTAACTGCATGCGGCCTGGTCACGGATCCAAGACATGTACCTCTCGGAATTGCACTAAATGCTCTAAGAAACATAATACATTGCTTCATTTGGAGGTCAAGCCCAAGGCAGTTATACCAGTTGGAAAGGGCAGCGAAGCAAGATCGTCCCTATCGACTGCCGTTCCATCATCTCCGGCTGTGTCAAATGAGCAAAATCAGCCCACAGCATTGGCGGCATCGCAACGGAGCTTGTCGAATCCTAACTACGTGCTATTGGCCACTGCAAAAATAGTAGTAACTGCGATCAACGGACAAAAGGGTTCATTTCGGGCCATCCTTGATTCTGGCTCACAAATAAATTTGGTATCAGAAAGACACGTGAAACAACTTTTAATTAAGCCTGCTAGTGCTTCTCTTTCCCTCGAAGGCATAGGAAGACGAACCAAAAACAGCACTCAACGTGTAAACATTAATATGAAATCATCGAATGGGAAATTCTCGTCGAGAGTTGAAGCTTACGTTTTACCCCAGATAGTGGCACCACAACCCACGCAAATGCTCGACATTTCAGAATGGGGTATTCCAGAGGGGATTGCGTTAGCAGATCCCAATTTTCATCGAACAGAGAAGATTGACGCCCTTTTGGGAGCAGAATTTTACCATACTCTTATGAGAACTGGACAAAAAAGGTTGAACGAAGATTTGCCCATTACACAAAACAGCGTACTCGGATGGTTGGTGTGTGGGAAGGTCAAAGAAGTTTCGAGCAGTTCAATCACGTGTGCCATCTCTACCAACAATGAGGTGTCAACTGACCAACTAATAGAGCGCTTCTGGAAAATAGATGAATTAGGTAATGATGTCAAGGGCTTCACCGCTGTGGAAAGACACTGCGAAAATCATTTCTACCAGAACGTTCGCAGAAATCAAGAGGGAAGATTTATTGTAAAGCTTCCGTTTTCAGAGAATCCATCCAACTTAGGAGACTCGAAAGCAATAGCGCTCAGCAGGTTTCTGTCACTAGAGAAGCGACTGAGCAAAGACACGGGCCTAAAAACAGAGTATTGCAAATTCATGGCAGAGTACGAGCCACTTAATCATATGACAGAGATATAGCCCGACGAAATACCGAAATCCAATTACTTTATCCCTCACCATTGTGTTGTAAGACTGGAGAGAAAAACAACTAAACTGGGTAGTTTTCGACGCATCGGCAAAAACATCTTCGGGGCTGTCTTTAAATGATATCCTTCATCCTGGTCCTACAATTCAAAGCGAGCTCTTTTCGATTTTACTACGTTTCAGGACTCCGCGATTTGTTTTCACGACAGATATCGAAAAGATGTATCGACAAGTACTGGTGGATTCCAGTGACCAGACTTATCAACTAATTTTATGGAGAGAAAACCCGACAGAAAGGCTGAAGTACTACCGTCTGAACACAATTACGTATGGTTTAACATCTGCGCCATACCTTGCCACTAAATGTCTGCAGAGGCTAGCCGAGCAAAATAAGACAAGATTTCCACTAGCGGCCCAGGCGCTGCAAGAGGATTTCTACATGGATGATGGTATAAGTGGCTCCGATAGCCTGTCAACTGCGATCGAAATTCAAAATCAACTCATGACTATGTTAAGCAGCGCTGGTTTTAAATCACATAAATGGTGCGCAAACCATCCCAAACTCCTTTAATCCATTCCGCGGGAAGATCTAGAGGTGGATCTAGATTTCAACAGCAAGTCAGAGTCATCGGTTAACACTTTAGGACTCACATGGCGGCCGAAAGAGGATGTATTGTCTGTCAAGGTTTCAATCTCCGATACTACTACTACTACCAAACGTACCGTGATGTCCAACATCGCTCGCATTTTTGACCCGCTAGGGCTACTAGGGCCAGTGGTAGTTTCAGCTAAAATCTTCATACAGCAACTTTGGGAAAGTTGTCCTGGGATGCTGAATTGCCAGAAGAGCAGAAGAAAAACTGGACATGCTTTCGGAAGGGTTTGGTTAAATTGGATCAAGCACAATTCAGCAGGCACGTATTCGACAAACAATCACCATTGTCGACTCAAATACATGTCTTCGTCGATGCCTCAGAAAAAGCTTATGGAGCAGCCGCTTACTTGCGATCCACCTATTCCGGTGGTAAGGTTCTGGTAAGACTTCTATGTTCAAAGTCTCGCGTTGCACCATTGAAAAAGCAAACACTACCACAGCTTGAATTATGCGCAGCTCTCCTAGGTGCGCAGTTAGCGAAAAGGGTTCAACAGGATTTGAGGATGGGTTCCCAAGTAAATTTCCTTTGGTTCGATTCCGAAATTACGCTTTCTTTGTTGCGAACAGAATAGCAACCATTCAAGAGTTAACAGCAGCGAGTCAATGGCATCATATTAGCTCACAACACAACCCAGCAGATATGCTTTCAAGAGGAATTTCCCCTGATAAAATGTTTGGCTGCAGTTTATGGTTCTATGGGCCATTTTTTCTTCATGGCAACGAAGCCGCGATACCTAAACCATTTTCCTTTAAGGACGCGAGTCGATCGGAAGTTGATTTAGAAAAGAAACAGAAGCTGAAATCAGTCAACACTATTGCGATCAGTGGGGGATCTGACGAAATGATTTATAAAATTAATCACCGCAATTCCTTCAGAGGGCTTCTACGAATCGTAGGGTACGTTCTTCGGTTTGTAAAAGTCATTAAGAAGACGGTAAGGAGACCACTTAAAGTTTCGCTGTCGCCAACAGAACTTCACAACTCCTTGGTTACAGTCGTGGGCATTATTCAGCAGCACGATTTTAAAGAGGAGCTGAAATCCTTACGAAAACACAAGGCTGTGCACAAGTCAAGTCCACTCAGCAGTCTGGATCCATATATCGACGAAGAGGGCATCCTTCGAGTGGGAGGGCGTCTCAACGCTTCTGACACATCATATAGCGCGAAGCATCCTATGGTTCTTCCCTACAATGATCCACTGGTTAAGCTGCTTTACAAGGCTGTCCACGAAGAAAACAAGCACTGTGGTCCTCAAACACTACTATCCATCGTTCGTCAACAATTCTGGTCCATCAAAGGAAAAACAACTGCACGTAATATTGTGCAAAACTGCATACGCTGTACCAGAGCCAAACCAAAATTAATGAACCAAATAATGGGTAATCTACCGGCCGATAAAGTCCTTCCGGCGAAACCTTTTCTTAATACTGGTGTGGACTACTGTGGCCCGCTGTGGGTGCATTACAAGATTCGAGGCAAAAGACCACATAAGGTTTACCTAGCAGTCTTCTGCTGCTTTGCAACGAAAGCAGTACATCTGGAAATTGTAAGCGATCTATCAACAGACGCATTCCTGGCAGCCCTAAAAAGATTCACTAGCCGCAGGGGACGGTGCCGAACGGTATATTGCGACAACGCCGCGAACTTTGCGGGAGCCAACAATAAGCTTCAGGAGTTAGCTACTGCCATATACTCTGAGGAGGCCAAAAACGCTATCATTAAGGCCTGCAGTGAAAAGGGAATAGAGTTTAAATTCATCCCACCTCGAGCGCCTCACTTCGGTGGTCTGTGGGAGGCAGCAGTTAAATCCGCGAAGCATCTACTAGTGAGAAGCGTTTCTACAGCATCCCTGACGTATGAAGAACAGCCTTAACTCCAGGACATTTTCTAATTGGGGAGCCATTAACGTCGCCGGTTGATGTGCATGCAAAGGAATTGACGACCACTCTCTCGGCTAGATGGAAGCCCGTATCTCAGCTAAAGCATGGATTCTGAACCCGTTGGACTGTTGAGTACCTTCACGAACTTTAGTCCAGAAACAAATGGCGCGAGAAATGCCAAAACGTAAAAGAGGGTGACATGGTCGTTATAAAGGAAGACAATTCACCGCCACTTCAATGGCCAATAGGAAGGATTCATCACGTTTACAAAGGTGCTGACGGTGTCGTTCGGGTGATAGAGGTAAAAACGGCAACAGGAGTATGGAAGCGGCCAATTCATCGATTGGCTCCGTTGCCTGTGGAACCGGAACTAGACAGTCGTGAAGAATTTCTACCAAGTAATGAAAAAGAGAACGACGATGAAGAAGAGGGAGAAATACCTAGAAAAAGGGGGAAATACCAGTTGTCATTAGCTGCTACGCTGGTGTTGTCACTCCTTATGCTCCCTCTGGTGTTAGCGAATCCGGTAAATATCACCAAGTTTAAAGACAATCCTGGAATCTACTTTGAGGACATAGGCTCAGCCAACCTGATCACTGCTGATTGCATCGTTGCCTATTACGACTTAACCCCACTCTGGGCAGAGCTCGAGGTATTGTCAAATGGAACCGACGCGCTTCGACACTTATGCAGTCGATTGAGGCAGAACTCGATCTGTTCACCAATAGTGGATCACTTTGTTAGTACCGAGACTGAATTAAAATCAGACAGTACACTTTGGTCAAAGCGTCGAAGGCCTAGAGCGGCATTAGACATTGTGGAAAATTTGGCAAACAAACTTTTCGGCGTGCTAGACTCTTTTTACGCCAACGAAATGTCTAAAACCATAAGCCAGATTAAGGATCAGGAGGCGAACATGGCGGATGTGCTTCAAACGCACACATCCATCGTAGATTCCACCATAAACATAATTAAGAAAGACGAAATTGAAAATAAGGAAAGGTTTGATCAACTACGCAGGCGTACAGAGGAAACACTAAATCTCCTTAAGGAAGAAACACAGGAGGAAAGGGATTTCCAGATTTTCATCTCGCTGACTCTTCAGTTGTCAATCACCGTTGCCAACTTACAGAGAGTGCAGGCATCCATTTTTGACGTCCTTACCGATACGCATCATGGGAAAATTAGTCCGTTATTGTTATCTCCTCAGCAGCTAACAAAGGAGTTGACAAAGATTAAGACTCGTTTACCACCCTCGCAACATCTGCCAGTTAAGGATACAGACATACTAAAGCTCTTTCAACTGATGTCGTCTGAAGGAGCAGTGGCAGACCAGCATGTCATATTTAAGATAAAATTTCCGCTGATTGACAGAGAGATTTTCGACTTGTTTCGAATCATAAAAGTTCCGAAGGTCGTCAACGGGAGTCTTGCGGCAATTAAAACAGACACCGAAATCCCAGCTGCAACCTACACAGGGATTTGTATTTTCCACTCAGCCTTAACGATGTCAGGTAGTGCATCAACGTAAGAGACTCATCTTTTCTATGTGAGGAAAGTCAGGCAAAGCGCAAAAGAAATTCAGGCCTTTTTCACTGCGAAATGAGTTTATTAAATAACAAAACTGCTACAGATTGTAAGTTGAAGAGGCTAAAAGACGACCGCACCTGGATAAAGCTTACGCACAAGAATCAGTGGATTTTTAGCACAAGGACAGCTATTCAGATGACTGCAGTGTGCAAAAACGATGTTCTTCAACTGAATATAGAAGGAGCCGGATTACTTACGATTCAGCCGACTTGCATTGTCAAGGATGACACCATCGTTCTACGGGGTCATCCAACGGTCGAGAGTCCAGTGCGTTCATCCTACGCAGCCTTGGGTAACCTCACAATCGTCGCATTTCCAAAAGACGTCCCCTCTCGACACCCTCACGAGACATTTACAATTCAAGCATACACTTGGAAAAGTTGGAGGAACTACAAAAGCGTTTGAAATCAGACGACTCCTTTTTCAGATGGAAGCCTGCCGACATCCATCACTACTCAGTCGGCTACTCATCTCTGCTAATCTCCATTGTTGTAGCCGGTTTCCTACTGTGGAAATCTAGAACAAGCATTTGCAAGACTAGAACACAAGACGACGTGCAACCCCCAGCTGAACTAATGAGAACACCGCGCACCTCACCCTTCGCCATGGAAGTATAAGTTTTAAAGCTTAAGCTTTCAACACGCGGGAGAATGTACATACGTACATATGCATATGACTGGGTCAATAATATGTTCCAGTTTACAGCGACGCATTCACGGCGGCTAATTCAGCAAGAACACAAAATAAGAACTTCTGGCCGCGCTAGCGATCGAAGCGGCCTAGTTCCAAAAAGCAGACTCTGGCTGCGCTCTTAATTGTAACACTTCCGCGTTCTTTTTATATTGCTTTTACTTATTGAAAACCATTTCTGCATTGTAATCATTATATATTGTAAGCATTATTACTTTCTTGTTCTTGTTCATATTTGTACACTTTAAGCATTTTTATCATATTGTAAAACATATATAAACTATGAATTTTGGAAATAAAGTCATCGTTTACTTCAGACAACGATTCGCGTAAAGTCTATTGTTTAGAAGATTATCCACTGTGCAATCGGTTCAAGTACCAGATTGCACGCTGCACCATTGGCCCTAGGTTTTGTACCAGGACCACTTCTACAATCAAATCAGAGCGGCTCGCGCATTTGGCCAACGCAGACGCACCAGCGGAAGTGATAGAATTATTAAATATTCAGGCGTTCATGAATGGAATACGAGATGCGGATACCAAACGCGCAGTCTATTCCATACCAAAGAAGACGTTTGCTGAAACAGTGTCATTTGCTTTGACGCAGGAAACAGCAAGCCTTTTAAGCAAACAAACACATAAAGTTCATAGGCTGGAAGTTGGGCCAAGTGAATTTTTGGAGAAAACTGTTAGGGATGTTATTTATCAGACTATTTCTCAAATGATTCCAACCTTACGCAAAGGCTCTGAAATAAAATGTTACAGCTGTGGAAAAGCAGGACACTTGTAATGCACGGAATTGTAATGCGGCTTATAGGAAAAACCATAGCGCAAAGAAGAGAAGCGCCGAAAATGGAACTGGTGCTTCTGTAGAAAAACAATTGTTTAACTAAAACGGACCAGCTCAAAGGGGCGTGAGCTGGTTCCCGCAACTGACTGCCCCACTGTCTTGGTTTCACAAATACATCGTAAGAACAATAATTTAACCATAAACGGGACTGTAAATGGACGATCGCTGGTCTTAACTCTGGACACGGGCGCAACACATTCCATCATTAGATCAGACCTCGCAGGAGATAACGTTGAACCGATGAGTGGTTGTAAACTACGAACAGCGACAGGAGAGGAAAGCTGTGATTTGCAGAAAATTGAAGGTTCAGATTGGAACGCTAGAAGTAATTCACACCTTCTTAGTGGCTGGAATAATGGACGAGGTAATAATTGGCGTGGGTTTTATGCTAGCCCATGGTCTTACTCCAGATCTGAAGGAAAGAGTTCTGACGTGCCAGAATATGGAGATACCCCTAAGCACTGGGTATAAACGGCCTCAGATCAGGAATGTAAGTGTAAGTCACCGTCAGCAGATTCCACCAAGGTCCGAAGCAGTTCTGTGGGTATGTGTGGATGGAGACTGTGCCATCAGAAAGCACTGCGAATATTTTGGTTGGACGAACCTTGGTACAAACGGGAAAGAACAAGCAGATCCCAGTTCGAGTGATGAATGAGTTCAGGTCACCGATCACTCTTGATAAAGGAGCACTAGTAGCACAATGCCAAGCTGTGGAAGCCATAGTTAATTGTGACGACCCTCCACAGAAATGCGAAAACAAGGTTTTGAAAGAGAAAAAAAATCCCACCATAATGGGTACCTGGCTGAATAAGCGAGCCAGAAAGAATAAAAGCAAAACGGTTACTACAAAAGTATAGTTCCATATTTGATAACGATGGCAATAAATTTGGAAGAACTGCCTTCGTACAGCATCGGATAGACACTGGCGATGCAAGACCTATTCGGCAAGCTCCACGCAGAGTCCCACTGGCAAAACGAGAAGAGGCGGAACAGATACACGAGATGAAGAAAAGTGGAGTTATTGAACCATCAACAAGCCCATGGAGTTCACCGGTTGTGTTAGTTAATAAGAAAGATGGAAGCACCCGGTTTTGCGTTGACTATCGGAAGCTGCCACGAATAGATGACACCTTGGACACCTTATCCGGTGCGAAATGGTTTTCAACGCTGGATTTGCAAAGTGGTTATTGGCAAGTGGAAATCGAGAAATCCGATCGCGAGAAAACTGCTTTTAGCATCGGGGATTGACTGTGGCAATTCTCTGTAATGCCATTCAGATTATGCAACGTTCCAGCAACTTTTGAGCGTTTAATGGAACACGTATTGAAAGGGCTTCACTGGAAAACATGTCTGGTTTATCTTGATGACATTATTGTCATGGGCAAGAGTTTTGATGACCACCTCAAAAATTTAGAAGAAGTCTTTCAACGAATTTCTTCTGCTGCATTACGGTTGAATCCAAAGAAATGCAATTTATTCAAAACCGAAGTAACCTATTTGGGCCACAAAATCACTACTGGAGGAATTCACACAGATGAAGACAAAATAAAATCGGTAAGAGATTGGCCTCGACTCAGGAATGTTAATGAAGTGCGAAGCTTCCTTGGACTTTGTACGTATTACCGACGCTTTGTACCCTTTGATTTGCCCTTTGATTTGATTTGCCAATGTTGCAAGAAGTTTACACAATTTGACAAAGAAAAATTGCAAATTTGTGTGGAAAGAGGAGGAAGAGAACGCCTTTCAGCAGTTGAAGGAATTGCTTTGTACAGCTCCAATGTTGGCTTATCCAGTTCCTGGCGAAAAGTTCATCCTGGACAGAGATGCTAGTGCACATGGAATAGGAGGTGTACTCTCGCAGATTGTCGATGGTCAGGAAAAAGTAATTGGGCTACAGCAGAGTTCTTGAAAAACCAGAAAGGAACTATTGCGTTACAAGGCGAGAACTCTTGGCAGTGGTCGAATGCGTGAAACATTTTCACAAATACCTATATGGGCAGCATTTCCTACTAAGGACAGATCATGCAGCACTCAGATGGTTACTCCAGATTAAAAATCCGGAAGGGCAAATTGCGCGATGGATAGAAAGGTTGCAGAATTATGATTGTGAAATTCAGCATCGGAAAGGTGGACAACATGGAAACGCCGATGCACTATCTCGACGCCCATGTGCATTGGAATGTAAGCATTGCAGTAAAGCTGAAAGATGCGAAGGTATAGTCGACATCCGACTTACAAATCTGCAACCTGATGACGAATGGGAGTCAAGCGCTATAAGGAAAAGTCAACTGGAGGATACAGACTTGGTTAAGGTAATGAAAGCGAAAGAAATGGATAAAAGACCAACCAAGGAAGGAATGACACCGGGAAGTCCATTGGCCAAGGCGTATTGGGAGCAATGGAATAGCTTGAAGTTGATAAATGGAGTAATGCATTGTTCGTGGGAAAGTGAGGATGGTAGACACACTCACGATTTGATTGTCCTGCCAAAGTCTAAAATAACAGCCGTATTAGAAGAGCTTCACAATGGACCAAGTGGAGGGCCTCTCGGCGTTACGAAAACTCTGGAGAAGATTAAGCAACGGTTTTACTGGGTGAATTGTCAGGAATCAGTTGCTGAATGGATTAAAAACTGCGCGCAATGCATGGCAGCTAAGGGTCCAAAGGTTAGAACCAGAGGAAGGTTGCAGCAGTATAATGCAGGAGCACCATTTGAACGCATTGCAATGGATGTAGCTGGTCTATTCTACTAGTGACTCTGGAAACATATACGTGTTGGTGATTATAGACTATTTCAGTAAGTGGCCAGAGGTATACGCTATACCAAATCAGGAGGCTAAAACTGTGGCCGAAGCTTTTGTTCAGAATTTGGTCACGCGGTTTGGAATACCAATCGAGTTGCATTCAGATCAAGGGAGGAACTTTGAGTCTTCTTTATTTCAGGAAATGTGCTCACTGTTGGGTATCAAGAAGGCTCGTACGACAGCTCTACATCCACAGTCGGATGGCATGGTAGAAAGTTTTAACCGCACATTAGAAGAACATTTGCGGAAAGTAGTGACAAGCATATTTAAATGTTTCTATTGGCTTACCGTTCAGCAGTCTATGACACTACCGGCCATTCACCTGCGAGGATTGTTGTTGGCACAGAGTTGAAACTCCCGACAGAAGAAACAATGAACTTACTGAAACTGGAGGCAGGTACTGGGAAATGCTTCAGTCCGAAATGGATGAAATACATCAACATATGGGGCAGCAAACACAACTGATGAGCAATAAAATGAAGGATCGATATGACCGAGCTATGAATTCTGAAGGATTTCAAGAAGGCGACTTGGTGTTGCTCTAAAATTCCCAACGGAAAAAGGGTATGTCTTCAAAGCTGCAAACATCGTGGAAAGGGCCATATAAAGTCATAAAGCGACTGAACGATGTTGTGTATCGCATACAATCCCACACGCAGAGACGAGGTAAAATAAAAGTCGTCCATTTGGAGAGACTAGCCCATTTGGCTCAAGGAATTTTGAGGAAACTTAAGTGGAGGGCAGTGTGACGAATTTGCAATCGAAGATTTACGATTACACAAAATTACCCAAAAATTTGAATCATAAATATTGCGGTTGGATAATCATATGCGAGAAATCCAGTCCAGTGGACCAGTTACAGCTGTTAGTGCAACGAAGTTGAAATCACCAACATTTGACGGAACTGTGCCGTTTAAAATTTTTTAACTACAATTCGAGACCACAGCACAGACTAATCACTGGACGGCAAACAAAGTGGCAGCTTTGGTGGTTTCATTGAAGGGTTCCGCCGCTGAGGTTTTGCAAACAGTTCCCGAAATTGAACGTGGTAACTATGACGCGTTAATGGCAGCGATTGAACGGCGATATGGTAGCGACCATAGAAAACAAATGTTCCAGATAGAGCTGATGAATCGTTACCAAAAAGCGAACGAGCCGTTACAAGAATATGCGACGGAGATAGAGCGGCTCGCGCATTTGGCCAACACAGACGCACCAGCGGAAGTGTTAGAATTTTTAAAAAATTCAGGCGTTTATGAATGGAATACGAGATGCGGATACCAAACGCGCAGTCTATTCCATTCCAAAGAAGACGTTTGCTGAAACAGTGTCATTTGCTTTGACGCAGGAAACAGCAAGCCTTTTAAGCAAACAAACACATAAAGTGCATTGGCTGGAAGTTGGACCAAGTAAATCTCTGGAGAAAACCCTTAAGGATCTTATCCAGACTATTTCTCGGATGGTACCAACCTCACGCAAAGGCTCTGAAGTAAAATGTTACAGCTGTGGAAAAGCAGGACACTTTGCACGGAATTGTAATGAGGCTTTTGGAAAAATGGAACTGGTGCTTCTGGAGAAAAAGTTGCTAAGCTAAAACGGACCAGCTCAAAGGGGCGTGAGCTGGTTCCCGCAAGTGACTCTCCCACTGTCTCGGTTTCACAAACACATCGTAAAAACAATAATTTGACTGTAAACGGAACTGTAAATGGACGATCGCTGGTCTTAACTCTGGATACGGGCGCAACATATTCCATCGTTAGATCAGACCTCGCAGGAGATAAGGTTGAACCGCTGACTGGTTGTAAACTATGAACAGCTACAGTAGAGGAAGCTGTGGTTTCCGGAAAATTTGAGACTAAGGTTTAAATTGGAACGCTAGAAGTAATTCACACCTTCTTAGTGGCTGGAATAATGGACGAGGTAATAATTGGCGTGGATTTTATGCTAGCCCATGGTCTTACTCTGGATCTGAAGGCAAGAATTCTGACGTGCCAGAATATGGAGATAACCCTAAGCACTGGGTATGAACGGCCTCAGATCAGGAATGTAAGTGTAAGCCACCGTCAGCAGGTTCCACCAAAGTCCGAAGCAGTTCTGTGGGCCTGTGTGGATGGAGGCTGTGGAGCAGGCAAGCTGTGGGTAGTAGAGCCATTAGAAAATACCTCCAATATTTTGGTTGGACGAACATTGGTACAGTTCGAGTGATGAATGAGTTCAGGTCACCGATCACTCTTGATAAAGGAGCACTAGTAGGACAATGTAAAGCTGTGGAAGCCGTAGTTAATTGTGAAGATCCTCCACAGAAATTCGAAAACAAGTTTTTCAAAGAGACAAAACTCCTACTATTATGGGTACCTGGTTGAATGAGGTGTTGTAGGTCAGAGTCGCCCCGACTGTAACAACGCCTCACATTGTTATGGTGTGGTTTTTGGTTTGGTGTCGGTGGCTACTATCGGTAACAATGTCCGAGCGCGGAATAAAGCTTGCATACTTTCAGGCTCCACCATTATCAACTAACATGGTGAAGCCTGGAAGTACTCAAGACACTCATCTTATACGAGTGCCGCTTTAGCCAAGACATAGAGCAAAAACAAGCAACAAGTCAAAAGCCACAAGAAAGAAAGTTACATAAAATATTACAGAAAATATTAAAGAAATATTTCCGAGATCGTTTGCACTTTCTCAAGAATTATTGTCAAAAAATAATTCTTGATATAGTTGCAAAAATAATTGTAAAAAATTAGGGCGACCAGACCAAAGTCCACTCCAAAAAGTACTTTATAAACGAGCCCTTCTGGCTCAGACTAGCAGTTAAAAAATTAGCAGTCAAAGTGAGTGATCAAAAGAATAAGCAGTCAAAGTAAGTGATCTAAAAAGTGAGCAGTCAATCTAAGTTGAGTTAAATTGTGAAAAGTTTAAGAAGTTAGTTTATCCCCGTGTAAAAACGAGAAATAAAAGGGATCTGAGTTAAACAAAAGGTGTTTTGATTCCGAAAGGAAGCCTTGCTAACGTTTGGGAGGAGTTAAAGGGAAGAGATTCGTCAACACTACTTCTGGAGCGGCAACGACGGAAAGTTTAGAGACGAAGTATCTAACATTTTTGGCGCAGCCGTTTTTTCGGAACTGAAGATCGCTCGGGTAAGTGGTATTTAGTAAGGTTAAGGTCCGTCTGATGAAAAAAGCCTGTTTGTATTTGGTGCACCGTATGCATGCATTTTGCATTGGATTAGCTCAGTCGACGTGCTTTGAGAGTCGCTGCTAAGCTATCCGATACGTGTAATGTGGGCAGTGGGACGCGCTTTAACAGTCGTCCACTGCTCGGCGTAATATTTTGGGTGCGGTAGTGAGTTACATATTATGAAATTATGGCATGCATTAGGAAAGTAATTTAACATAGTTGGTTAAAGTTTGGAAGAAGTGAAAAATATTTCACTGAATTCGCGAATTTTGCGTCGGTGATGAATTAGCAAGCGTGCTTGAATAGTCGCTGGTAATTCATCTAGAGTGTTTAGTTTAGACCAGTGCGGTGCGCTTTAACAGTCATGCACTGTCTAATAAACAGACGTTTGTGGATTTTCGGTGAATATTTACGTTTTATTAGTGTGTCTTAAATTTTTCACGTCTTGGAATGTAAAATTTTTTTTTTTTTTAGAAAATTGAATCACGTTATTTTATTTAAATTATTTTTAGCGCCTTTTTGTTTTTTGCCGTATATGCGCAGTCACCAGAAGTTTTGCTGTAACAACCGTGTAATTCGAGAGGACATATGTTCATTAGCACCGTTTGAGTGGATGCCGCTCAGGCTTGGGTAGCAATTTAATTTCAGTTCAACTATACCGTACCAATGGACTTCGTCAATTTCTTTTTGCAGCAATGTATTGTTGTGTGCACAGGGTGAGGGAAGGTGGTTTGGAGGAGCACCTGGACAAGCACGCCAGGATTTTTGAGAGAGCGGAGAGGATTGTGAAAGGGTTAAGCGAGGCGGCGGACGAGGCGCTGTTAAAGACTTGTAGGGTGATTCCTAAAAGGAAGGCAAAGCGGTCGCATCGAGTCAGAAGTGTAGGGTACTAGGGCATTTACGGAGCAGGGCAGAAGAGGAAAAATAAAGAACACTTGTAAAACTAGTACAGTATTTTATTTTTATTTTCAATTTTATTTTAAATATCCGATTCTCAGTTGGTTTACGTTTGCATGGAGACAATGGTTTATTGTTCTTATTTCGTTGAGAGTAGGAAGGAGGGGTAGACGGAAAGCTGGTTGGTAGAGTGAACGCAAGCTCGTCGGGTGTCGAATTGCGTGGTCAGCATTTTCCGCGACGTCAACGTTTTTTTTTTTGTTTCTTCAACGCTTGGGCTTTGCCTTTGTCGTTTTGTTTTTTTTTTTTTTTTGCTTCAACGTTTGGGCTTTGCCTTTGTCGTTTTGTTTCTTGTTGTGGCATGTGCCGGGTAGTGGTAACGCGATACTCCATTTGTGTTGAAAGAAGAGATTGTTTTCGCACGCCTGGTATTAAACGAAAGGAGTAGGTCTAAACTGAACTTGAACTTGACGAGCGTTTGCAAGGCCGCGTCGCTTGCACTTTTCGAAGCGCCAATGCAGATTAACCCATTCTATCCAAGCGTTACTGTTCGTGCTCTGGAATGGCGATTGATGGCTGACGGGGACTGCGAAGCATTGTACGTCCAATTGAACGACAAATACCGGGGTTTGTCCGGACAGATAGAAAGATTTGTGGAGAAGGCCTAAGAAAATCTAGCTGCGGCCATCAACAACAAGGAAAGCGTTATCCTAATCAGAGAGAAGGTCCGCGCGCTCGGCCCTATTTCAAGGATAGAAGAAGCTGACGCGGTGACCGACGAACTTTTAAGCTTTTTAAAACACAAAAATATCGCAACCGCGGGGGAGGTGCAACGCTGGAAAGAGGAGTTTGGGGCTCTGAAAAATAGGTACGATAACTACCTTCTGGACAGGCAGCTGGAGGACGGCCTGTTAGGGGAATTGGTGGCGGAGAACAAGCGGCTAAGAGACCTTCTAAGGGACGGCGGCCTTGCCGAGGAGGCACTTGAGGAGGTCGTGCACCAGAGGTCTAAGGAGGATTTCACCAGTTTGGAGCAAGCTAAACTGAGGATCCATCAGCTGAAGGAGGAGAACCGGCTGTTGAAGCAGGAAATCGCGTTGGCAAGTGAGACAACCCTGTACCACAAGGAAGCATCCAAAGCAACTGTGGAAGTGAACAGGGACTCTCCCATTTTTCAGCCGAGACGTACACCCGCGGTCAGAATGGGTATAGAGGAAATATCGAAAACGGTAACCCGCTTGGTATCGTTATTCTCGGGAGCACCTTCGGTGGACCTCCGCAGCGAGGTCTACAAGTTTATCGAGGGTTGCGATTTAGCAAGAAGGAATATAGGCGAATCGGAAATACCGGATTTCCTCGCTTGCGTGAAGCAAAGCGTTGGAGTTGCAAGTTGCATGGTAATGCTTACAATTTGCTCCGCACAAAGAAGTTCGACAGCCTGAAGGATTTTTTGCTGTAATTAAGAAAAATTATCTGCAATACCGATCGTTGGACGCGGTTCTAGCGGATATACAAAGCATTCGGCAGCTACGGGAGGAGGACATACGACGCTTTGCTGAGAGGCTGATGTCACTGAAGTCCCAAGCGGAAGATATTGTGACGAACGTCTACAAGGGCCAGTCTGATGTAGCCTTGCGGAAGTCGAAAGGACTGTAAAGAAGTCCTTCAAGTTAGGTCTGAAGGACAGCACGCTCAGATTGCACATGTTTGGGTCCACAGGCGAAACCCTTGAAGACCTGGGGAACAGGCCCTGGGAATAACTGAGGATATTCGACAAGCGGAAGCCAGGCAGCCTGGCCCACTCATTGGTCTAGTGGAAGGTTCGCGCGACGGTTACCAAGTCACGGGTTCCCCGTTTTATCCACAACAGAGACAAGCTTCGCCGAGGCAGCATCAAGGTGGTCAGCCGCGAAGGCCCATAGTGAACAGAGACTATGTAAAGCGGGACAACGGAAACTATTCAGACCAAGCCGTGTCGAATGTAGTTTGCAGTTTTTGCGATAGATGGAGCCATACGAGGGAGGGTTGCTTGACAAGGAAGAATTCTCCATTCTGTCAAAAATGCCTAGTGTATGGGCATGAGGCCAGTCGGAACTGTGGTGGACAAGGTTCGAGTGCCCAAATTTCGCAGGGGAGACCGCAAGCTACTGCTCAGAGGACACAGTGGGAAAACAGGACGCAGCCGGGCAAAGGCAGCAACTATCAGTTAACGGATCCTGGAAAGTCAGGCGCCAGACCCGCTAAGCCGGCACAAAATAGGTCGACATTGGTGTGCCACTGGTGCAAAAGGCCAGGCCACTTTTTAAGGAACTGCGACGCTAAGAAGAACTGGGAGGCAGTCCAGGGAAACTGCCGCGGGCCCAGGCAAGGCCAATAACCTGGGAACCGCAAAACCTTAGTATAAGCAGGTCAGACAGACGCACTGGGGGAAACTATACGTCAACTGGAACAGTTAGTCCACCCCAATATCAGTGTGAAAAGAAAACGTTGAGAGGAGTAGGGAATAAGTCAATTGTAGGAGTTATTGAGAGCAAAATCTCCACAACAGTAGGCAATGATATGAGGAAAACATTGAAGAAGGAAAATTCAGAAGAAATCCATGAGGAGGGTGTTAAGGAGCTGTTCGGTTCGCAAGTTGCGGAGGAAGGACAAAGTATTATCAATTCAAAAGTGAATAACGTCACCGAGTGCTGCTACGATAAGAAGCCGGAGGACGATGTGTTCGTTGAACTTCCTTGCGCGGAGGCCACACACGGAAAGCTCACCCTGCTGGTGGACACGGGAGCAGACACAAGTTTGATTAAGGAAAGCTCGTTGAAAAAAGGTGTTGACGTAGATCGTCGCGAGGGAAAGATATTAAATATAGCCTTTGGGGGTAGCGTGTACACAAAAGGAAAGGTCAAAATTACCAATGGAGTCTGGCCAAAACTTAGTCTAAAGTTGCACCTGGTGCCAACTGTACAAGGGTTGCCAGGAGATGGTATACTTGGCCAAGACAGCTTATGGAACAAGTCTATAATAGATTCGATTAGGAAGTATATTACACTGTTCGACAGACACGGCGAGCGCGTTTTAAAGTTACCATTCGTTAGAGTAAAGTGCGAAGGTTCACTTGTGGCACAGAACTCGGTGAAAGCCCGGTCAACGTGTTTCGTCCAAATAAGGTTGGACACGAGGTTACCAGTGGTCATCGGTTATAAGGAGCAGATATCACCTGGAGTCTACCTAGGGGAGTCATTGGTAAAAGTAACAAATGACAAGGTGGTGGTACCGATCCTGAATTCAACGGAAGAGGATTTCACTCTTAACGATAACTTCGTTCCGAGGTTCAGCGATTTCAATGAGTATCAGCCACCGAACAGAAGATATTCGGTTAACAGTTTAGTTAGCTCGGACATCAACCTTAGATTGAAAGTTCTGATGAGCGAATTGGACTTGGACAAAAATTTAAATGATGAGGAAAGGAAGTCAATAGTGAATTTATGTGCGGAGTATAATGACATTTTCCTGCTAAAGGGTGACGCGCTGACATGCACGTCTGTATTGAAACATAGAATTCAAACGAAGGCGGATCAGCCGCCAATAAATCAAAAACAGTATCGTCTGCCTCATACACAAAAGGAAGAAATCAATAGGCAGGTGAACAAACTTCTCGGGGACGGGATTATATCCCCAAGCACATCACCATGGAACTCACCATTACTACTGGTTCCGAAGAAAAGCGGTAAAGACGGGGAAAAGGTGTGGAGATTAGTGATAGATTACCGGAAGCTCAACGATGCAACGATTAAACAGGTTTTTCCGATACCCAGAATATACGAGATTTTAGACCAGTTATGTTGTAGCAGGTATTTTTCGACTTTGGACTTGGCCAGCGATTATCATCAGGTGCTGATAGATGAAGCGGACAAGGTGAAGACAGCCTTTAGCTCAGCCCTGAGCCATTTCGAGTTCTACAGAATGCCGTTTGGATTAACTGGCGCGCCGGCCACATTCCAGCGTATAATGAACCACATCCTCAATGGGCTCCAAGGAATCGATTGTTTCGTATACCTGGACGATATAGTGGTTTACGGCAGCAACCTAGAACATCATGCGTACAGGTTAGCGAAGGTCTTCGAAGCTTTGAGGGCAAACAACTTGAAGTTGAACGTTGGCAAATGCCAGTTTCTTCGCCGTGAGGTCGTCTATTTAGGGCATAAGTGTTCAGAGTTCAGGGCCCTTCCGGACCCACAGAAAGTGGAGTGTGTAAAAAATATTTTGCCACCCAAAAATAAGGAGGAGGTACAGGCCTTTTTAGGCTTAGTGAACTACTATAGAAAATTTATACCAAATACAGCTAGAATAGCTCTTTCAATTAACAAACTGCTGAGAAAGGACGCAGTATTTCGATGGTCTGAAGATTGCCAGAAGGCTTTCGAAAAGCTAAAAGATTCTATCATAACAACCCCACCAGTTTTGGCTTACCCAGATTTCGGTGAGGAGTTCATCCTAACGACGTATGCTAGCGGGGAGGCGTTAGGAGCTGTCCTTTCGCAAGGTAGAATAGGGGAGGATAGGCCAATCGCGTTTGCCAGTCGAGCTTTAAACGACGCGGAAAAGCGCTACTCGACTATCGAAAGAGAATTTTTAGCCGTCGTTTGGGCTACAAAAAATTTCAGAGCTTATCTATTAGGACGACCGTATAAGATAGTTTCGGATCACCAACCGCTGAGAGGGACAGCCAATCTCAAGGATTTGCTCAAATCTCAAACCAGGAAAGAAAAACTTGAACGCGGATGCACTTAGCAGGATTCCACAAACCGTGGTAACGGTGCAGACTCGGTCCAGAACGAGAGCGCAACAACAGGAAGAGCAGCGAAACCCTCAAGAACGAACAAAAGATCAAAGCGTCGTGGAGGAGCAACCAGATGGGCATACGGATGCCATAGTGACACTGCTGACGGACCCAAAGGAAATAGAGACAGTGATTAAGGATTTCCACAACTCACTTCTGGGAGGACATCAGGGAGCAGTCAAGACATACTTAAGAATTCGAAGGCAGTTCAGATGGTCTGGCATGCAGAAACAAATAAAGGAATTTGTAAAAAACTGCCCAAAATGCCAAGCGAACAAAAGTAGCAGGCTAACTTAAATGCCATTGGTATTAACTGACACTCCTCAGAAACCGTTCGATTAAACATACATTGACATAGTTGGGATATTACCGGAGACGACCACAGGTAATAAATACATTCTCACGTTCCAGGATGACCTGTTAAAATATGGCTTGTGTGGCCATACCGGACGCTGAAGCCAGCACGGTAGCGAAAGCATTCTTCGATGAAGTCGTAACCCGCCATTGCACCCCTAAAGTATTAATTACCGACAATGGCACAAATTTTGTTTCAAAAGTGTTCTCTGATGTCTGCAAGATGCTAGGAGTTAAAAAGTTGCATATTACTCCATACCACCCCCAGGCGAACGGTTCACTGGAGCGCAGTCACAGGCCGTTAGCCGAATATCTGCGCAGTTTCGCTAAGGAGGACGGTTCGAACTGGGACCAGTGGCTCTCAGCGGCTATGCATGTATGTACATAACAACACACCGCATACATCGACGAAGCAGATACCTTTTCGAACGCTGTACGGTTTCGACTCCGAATTTCCGATCCATTTGAAACGCAAGTGTTCTCCAGTCTACAATATGGATGACCCCTCGAGAGTTTTGAAATACCAGATTCAAAGAGCTCATGAGTTGGTTCGGCAAAATCAAGAAGTGGCCAAAAACAGGTCCAAGGAGCAATACGACAGGACCTCCAACCCGGTTGTGTTCAAAGTAGGGGACAAAGTTCTCCTCAAAAATCAGACTCGGAAGAACAAATTCTCTCCGATATGGGTCGGACCATACGAGGTAGCACAGGTAAGGTCACCAGTCACCACAGCAATAACGATGAAAGGAAGGGAAAAGCCTTTTCACAATAATTTACTCAAGCTGTACAATAGCAGAAACATGAGTAATGAATCAAATATTATTGTAAATACGTCCATATAAACAAAATGTAGCAACCAAAGTTAATTTATTTAAATTTAATTTAAGTTAATTTAACTAAATATAAATAATAATTATAATAATAATAATAAATATAATTAATTTCAGCCTCTTCATTAAGCATTTAGAAAAACGTTGTTTACTCACAATCTATTTTCCACAGTACTAGTATGGAAGACATCATCGTTGTGTTCGCACTTCTCGGTGGTGTGGCAGCCACCCCCGTAACCATCGAGCCCCTATTAATAACCCCAATTTATTTTGAGAAAATAGGGGAGGGTATCTTCTACAACAACGAATGGACGATTTTCACGAAGTTCGACCCCTACGACTACCTTGCTTTGGTAAAGCAATTAGAGGGGCACGCAGCAGAGATTAAAGAAAACTGCGACAACATCAACAAAAAACTACTACTAACCAATTTTCAATATGTTTGCGGGGCGATCGATGGTACCATGCGCACAGTTTTGACGAGGCTACGGCGTATCGAACGAACGAATGATTAATTCGGTGTTGGCAAGGAGGAGACCGAAGCGAGCCCTCAATTTTGACGGAGAGGCATTAAATTAGGCTTTCGGTTCGATGGACCAAATAAAACGCCAACAAAATCTACGGCCATCTTCAAGAGTTGGAAGTGAAGCAAGACAGGCACTACAACCTAATAGAGAAGCAGATAACAGTGATGAAAACGAATTATGAAGTAAAGCAAAGAAAAGGGTAACCATATACGAACCACCATTCAAGAATGGTGCATCGTACATTTAAAAGTTAATCCATTTCCATTTAATAATTTCCATAACCCATTTAAAAGAGGAGAACAAATTAAATCAATCAGCCCACAATTCTGTATTATATCAATTCATTTTTATTCAACAAGACAATAACTTTTTTTTAAATAAGACAGAAAATTACAAAGTTATTTCCACTTCTGAAGATGTGAGTTCACCCGCTCTACCGTCACTCGGCCAGTCCTCGAGATTCTTATAACGTACGGTATTCCCTGTACCATCCGCTGGACTCTCCGCCGCGTTCCGCGCGTCCAGCGTGACATCTCCAGGCTTACTACTTCTGGCAAAGTGAGCCCCCTAGACGTCCCCGCCCGTACGTCCGGAAGCGATGGAGCCATCTCGATCGCCCTCGGTATACACAGCGGCCAACCAGCAGGAGAATGGACCGGCCCGGTCCGCACCTCGGGGTCAAGAGTCGTTTCTGTTACCGTAGACATCATAAACGTAAAACTCAAACTTTGTTCACGACAGCCCGACAAGTTCAGGTAAGTGTCAAAACTGATCATAGTGAGTTTGCCTAGTTTGCATAGTGTACTGCCCGCGAAAACGCGATTTATAAACGATAGAAGCCATGACAAAGCCCAAAGGAAAAAGCTTCATTAGCGAAAACTGAAATTTTGAATATGGAATTATGCAAGACGGCAACTGCATAAAAAATGTCCTGATCTCCCATATATAAAAAAAGGGGGATTTTTTCTTGGTCAAATTCGATATGTATGTTTTTAAAAATAAAGTCCGCACGTAGTATAAAAAGGTAATATTTACCTTTTCATGAAAAAAAAGAGTGTTGCACAATACAGTGGAATCGCGTTACTGTGAATACTCGTATATAAGAACTACGCGTTAACGTGAAGGGGAAAAAGTTTACCTTTATAACACGAACCATTTAAGCAACCCCGCCGACGAGTTCACATTTACGACAGTCCACTGTACTACCGCAATAGCCATGGTTAAAAATCAAAAGAAAAATAAATTAAACAAAAACAAAACTAAAAGGAAAAGAAAACAAATCAACATTAAATATAGGCCGCTTATTGCTGATAAAAATTTTCACGCGGCGACCAGCCTTTAAAAATAAAATATGCTGACAACAAGTATGCAACAAGTAAGGGCCGGCATTGACCATAATAGCTTAAAAGTTATATTGCAATCAATGTCTGTCCTTCCAACAAATTTACAATATATATTCACAATATATATGTGTACATACATATGTATATATATATATGTATATATGTACATATGCACAAAGTAAACTGAAACAGAGTATAATTCTTGGTTCCTATAAGCTAAACCATTTCTATAATGTAAGAACATAAACGAACACAATTAGAATACACCCAAATATACAAGTTTGCACAAAATTATATCAAACGCAATAAGTAATATACAATAAGTATAATAGATATTAATCTATTAGCAATAGTCATAAACTAGATATAACAACTAGCATATAAGGATGACAACACGCAAAGCTAGCGGTATCAAATGGCCAGCATCAATTCCATCGTAATCACAATATTACAATATCAGCATCAACTCAATCATAATCACGATATCACAACGACATCGCGAGAGGACAGACGTTCGGGAGAATGGGAACAGTTGTGGGAAAAGAACCCGAGTGAGATGTTCAGACGATTAAAAATGCAACATACAGCGAGTGTTCGGATTACAAATCACTGTACTTGTAGTAACGATAAAGCAGGAATTCACTCTGGCAATAAAGTTCGGGGTACGATGACTCAGATGGTCACCAAGAAAACGGTGCCACCACCACTATGTCGCATTACTGCCGAACTAGCCAGATATTTGAACTGCTCAAACCTAAGTAATAACAAAATCACACATTTTGCTGAATGTCGCCAAGCAAACTCACCAGCAATATATCCAAAATAATAAAAACAAAAACAACTAAAAGTCCTAACAACAACAACAACCGGGGGACCTCCTTAACTGTCCCATATAAGTAACGTTTCCCGAAACAACATCGAAGTCGGACAGCTACATCCAGCTAAACCGTTACCAGCAAAGGTAGTTCCAGCAAAGGAGCCAAATACGAAACAGCAGAAATAAAATAATAAGAGTTATACCGACAATTTATGGAATGTTATATGAAATAAGGAATAAAATGTAATGTAATATGAATTAAGGAATAGAATTGTAACGCAAAAAGAAATAAGTAACACGTAATGTAGCATGAAATAAGCAATATATAAACTAATTAAACCCAACATAAATTGTAAAAGAAAAAATTACTATCGCTTCTCGATATTTTTTTCTTCCCATAAGGGATGTTGTAGGTCAGAGTCGCCCCGACTGTAACAACGCCTCACGTTTTTATGGTGTGGTTTTTGGTTTGGTGTCGTTGGCTACTATCGGTAACAATGTCCGAGCGCGGAATAAAGCTTGCATACTTTCAGGCTCCACCATTATCAACTAACAGGGTGAAGCCTGGAAGTACTCAAGACACTCATCTTTTACGAGTGCCGCGTTAGCCAAGACATAGAGCAAAAACAAGCAACAAGCCAAAAGCCACAGGAAAGAAAAGTAAAATTAGGTCAAAATATTTTCTGTGATCATTGCGTAATGGTTACAGAAAATATTAAGGAAATAATTTCCGAGATCGTTTGCACTTTCTCAAGAATTATTGTCAAAAAATAATTCTTGAGATAGTTGCAAAAATAATTGTAAAAAATTAGGGCGACCAGACCAAAGTCCACTCCAAAAAGTACTTTATAAACGAGCCCTTATGGCTCAGACTAGCAGTTAAAAAATTAGCAGTCAAAGTGAGTGATCAAAAGAATAAGCAGTCAAAGTAAGTGATCTAAAAAGTGAGCAGTCAATCTAAGTTGAGTTAAATTGTGAAAAGTTTAAGAAGTTAGTTTTTATAGTTAAACAAATGGTGTTTTGATTCGGAAAGGAAGCCTTGCTAACGTTTGGGAGGAGTTAAAGGGAAGAGATTCGTCAACACTACTTCTGGAGCGGCAACGACGGAAAGTTTGGAGACGAAGTATCTAACAGAGATGAGCGGGTCAGAAATGATAAAAGCAAAACGGTTACTAGAAAAGTATAGCTCCATATTTGCTAACGATGGCAATAAATTTGGAAAAACTACCATCGTATAACATCGGATAGATACTGGCGATGCAAGACCTATTCGGCAAGCTCCTCGCAGAGTTCCACTGGCAAAACGAGAAGAGGCGGAACAGATAATAGACGAGATGCATAAAGTTATTGAACCTTCAACAAGCCCATGGAGTTCACCGGTTGTGTTAGTTAAAAAGAAAGATGGAAGCACCCGGTTTTGCATTGACTATCGGAAGCGAACCGATATCACTAAAAAGGACAGCTACCTACTGCCACGAATAGATGACACCTTAGACACGGTTTTCAACGCTGGATTTGCAAAGTGGTTATTGGCAATTGGAAATCGAGAAATTCGATCGCGAGAAAACTGCTTTTAGCATCGGGGATGGACTATGGCAATTCTCTGTAATGCCATTCGGATTATGCAACGCTCCAGCAACTTTTGAGCGGCTAATGGAACACGTATTGAAAGGGCTTCACTGGAAAACATGTCTGGTTTATCTTGATGACATTATTGTCATGGGCAAGAGTTTTGATGATTACCTCAAAAATTTAGAAGAAGTCTTTAAACGAATTTCTTCTGCTGCATTACGGTTGAATCCAAAGAAATGCAATTTATTTAAAACCGAAGTAACTTATTTGGGCCACAAAATCAGTACTGGAGGAATTCACACAGATGAAGACAAAATAAAATCGGTAAGAGATCGACCTCGAAAAATTACAAATTTGTGTGGGAAAAGGAGGAAGAGAAGGCCTTTCAGCAGTTGAAGGAATTGCTTTGTACAGCTCCAATGTTGGCTTATCCACTTCCTGGCGAAAAGTTCATCCTGGACACAGATGCTAGTGCACATGGAATAGGAGGTGTACTATCGCAGATTATCGATGGTCAGGAAAAAGTAATTGGGTACTATAGCAGAGTTCTTGGAAAAACGGAAAGGAACTATTGCGTTACAAGGCGAGAGCTCTTGGCAGTGGTCGAATGCGTGAAACATTTTCACAAATACCTTTATGAGCAGCATTTCCTACTGAGGACAGATCATGCACCACTCAGATGGGTACTTCAGTTTAAAAATCCCGAAGGGCAAATTGCGCGATGGATAGAGAGTGTGAACGAACGGCCCTAAATTATTGTGACTTGTTTGTTGCAATGAATGTGAACGAACGGCCCTAAAAATATTGTGACATTTGTTTGACATTTGTGTTATTGTGTCATTTTGTTGCAATGGCTGACTTCCGCCGCCTTTTTCTTTCTTTATCGTGCCATCGCCTGAGAGGACAGGTTTCAACCGCGGTATATTTTCTTTATGATAATTTCTTTTTAAATGTGCAGATATCATATGTATATTTACAGAAATAAATTTGTTTTGTTTATCCACCTATGGAGTCTCATAATTAAATTTCGAACCTCCGCGCTCTCAGACGATACCTTTATTTCGCGTGGTGAAATATGGAACGCACTCCATCGAGAAGAAGCCCCCGATTTAACAGCACTGCCGCCGCAACAGCTATGGACGTAGCTGTTGCCACTGCCTCCGCCACAGTTCCATCCGTCAACGTTGCCACTGCCGCCGCACAGTGGTCCAGAATAGAAATTCATCGGCCAAAAATCTGTAACTTTTGAACGGATAGGAATTTTTGAATGCGGTTTTTTGCAATCGACAGAGAAATGTTAAAATATCTTTGCACTGGCACCGAGATCTATGTAGATGTCTCAGGGTCAGAGCCGTAGGGCTCCAAAGTCGAAAAATATTTTAATTTTTTTAAATTTTGCAAAAAAACGTATTCAAAAGTATATTCTTGAAACTTTTTTATACTTATCTATAAATTGAGGATATATTCGTAATGGCTGTGAAGTTTCAAGTGCATCCGTTAAGTTTTTCATAACTTTTTGGCCCCCTGAAAAGGGGTCTATTTTTGGATGCTTTGAAACTAAATATCTCCGCCATTTTTTAAAATTTCGATTTCCGGTTTTTTTTATTATATTATATGGGGTAAGAGTTTAAAAAAATGGGGGAAAAAATTTATATATATTTTGAAAAAAATTTTTTTTAAAAAAAAAAACCACGGAAAATTAAAAAAATTATAGCCCAACAGTCGACAACAAAAAAAAATTACATTTTTCTGATAGCCTTTGAGATAACCTTTAATCGTATACCCGGTTTTGTACCCGGCAGACCACGGCCCTAGGCGCTGGAGCCCTCTAAATGGTCTACATTTTTTCTTTTAAAAAAACAACGAAAAATTAAAAAAATTATGGTCGACAACAAAAAAAATTAGATTTTTCTAATAGATAGATCAGACACTAAATGCATAAGTATTTCTTTTTTTAACCCTAATTTTTTTTCTTTATATACTCCTGAATATTACCTGTTAAAAGGTACCTGCTTCAAGGCCAAAAACGAAAATAATAAAATACCTGCGAGGTCAATGTTGCGGTTAATTACAATTTTTATATATTTCTTTATATACGAGTATTATACAATTTTTGTAAAAACAGATTGTAAATATTTTTCTCTTTCCAAATTTTCATTAATATTTAATAGTAACAATTTGGCTTCTGGACTTATATCTGGGTTTTTTGTAGTCCACACATACCGGATGCTGGAAATATATGGATCCGATGTGGCTAATAAAATTCCAAAAAGGTCTTCATTTGTTGCTTCTCTACTACATTTTCTAGTGTTATGTTCCCTAAAGAATCTATAATCTTTATTTCTTTTTTCTTGAGCTTCTTATGATAAATCTCCTATTGGCAATAAATGGTGTTGAATAATGCTTTCTCCATGAAACAGAGTTTTGTGGACTGTTGATGACATATTTCGCCATGGGTACAATTCATTATATAATTTTATAAACTTTCATTAAGATCTTTTAGTTTCCGTCTCTGGGATCTTTTACTGCTCTCTTCAAACTCTTTAGTTGGCCTTCCACGTCCTTCGTTGCTATCTGCCTGATAAATGATGCAGAGTTCGCCTTCCATCCACTCCTTTAAACTAGCATACACTTTATTTTTGTTGAAGTAGGAAGACTTGTAGTGTCTAGACAAAATGGACACAAACGAGTTTATTTGTGCTAAAATTTGTTCCTGAATTTTTTTGCTACATTAATCAAATGGTACTTTAATTTTAATATATTCAACTATATCTTGTGCGCTTCTGTTTTTAAAATATACATCTGATAATTCTTTGTAGCTGTATGACTCCATGGCTGAAAGACGCTTGGTTTGATAATGCCAAAAATCTTTCAAATGTTTAATATTTATATAAAAAAAATACATATAAAGAATTGGAATTTTTGAAGAAAATTGTAATTAACCGCAACTTTGACCTTCAGGTATTTTATTCTTTTCGTCTCTCGCCTTGAAGCAGGAACTTTTTAACAGGTAATATTCAGGCGTAGAAACCGCAACATTGACCTCGCAGGTATTTTATTATTTTCGTTTTTGGCCTTGAAGCAGGTACTTTTAAACAGCTAATAATCAGGAGTATATAAAGAAAAAAAATTAGGGTTAAAAAAAGAAATACTTATGCATTTAGTGTCTGAAGTACCCTTTTTTTGAAAATTCTACATTTGGAGGGCTCCAGCGCCTAAGGCCGTGGTTTGCCAGGTATAAAACTGGATATAGGATGAAAGGTTATCTCAAAGGCTATTAGAAAAATCTAATTTTTTTTGTTGTCGACCATAATTTTTTTAATTTTTCGTTGTTTTTTTAAAAGAAAAAATGTAGACCATTTAGAGGGCTCCAGCGCCTAGGGCCGTGGTCTGCCGGGTACAAAACCGGGTATACGATTAAAGGTTATCTCAAAGGCTATCAGAAAAATGTAATTTTTTTTTGTTGTCGACTGTTGGGCTATAATTTTTTTAATTTTCCGTGGTTTTTTTTAAAAAAAAAAATTTTTTTCAAAATATATATAAATTTTTTCCCCCATTTTTTTAAACTCTTACCCCATATAATATAATAAAAAAAACCGGAAATCGAAATTTTAAAAAATGGCGGAGATATTTAGTTTCAAAGCATCCAAAAATAGACCCCTTTTCAGGGGGCCAAAAAGTTATGAAAAACTTAACGGATGCACTTGAAACTTCACAGCCATTACGAATATATCCTCAATTTATAGATAAGTATAAAAAAGTTTCAAGAATATACTTTTGAATACGTTTTTTTGCAAAATTTAAAAAAATTAAAATATTTTTCGACTTTGGAGCCCTACGGCTCTGACCCTGAGACATCTACATAGATCTCGGTGCCAGTGCAAAGATATTTTAACATTTCTCTGTCGATTGCAAAAAACCGCATTCAAAAATTCCTATCCGTTCAAAAGTTACAGATTTTTGGCCGATGAATTTATATTCTGGACCACTGTGCGCCGCAAGTTTTCCAGATGGACCCGTGGCCAATGCCGCCACAACAGGTCTAGATGTGCCCGTTGCTACTGCCGCCGCAAAAGTTTTAAATGTGCCCGTTGCTACTGCCGCCGCAACACGTGAAAATGTCTCAATGCAAACTAGCGCATTCTCAGCCGACGTTTCAATATTAAACGCCATACTTGAGAAAATAACTCATTTGGACGAGGAGTTACGAACTGTACGCTCTGAAATTCGCAATAAAGACCAACGCTGCCAATCACAACAGGCACCACAAGGGAGCCTCTCGCCATCAAATGCAGTGTCAAACAACTGTACATTTGAAATACCGTTGTCGTCAAGTGCTGCCGAGCCTACGTCAGCGGTGCCGACATCGTTTTTCTCGCTTTCGCCTTCGACACGGTTTTCTGCACGGAGCACGTTGCCAATCGTCACTACGTGTGTGACGTCATTGTCAGCGAAGTCCGCTACTGCAGCTTCGCCTTCCTTTAACCGCTCGACGTTGCCAGCGTCGGATTTAGTACAGATGCCGACTATCGCCTATAGTGCAAACAATATACCATTTAATTCTCAACAGCCTGGGTCTTCGGGCGCCTTTGTAACCGACAATAATCCAATGCATTTGCCTTACAACTCTACAGAAAATATTTATGCATCACAAGCACTTACAGGTCCACGGAAAGTGCAAGATTTGCCAGAGTTCTTCGGACAGCCTGAAGACTGGCCAATATTTTCAACGGCTTAGGAACAGTCAACAGCCGTGTACAGGTACACGAATTTAGAAAACTGTCAGCGGTTACAAAGGTGCTTGAGGGGCGAGGCCAGAGAGACTGTTCTGTCATTGTTGATTCATCCGGACAATGTAAGTGCCGTGATGGATCAACTACGCTTTCGCTACGGACGACCGGAGCTCTTGGTTCGCAGTCAGCTGCGCAAAATAAGAGAGATTGCATCAATCTCAGAGGCAGCCATAGAGCTGTTGATTCCGTTTTCGGTAAAGGTCAGGAACTTAGCCGTTTTCCTGCAATCAGTAAATGGGCAGCAGCATTTGTCAAATCCAACATTGTTGGATGAATTGATTAACAAGCTCCCTGTGAGCAAGCGCGTGGAGTGGGCGAAGCGTGCGGTGACTATACAGCCATATGCTACAATTACTGATTTTAGTTCTTGGCTATCTGAAATGGCAAATTGGATTAGTTCTGTGCAGGGGATCGGTCGTATATCTAAATTCAAATACACGCAAGTGCGTGATTTGTGAAGGCAAGCACGAAATTTACAAGTGCAAAGAATTTCTTGAGTTAAATGCTAACAAGAGATGGCAAGAAGTAAAGAATAAGCAGCTTTGTTTTGCATGTCTACAGTCGGGGCATTCAGTTCGTAACTGCCGCCGCCGAAGACCCTGTCTTACAGACGGATGCCAAAAGAGACATAATTCGTTATTGCATGAGCGTAAATTTCAGGCTTCTCAGAATACACCCAGGCCGTGTGCATCACAACAACAAAATGCAGAGTTGCTGCATGTTTCCCAGAATCAAATGACTCCACATATGATGCGTTCCTTTCCAAACCAGGCCACCGGTTCAATACTGCCAAGTGAAGGTACCATTCTAGGTTGCAACGAGAAGAAAAACATATTGTTGCGTGTGCTCCCAGTAATCCTTCATGGACCAAAAAGGAAGGTCGAGACTTACGCTCTGCTCGATGAAGGTTCAACAGTTACTATGTTGGACAGTAGCGTCGTGGACCTACTTGGGCTACAAGGACGCAAGTGTCCATTAAACATTCAGTGGTTTGGAGGAAAAGCAGTCAGTGAACCAGCCACTGTGGTTGATCTCTATATCAGCGGTGCCGGGTTAAAAAGGAAACACGAACTGACGAATGTTTACGGGGTATCAAATTTAAAACTGCCGATGCAAAGCATTGAGAAATCCAGCATTGAAGCAATGTATGGTGACCAGCTACCCATCAAGCCATATTTAAATATAACGCCACAGCTACTGATAGGGTTGGACCACTGCCACCTTGGAATACCTACTGAATCAGCCACCCTAGGAAGAGGTGGACCATATGCCGCTAAGACCGAGTTGGGATGGGTAATATTTGGCCCGAGTAATGAAAACACAGCCATGTCTTCGTGCTTAATGACGAGCAACAGTAGTGAATGCGAGCTACATAATTTAATAGCTGACTATTTTGCCACCGAGCCAGCAGTAGAAAGCGAAGCCGACAAACGATCGCGAGACATACTTCAAGCAACTACCATGAAGGTCGATGGCCGATTTCAAGTTGGGCTGCTTTGGAAATGCAATGACGTCAAATTGCCAGACAGTTTTACAATGGCAAAACAGCGATTACTGGGCATCGAGCGAAAAATGAAAAAGGATAAAGAGTTCGCAGAATCCTACCGAGGCATAATGAAATCGTACGTAGAAAAGGACTATGCTCGTAAGCTCACTCCAAAGGAGGCTGCCATTAGTACTCAGAGGACGTGGTATCTACCGCATTTCGCTGTCCTCAACCCCAACAAGCCTGGGAAGTTTCGATTAGTGTTCGATGCCGCTGCCAAGGTTATTGGCATAAGCTTGAATTCGTATTTATGGAAAGGCCCGCTGGATTATCAACCGATGCCGTCCGTTTTGTGCAATTTCCGTGTGGGTGCGGTGGCTGTCTGTGCAGATATTAAAGAGATGTTTCACCAGGTATTGGTACGACCGGAAGATCGTAACTCACAAAGATTTCTCTGGCGGGATGGTGACTCTACGCGCGCTGTGGAAGTGTATGAAATGCTCGTGATGACCTTTGGCGCTGCATGCTCGCCTTGTTCAGCTCAACACGTCAAGAATCTAAACGCACAAAGTCATCATAATCACGATCCTCGGGCAGTCGAAGCGATTTTGCAACATCACTACGTCGACGACTTCGTCGACAGTTTCGACACTTCGGCACGCGCCATTGACATCGCCAAACAAGTACGCGCGATACATAAAAATGCTGGGTTTGAGTTGCGCAATTTTATCTCTAACTCGCCGGAAGTCGTAAACGCTCTGGAAGGTAATATGGCAGCTAGGCGTATGGAGCAAAACGATCCTTTGATGGAGAAAATCCTCGGAATGTTCTGGCAGCCACACAGCGATACTTTTAGGTACAAAATCAGATTCCACAAGATTAGCGACGAAGTAATCTCTGGCACCAGACGCCCCACGAAGAGAGAAGTGTTGAGCATCGTCATGTCGGTGTTCGATCCTCTCGGATTTCTCTGTAATTTTATGATAGTCACGAAACTGATAATGCGAGAAGTATGGAAGCATCAGATTGGCTGGGATGAAATGCTTCCACATTACATTTGTGTCGCCTGGCATAGATGGCTAAAGGATATCTCGAAGGTAACAAATATTGAAATCCCTCGACAATATTTTAGAAAAGGACCGCCGAAAGAACTCCAACTGCACACCTTCGTAGACGCAAGTGAGGAGGCGTTTGCCGCAGTTTCGTTTTGGAGATCAGTTACTGAAGATGGTGACATAGAGGTCGCCTTTGTGAGCGCCAAAACTAAGTGCGCTCCAATAAAAATTATTACGGTGCCGCGACTCGAACTCCAAGCGGCAGTCCTCGGAGTGCGTCTGATGCGAACAATTCTGGAAGGTCATTCAGTGAAGGCGACTGTCATAATGTGGAGCGACTCTAAAACGGTGCTTAAATGGATTGCATCCAGAAATCGACGATTTAAACCATTTGTTGCGCACAGAGTAGCGGAGATTCTAGCTTCATCAGAAACAGAAAACTGGAGGTGGGTACCGACGGCTGAAAATGTTGCAGACGAGGCGACGAGGGCAAAGTACCGTGGTGAGTTTGAAGCAACGGCCCGTTGGTTACAGGGCCCGGAGTTTCTACGAAGAGAATGCAGTTCGTGGCCCACTGGTGTGGTCAACGTAAGCGTAGAAGATGATAAGGAAGAATTGCCGTATAAGTTTGGACTATTAACCGTAAGCTATTCTTTGATAAGTTTCGAACGTTTTTCGTCATACAATAAATTAAAACGCACAATGGCGTGGGTTTTACGGTTTGCAAATCGATGCCGTAAATTGCAAACAAACGTAGAAAATAGTCTCACTGCCGCTGAACTAAGAAAATCCGAACACGTGTTATGCCGCCAAGCTCAGTATGAAGCATTTTCAAAAGAAATACATCAAATTCAAAATCATGTTTACTTGAAGAAAGGAAATGAGCTATTTACTTTGACGCCATATATTGACGACGAAGGTGTAGTTCGGTCAAAGGGCCGAATAGACGCCGCCAGTTACGTACCATACGACATGAGACGCCCGATTATATTACCGACAAAGCACCCATATACTAGACTAATCGTTTTTCATCAACACTGCTTGATGAAGCATTCAAACCACGAAGCAACAATTTGCGAGATTCGTCGTCGCTTCTGGATACCTGGATTGAGGCGACTTCTTAGAAAGGTAATAGCGGATTGCAATATATGCAAAACAATACGAGCAGAACCGAAGCAGCCGGTAATGGGCCCCCTCCCGGAAGATCGTTGTACACCATATGTCAGGCCATTTACATATGTTGGATTAGATTATTTTGGTCCAATTCAAGTCACGATTGGCCGGCGCAAAGAGAAACGATGGGTGGCATTGTTCACTTGTTTAACGGTGCGAGCAATCCACTTAGAAGTTGCGGCCGACTTATCAACGGATGCCTGCATAATGGTTCTAAGGAATTTCATAAATCGGAGAGGGGTTCCTGTGAGAATACGTAGCGACAACGGCAGAAATTTCGTCGGCGCAGACCAAGTTGCAAAGCGCACTGGCGGCGTATTTGATTGTGATCGCCTCCAAAATGAAGCTTCAGCGAAAGGGATCGAGTGGCTTTTTAATTGCCCAATCAATCCTTCGGCAGGCGGCGTTTGGGAACGAATGGTTCAGTGTGTAAAAAGAGTTTTACGTCACACGCTCAAAGAGGTCGCTCCACGCGAACACACGCTGCAATCGTTTATAATCGAAGCGGAGAATGTGGTCAATTCTCGACCACTTACACACCTTCCAGTGACCATTGACCAGGAGGAGCCGCTAACGCCAAACCACTTTCTGCTTGGATCACCTAACACTTCGCAGACACCAGGAACAGAGGAAATTTCCGAGAAACCATGTGTGCTGCGTAGGCAGTGGCAAATTGCGAGACAGATGCGAGACAGTTTCTGGAAGCGATGGGTAGCGGAATACTTACCAACTTTAACAAGAAGAACCAAGTGGTGCGTGCCAACCAAACCGTTAAGGGAAGGCGATCTGGTTTTCATATGTGATGCAAGTGTACCCAGAAATCTGGACCGGAAATCTGCACCGCCCGACATCGAAACTGGCCGTTCTTGAGCTCGATGAGAGTGAATCGTCCGGGTCGACTCACGGGGGAGGGAATGTGAACGAACGGCCCTAAATTATTGTGACTTGTTTGTTGCAATGAATGTGAACGAACGGCCCTAAAAATATTGTGACATTTGTTTGACATTTGTGTTATTGTGTCATTTTGTTGCAATGGCTGACTTCCGCCGCCTTTTTCTTTCTTTATCGTGCCATCGCCTGAGAGGACAGGTTTCAACCGCGGTATATTTTCTTTATGATAATTTCTTTTTAAATGTGCAGATATCATATATTTACAGAAATAAATTTGTTTTGTTTATCCACCTATGGAGTCTCATAATTAAATTTCGAACTCCCGCGCTCTCAGACGATAGAGAGGTTGCAGAATTATGATTGCGAAATACAGCATCGGAAAGGTGGACAACATGGAAACGCCGATGCACTATCTCGACGCCCATGTGCATTGGAGTGTAAGCATTGCTCTAAGGCTGAAAGATACGAAGGTATAGTCGACATCCGACTAACACATCTGCAACCTGATGATAAAAGGGAATCAAGCGCTGTAAGGAAAAGTCAACTGGATAATACAGACTTGGTTAGGGTAATGAAAGCGAAAGAAATGGATAAAAGACTAACCAAGAAAGAAATGGCACCGGAAAGTACATTGGCCAAGGCGTATTGGGTGCAATGGAATAGCCTGAAGTTGATAACCGGAGTACTGCATCGTTCATGTGAAAGTGAGGATGGTAGACACACTCACGATTTGATTGTCATACCAAAGTCTAGAATAGCAGCCGTATTAGAAAAGTTTCATAATGGACCAAGTGGAGGGCATCTCGGCGTTACGAAAACTCTGGAAAAGATTAAGCAACGGTTTTACTGGGTGAATTGTCAAGATTCAGTTGCTGAATAGATTAAAAACTGCGCGCAATGCATGATAGCTAAAGGTCCAAAAGTTGGAACCAGAGGAAGGTTGCAGCAGTATAATGAAGGAGCACCATATGAACGCGTTGCAATGGATGTAGCTGGCCAATTTCCTACTAGTGACTCTGGAAACAAATACGTGTTGGTGATTATGGACTATTTCAGTAAATGGCCAGAGGTATACGCTATACCAAACCAGGAGGCTAACACTGTAGCCGAAGCTTTTGTTCAGAATTGGGTCACGCGGTTTGGAATACCAATTGAGTTGCATTTAGATCAAGAAAGAAACTTTGAGTCTTCCATATTTCAAGAAATGTGCTCACTGTTGGGTATCAAAAAGACTCTTACGACAGCTCTACATCCACAATCGGATTGCATGGTAGAAAGGTTTAACGGCACATTAGGAGAACATTTGCGGAAAGTAGTGAAAAAATGTCAGCGCAATTGGGACAAGCACAATGCAATGTTTTTATTGACTTACCGATCAGCAATCCATGACACTACCGGTCATTCACCTGCGAGGAGTATTTTTGGCAAAGAGTTGAAACTCCCGTCAGATCTAAAACTTGGAAGAAACAATGAACTTGCTGAAAATGGAGGCAGCTACTAGGAAATGCTTCAGTCCAAAATGGATAAAATACACCAACATGTGATGCAGCGAACACAGCTGATGAGCAATAAAATGAAAGATCTATACGACCGAGCTATGAATTTTGAAGGATTTCAAGAAGGCGACTTGGTGTTGCTGTACAATCCGCAACGGAAAAAGGGTATGTCTCCAAAGCTGAAAATATCGTGGAAAGGGGGACACATAAAGTCACAAAGCGACTAAACGATGTCGTATATCGCATACAATTCCACACGCAGAGGCGAGGTAAAATAAAAGTCGTCTATTTGAAGAGACTAGCCCCATTTGGATCAAGGAATTTGGAGTCCCGATCAAGACTGAAAATTTGGAGATTTTGGATTTGGAGTCTCGATTTTGGATTGTCCCGATCAGACGTAAGTGGAGAGCAGTGTGACGAATTTACAATAGAAGTTTCACGAAAAGTATAGAAAACACATCGTGAGTAATCGTGAAAAGCAATCAACGCGAGATAATCGCGACAGCATGCATGCAATGAACGCGACATCTATCACGAAACAGAAAGAGATAGATAGTTGAAGAATCTTCGACAGCATGCATGCAATGAACGCGACATCTATCACGAGATAGAAAGAACGACAATGTACTAGATCGCTCGCATATAAATAGGCCGCAAGTCGTCGCAGCCAGTACAGTTCGAATTTGATTGTTGAACGAAATACATCGTGCCATCTCACAAGCAAACTGACCAGTCCTAAATAATAAGTGTAGAAAATAATAAATGTAAATAATAAAACTGTAAAATTAGGAAGAACTAAACTTTTGAGTTTTATTGGATAATTTGCAATCCAGGTCCGATCTCTCAATCGGGTCAAAAACGTCAAATATAAAATTTACGTAACAACTGTTTACAAATTAACTTGTGCATGCCAATACAGTTACATCGGACAAACAGGACGTAAGATATATAAGAACGGTCACGTCGACCTGGCCAAAGCTCCTACATTCGCATTTGTGGAATCCATTATACAGGAGAACACGGGTTTTTGTGCCGACTACTTTTTAACAGTTTCTAGGTAATTCATGGGTTTAGAATTAAAAAAAAACTCTCTCTAATATAGCCTGAGGTAGGCTATATTAAGCAATTATAGAATGAACATAATCTTATTTTCAACTCAAGCATATTTCAAGTTTTAGCATTTGTATTTTTGACAACGACTCATTAAAAATGAAAGAATAGGAATCGAGGTATCTAAATAGTATCTAATGCATAAAGAAGAATATATATACATATACATATATTTATGGTTTAACGCTCAAAGATCGTATAAGACATCCCTTTTATAGGATTTTATAGTATTAAGCTTAGTAGGACGGTCTCGATTTGGTGCCGGCTAGTTTCCAACTGTTTCTATGTAATTTATGGGTATAGAATCCAAATTTGCTCCAAATCTCAGATTTTGTTTATCAGCTCTAGTTTTTAAAGTAGTCAGCCTTGTTCTGCATTCCGAATCACACGGAATAGGATTTGATTTCGAAGGTGTTCTGTATTCCGATTCCGATATTCGAATCCGATGTTTGCATATTTGTCGGAATTGAGGTGTTCTGCATTTCGATTTATCGGAATTTACTTTCGATCGGAAGTAATCCGACCAACTTTTTATTGATTAATTTGAATTTGTTTGTACAAAATTCGAAATTTTTTAACACATGCGGTATTTGTGGGAAAGTTAGTGGAGAAACTCAATATATTTGGTCCACCAATGAAAAAAGTGCCGAGTGGAGAAAGGTTGCCCCTGTTATTATTTAATTGTCACCACGAATCTTAATTTATCATCGACATGCTTGGAAATGCGAAATCAGAAAAAAGTCTGGGTTATACATAGCGCTCCAGGGAATACTAGGTGCAACAATATATTGAGCCACCAATCTAAAAAAGTTTAAAAAAGTACAGATTTCTATTTATATGACCATGTGTGCGCTGGCGGGAATCAACAACCCGCTCCCTCCCGCTTAAAAATCGTATAAGACACTCTTTTATACGATTTTATAGTATTGAGTTTAGTAGGACGGTCCTGTTTTCAAATGACTACTAAAAACTAGAGCTGCTAAAAAAAAAATTTACTTTTTGTAATCAGAATGCCAAACATGTACATTTAAGATCATTTCCGAACGAAGAATTTTATTTTGTTCCCCTGTGTTATGAATAGGCGGATGACGCTAATGTTTATTTTACTTACGCAGATCAAATTATTATATACTCGTGTTCTGTAACGATGTGTTCTGATAATTATAAAATGTCCTTTCTCAATAAACACGTTCATATATAGTACAGTATACTAGTGAGCGGGTCACGCCCGTTATTCTTGAAATAACTTTCACTAATTCGGTACACTCGGCAATGAAATTCAAGCTTCATATCTGCACTACAACATAAGAAATTCAGCTCTAAAAACAAATGCATTTATGTTTTCTAGATAAAGGAGGCGTGTCACTGATCCGATTTTCCCAATTTTCCATCCCAAGAGGAAGAAAATATATGAGCTGAATTTTATGACGATACCTACATTCGTTTTCTTGTAATTGCGATTTCCACAGACAGACAGTCAGAAGGACGGAAAGGGCTAAATCGTCTTAGGAGGTGATTCTGAGCCAAATTCCTTTATATATATACTTTAAATATAAAATACTTCATAGATATACTTCTCTATACCTGCCACGCCTACTTTAATGCGTTACAAAGGGAAGAAAAATAAATTCATATACCCTTGGGGTGTATGGCATAAAAGCAAAGTTTCGCGAAAATACGAGTATAAGGGACTATGTATAACAAGAAGATACGAAAACCTTGGCGAGACACCAGAATCCAATTTCATAAACCAAATGTTTGACAGTTAATGTATACCAACTCACATTAGAAAGGCGGGTATGTTACTATATGTACAGCATAAAGAACGGTGTCTGAAAATGTTTTCTAGCATGAAAATATACAAACAAAAAACATTCGGCGGGCGAACAAACAATAACACCTTTAACCATGAATTACTGACTTTTACCTACCTATAGAAAAAATTCCATAAGGATGACTGCTCGATAAACAGAGACCGCAGAACAACTAATTAAAAACCAGTTAGGAACAACAACACATATAAAACCAAAAATTCATTGAATTCTGAAACATAACTTGACAAGGGACCACGGAAATTCGTTCCAAAACCCGTGGCCGATGATTAAGCTAGAAATTGAGTCTAAAGAACGACGCCAAATTCTTAAGCGGTCCGCCAAAAATAAGTTGTTAAAAAAAATTGTTTTGAAATAATTTCCTATTAGTGTGAAAATCACTTTGTTAATATGTATTGAAGAAAATGGAAAATGCACTTTAATACAAAAAATATCGCGACTTTTTTCTGATTCCGGAAAATAATTCTGCAATAGTTATCGAGATACTCGTAACAATTATTACTGCTCCCTTTATGGAAGTTGTATGCAATTACTACTGCTCCCTTTATGGAATCATGGTATGTCTTCAACTACATTAATTTGATGTCTTCAATTACTCAATGATGTCTTCAATTACATTAATGCGATGTTAGCGCGCCGATTAATAATGTTTAATCGGAGTAGTGATGCTCCCATTATTTCCCATTATTCCCATTATTTCTTCTTAAAGGGAATTTAAAAAACCTCCAATAGTTTCTGTCAAACATTCGATTTTTATATCCTGTAGCAGACTAAATTATTTTGGTTTAGTCTTCTAAGGAAAGTCAGAAATGGAAGTCAGAGACATCTTCTATTCGATTTGTGAAAGGAAATTCTGCCCATTACATTCCGATGAAAATCCCGACGGTGATAGGCTATCTGATGGATAATAATAATCACCGCTTCTAGCCGCAGTCTGAGTTCCTAATACGGTGTAGCTTGTCGAAGGACATTTTTCTGTGGACTGAACGGTTAGCTCGAGTTCATGCTGATGTTTCTTCACATCTGCTAAGCTGCACTCTTCTTGTTGTATATGTTGCAATTGGTAAGCAGTGGCAATTGCAACTGTCTCTTGTTCATTTTCTCCATCTTCAGTAGTGCCCATCATTACCGCTCTGCTTCGACACCAAAGCTGACGCATTTCGGCTCGTTTGTTCCGCATAAGTATTTTGTACTCCGAAATACGCATTTTTTTACCGTCCACGATACATGTACGTTTTGGACGTGGTCTGTAGCGATAGTCTGGATGCTGCTCCATATGCAATTTGGAAAGGCGCGATTGTTCCTCATAATAAGGCTGCTTCTCAGAATTTGACATTGCTTTCCAACGCGCACCCAGAATTTTGGAAATGTTAGAATTATGCATGTCCGGGCAGGCTTTTAAGATTTTCCGTCGTTCATCTTTGGCCCATACCATAAAGGCGTTCATTGGCCGTTTTATATGCTGTTTACTGCTGCCGTGGTCATGGTTGCCACCTATAGTTTTGAAAGTATCACCTGAATGTTGTTTTTGATGAGATGTCAGCACCTGATTATGTTGATGAAGCGTTGAAATCGTTGCGGCGGTTGGCAAGTGATCCAAGGATTCACAACCTTCTGAACACGTAATAAAACTTTTTGTAGAATCGTCGTTAGTTCTTGTTGAATGTTCAAGTTGTACCAGTTCGCTGCTTGCCTTCCTTATTACGCTAAGTTCCTTTTGTTGCTGCTGCTTACGATGTGGGTGGAATTGATAGTGAGTAGGTACAGCCATGGTTTCAAAATTACTAACAGGCTCCCACAAATGACATGCGAGAAATTTTATTTCCGAGTCCTGAACACCTTCATCTTGAGTATGGTGTTGGTATTCACCGAAAGGTGACTCGTTCTGTACTGGAGACGTAGGATGCATCTGATGTTGCTGCATATCTGATACGGAGTAAGGTAAAAATTTATATGGCAGATTCGAGGCAAAAGCTGCAGCTGCTGCAGCAATACGCACAGAATTGGTTAACTGTAAATCTTTTTGCGAACTTTTATAAAATGTTGCCTTGGTGCTGATTTCCTCCTCTCTACAATGTGCATTCAATGTATTTGAAGGCATACAGGATTGATGGCCATGTAGTGGAGGGCTGACAATAACTGAAGATAGTAGGTCGGCGGGCTGAAAGCTAAGTGTGCTTGAGGAATAAGGAGAGGAATTTCCTGGCGCTTTCGGCTTTGAGAGATTGAGCGGCGTATCTGGATCTTGTAGAATTTCTGGGCTTTGCACATTTGTAACCATTGATACTTCAGAGTTACAAGGTGAAGGGGAAGACGATGAGAGTGATGATGACGGTGAAGAATTGAAATTGTGTGTAATAAGTTGGACGGGTGTTATCTGAGATCCAGGCTCATAAGGCATACTCGGAGAAGCCATCAGAGGGATCTCCATTAATGATTGCTGAAGGTGAATACTTTCTTTTTTATGGCTGTCACATTTATCCACAGCGGTACCTACATCAAGGTAGTAATTTTCGTTATTGCCAGTTGTAAAAACGTCGTTTTTGATATTGGTACTGTGTCTCCTAAATATGTTATTTCGGCTACTGTGACTGTCACCGGATAGAGCAGCAGCTGCTACCAGGGCGGCTTGAATTTGTGCTGCAGTCATTGCTGCTGTTGTCCATATTGGCTGCACGTCGATTTTTTTATGACAGTTCTGTTGAGGTTGTGAGTGCGGATGAAGTGTGGGTTGTCCTATTGCGCGGCTTTGTGGTTGCAGAAATATGGGAAGGGAAGGTACTACCAAAGGCGAGTGAGTAGATTGCTGTGAAGACAGCGGCTGCAGTAGTTTATGTTGGGCCACGGCTGTTACAGCAGCATTAAATTTAGCGTTAAATTGATGTTGAATTTCATGCACATAAGGATCTTCCTGTAGATGCTGTAGCTGTTTGTGTTGAATACTTTGTTCAAAATCGGTCATGATATCCAGCTGAGCCTGAAATGGAAAACTTTTTGCTATGGGTTAAAATAATACTAACACCTACTTAAAAAAATCATTTACTCTACATTTACATAAAACTCTTTACACAGGGTACAATGTTAATTTACTTAAATAAGTAATACTTCGCAACGACATAAAATGAAATTCTTTAAAATGTATTTTATTTGGAGTTTTTAAAATGAATTTTCACACAGGTGTCTACGACTGACTCCGATGTTGGTGGCATGTTTGGTAAGTAAATATTATCTGGTTGCGAAGAAGTTAATAAGTTGAAATTTAAAGAATTTGTACGTGAGTTCAATATTATCAAATAATTAATAAATATTATCGAATTCAAATATCATTGAGTACAAAGATACCAAATTTTTGCTAAGTCCCAAATATCTCTTATAACAGAAAATGAGGTGAGAATAACCCAGCGTGCGGCTAATACTTGTGTATACATCTCAAAAATCTAACAGACTCCATATAAGATACGTATGTTTATGTCATCGGAAATTCTCAAAATATGCAACGGAGTGTTATCCAAAATTCTCAAGAAATAATAAGTGCTCTATAGCTAAGCTAAATCTAAATGCAGATCCCTTTGAGAGTTGCAGAGTGCAGATAGAACTTTATTTTATCTCTGAATATATCCACCAGTTTAGTGAGAAAGCTATTGGAAAACATATAAAATATATAAGTGAAGAGTGTTCATACACACGAAATTCTGAAACTGAGGATGATTTGTTCGACTCTGAAGAAATAAAACGTGATGATTTGTCTAACACTGACATTATAGCGAAAGACTTATTGAATGTTGATAGAAGATAAAAGTGTCGATTTACAACAGATTCCGCAGATTAGAGTGACCAAAATATATCTAAAAATACAGAGTAGGCCCCTGATGGAACAATTTGGAACAACAAATCAAAGGCCCAAAAGTCGAAGGACCATTTCATAGCTTCAAGCAAGTGTCAGGTACAATGGCATACAGTCACAGTGGTCCAGAATAGAAATTCATCGGCCAAAAATCTGTAACTTTTGAACGGATAGGAATTTTTGAATGCGGTTTTTTGCAATCGACAGAGAAATGTTGAAATATCTTTGCACTGGCACCGAGATCTATGTAGATGTCTCAGGGTCAGAGCCGTAGGGCTCCAAATTCGAAAAATATTTTAATTTTTTTAAATTTTGGCAAAAAAACGTATTCAAAAGTAAATTCGTGAAACTTTTTTGTACTTATCTATAAATTGAGGATATATTCGTAACGGCTGTGAAGTTTCAAGTGCATCCGTTAAGTTTTTCATAACTTTTTGGCCCCCTGAAAAGGGGTCTATTTTTGGATGCTTTGAAACTAAATATCTCCGCCATTTTTAAAAATTTCGATTTCCGGTTTCTTTTATTATATTATATGGGGTAAGAGTTTAAAAAAAGTGGGGAAAAAAATTTATATATATTTTGAAAAAAAAATTTTTTTTAAAAAAAAATCACGGAAAATTAGAAAAATTATAGCCCAACAGTCGACAACAAAAAAAAATTACATTTTTCTGATAGCCTTTGAGATAACCTTTAATCGTATACCCGGTTTTGTACCCGGCAGACCACGGCCCTAGGCGCTGGAGCCCTCTAAATGGTCTACATTTTTTCTTTTAAAAAAACAACGAAAAATTAAAAAAATTATGGTCGACAACAAAAAAAGTTAGATTTTTCTAATAGCCTTTGAGATAACCTTTCATCCTATACCCAGTTTTATACCTGGCAAACCACGGCCTTAGGCGCTGGAGCCCTCCAAATGTAGAATTTTCAAAAAAGGGTACTTCAGATACTAAATGCATAAGTATTTCTTTTTTTAACCCAAATTTTTTTTCTTTATATACTCCTGAATATTACCTGTTTAAAAGTACCTGCTTCAAGGCCAAAAACGAAAATAATTAAATACCTGCGAGGTCAATGTTGCGGTTTCTACGCCTGAATATTACCTGTTAAAAAGTTCCTGCTTCAAGGCGAGAGACGAAAAGAATAAAATACCTGAAGGTCAAAGTTGCGGTTAATTACAATTTTCTTCAAAAATTCCAATTCTTTATATGTATTTTTTTTATATAAATATTAAACATTTGACAGATTTTTGGCATTATCAAACCAAGCGTCTTTCAGCCATGGAGTCATACAGCTACAAAGAATTATCAGATGTATATTTTAAAAACAGCAAAAAAATTCAGGAACAAATTTTAGCACAAATAAACTCGTTTGTGTCCATTTTGTCTAGACACTACAAGTCTTCCTACTTCAACAAAAATAAAGTGTATGCTAGTTTAAAGGAGTGGATGGAAGGCGAACTCTGCACCATTTATCAGGCAGATAGCAACGAAGGACGTGGAAGGGAAACTAAAGAGTTTAAAGAGAGCAGTAAAAGATCCCAGAGACGGAAACTTTAAGATCTTAATGAAAGTTTGGAATATGAAGACGCTAAACGCAGTTTAGTACACTCGTTGCATTCAGAGCGGAAATATCGGAAAGCCGAAATCATCGAAAAAGTTCTTAATGCGAGCCCTTTAAGGACAAAAAGAATTCTTAAAAGCATACCTACACCAGACCAAGAAAGGACGTTTACACCTGAAGAGGCTTTAGCATTATGCCTGGATTTAAAATTAACAAAGCATCAGTATGTTTTACTCCGACAACGCGCAATGGAAAAGATGTAAAATTTGTACCCCAATTACAATGAAGTACTATTGGCAAAAAAGAGTGGTATCCCGAAGACATAAGTATAGAATCGACATCTGCCCAAGTCCAACTCCAAAGCCTTCTGGATCACACAACGGAGAGAATAATTAAAATACTTCAAGAACCGAAATTAAAAGAAATTGAAAATTGTGAATTAACACTTTTTTGTAAAACACGATATAAACAGCCGCTAGATGGGAATTCTTCAGACGCAGACTTGTTTATGTCATCAATAGTACCTTTGCGATTAAGCAAGCTAGATTCAGAACCATCGACCAGCACAGCAAAGACTAATGATGCTTGGATAAACCCTACTCCAAATTCCACAAAATTTTGCAGACCCATTAAATTCGAATTTAAGAAAGAAACCAAAGAGCTCATCGTTGAGGAAGCCAATGCAATAAGGGCTAAAATCGAAACTCTTCAGCCAATACAATTTAATATTGGCCAGCAAATAATTCGAGTGCATTATAAATTGCTGCTTACAATGATCGATGGCAAAGTTGGTCAAGCATTGACGGACACAAAGGCTTCATCCAGTTGCATAATATGCAAGCAAACTTCAAGCAGATTGAGTCAGCTAAAATCAACATCATCGTCGTCATTATTATCATCCCTTGAAGACATTGAGGCATATGAATTTGGACTATCCCCGCTACATGCAAGGATTAGATTCATGGAACACATACTCAAGATAAGCTATGACTTGGAGTTTGGAACTTCAGGAACTGTACGGAATGACAAGTCAAACCAAGAGAAAAGGAGCTTAAAGAAAAAATACGTTCAAGATGAATTCAAAAAAATTGGTTTAATTATAGACCAACCAACTCAAGGTGCAGGCAATACAAATGATGGAAACACAGCCAGAAGGTTTTTCTCGGACCCACAACAAACTGCTACAATCACAGGAGTGGACTACAACTTAATTTACAGATTTAAAATTATTCTTGAAGTAATTGCTTGTAATCTAAAAATAGATGCAGCAAAATTCGGAGAATATGCAACGGAAACTGTAAAATTATATAATGAATTGTACCCATGGCGAAATATGTCACCAACAGTCCACAAAATTCTGTTTCATGGAGAAAGCATTATTCAACACCATTTATTGCCAATAGGAGATTTATCAGAAGAAGCTCAAGAAAAAAGAAATAAAGATTATAGATTCTTTAGGGAACATAACACTAGAAAATGTAGTAGAGAAGCAACAAATGAAGGCCTTTTTGGAATTTTATTAGCCACATCGGATCCATATATTTCCAGCATCCGGTATGTGTGGACTACAAAAAACCCAGATATAAGTCCAGAAGCCAAATTGTTACTATTAAATATTAATGAAAATTCGGAAAGAGAAAAATATTTACAATCTGTTTTTACAAAAATTGTATAATACTCGTACATAAAGAAATATATAAAAATTGTAATTAACCGCAACATTGACCTCGCAGGTATTTTATTATTTTCGTTTTTGGCCTTGAAGCAGGTACTTTTAAACAGGTAATATTCAGGAGTATATAAAGAAAAAAAATTAGGGTTAAAAAAAGAAATACTTATGCATTTAGTATCTGAAGTACCCTTTTTTTGAAAATTCTACATTTGGAGGGCTCCAGCGCCTAAGGCCGTGGTTTGCCAGGTATAAAACTGGGTATAGGATGAAAGGTTATCTCAAAGGCTATTAGAAAAATCTAACTTTTTTTGTTGTCGACCATAATTTTTTTAATTTTTCGTTGTTTTTTTAAAAGAAAAAATGTAGACCATTTAGAGGGCTCCAGCGCCTAGGGCCGTGGTCTGCCGGGTACAAAACCGGGTATACGATTAAAGGTTATCTCAAAGGCTATCAGAAAAATGTAATTTTTTTTTGTTGTCGACTGTTGGGCTATAATTTTTCTAATTTTCCGTGGTTTTTTTTTAAAAAAAAATTTTTTTTTCAAAATATATATAAATTTTTTTCCCCATTTTTTTAAAACTCTTACCCCATATAATATAATAAAAAAAACCGGAAATCGAAATTTTTAAAATGGTGGAGATATTTAGTTTCAAAGCATCCAAAAATAGACCCCTTTTCACTTGAAACTTCACAGCCGTTACGAATGTATCCCCAATTTATAGATAAGTACAAAAAAGTTTCAAGAATTTACTTTTGAATACGTTTTTTTGCCAAAATTTAAAAAAATTAAAATATTTTTCGACTTTGGAGCCCTACGGCTCTGACCCTGAGACATCTACATAGATCTCGGTGCCAGTGCAAAGATGTTTCAACATTTCTCTGTCGATTGCAAAAAATCGCATTCAAAAATTCCTATCCGTTCAAAAGTTACAGATTTTTGGCCGATGAATTTCTATTCTGGACCAGTGTGGGCCGTAGGCCGCTCACCTCGAGAGCTCTAACCGCAGAAAAAATTTGTAGCCGGGAAAGTGTTTGCCAAATGTTTTAATCCTTTTTTGCGGCCGTGGACCGCTGGCGCAGGACCCTCTAGAAATGTCATCCTGGCTTCGTTCTGTAATAAGAGGATGTTGTCGCATCCGGATTTGGTCGTTTCGAGATGTTGTCGATCGCAATTTCCTCACCAATTGAAATGTCGTTACCGAATTCCTGAAATTTTCAAATGTTAATGCTATGTTTTAATCTTTCAAATAAATAATAGAATTTAATTAAAACTAAAATTTTTGTGCTTTTTTTTATATGTAATATTTCCATTTCTACTTTTTTTTTACTAAATTTCTACTAAAATTACTCAATAAATGTTTTGTTCTGCTAATTTTTCTGCGCGGGCGTCACCCCTGTGGACTATACGCTGGGTTTAAAATTAGTTTCCATTGCCGTTTAGGAGCTGGACGGAATTTTAACATTTTGACCATTTCTGCTACCTGATTTTGAAAACCAAATATCCACTGTTTAACATGTTTTTTTAATGTTAATCTAATTAACAGTACAACTTATAGCACATGGTTTTCATGTTCCTTAAAGCACGCAACTTATTAGAAAACCAGGAAGGGCTCACACAGGATCAAACCTTACGCAATGGAACAGATGATGTGAAAGCCTCCAATAAAACATTGTTGAAATAATCCAAAGGCAAATCCAAACTTGCAGACAAAGAATTATCCAAACGAAGAATAGAGTTTCAATTAATGGAACAAAAATCATTTTTCATGTTAAATAATTTGTATACTTGAAGCAAAATTTCCTAGGCATTCGCACTCGCATCACCGCCTGGGACATTTTGCAAGACTGAACTAAATCAATGTTTAAGGTGAGATAGTGCTTATTCTCAAGTAGTACAAGAGGCGCACATCAAGTCAGATAAAAAAATATCCTTATCATCAGTGAATATACATAAGATCCAAAAGGCGGCCATATTGATTACGCACATAGTTAATTTGGAAAATACCTCCGGAAAACGGGTTGGTAACGAAATCCCGAAAGACAAAATCCCGAACGACAAAATCCCGAACGACAAAATCCCGAAATGAAAAAATCCCGAAACGACAAAATCCCGAAATAACAAAATCCCGAAATTACAAAACTAGTTTTTCGGTATTCTCCATCATCTTGAACATTTTAAAACCACTAGCAAACAATTCCAAAAAAATAATAAAAAATTACTCTTATTTTACTTCTCTAAAATTATTATTAAAACAAACATTAAAAAAATTTTAGCAGAGCCCTCTCGATAATGTGAGGTTTTTTGCATACAGGTTTTTTCGCGTATTGGCAGCCTCAATCAGCAGAATCCTCACGGTCATGTGAAGTTTTTTGCATACAGGTTTTTTCGCGTATTAGCGGCCTTCGGCCGCGGCAGGGATCATAACCCTCAATCAGCAAAATCCTCACGGTCCTGTGAAGTTTTTTGCATTCAGGTTTTTTCGCGTATTGGCGGCCTTCGGCCGCGGCAGGGATCATAACCCTCAATCAGCAAAATCCTCACGGTCCTGTGAAGTTTTTTGCATTCAGGTTTTTTCGCGTATTGGCGGCCTTCGGCCGCGGCAGGGATCATAACCCTCAATCAGCAGAATCCTCACGGTCATGTGAAGTTTTTTGCATATTGTAGATTATAACCTTCAGACAACAAAATTCTCTCGATATTACAACTTTGCTTTTCTGCCATTGTAAAAAAAGGCAAGTAGGCGCGTACTACGCTTCGGAAAATATTGTGACTTAAATGTCATTTTTTCATTAATTTCAAATTTTATTTCGTGATTTTCGGGATTTCTCATTTCGGTATTAAAATTTTTCGGGATTTTGTCGTTTCGGGATTTTGTCGCATCGGGATTTTGTCGTTTCGGGATTTTAAAATTTTTCGGGATTCTGTCGTTTCGGGATTTTGTAATTCGGGATTTTGACTGTCTCCCCTGGAAAACAAATCATCAAGGAAACTAATTTTATTTTTATGCTCAGACGACGGCAAAAGAGTATCTGCATCACCAGCTGTGCAAAACTCCCAGTTAACATAAAGCAAATTAAAGTCACCCAGAATAATCAGTCTGCCACTCGGCAGCAGAGTCTCCGTCACACTCGCAATGCATCTGGCATGTGAAGCATAAATGTTCGCCCCAGAATTAGGTGGAACATAGGAGCAACATACATATATGTATAGACACAGAGGCTGGCAGGTTTGACATATACACAGCAAAACTCAATTTTTAAGGCCTCCTCAAGGAGAATTTTGCATAATATTTAGAAATAACAGCAGTCAACAATCCTTACCTCTGGTCAATTATCATTATATTATATCGGAACAATCGGTTCCGATCCTTCCGGTACACTACATAATTATTCAAAAAAATTTCAGAATTCAAAACATCAGGCGCCATGTTTCGGTGAGCTCGATAATAATATTTCAGGTAATTTAGTATTAATTCCCCTGACATTTTGGTAGAGAATATCAGAGGAAAAATACGTTTAGTTTTGCAGCAGCATGTCTTGATAAAACAGCAATATTACCAAGATTTCGTCTTGTTCTAAAAATATACTCGTGGATGACAGCATTCTCTGGCCAGAATGCAGGATCCAGAATACGTTGCATTTAATGTTTAGGTAAATTAATATTAAAAGATGAGTAAGATATCTTAGACTTTAAATTACATTTAGTAGATAGGTAGGTAGGAAGGAAGGGCGTGGGAGATTCCTCTCCCGTCCACTTAGGCCACTTTGGTCCACTGTGACTGCTCTCTAAAAACACTTCTTTCAAAATGGGACCCTAATGACTTTCATGTCCGGCATCCACACACCCTTGATCAGAGATCGCAAACAGGTTTGATAACCGTTATCCTCGCACTTATAATTAGTTTGCGGACACTCGACACCGGAAACTTCGCCACGTCCTCAAGCTCGGAACAAAACCAAGTTTTCAGAGCTTGGAAACGGCGGCTTGCAAGATCCAGACATCGGCAGAGTAGATGGTCATAATCTCCTCTTCGTCTATATCATTACAGGATCTGCAGTAGTCCACATTCGCACCCGCCTTCCACCTTGCCATCATGTGGCCTATTGGGCAATGTCCCGTTATAACCCCCCCCTCCCCCGCAACTTGTCCTCTCATTCGTTGCCCGCTATATTTGCATGGCCGGGAACCCAGCAGAGATTGACGGTATCATCCCTCCGTAGATCCTTAAGCGTATTTCTAAACCTCAGCACCATCCCCGAATTTACCATCCATTACCATTGGAGTAGTGATCGGGACGTGGTGCGAGTTAGACCGACGAGGAAAACAAAGAAAAATAATAGTGCAAAACAGCGGCAACAACTAACAAGCCAACAACACACAACAATACAATACAATAGATATAGTTTAAATATAATTTAAAAAAAAAAAAAAAAAAAAAAAAAAAAAAAGTGCAAAACAGTGACATCAACAAATCAGCTCAACAACTCACAACAATACAATACAATAAATATAATTAAAAAACCGCCACAAAATCAATAACTTTAATTAAAACAAACCAGAAATCAAAAATTTAACATAAATCAAACACACAAAAGAAAACATCAACCAACTGCGGGCGACCAGGTAAGGGGCTTGTTTATGCTCTCTGCAGGTATGCCTTGCATTTGATTGATCTATTCTTTTCTTCCTCCTCTTCTTCTCCTCTCCGTTCCTTACTCCTAAACTACTCCCGTTAGCTGCGCAGGCGGTTGTGTGTGCACAGTGAGCCAAAGCATAGCAAGTTGAAGGCATAGCACTCAACTTGTCGTGCTTCACTTGTCTTGCAGTGCACACTTAGCCGCTTGTGCAGTTACCTCTACAATTGCTTTACAGTGGGCGGTGATGACGAAATTTCGCATAGATTCCACGAATATACGTGGCTTGAGGGCGAACTACTTTGCGGCCTATGCCCATTTATGTACTCACCATCCTCATATAATGGCACTGGGTGAGGTGGGTGAGGGTGCAGATCCACTGGACTTTCAGATGCCTGGGTATCACATACTGCCATTGTTTTCCCTCCACAGAGGCCTCGCCATTTACATCCGCAGTGATGTCGCGTACCAGTGCCAGCAACACTTGACCACGCCGGATGCCGAATTTAGCTCCTTGTGGGTTAAATTCAAAATCCAGTCACACATCCTGCACTTCAGCTTCTTATATAGAAGCCCGAATCTAGAGAGACTATCCACTTTCAATAAACTGGATGGTCTCTCTGATTCGATCTCAAAAATTTTGGAATTGTATCCGAACAGTAAAATTGTTGTTGCTGGTGATTTTAATGTTCATAATTCCAATTGGCTCCGTCATTCGAGTCACACAACTCCTGAGGGTTTATACGTTGAATTGTTTGCTGAGTCAAACAATTTGGCTCAACTAGTGAAGGAACCAACATATTTTCCATGTGTTGAAGGGCCAAAACATCCTGGACCTCTTTTTAACTTCACATCATAGTATTATGTTGATGTTCTGCTTCTCCAGTAGCTCCGAAACGGACAGTGTGGCTTTATGAGTGGCAAATTGGGATGATCTGAATATATTTTTCAAGCATTTCAATTGGCAATTGTGCTTCAGTGATAGAAACGTACATGCCGCAGCGAAATTCGTAGAACAAATAATTTTACTGGGCATGCGGTCTTTCATCCCCAGTAAACATATTCCAATTAAACCTAAAGACCGTTCTTGGTTTAATGCAACTTGCAGACAGGCAGTCAGGTTCAAAGAGGTAGCGTTCAAAAATTAGCAGTCACATAAAACTGCTGAAACTGAGCTGCTTCGCAAACAGGCTAGAAACAGGTGCAATGCGATTCTAAGGCGCGACCATAAAGGTAGCAAGAGCTTCTGGTCGTTTGTGGGGAGAGTGAAGAATCAGACATCGTCGTCTATTCCAACTCTCCTCATGAATGACCAGATCTTCACTCACTCGGTTGACAAGGCAAATATACTAGCTAAAATGTTTGCTGAAAACTGCTTTCTTCCTGAAAGTAGTCAACCACTTCCCGTAGTCGAAAGAGTATCTTCTGCTATGCCGGAGATACACTTTCGAACGCGAGCAGTTAAAAGAGTGCTTGCAGGACTCAATGTAAATAAATCATCGGGACCGGATGGCATTTCAGCCCACGTGTTGAGGAATTGCTCCTCAGCGTTGGCTCGCCCGTTGCACCAACTCTTCAATTTGTCCTACACCACTGGAGTTTTTTCGCACTCCTGGAAGATTGCCAACGAAGATTGCTCTACGCTTTCCAAAGTCATGGAGAGCGTAGTAAATTTCAACTTGTTGAGGTATCTAGAGCGCAATGAATTGCTCAGTGATCGCCAGTACGGTTTTCGTGCTCATCGTTCAACTGGCGACCTGATGGCGTTTCTCACCGAACGATGGAGCAATAGTATCCACCATTTCGGTGAGAGTAAGGTTGTTGCTCTGGATATCTCCAAAGCATTTGATCGAGTGTGGCATAAAGCACTTGTCTCAAAACTCGAAGCATATGGAGTCGGTAATACCTTCACTCGATGGATTTCGAGCTTCCTCAGCGGACGTTCTATCAGGGTTGTGATGGACGGCTTCGCTTCCGATGAGTACTCCATTAATTCTGGAGCTCCGCAGGGTTCCGTCCTGTTCCCTACGCTCTTTCTGGTTTTTATCAACGACCTTCTATCGTTGACTCATAATCCCGTCTATTCGTTTGCTGATGACAGCAGCCTTTGTCACTCATACTCGCTCTCCAAACGACCTTCGCAGTCTGATATAGAGCCTCCGCACAACCAACTTCGCAACGTCAAACGTCGCTCTCTCGCTTGACTTCAGCCTTAAACAAACAACGCAGACGTTAGCGAAGTTTGTTCACATTTTTCATTTATGTATCAACCGTTCTGTACCTGGCATCCTCCTCCACCAACCTTTTCACAAGCAAAATGAGCGAATACTTCCACCACTTCGTGAAACGAAGGAAAAACCTGAGTGAAAATGAAGGTTTTTCGATGAAAGGTGGCAATACGTTTCTGCAATACAAACAAAAATTTCTCAAAAACAACGAGTGGAAGTTCGACGTCAAAGAGAGAATTGAATAGAAGCATTCGTGACTTCTAACTTCTAACGTCAGAGCTCTCGTCAAATCGTACTGAAAAGTTGACTGTAGACGTTGCGAAGTTTGGTTGTGCGGAGACTCATAAGCGGAAAGAGGCGAATTATGGGTGACACACTCGAAAGTGACCTTGACAAAATCTATGAGTGGGGTTGAGCGAATCAGGTCAACTTTAATGCGAGTAAGACCCAAAGCTGCATGTTAACCCACAAGCGAATGGAGGGAAATCCCTGTCCCGTCCTTAATGTGGGTGGTGTGGATGTTGGCGAGTCGACGGCTCTTGATGTTCTGTGTATGTCGATCCAATGTGATCTGCGTTAGAATGATCACATTTTCAATGTGTCGAAGGAAGCAGCCAAGTGCCTAGGCTTTTTAAAGCGGTGTAAGATATATTTCACTCCTGTCGATCTTCGCACTATCTACATCACCTACATTCGCCCCAAAATAGAGTACAATTCGCATATATGGTCAGGGGCTTCCAGAACATATCTGCAGCTCCTGGACCGTGTTCAAAATCGTGCGATAAAGCTAATAGGAGACAGTAGGGTATCCAACTCTATTGAATCCTTGGAGCGTCGTCGAGATGTGGGGTGTGTGTCGTTATTCTACCGCTATTTCTTTGGTAGATGCTCGAGGGAGTTGGCTAACCTGGTTCCACCTGCCCAGGTATTTAACAGACAAACACGGCTGTCCCAAACGGCTCACCCCTTTCACGTTTCGATACCGCTCCAACGCACCACGCATTACCGCGAGGGCTCGTTCTTCGGCCGCACTGTTCGACTATAGAACAATCTCCCTGCGACTGTCTTCCCGTCTACATATAATGTCAAATCCTTTAAAGCAAGTATCCAACGTCACTACTCTTCTTTTCCCCCCACCCACTAACCTATCTTCCTTTCACAGACCAACAAATGCTTGCATGGAAAGGGGGCATCCCCTGAGTTTGGTCTAATGCGATATAAAAAAAAAAAAAACGAACTCAAATACTTCAATGCAGCCTGACTGTCTGCACAGAAATTGATAACAGCTTATGGTATACCTTCCTGAATGACATACAAGGCTGTTCTTTTAATGAAATAGATCTCCGCTTGGAAAACACTGCATTCGTTGTGGAATCGTTTATTGAATGATTTTATTATTATTACGCAGATGATGTGGCAATTTGGTAATTAAATGAAAAAGCTGTAAAATTATTATAAAAAGTACGTTGCTTATTTAAAAATACTTCTTATAATATATTTTGGATAATTATTCATAATATAATTACAAAGCTTTAAATTAATTCATACTTTACACAATATGCGCACACCCATACTAACATATGTATCTATGTATATGTATCTTTCCCTTATCTTTTTAAATCCCTTATCTATTTGGGACTTATTTCATTTAAGCCGTATACATTTAAGGGGAGACAGTCAAAATCCCGAATTACAAAATCCCAAAAAATTTTAAAATCCCGAAACGACTAAATCCCGAAAAATTTTTAATACCGAAATGAGAAATCCCGAAAATCCCGAAATAAAATTTGAAATTAATGAAAAAATGACATTTAAGTCACAATTTTTTCCAAAGCGAAGTCCGCGCCTACTTGTTTTTTTTTTACAATGGCAGAAAAGCAAAGTTGTAATATCGAGAGAATTTTGTTGTCTGAAGGTTATAATCTACAATATGCAAAAAACTTCACATGACCGTGAGGATTTTGCTAATTGAGGGTTATGATCCCTGCTGCGGCCGAAGGCCGCCAATACGCGAAAAAACCTGTATGCAAATAACTTCACACGACCGCGAGGATTCTGCTGATTGAGGGTTATAATCCTTGCCGCAGCCGAAGGCTGCCAATACGCGGAAAAACCTGTATGCAAAAAACTTCACATGACCGCGAGGATTCTGCTGATTGAGGGTTATGATCCCTGCCGCAGCCAAAGGCTGCCAATACGCGGAAAAACCTGTATGCAAAAAACCTCACTTTACCGAAAGGGCTCTGCTAGAATTTTTTAATAAATATTTTTTTTATTTTTTAATAATAATTTTAGAGAAGTAATATTTTACTTCTAATTTTTTAAAAAAGAGTACTTTTTTATTATTTTTTTGGAATTGGAAATTTTCCACGCCTATATCTCCTAAACTATAAAAGATATCCTCATAATATTGGTACTGTTGTAAAGGTATCTATTTCTAATATCTTTCATTGGTATTTTTTGGATACAGGCCGCAAAGGCAAGAATTTTATTGTGTGAGGGTTATGATCCGTGCCTCCTGATAGCGGCTAAATTGAAGTTTGCAAGTGGTTTTAAAATGTTCAAGAAAATGGAGAATACCGAAAAACTAGTTTTGTAGTTTCGGGATTTTGTTATTTCGGGATTTTGTCGTTTCGGGATTTTGTCATTTCGGGAATTAGTCGTTCGGGATTTTGTCGAATTCAACTGCCAGATTTCGACGGAAATTGTTTGGATTGGATGCGCTTTCGCGATCTGTTTGAAGCTTTAGTTGATTCAAAAACCAATATTGCAAACGTTGAAAAGCTGGAGTATTTACAGAGCAAGCTAAAAGGCGAAACTTCGTCCTTAGTAAAACATCTGAAGCCTACCAACCTTAATTACGCGACGGCGTGGGAACTTCTAAAACGAAAATACAACAATCTTGACAGAATTAAGAGTTCGTATTTAGAAGTGCTTCTAGAGCAACCACCCATTAAGTTGGTAGTAGGCACAGAAGTCAAAACGTTTTTTAACAGCATCAACGAAAGCTATAATGCATTAAAAGCCACAGTCGAAGCAGTGAAGCAATGGGACGCCATATTTCTATTTAATTTGGAGAAAAAACTGGATGATGTTACAGCTTCTTTGTGGTTCAGAGAGAGGAATCCAACTGAGTCATCAACATTTCAACAGTTCTTGCAATTTTTAGAACGGCGAGTATATGAGCTCGATAAAACACGCAAGTTTAAAGTAGAGAGCCTTCAAAGTAGAGGGCATAAGTGCAACCAAGTTCGCACGTATGCAGCAATTGCGCAATCGTGTCCGGTTTGCTCGCAAGAACATTATTTGTATAATTGTGACAAATTTAAACAGTTGACCATTGAAATGCGACGCAGCATTACACAACAAAACAAACTATGTTTCAACTGTCTGCGAGCAAACCATATGGCAAGAGACTGCAAAAGGTCGTCTTGTAGAAAATGTGGCAAAAGACACAATACTTTGCTTCACCTAGCTCCATCGGCATCACAAGCGCTGGACGAGGGTCAAAACACACAGTTTCTACAGCAGCATCAAGCATCGGGAAGTGGAAATCGTCAATCTGGATATTCAGATAACCAAGCGACATTTTTGAACATCAACGTTTCTCATCGTCAACGAACATATACCTTATTACCAACGGCAATGGTATTCGTGCGTGATAACTGTGGAGAGTTACAGCAGTGTCGAACGCTATTAGATTCGGGGTCACAGAGTACCCTTATTTCAGAAGCATGCATGCAGCGTCTTGGATTGATGAGCACCTACGACAAGACAATGTCGTTCGGTGTTGGCGCAAGCAACGGTAGTCTGACCAGAGGTAAGGTCCAGCTATGCATCAGTTCTAAGGATGAGAGGTGTATTATACAGACGCCCTCTGCTTGGCTAAATTAACGCAAAATCTACCAGCCGATACAATAGCAAAAGACAAATTTCAATTTTTTAAGGATTTAAGATTGGCAGACTCCACACTAGGTATTCCAGGGCAAATTGAGATAATTTTGGGCGCGGATGTATTTACAGAATGTTTATTACCACAAAAAATTATACATCCCAGTGGAGCGCCAACTGCGATTAATACAGTGTTCGGCTGGGTTCTAATGGGAAAAATAAATGCAACAGCAAGGGCAGAAGTCGTATCTGGGCACATAAGCATTGACCTTGATACACAACTTAAGCGATTTTGGGAAATTGACGAATTGCATACAACTAAACAGCATTTAACTCTAGAGGAGGAGGATGCAGAAAATCACTACAAACAAAACACGTACCGCGACCCCAATGGTCACCACATCGTAAAATTACCTTTAAAAGATAACGTTGTCAATATTGGTAAGTCTAAAACAAATGCATTATATCGTTTATATGCTATGGAACGCGAATTTCAAACTAATATTGATCTGCAAGAGCAATACGTTAAATTTATGCAAGATTATAAAAGATTAGGCCACATGGAATTAGCATCAGATGCATTACCACGAAAAACGTGTTATCTTCCACATCATGCGGTTTTAAAACCAACAAGTACGACAACAAAACTTCGTGTCGTTTTTGACGCTTCATGCAAAACGACTAATGGTTCTTCACTGAATGACAATCTCCTGGTCGGACCGACCCTGCAAAATGACTTATTCGATATCGTCATAAAATTCCGCAAATATCAAATTAGGTTGACGGCTGACATCGAAAAGATGTATCGGCAGATACTTGTTCATCCAGATGACTGTTTCTTACAGCGAATTGTGTGGAGGGCTTCCAACTCAGAACCGGTAAAAAAATACAATCTTAAAACCGTAACATACGGAACATCAACAGCACCATTTTTGGCAACTCGAACCTTGAAGCAAATCGCAATTGACAACAAGCAAAAATATTTGTCGGCGGCCAATGCCATCGAGCAACATTTTTACATGGATGACTTGATGTATTGCACACCAGACATACAGCAAGCTATACAACTAAAACAAGAGCTTTGTACAATATTATCTGAGTCAGGACTTCATTTGCGCAAGTGGTCATCAAATTCTCCAACATTGTTGAATACAGTGAAACCTGAGGACAGAGGTATTTCAGCAGAGACAATTATCGACCAATCAGCGACAGTGAACACTTTAGGATTACTTTGGGACACAGACTGCGATGATTTCAAATACAGTGTTTCGCTACCATCAATAACGCACAGTCAGATCACGAAGCGAGAAGTTCTATCGGACATTGCCAGGATTTTCGATCCAATGTATTGGATTGCACCAGTCGTGATTCACATGAAAATCTTCATGCAGAAGTTATGGTTGAAGGGCATCAGTTGGGATGAGCCACTTCCATTAAATCTGTTCGAACAATGGAGTAGATACCGAGAAAATAACAAGAATATATCAGATCTCAAGATTCCGAGATGGATACAATATGCGAACGACGACATTGTTGAGCTGCATGGTTTCTCGGACGCTTCGGAGTTGGCGTACGCTGCCACTATTTACCTACGCGTACAACGTGAAGACGGAGAGATCTACATGAATTTAATTGCGGCCAAAACTCGAGTATTACCTGTCAAACAAATAACGCTTCCGAGGCTTGAGCTGTGTGCTGCACACTTGATGGTTAAACTGATGTCCAAGGTTGAGAGGGCATTAGGCATACAAAACGCCCGGTCATTTGGACGAAGTGATTCAAAGGTGGTCCTCGCCTGGATATCTGATCATCCACGTCGATGGAAATCATTTATCGCAAATCGAACATCGCAGATAATTAGCTGTATTCCAGCACAACAGTGGCGACATGTATCATCGCAAAACAATCCAGCAGATCTAGCCACCAGAGGCCTATGGCCTGCGAATTTGATCAACAATAACTTGTGGTGGCATGGACCTAAAGCTTTGCAAAAGGCGTCTGTGAAGCATGAACCATTTCCTCCAGTTTCGAACGATGTCGATATGGAAGAGCGAAAAGAGACAGTCGTCCACATGTCAACAACATCAAAATTTGACATTTTTTATCGTTATTCTGATTTTTCCAAATTGATCAGAATAACCAGTTTATTTTTGCGTTTCAAACATAACTGCAGAAACAAACTAAATAAAAGAACAGAATTTTTGACAACCGCTGAGTTACGAGAGGCACATGACACATTGATACGAAAAGCACAACAGACAGAATTCGAAGCAGAAATTCGCATATTATGACAAAGGATTGCTTAGAGTCGGTGGTAGGCTTGTGAACGCAAACGTATCTTACGATCAGAAACATCCCATCCCATCCCGTTGATTGTCCGATATAATCATATCAAACATTTACATGCTGGGAAAAGACTAATGCAGTACATTTTGAACCTGAAGTATTGGATTCCATCTGTATCATTTGTAATCAAGCAATGTGTTTACAAGTGTACAAGCTGCATGCGTCAAAGAGGGAAACCATACGAACAACAAATGGGCAACATACCAAAGCATCGTTTGGAGCCCGGCTCAACATTTTTAAACACTGCGACAGATTTTGCTAGACCATTGCAAATACGATCGTGGAAAGGCAGAGGTTCAAAAAGGTATAAGTGTTGGATTGCATTATTTATATGCTTGGTTACCAAGGCTGTTCATATTGAACTGGTAACAGAACTTACAACTGCAGCATTTATTGCATCATTGCGTCGCTTCGTTGCCCGAAGAGGAAGACCGGCGCACATATTCTCCGACAATGGAACCAATTTTGTTGGCGCTAATCATTATCTTCAAGACTTATACAGTTTTTTAAAAGCACAATCGACACAAGAAGCCATCACGAAGAAGCTATCAGAGCAGCAAAAATGGTGGCATTTCTCACCTCCAGCGGGTCCTCATTTTAGCGGCATCTGGGAGGCTGGCATCAAATCTATTAAATACCATTTAAGACGTGTTCTTACCAACACCTCAACGACATACGAAGAAATGCTAACCGTGTTGTGTCAGATTGAGAGTTGTATAAATTCAAGGCCCCTCTGTACCAAATATGAAGGCGATACAGACCCCTTAACTCCGGCGCATTTTCTTATCATGCGTCCCATGGCATCGGTTCCAGATGAAGACATAGATTACGCTAAGGAAAACTACCTAAATCGCTGGCAATACCTGCAACGATTAACTGGACAATTTTGGAAAAAATTGTCAATGGAGTATTTGTCTCAATTGTAACAACGACATAAATGGAAGCAGAAGATGCACAACATAAGCATAGATGACATCGTGCTTGTCAAGGATGAAAATCTTCCTCCATCTTACTGGAGCATTGGCAAAGTTATCAAACTGCATCCAGGTGCCGATACATTAGTTAGGGTGGTAACAGTGGTTACTTCCAAGGGAACCTTTAAACGTCCAATTGCAAGGTTATGTCCTTTATTCATGGATATTTGAAAGCAGGTGCTTTCAAGGTGGGCCGAGATGTTCGCGCAAATAATACCTATTTTTCTTTGTAATCATTTCTAATATAAAATCACATGTACAACTCTGAAAAAAGAGACAATCTAACAATAAAAAATGACACGATTGAGTCAGTTTCGGTTTAACAAGAAAATAAGCAGTGACATTTCTTTAAACAAATTATTTCAGACACAGCCGCTTGCCGCTTTTTTTAATTTTTTTATTATATTTTTTCAATTTTAAAAGTGGTACGCATATAAACTTTTTTTTAAACTTTAACCAAAAACTTCTTATTGGAAGAATAATTCCTCCTTGCCTTTATTCCCTACCCCATAAAAAACTAAAAAACTTTACCACAACCACAAGCCAAGTAAGTGCATAAAAAATATTTACAGCCAGAATGTCCTACGATGGCCTTGCTATCACACACCCAAGCAAAGCAAAGTGTATATATCATATAATCATATACATATATATGTAGATATGTAAATATTTCAAAGTAATCCGAACATGCGCTATAAAATGTTTAAAATGTTCATTTTATAATGTTGCGTTATAAAATGTTCAAATTTAGTCGTTTCTGGGGTAATACCTTTACGAACCATGCTTCAGGACAACTTGTCCAGAATTGTGGAAGTTTAACCGAAGTGGCGTAAATTTCGTTGGTGTTATAACTCGAATTAAGTGTTTGTGTATTTGGTGCATGACTGTTTTGTTGTAGATCGTCATTGGGTATGTCTATAAGTGATGTGTTTAAATTGTGTGTGTTTGTATCGTGACAAGGGGAGTGAAACATTATAGCTTTTAAAAATGTTTCTAAAATTCCTTTTGATTGAACAATTCAAAATCGTGAAAATTTTGAATTTGACTTTTATTGACGTTCTTCGATTGGATATTGTTCTAATGTTCAAATTTTAATTAAAATAAGGTAAAATTAAATGACACAACAATTAATTGACAAAATATGGGGTAATAATAAAGTAGATAATTTTGGATATGGATAGATATAAGATAGATATAAATTTAATATCTATTTGGGTATGCTTTCAATTCGATCGGTTGTCCTTTCATTTGATGTTAATTATCTGCGGTTGTTGTTCTTGGTGGCAGCAGAAGTGAACAGGTTTTGTTATTTATTGAATTTTTACTGCGGTGGTGGTATTTTTTGCACGATTACTTCCGAAGAGAAATTCCAATGTTTTTGTTTCTTAATTAAAGCTAACATATCGTGGTCCATGGTTCCACACACGATTTTTCATAAATAAAATATTCGACGTGGCGAAGTGCGGTAATATGGAATATGGCTTAATAGTTAGTCCCTTTGTGATATGGTTCTAGTGCGTTCTTTTATAATTTTTTTTTATTGATTTTTAAGGTCGTAGTATTTTACATGAAAAGTTTTGTTTGAATGAGTATAAAATTTTTGTTGACAGTATCGATTTCGTAACTTAGAAACTATTTTTTATAAATTATGTATAGTAATTTCTACAAAGTAAAAGTGATAAGTAATAAGTATAAGAAGTACTCTACAGCCACCAATCACTGGTGCGGTCGCGAAATAAATAATTTAAAGGTAAGAGTAAGCAATTGTGGGGTATGCGGTAGCAATCGGCTAGCTCTTCAATATTTTCAATGAATTGAAGTATGGAGTGCGTGCCGTTGTAATGCACGTTGTAATGCAGGCGGTGCATATATCTGTTGGTTGGGAACAACCATATATTTGTTGGTTGGCGGGAGGCTGGTTGCTCCGCTGTTTATGTTTGCCTCAGTTGACAGGTTTTCGGTTGATCCTGTGGCTCTTCTCTCCTTGGTGAAATTACTTAGCCGGTAGCGCATTTCTTTCACCGTCCCTTCGGTAGGTAGGCCCAGCAATGCCATCTGGGCTTCTAGTTCCTCTTTCTTTAACTTACATATATAACACTGAGTTTGTCCGATAAAAGTTCTTCTCTTGAACCTTCGGTGTTTGGTGAGCCGCTTCTAGCAGAAGACGGTCCCTGCTCGGGCGCCATTTGTAACGAGTTTTTGTTTCCACCCAGGGTATGTTCAGTGGCCCTACTGTCCATTGTAGAGGGATCTCGTAACCCTCCGGGAATTTCACCACCGTTGCCGAATTCCACACGATTAACTATGTCGGCAATAAATTTACTGGCTACTTCGTTACTTGGCTACTTTTTGACTTATTTTACTTATAATGGACGAGACAGGCAGAGAGCCTGACGACCGAATGTCGTTTACAAACTTGGGAGAAATACCTTGTATACAGATTACAGGCTTTCAAGACAGGGAGAATGACCGACGAAAGAAGGTCGCTTATAAATACGGGTAGCTTAAGTGGTGTACATGTGTTTCTGGACAGGCAGAGTGCCTGGCAACTGAAGGTCGCTTACAAATCTTTAAAACTTCGAAACTTCTGGAATCTACGGTCTCATAATTCCGATGTGATGATTGACACATCATCCGTGCGGAAGAGCCCCAAACATTGAGTACTTCGTTCCTAAATCCTAAATGAGGAGTGCCTAGGAGTACTCGAAAGGAAGAAGTAAAAGCTCAAGTTCGTCATCAGGCAGGCCAATCTGAAAGTCGTCACTCGAACAGTCGAGAAGATGAAGTCGACAAGGTCGCAGATCCCAGCGAACTACTTGTGGGAATGTTGCTGGAAGAAGGAGAGTCCTCAAAATCTCCCAACGTTGAAGGTCGCACAGATTAATCTCCAGCACGCGAAATGTGCTACAGACGACCTCATGGTTTTAATAGTTAAGGAACACCCAACCGTTGTGCTTATCCAGGAACCTTGGGTAAGGAACCAACAAGTTAGAGGACTCCATGACAGAGGATTCCACTTGTACTATAATAAAACTCCGGGAAAGCCAAGATCTTGCATTATTGTCAAGAAACACATTAACGCTTTTCTGTGTAGCAATTTTAGCACCGCTGACCTGACGCTAATCCGCATCAGAGATTCCGGAGGTCGTAACCTGTACCCAGCTTCGGGGTATATGACGCACGACAACCCGTCACCACCACCTAAAATGCATCAACTGGCGCAAGCCTAGGATATCGGCGGAAAAGATACTTGGAGAGTATCAGATGGATGCTTCTCAGATCAAGCATTGATTCTCTTCAACGTAGGGTTCAGTCTTGACCCACACCCCATCTATAAAAATCCAAGGAGGATTGATTTTAGTAGATTCGGCACTTCTGTTCGCGATGGGTTAAATCTATATACTGCACAAGAATCCCTAAGCTGCGACGAACTAGACAAGTACAGTGTGATATTTGAGGAGGCTTTCGGGAAGGCCTTCAAGGTCGCATGTCCAGTCAGTCACAGTAAAAAGAAATTCCTACCATAGCAGACAGAAGAGCTATAACATCTCAAAAAGATGACACGTAGTATCTTTAATATATGCCATAGACACAACTTCTGGCAACCGTATAAGGACTGCCTTCGCCATTATAAGAAGGAAATACGGGAAGCCAAAAGAGTTCCCGGAAGCAAAACTGTGAAGGCCTAGAGGACGTTAATGCATTGTCCAGGCTGAGTAGGGTCCTTACCAAAGATCACTCCTGCCCAAATTTTATCAAGAAGAGTGATGGGTCTTAGACAGATAATGTGCAATAATCATTGGATCATTGGAAGTACTCGTGAATGAGCATTTCCCCGATAATCAAGAAGAGGACATCAACGCTGCACAGAATAGGCAGGATACACAGGGCAATGTATCAGAACGGGTGTTAGACTCTCTTATTACTAACGAAAAAATCTGCTGGGCTCTTAGAAGCTTTGACTCTTACAAGTCCTTAGGTCCGGACGGCATCTTGCCGATTATGCTTTAGAATCTCAGAGTCACTGCGATACCATGGCTAAATATACTGTACAAAAATAGTATCGTTCTTAGTTATATGCCCAAGAACTGGAGACAAGTGAGAGTGGTTTTTATACCAAAAGTCCGAAGAAGAGGGCATTCCACTGCCAAGGATTTTCGACCAATTAGACTATCCTCCTTTGTTATCAAGACTCTAGAAAGAATTAGAGATCTTCATCTTCGAAAGACTTATACTAATGGCAGAATATCTGAATCACAACATGCTTACCTCAAAAGAAAGTCCGTTGAAACGGCACTTCACGAGGTAGTTGCGCAGATAGACCGGTCCTTATACGTCTTATCCCCCCTACTCTGGGTGATCGCGGTGAATAAGCTTCTCAAGATCCCCAACCAAGAATCGAGGCCTATGCGGACGATGTGGTGATACTAGTATCAGTATAATTCCTCTGCATTATAAGTGAGATACTGGAAAGGTCTTTATCCAAGCTGTTACCTGTGCGCGCAGCTACGGTCTATCAGTTAACCCTGATAAAATACATTTTTGGCAGCAAAATTTTTGGAAACAGATGGGGACCACGACTTGATATTATACTGCGCTGGTATAAACTGGTTGTACGACAAATCCTCAGTTTCGGCCCCATTGTGTGGTGGCCGGCGCACAGTGGTCCAGAATAGAAATTCATCGGCCAAAAATCTGTAACTTTTGAACGGATAGGAATTTTTGAATGCGTTTTTTTGCAATCGACAGAGAAATGTTGAAATATCTTTGCACTGGCACCGAGATCTATGTAGATGTCTCAGGGTCAGAGCCGTAGGGCTCCAAATTCGAAAAATATTTTAATTTTTTTAAATTTTGGCAAAAAAACGTATTCAAAAGTAAATTCTTGAAACTTTTTTGTACTTATCTATAAATTGAGGATATATTCGTAACGGCTGTGAAGTTTCAAGTGCATCCGTTGAGTTTTTCATAACTTTTTGGCCCCCTGAAAAGGGGTCTATTTTTGGATGCTTTGAAACTAAATATCTCCGCCATTTTTAAAAATTTCGATTTCCGGTTTTTTTTATTATATTATATGGTGTAAGAGTTTTAAAAAAATGGGGAAAAAAATTTATATATATTTTGAAAAAAAATTTTTTTTTTAAAAAAAACCACGGAAAATTAAAAAAATTATAGCCCAACAGTCGACAACAAAAAAAAATTACATTTTTCTGATAGCCTTTGAGATAACCTTTAATCGTATACCCGGTTTTGTACCCGGCAGACCACGGCCCTAGGCGCTGGAGCCCTCTAAATGGTCTACATTTTTTTTTTTAAAAAAACAACGAAAAATTAAAAAAATTATGGACGACAACAAAAAAAATTAGATTTTTCGAATAGCCTTTGAGATAACCTTTCATCCTATACCCAGTTTTGTACCTGGCAAACCACGGCCTTAGGCGCTGGAGCCCTCCAAATGTAGAATTTTCAAAAAAAGGGTTCTTCAGACACTAAATGCATAAGTATTTCTTTTTTTAACCCTAATTCTTTTTCTTTATATACTCCTGAATATTACCTGTTTAAAAGTACCTGCTTCAAGGCCAAAAACGAAAATAATAAAATACCTGCGAGGTCAATGTTGCGGTTTCTACGCCTGAATATTACCTGTTAAAAAGTTCCTGCTTCAAGGCAAGAGACGAAAAGAATAAAATACCTGAAGGTCAAAGTTGCGGTTAATTACAATTTTCTTCAAAAATTCCAATTCTTTATATGTATTTTTTTTATATAAATATTAAACATTTGAAAGATTTTTGGCATTATCAAACCAAGCGTCTTTCAGCCATGGAGTCATACAGCTACAAAGAATTATCAGATGTATATTTTAAAAACACAAGCGCACAAGATGTAGTTGAATATATTAAAATTAAAGTACCATTTGATTCATGTAGCAAAAAAATTCAGGAACAAATTTTAGCACAAATAAACTCGTTTGTGTCCATTTTGTCTAAACACTACAAGTCTTCCTACTTCAACAAAAATAAAGTGTATGCTAGTTTAAAGGAGTGGATGGAAGGCGAACTCTGTATCATTTATCAGGCAGATAGCAACGAAGGACGTGGAAGGCCAACTAAAGAGTTTGAAGAGAGCAGTAAAAGATCCCAGAGACGGAAACTAAAAGATCTTAATGAAAGTTTGGAATATGAAGACGCTAAACGCAGTTTAGTACACTCGTTGCATTCAGAGCGGAAATATCGGAAAGCCGAAATCATCGAAAAAGTATAAATTCATTATATATAATTCATTATATATAAAATATATAAAAATATATAAAATATATAAAATTATATAATGAATTGTACCCATGGCGAAATATGTCATCAACAGTCCACAAAACTCTGTTTCATGGAGAAAGCATTATTCAACACCATTTATTGCCAATAGGAGATTTATCATAAGAAGCTCAAGAAAAAAGAAATAAAGATTATAGATTCTTTAGGGAACATAACACTAGAAAATGTAGTAGAGAAGCAACAAATGAAGACCTTTTTGGAATTTTATTAGCCACATCGGATCCATATATTTCCAGCATCCGGTATGTGTGGACTACAAAAAACCCAGATATAAGTCCAGAAGCCAAATTGTTACTATTAAATATTAATGAAAATTCGGAAAGAGAAAAATATTTACAATCTGTTTTTACAAAAATTGTATAATACTCGTATATAAAGAAATATATAAAAATTGTAATTAACCGCAACATTGACCTCGCAGGTATTTTATTATTTTCTTTTGGCCTTGAAGCAGGTACCTTTTAACAGGTAATATTCAGGAGTATATAAAGAAAAAAAATTAGGGTTAAAAAAAGAAATACTTATGCATTTAGTGTCTGAAGTACCCTTTTTTTGAAAATTCTACATTTGGAGGGCTCCAGCGCCTAAGGCCGTGGTTTGCCAGGTATAAAACTGGATATAGGATGAAAGGTTATCTCAAAGGCTATTAGAAAAATCTAATTTTTTTTGTTGTCGACCAGAATTTTTTTAATTTTTCGTTGTTTTTTTAAAAGAAAAAATGTAGACCATTTAGAGGGCTCCAGCGCCTAGGGCCGTGGTCTGCCGGGTACAAAACCGGGTATACGATTAAAGGTTATCTCAAAGGCTATCAGAAAAATGTAATTTTTTTTTGTTGTCGACTGTTGGGCTATAATTTTTTTAATTTTCCGTGGTTTTTTTTAAAAAAAAAATTTTTTTTCAAAATATATATAAATTTTTTTCCCCATTTTTTTAAAACTCTTACACCATATAATATAATAAAAAAAACCGGAAATCGAAATTTTTAAAAATGGCGGAGATATTTAGTTTCAAAGCATCCAAAAATAGACCCCTTTTCAGGGGGCCAAAAAGTTATAAAAACTCAACAGATGCACTTGAAACTTCACAGCCATTACGAATATATCCTCAATTTATAGATAAGTACAAAAAAGTTTCAAGAATTTACTTTTGAATACGTTTTTTTGCCAAAATTTAAAAAAATTAAAATATTTTTCGACTTTGGAGCCCTACGGCTCTGACCCTGAGACATCTACATAGATCTCGGTGCCAGTGCAAAGATATTTCAACATTTCTCTGTCGATTGCAAAAAACCGCATTTAAAAATTCCTATCCGTTCAAAAGTTACAGATTTTTGGCCGATGAATTTCTATTCTGGACCACTGTGCGGCGTTATCCAAGCAATACAATGTCATAAAAACTAGCAGAATAGAAAGAACGGCATGCTTATGTGCCACAGGAGCAATGACCTTAAAAGCTACAGCCGCGCTTAATACTGTACTGCATATCCTACCCATTGATCTTCAAATCAAAGCTGAAGCACCATGTGCCGCTTTCAGACTCAGGGAGGCTGGCGTATGAAAAAGCAGACCATACGGAAAACTAGTTAGGTAGTTCCTGAACTATTTAATTAGTTTAGTTTAGTTTCTTTCCTAAACTCGCTAATTATAACTTCGGCAATCCTTATAGACCGCTATTCCAAATCCATCTTCCCGGCGCGGGAGGACTGGAAAGCCGGCTATGATACCGGAGGGTACAGTATCACAATATATACTGACGGCTCCAAAATGAACTTAGAGGTTGGAGCAGGAATTTTCTCTACTTTTTCAAACTTGTCAAGATCCTTTAGGCTTCCGAACTTCGCAACAATATTTCAAGCGGAGATGCGATCTTAGAGGCCTGCAGGTTCTTAAAAAGTATTAACTTGAGATCAGCGAGGGTTGCTATACTCTCCGATAGTCAAGCCGCTATCAAGGCCCTTGGTTCAACGGTGGTAACCTCAAGACTTGTCCGGCAATGTATAGATCAAATAATCCATATTGGTAGTGAATCGACCGTCCTATTAGTCTGGGTTCCTGGGTCACGCGAGTGTGACTGGAAACGAGATGGCGGATCAACTGGCAAGAAATGGCACCCTTATGAGTGAGGAACTGGCCAAAAACGTGCAAAATTGCAATACAGAGAGTAAAAAAACAAATCAACAGTCACTTTTTAAGTCTGGCCAATAATAAATGGAGGGTGGTGCAAGGTTTTATCATCATCTGTGGATCATTTTTTATGTCAGTGCCCCACACTGGCGCGGACCAGGTACAAGGCGGTGGGTGTCATGTTCCCAGGGAGACTAGAGTTGGCACTCCGAAGCTTCTCTAGCACCACTTTCGCATTATTTGAGATATGTGGTACCAAAACGGCGGTACTTGTGCTTGATGATCGGGGTTATCAGCGGCCACTTTACTTATCACTTATCAGCGGCCACTTTTTATCACTTCGACAGATGTGGGTATAGGGTATGTGAGCTTCGGCCAGGCCGAAAATACTCTTACTCTTACTTTTTCTTTTTGCTTTTATTTCGCATGAGTGCATATATTTTACGAAACAAGTTTCTGGTTCTTCGAGTCTGATTAATAAGATGCCGGCAACATTCGACGCCATTATGGAAAGGCAGGTTGATATTGGTGGTCGCATTGAACGCCTTATTCGAAATACCCAAAAACTGGGTCAAGATATTTGGACCATAGAAGTATTACAACAAAGACTATTACTTCTCGAAAGTTACTGGAAGAAGTATTCGAATTATCACGAACAAATTATAATTTTACGCGACAACAAAGAGTCTGATTATTGTAAAAAGGAAATATACGATAGTGTGGAGTCTCATTATGTGCTTCACGTAGCAACTCTAAAACAGCAGACTGCTCATCCGTCGGTTAAGGAGTTAGCTATAGAAACTTATCATGTTCGAGTACGAAGCCTACGCTGTCGGAGATGGTGTTGCCCCCCATTACCTTACCAACCTTCTCTGGTGATATTATTCAGTCGGAATCTTTTCGTGACCAATTCCGAGCGATGATTTATGATTGCTCTTGTATTATAAAGGTGCAAAAATTGTAATATTTAAAATCTGCTTTGAAAGGAGAAGCTGCGAAGATGTTAGAAAAAACCAAAATTTCTGATGCTACTTATGATATTGCTTGGTAGGCGTTCGAACGCCGAAATGGAAATTTAAGGATGTTATCAGCTGCGTACATGCGTCGCTTAGTTCAATGTATACCGATTACTAAGGGATCTTCTCAAGAGTATAAACGACAGCTGGACGAGTTTCACTATGGGAAAACCAGTCAAACACTGGGGTGAATGGTTTGTTTATCTGCTAATTGTTGGTAAGCATCGTTAAAAGATGCAGGATAAGAGCACGCGATTATAGTCCTTAAGTGAACCATTAGCCTCTGTCTTATCAAGATCGTAGTACGTGGTGCGGAACCACACCCTGCTCGAGGTGCCACTGCTCTTTGCTGAATACTACGGATCTAGACGTAGCAGTCGATAAAATCCCCACCCCTTATCCAGAGTGTGACGCGACCCGTGCTCATTGGTTGGTTGGCAGCCAGGGGGTATACCGTTTGTCCTAAAACGGAGCCTTCCTGACACGGGTCCGCATCAGGGAGTGACGGTGGGCTTACCACTTTACGGTGCGCTGCCGTGGCTGATGATCGCCTTTCCCCTTACTAAAGGTAAGAAACAAATGAAATGAACACAAACAAACAAACAACCAACAAACAAACCCAAATCTTTGACGACCCTGCCAATCGAAAAGGACAATCAGAACGAAGCGGAACAGACGTCGGACGAGCGGACGACCAGAAGACTGCGGTACCACTGCAGAGGAAGAGCTCCTTGCCTCTAGCCAAGACACAGTCAACCGGACAGTCTTGTTCAAGAAGCTACCAAGAAGAAGAATGACCTGCACATGGCGCTGGTGGACGGTGGACATCGGGGCAAGGCTGACCGAAATTGTGAACGATTTCCTGTTGGGTCACCCTGATGAATCTCCTCCTCTCTTCAAATGGTCTGACGTCTACAGAGGGTGCCGTCTCATTAAGTGCGAGGACAGGTCCTCTCTTGAATTTCTTACGCGATATGTGGAGGAGATCAGCCAGGCTTGGGAAGGGCTGACTCTCCAGCTCATCCCGGCCAAAGACGTGCCGAGATCTCCGGTCGCTCGAATCTGGATTCCCAATATCGTTATTGCCAAGAAGAATTTTCTCCAGTGCCTACGGTTGCAAAATCGTAAACTTCACATGCAGGAATGGCATGTTCTCCTGGAGGAAAAACCACAACCGAACGGTCGGTCCTTCCTGCTTACATTTCCACACGAGTGCCTGTAGTCCTTAGGCAAACTGGATAAAAGAATCCGGTTTGGCATTAGACATGCCAAACTCAAAATTTTCACGCAAGCGGAGGCGGAAGCAGGGATTGATGGGTTAGACGACGTCCCGTCAAGTACCCTCAACCTTGACGAGCCGACAAATTAAATCCTTGCGATCTCGATGGTACGTATCGAACAACTAAATTTAAAGCACTCGAGGAGCTGTCTTTCTCGCGACAGAGGACATCGCCATAATCCAGATAAAAAATCACTTACCATTTTTTTCTATCGTAACTTTATTTCCCCTGATCAAGCTAAATCATCCCCCTCAAAATCTACGGAGCACCGCAGAAATAGAAAGGTCAAAAGGTATTTGAAACGTCAAGACGGATCGCGGACTGACTCTGCGATGGACTCGCTGACTACTCTAGTCGAGACGCACTTCCCTGGCTGTAGGGACTGTGCGGAAGTAGAGGTCCACAGCACAGAGAGCGCTTCTATCGAATGATTTCTTTCACTCATTCATTCGATCTATTTCTAAAAACTATCGAGCGATCCACTCGTTGAATGTTTTTCGCATTAGAACGTGGTCAATTAGTAGCTTTTAGTTCGGGGTAGGTAGGGGTGCAAAAATTTTACTCTGGTAAGTAAAAAGTTTGTTTTTAGCTGCGGCAATTCGTCGAATAAATTTAATTTCATTAAAAAAAAAATTAATGAACATAAATCATGCACAGCAGTTTAAAAGATTAAATAGACTGATATGTGAAAAACAGGTCAGGAGTTTGCAGCTCCTAAAGTTTAACTAATGTACAATATTTTTATTTTAATAGTTATTAAAATTAGTTATATTCCTTTTTTTCAAAAAACAATTAACATTGATTTTGACTTTCAACGTTTTTAAAAAAATTAATGGTTGTAAAAATTTTACCTAGCCCCAAAGGCTACATAAAATTTTGACGTGGCCGAATTCACCTTAATAGCATAAAAATTTCTGTTTCGGCTGCAAAATTTTCTATATCGAATAAAAAGTTGTCGATTCAACATGGTTCTACTCGTTGAATAATTTCTAAGTTACTAAAAACTATCGAATAATATAATGGTTGAATTATTCGATAGTTTTAAGTAATTACTAATTTTAGTAAAACTATCGAATAAATGAATAATTTGCAACTATCGAATAATTCGATAGTTTTTATCCGATAGTTCCCAACACTAATCATGCCGATCATGCTCCAAGAAAATAAGGAGGTGGTAATTCCATGACTGATTCCTATCTACCGGAACAGTCTACGGCTGAACTATATCCCTGCAGGCTGGAGGAAGGCGTCTACAGTTTTCACACCCAAGGCTGGGGAGACGGGCCATAAGTCTGCAAAGGACTATATATGTCTATCCTCCTTTGTCTTAAAAACTCTGGAGCGCATCTTAGACAACGAGATAAGAAGTGGTATGGACTTTATCTCGTCGTCTCAGCATGCTTATCTAAAAGATAAATCAACGGATATGACACTTTATGAACTATAGTTAATGTACGAACTATAGTAGTACGAACTATAAAGTGCAGTCTCTATTTTAAACAATTTTCGCTAGCGGCCTTTCTGGACGTAGAAGGAGCCTCTAATAACTTGAGTCTCAGAAGTATTCAGGAATCTCTAGAGGCTCTAGCTATCAATGTAACCATTCGGAACTGGATTTCATTCCTACTCAGGGATGGTACAAGCGTCGTGGGGCGGGCTTCAGTTGACTAAATATATCCAACAGGAAACTCCACAAGGCGGAGTCCTGTCACCGTTGCTTTGGTTTTTGGTCATCAATTCCATCTTGCAAACTCGGCGTTGAAGGGGTAAAGGTTGTGGCATACGTGGCTGATCTAGTCATTTTGGTGTCGGGCCTATTCCTCTCAACGCTAAGCGAGATAATGACCAGAGTCTTGTGCATAATTAGCCTCTGGGCGACCAACTGCGGCCTCGCTGTAAATCCCAATAAGACAGAGCTGGTGGTATTTACTATGAGAACCAAGGTTCCAGCATTCAGACTTCCTATCCTGGATGGCACTGAGATGAAGCTATCGAGCAGTGCTCTATATCTTGGCATCATATTGGACAGAAAGCAAACATGAAAACTAAACATTGAGCAGCGGGTCAAGAAGGCCTGTGGAGCTTTCTTTGCCTGCAAGATAATGTTTGGTAAATCCTGGTTGCCTTATGGACCTATAAAGCGGTTTTCAGACCTATCCTAACATACGGAGCTCTGGTGTGGGGGACGGCCACATCTAAGACTTATCATCGCCAAAGATTATTTAGAGTACAAAGACTTGCCTGTGCGGGAGCCGTCGGAGCGCTGAGGTCCTGCCCGGCGGATGCTCTAAACACTCTATTACATCTTCTCCCAATTGACCTTGAGATTAAATACTTAGCAACAGCAAGCGCCCTCAGATTAAGAGAGCTCAATTGTTGGAAATTCAGGATCTATGGTCACAGTAGAATACTGGAACTGTCAGACGCAACAGTAATCCCAGACGAAACTGACTACTTAAGACCGGTCCTTAACTTCTCCCGTAATTTCCTTGGTATTTTTCCCTCGAGAGCAGTCTGGCGGGGGGGAAATCTGCCAAACGAATTAAATATCGCTATCTTCACGAAATGATACAAAATGGAGGTGGGGGCTGTATTATTTAGTGCGTGTCCAATCAGCATTGATCTCCTTTATTAACTGACTCATTACACTTCGTATAATATATTACGAATATTAATATTTACGTAACGGAGTTGTTCTCATTACGTCTCCCTTTTTTTTAAAAATATAATCCATACAATTCATATTTTATTTTTTTTTTTTTTTATAGTTACAGTTCATAAGTGATATTTTTCTTTTTGTTTCTATATATATATTTATATTTAATTTACAATTTGTCAAATAATTCTTTATGACAATGCGATTGAGTTATAAAAGTCAATATGTACTCGTATACATACGTACATAAATATAAATACTTCATATACACTTTTTCATTATAGTTTTTCACAAAATTTCAACGTTTTCTTAAATACCCTTTCTACGTAATATTTTGCCATTCTTTTCTACTAAATATGATCGTGGACTATTATATTTCTCAACAACTCTAGCCGGAAACCAATGTTTTCCATCTATTACCTATATTTTTTCCCCTTTTTTAAATTAATTTTGATTTTTACATTTTTGTCATAATATTTTTTATTATTTCTATTGTTTTTATTTAAAACTGGAATTACTTTATCAACAATATCGTTATTTTTTAAAAATTTTTTCTTTTCAGGTTCTTGTTTGCCTTCCGAAAAGTAGTTGAGTAGGTGTAAGATTTTAGTTTTTTATGGGACTATTTCGATATTCCAATAGAGCATGCCAAAAATTTGTTTTTTCTTCACGGCATTTCAGTATGATCTTTTTTGCAATTTGCACCATTCGTTTTGCAAATCCGTTAGATTTTTGGTAAAGCGGACTTACTGTTGTAATTTTTATATCTAGCTCTTTTGCCCACTGCCTTAATTCAAAGGATCAAAATGGAACATTATCTGCAATGATTTCTATGGGATATCCATGCATTGAAAAAAGTATATTAAGCTTATCAGTTATTGCTTTAGCTGTTTTTTAACAAGTGGTATAATATCTAAATACTTTGAAAAATAATCTCCTACAACCAAGTAATTTCTTCCTTGAACTTCCATAATATCCATTCCAATTTTTTCGTAAGGAGCTTGTGGTATATTATGTGTTAAAAGTGGGTTCTTTACATTAGCTGATCTGTGTTTTTGACATAAATGACACCTTGCTACCAAAAATTCAATTTCTTGATCCATACTAGGCCAATATAAAAGCTCTTTAGCGCTTTTTTTTATTTTTCTCTATTCCCAAATGAGATTTATGTAAATTTTTAAGAGTCATTTCTTGAAGTGCTGTTGGCACAAAAACTCGATCTTCAAGAAACACTAATCCATTTTCGCTGTAAAGATTCATTTTATGCTTCCATAAAGACTTAATATTTTCTTTTAATTTTGTTTTATCACTAGACCATCCATTTTGATAATATTCAAGAACATATTTTAAAATTTTATCCTTTGCAGTTTCTTCTACAAAAACCTTTTCTCTTTCCTTACTAACGTTTATTGTATGCACCATCTCTTCTAAATCTTTCATTTCTGGCTCATTATTTGACTTTTTAGCATAACTTCTAGACAACCAATCTGCTAAATACAAGTATTTTCCTGGCAAATATGTAAATTTTAAATTATATTTTTCTAATATCAATTTCATGCGTTGGAGTTTTGCTGAAGGTATTTTACTGTAATCTTTTTTCATTATTCTTAGAAGCGGCTTATGATCGGTAATAATTTCAACATTGTGCCCGTAAATGTAATTATGAAATTTTGTACAAGCAAAAACAGCAGCTAACATTTCTTTTTCAATTTAGGCGTATCTAGTTTCAGCGTCTGTGAGGCTTTTAGATGCAAAACAAACTGGTCTATTTTGCGTGAGCGCGCAACCCAGTCCACCTTTTGAAGCATCTGTTTGCAAAACTATATTCTCAGCACTGTTAAACGGTTTTAAATTAGGTGCTTTCAATATAACTTCTTTCATGGTTTTTAAACATTTATCATGAACTGGTAGCCATTGGAATTCTACATTATCTTTCAATAATTCTCTAATTGGTTCATTTAAATTAGAAAGATAAATTCCCTTAAGTAATTAATAAATGCCATCATTTTTTTAACGTCTTTTTTAAACTTTGGTGCACCTGAATCTTTAATACCTTTAAGCCTGTTTTTATCATGACCAATTCCGTTATCTGATATACTATGACCTAGGAATGCAACTTCTTTTCGCTTCCATTGAATTTTGTCATAATTAAATTTCACATTTTTCTCCATAGCTCTATTCATAACTAACTAAACTCATCATGCTATCATAACTAACTAAACTCATCATACTATCATGCTCCTGCTCATTTTCTGTGGCAATTAGGATATCGTCAATACATATTATCACGTTTGGAATATCTCCAAAAATTTCCTCATTGCATTTTTGAAAGACTTCTGCTGCAATTTTGATTCCAAAAGGCAAGAGTTTAAATTTATAGCATCCAAAAGGTGTGCTAAAAGTACACAAATCCTTTGATAATAAAATGATAATGATAATGATAATGATAATGATAATGATAATGATAATGATAATGATAATGATAATGATAATGATAATGATAATGATAATGATAATGATAATGATAATGATAATGATAATGATAATGATAATGATAATGATAATGATAATGATAATGATAATGATAATGATAATGATAATGATAATGATAATGATAATGATAATGATAATGATAATGATAATGATAATGATAATGATAATGATAATGATAATGATAATGATAATGATAATGATAATGATAATGATAATGATAATGATAATGATAATGATAATGATAATGATAATGATAATGATAATGATAATGATAATGATAATGATAATGATAATGATAATGATAATGATAATGATAATGATAATGATAATGATAATGATAATGATAATGATAATGATAATGATAATGATAATGATAATGATAATGATAATGATAATGATAATGATAATGATAATGATAATGATAATGATAATGATAATGATAATGATAATGATAATGATAATGATAATGATAATGATAATGATAATGATAATGATAATGATAATGATAATGATAATGATAATGATAATGATAATGATAATGATAATGATAATGATAATGATAATGATAATGATAATGATAATGATAATGATAATGATAATGATAATGATAATGATAATGATAATGATAATGATAATGATAATGATAATGATAATGATAATGATAATGATAATGATAATGATAATGATAATGATAATGATAATGATAATGATAATGATAATGATAATGATAATGATAATGATAATGATAATGATAATGATAATGATAATGATAATGATAATGATAATGATAATGATAATGATAATGATAATGATAATGATAATGATAATGATAATGATAATGATAATGATAATGATAATGATAATGATAATGATAATGATAATGATAATGATAATGATAATGATAATGATAATGATAATGATAATGATAATGATAATGATAATGATAATGATAATGATAATGATAATGATAATGATAATGATAATGATAATGATAATGATAATGATAATGATAATGATAATGATAATGATAATGATAATGATAATGATAATGATAATGATAATGATAATGATAATGATAATGATAATGATAATGATAATGATAATGATAATGATAATGATAATGATAATGATAATGATAATGATAATGATAATGATAATGATAATGATAATGATAATGATAATGATAATGATAATGATAATGATAATGATAATGATAATGATAATGATAATGATAATGATAATGATAATGATAATGATAATGATAATGATAATGATAATGATAATGATAATGATAATGATAATGATAATGATAATGATAATGATAATGATAATGATAATGATAATGATAATGATAATGATAATGATAATGATAATGATAATGATAATGATAATGATAATGATAATGATAATGATAATGATAATGATAATGATAATGATAATGATAATGATAATGATAATGATAATGATAATGATAATGATAATGATAATGATAATGATAATGATAATGATAATGATAATGATAATGATAATGATAATGATAATGATAATGATAATGATAATGATAATGATAATGATAATGATAATGATAATGATAATGATAATGATAATGATAATGATAATGATAATGATAATGATAATGATAATGATAATGATAATGATAATGATAATGATAATGATAATGATAATGATAATGATAATGATAATGATAATGATAATGATAATGATAATGATAATGATAATGATAATGATAATGATAATGATAATGATAATGATAATGATAATGATAATGATAATGATAATGATAATGATAATGATAATGATAATGATAATGATAATGATAATGATAATGATAATGATAATGATAATGATAATGATAATGATAATGATAATGATAATGATAATGATAATGATAATGATAATGATAATGATAATGATAATGATAATGATAATGATAATGATAATGATAATGATAATGATAATGATAATGATAATGATAATGATAATGATAATGATAATGATAATGATAATGATAATGATAATGATAATGATAATGATAATGATAATGATAATGATAATGATAATGATAATGATAATGATAATGATAATGATAATGATAATGATAATGATAATGATAATGATAATGATAATGATAATGATAATGATAATGATAATGATAATGATAATGATAATGATAATGATAATGATAATGATAATGATAATGATAATGATAATGATAATGATAATGATAATGATAATGATAATGATAATGATAATGATAATGATAATGATAATGATAATGATAATGATAATGATAATGATAATGATAATGATAATGATAATGATAATGATAATGATAATGATAATGATAATGATAATGATAATGATAATGATAATGATAATGATAATGATAATGATAATGATAATGATAATGATAATGATAATGATAATGATAATGATAATGATAATGATAATGATAATGATAATGATAATGATAATGATAATGATAATGATAATGATAATGATAATGATAATGATAATGATAATGATAATGATAATGATAATGATAATGATAATGATAATGATAATGATAATGATAATGATAATGATAATGATAATGATAATGATAATGATAATGATAATGATAATGATAATGATAATGATAATGATAATGATAATGATAATGATAATGATAATGATAATGATAATGATAATGATAATGATAATGATAATGATAATGATAATGATAATGATAATGATAATGATAATGATAATGATAATGATAATGATAATGATAATGATAATGATAATGATAATGATAATGATAATGATAATGATAATGATAATGATAATGATAATGATAATGATAATGATAATGATAATGATAATGATAATGATAATGATAATGATAATGATAATGATAATGATAATGATAATGATAATGATAATGATAATGATAATGATAATGATAATGATAATGATAATGATAATGATAATGATAATGATAATGATAATGATAATGATAATGATAATGATAATGATAATGATAATGATAATGATAATGATAATGATAATGATAATGATAATGATAATGATAATGATAATGATAATGATAATGATAATGATAATGATAATGATAATGATAATGATAATGATAATGATAATGATAATGATAATGATAATGATAATGATAATGATAATGATAATGATAATGATAATGATAATGATAATGATAATGATAATGATAATGATAATGATAATGATAATGATAATGATAATGATAATGATAATGATAATGATAATGATAATGATAATGATAATGATAATGATAATGATAATGATAATGATAATGATAATGATAATGATAATGATAATGATAATGATAATGATAATGATAATGATAATGATAATGATAATGATAATGATAATGATAATGATAATGATAATGATAATGATAATGATAATGATAATGATAATGATAATGATAATGATAATGATAATGATAATGATAATGATAATGATAATGATAATGATAATGATAATGATAATGATAATGATAATGATAATGATAATGATAATGATAATGATAATGATAATGATAATGATAATGATAATGATAATGATAATGATAATGATAATGATAATGATAATGATAATGATAATGATAATGATAATGATAATGATAATGAAAAATTGTACCTTATCCACCTTGTCCTTAATTTCACACAGTAAGTACGCAACACCTAAATATTTTATTTTCGTTCCGTTAAGCGCAATTAAATTTTCGAAACTATTATCTATTTTAACATCATCAAGATTCTTCAAAATATCAAAGGGCAAAACATTAACCATGGCTCCTGTATCTAATTTACATTTAAAAATTTTTTCTTGAATTTTAATTGTTTCATACCATGATTTGGAAAAATTTTCGTTTGTAATAGAATCTAAATATAAACTCGAAGTATCACTGTCCACTTTAACTTCTCTAATTATTTTCTTTTTGCATACAACCGAAAAATGATTTTTACCTTTACAATTTTTACATATCTTGCCATATGCTGAACACTTTCCTCTCTCATGTGATTTACCGCAATATGAGCATTTTGCATTTTCTGCATTCTTAATTTTGTTTCTTTCTTTTTCAATACATATGTTGTTATAGTTGTTATTTTCAAATACCGGTTTTGCAAATTTTTTGCGCACCACATCAATTGGTACAGTACTGCTTCTTATACATTCCATTTGCTTATTTGTTGCCTCTGACGATCGTGAAAAGTCAATTGCCAGTTCCATTGTTAAGTTTGATTAATCCAATAGCTTTTTTTGCAATGTCTTATCATGTATTCCCATCACTATTCTATCACGTACCATTCTTGCTTCATCTGGAAATCCAAATCTCCAAATCTCCGTACAATCTTTTTAATGTCCCATCAGAAAATCATCAAATGATTTCACCAGGTTTTTTATTTCTATTATGAAAGACATAACTTTCATAAGCTTTTGTTACATTTGCATATTTCCCTTTCGCTGCCTCACTGAGATTAAAAGAGTTGAAAAGCTCCACAACTTCAGGACCAATTGTATTCAGAAATATAGCCACCTTCACAGGTTCTGGTTTGTCACTCAATCCAATTGCTGTAGCAAAAATTTGAAAATTCTGCTAGAATATTCGCCAATTATCAACAATATTTCCATATATTTTCAATTCGTCAATCTTTTTAACAAAATCCATTTTTGTGGTTCTATTTAAATACACGTATTTTACTCGTTTTGGCGGTCTGCCTCGCAGTTTATGTTGATGCAGTGACTCGTCGAGCTTTGCTCCTCCCATTAACTCTGCGTGTGTCACAAAATTATACCGTTTTATTTTTATAATCTATACGAATTTGTTTTTTGCCGACTGCGCCATGTATTATTTAGTGCGTGCCTGATCAGTATTGATCTTCTTTATTGACTGACTCATTACACTTCGTATTGTTAATATTTACGTAACGAAATTGTTCTCATTACAGGGGCGGGTGCCGATTTTTTTTTTTGGAACGACTCGGGTTATCGCTCTGCTTTAGACTACCACATCATGCCAGCGTTTTTCAGTCAGAGATCGTGGCCATTATGGAGGCCTGCAAAGCCGTCCTTAATTTTAACACTCTCCCTAATTAAACGATCGGAATATTCTCCGACAGTGAAGCTGCTATTAAAGCGCTGATGGCTGTAAAGGCTAAATGTAAATCGGTCCAACGCTGCAAAGACACACTGAAATGTCTGAGTAAGAGGGCGTCTATCACAATGTTGTGGGTTCCCAGGTATAGGAGCATTTACGGTAACGAAATGGCGGTTGTATTAGCCCGCAGGGGCGCAACTTTGGACACTCATTTAGCTACCGACATAACTCCCTCTTCAAGGCCGCTATTGCAAATATTCGGAAACAATACCTAAGTCTGGCCTCCGCCAGATGGAAGGGGCTTTCCACCTGAAAAATAACTCGACAACTATGGCCTTCCTACGATATTGGAAGATTTACTTACCTTATGCCCAGGGCCAGGAAAGATGCTTCTAGACTAGTTGGTAGTTCTACCAGTTGTTAACTGGTCACTGGCTGATAGGAAGACACGCAGAAAGGTTGGGATGCAATCACAACTCACTCTGTCTCAGCTGTAGGGACGCTAACGAGGAGGAGACGGCGGAGCATTACCTCTGCAGGTGTCCAGCTTTATCCCTAAACAGAATAATCTGCCTCGGTAAACCCTACTCTGACAACCTTAAGGATTTCTCAGCAATCAAACTTGATAGCTTTATCATGTTTATTTATTAACAGGACAAAGTGGTTAATGCAGTCTGGTAACTAATTACTTTTCTATTTACAATCTCCCATTTTGCTTCTATTGGCAATACAGTTTCGTGGCAATAAAACGGCACATTTTTGCGACTTAGACTTTCTCCCTCAGATTCTGGGGTCGGGAGCCACCTAAACTAACTGAATAAATATCTGCTAATTGAAAAATTAGTCGCGACGACGCGTATCACCTGGGAAACTTCGTTGATCGATCCAATTGAGATTCACACATACAACTTTTCAATGCATGGCTTGTCAAGGACGGCATCACACATTTCTTTACGATTACCCTACACCCGCATCTGTCGAAGTGATATAATGTGGGCAGGTGACACCTACTTTTTTAAATTTACAGGGAGCAAATTTTGATATATTAACTCATCTACAACCCCGTTTTTCCTACAAAACACCTTATTATATGGTATAGTATATAAGTGGGCGTGTCACGCCCATTTTTGAGAATATATTTTAGTCTAGAATGGTGAACTCGGAAATAAAATTTTACCTGAAAATTCGGTTTAAAAGCCAAGAAATTGAGCTAAAAGCACGGATGAGTGCATATTTTCTATAAAAAGTAGGCGTGGCACTGGTCCGATTTTTCCCATTTCCAATACCAAACAGCGTAGGATAACGAAGAATATTCATGCCAAATTTCATGACGATACCTCTATTCGTTCTCCTGTAATCGTGATTTCCACAGACGGACAGACAGACAGACAGACAGACGGACGAACATGGCTAAATCGAATCAGGAGGTGATTCTGAGCAAGAATATATATACTTTTCTATACCTGCCACGCCTCCTTTAATGCGTTACAAACGGAAGAACAAAGTGAATATACTCTCATCCCTTCGGGTGTAGGGTATAAAAATGTAAAAGTTATGCTTTCAGGTTATCAGGAGACGTCAGTCGGAATAGCCCGACATGAAGTGCTATTCACGCTTGCCTCTAATCGTGACCCTGAGTTTCGTCATTATGGGAGTGCTCTAGTCACCAAGAAGACTACAGCGCCAACACCAGCTCGTGTTTTAAGTTCATCTCAATTGCCCTACTTGGATGGACTTCGTCTCGCAGACGATGATTATCATTTACCTGCTAAAGTCGACGTTTTACTGGGAGCAGATGTCTGCGGATTCCTATTTTTAGAAAACCAGATAGGGCCATCCGGCTTTCCTTCTACAATACGTACTCCATTTGGCTGGATACTGATGGGTAGTATTGACCAGCAAGTTCAACCAACTGAAAGTGCTGCAGAACGATGCATATTAGAACCTTTCACGATATTCACGAAACGTTACGCAAATTTTGGGAGTTGGAAAACAATTCGTCTTCAATGATTTTAAGTGATTTAGAAATGCGATGTGAGAAACATTTTGCGGAGACGCATTATTCAGAAGGAAGGTATGTGGTACGTCTTCCATTTGTTAACGAGCCTTTCGGTGACATAGGTTTACCAAAACCAGTTGCAGTTAAGCTGTCAATAAATTCAAAACGTCGCACAGTGGTTCGTCTAGAACAAGCTAGCTGGACAAAAACAATAATTTACTATCGTGAAAATTCGTATCGCAATACAAAGAGAGAACCCACACAACTAGAATTCGGAAAAATTTTTCCCCGGTCAACCTACTATGATGACTTACGCGGGTAGGTATATTGGAAAACGTAAATTTTTAAGGAAAATTTGCTGCGTTTGTTCATCTGATAATACGATTATTATTCACGTTAAAGAAGTTCTGGACTATTTTTGTATTATGCAGCTTTAAACTGAGGGTTAGTCGTATTCTTTAAGGATAAATTTAATAGTTATATGTTTTAGGAATAATTTATAAATACAATCTTAAAAAAAAAAAAAAATTTTTTTTCCTTTTTCAACTTCACAAGAAGAAAACTTAAATGTCACCTCATGTCCCCTCTCTGAAATTTATATATATTATACGCGTGTTCATCTATTTTAATTTGGTAAAAAATTTCATTGCGATATATTTGCACATCTATGTTTTTTCCCTTACATTCTAAAGGATGAGGACATACATATTAACTTTGCCCTTCCGTTTGTAATGCAGTAAAAAAGGCGTGGCAGGTACAGAAATTTATATATATTCTAGCTGAGAATTACCTCCTGAATCGATTTAGCCTATCCGTCCGTCTGTTTGTCTGCCTGTCTGTCCGTCAATCCGTCCGCCTGTGGAAATAACAATTGCAGGAGAACGAATAGGTATCTTCATGAAATTTGGTACGAATATTCTCTGTTATCCTAGGTTGTTTGGTATTGAAAATAGGGAAAATCGGACTAGTGTCACGCCTACTTTTTATAAGGAATATGGATTCATCCGTCCCTATAGCTCAATTTCTCAGCTGGTAGAGTGCATTTAAAGATAAAATTTTTAGCGCGAGTCGACCGTAAATATATTGCTAAATCTCAGATGTAAATATATTGCTAAAAATGGGCGTGGTCTGCCTATTGGTGACAGAAATAAAATTTTAGCTTAAAATTCCTTCTACTGAGAAATTGAGCTCTAAGCACGGATGAATTCATATTCCCTATAAAAAGTAGGCGTGACACTAGTCCGATTTTCCCTATTTTCAATACCAAACAGCCTAGGATAACAGAGAATATTCGTACCAAATTTCATGACGATACTTATTCGTTCTCCTGCAATTGTTATTTCAAAGGGCAAAGTTAATATGTATGCCCTCATCCTTTAGAATGTAGGGGAAAAAACATAGATGTGCACATATATCGCAATGAAATTTTATACCAAATTAAAATAGATGAACGGCGACATTTAAGTTTTCTTCTTGTGAAGTTGAAAAAGGAAAAAAAATTTTTTTTTTTTAAGATTGTATTGATAAATTAATTTAAAACTAAACTTAAATTAAATAAAGAACTCACATGTATGCATGTATTTGTGTAAATAAAATAAAATAAAATAATTTTTATTAAAAATGTCTACTTTGATTATATTTACACTTACTGTCCTCATATCGGTTTGTCTGCAAACATTAATTTTTTTGAAAACCGTACCACTTAGAACCATACGGTTTTCAACATTTTAACAAGAATTTCTTAGGATATTTTGTTAAAGAAAAAAAAATTTCTTACTTACGTGTTTTTCCTTTTTTCTTCGATTCAACAACTGTTTTTACGTGTTTTCTATACATTTTTCCCCCCAACCGGCTAAACGGGGGGAGAAGCAACCCCGCTCCTATACATTTTTTTTCTTGTCACAACCTAACAAATACAAAAAACCAAAAAAATAATTTTTTCCAGCTAGCTTGTTCTAGACGAACCACTGTGCGTCGTCGAAACCGATATTGCATTCTACGAGAAAAATATATAGATTTTATGAACGAATATAAAAAATTAGGGCACATGGAGGTAGCTAATTCTTCAAGCAACGAGTCTAAGGGGATTAGCTATTTATCACATCACGTGTTCAACGGCCCCTGCTGTTTCTAATAGAGGATCTCTCAATGATTTGTTGCTTCCTGGACCTTAACTACATAACGATTTATGGGCAGTAATGACTCGCTGGCATTTTTCTAGGTTCTCATTTTAAGCTGACATTACTAAAATGTTTCGGCAAATACGGGTAAACAGAGCCGACTGCGACTGGCAAAGGATCATTTGGGGATCAGCCAACACTGAGGAAGTGGTCAATTATCGCCTGCTGACCGTAGCTTGTGGTACGACGTCAGCTCCATACCTAGCCAACAGAGTTATTAAACAATTAGCTTTCGATGACATCGCTTCTCGTTAGGTGTTGAAGCTTTGTTAAATAACACTTAAGTTGAGGATATCTTTGTTGGTGGTGAACATATACAAGAGGTTGAAGAGACACGACATCAGTTAGTGGAGATTCTCACGGCGGGTGGTTTTTCCCTAGATAAATGGTTTTTTAACTACGAGAATTCAACACCTGACACAAACGAAAATAAAAAACTGCTTAAGGTTTACGATACGACAGGTGTCTTCAGTGGGACCCTACAAAGGATATGTTACCTATCCGGAATCAAGATCTGTGGTTATGAAGCAGTACCTTTAATCATCGAAGATAAATAAAACGTCTTTTCTAATAATTTGGAACAACTGGAATCAATTCAAGTTCCACGCTGAATAGGGTCTACACTTTTGTTGCAAACCGAGTTGTAGAAATACAAAACCTACTTCCAGACGTATGCTGGCGGCAAGTTCGAACATGCGACAAACCTGCTGATCTGGCAACGAGAGGAATTTCCTGCGAAGATTTATGACAAAGCAGTTTATGGTGGCAAACGTTTCTCGACTTATATGAAACTTCTTCGTGTTTCGGCCTTCATACTAAGGTTTCTTCATAACATTCGAAAGAACTGTAATGAATAACTATTCGCTTAATGAATAACTATTAAACGAAGTGGATTTCTGAATACAAAAGAACTGCGGCGATCATGCTTTCTGCTCTGCCGATTAAGTCAGAGAGATGCATATAAGACCGATATTGAGAATCTAAAACAAGGTAAGCCTATAAGCCGTACCTCCTCTATAATTTTGCTGCGACCATTCTTAGACAAACATGGAGTTCTTAGAGTGGGCAGGCGACTCGCTCATGCGCCAATGACATACGATCAGCGACATCCGATTATAATCGATATACGATGTCCTATGGCTTCGCTTCTCATCCAGAGTGTGCATGCTCGGACCTTACATGGCGGTTTCGATTTAACGCGGTGTACTTTAATACAACAGTTTTGGATTCCGAGAGGAAGAAATTCAATTAAAAGGCTTATAAAAAATTGTGTACGATGTGCCAGATTCAAAGGCATATGCGGTGAGCAACAGATGGGGCATTTACCTGCAGCACGTCTGCAACCAATCAAAGCATTCCCACGAAGTGGAGTGGATTATGCAGGTCCTGTTATCTTGCGCCTGGCCAAAGGCAGAGGTCAGAAGACAAAAAAAGGATACTTAGCCGTTTTTATATGTCTAGCTTCAAAGGCTGTTCACCTAGAAGTTGTATCTGATATGACGGTCTCCGCTTTTATAGCAGCTTTCCAAAGATTTGTGGCCCGTCGCAGGAAATGTATTCAATTTTTAAGTGATAATGGCACACATTCACAAGAGCTGATCAAGAATTGAAAAGAAGATTCAAAGCAGCGTCCGAGTTCTACAAGAAGACAGCAGAGCTGCTAGCAAACGATGGCACCGAATGGACATTCATACCTCCCTACGCGCCACATTTTGGAGGGCTCTGGGAAGCTGCTGTTAAATCAGCTAAAACCCACTTGAAGAAAGCTATCGGTGACCATATTCTAACCTACGAGGAGTTGTCGACAATTATGTGTAGAATAGAATGTTGTCTCAACTCACGACCTCTATGCTCAATATCTGATGATCCTAACGATTTGGACCCGCTTACTCCGGCTTACACTGGCGATCGGCGGTTCACTGTCTCCTATTCCTGAGCCTTACGATTCCAGCTTTAACGTCACCCCGAGAGAGCGATGGCATTTAATTACACATACGAGTATTAGAGACAAGTTTTAGGCTCGATGGAGTAAAGAGTACATTTTACAACTTCAAAATCTTCCAAAATGGAGAAAGAGAGCCGCGAATTTTGAAGAAGGTCTTCTTGTTTTAATAAAAAACGAATTTACACCACCGCCACTTGGCCGCTTGCACGCGTTACTGAAGTAATACGTGGTGCTGATGGTTTAGTGCGAGTCGCCAAGGTCAGGACAAGGACAGGACATTTCGTCAGGCCAATACCGAAACTTGTGATTCTGCCAGTTGATGGCTGCAACAACCATCAACAGATCAATCAACAGATTTTCTGATTTGGTGGTTCTATAGTGAAAAGTTATTCACTATAACGTTATTCACGTTAAATTTGGCCTGGCCGAAGCTTATATTCCCTACACCCGCATCTGTCGAATTGATGACAAAAAGTGGGCGGGTGACACCTACTTTCATTTTATTTACATATAGTAAATTTTGATTCATCGTTTACAACACCGGTTTTCTCAACAAACAACGCATTATATGGTATAGTATACCAGTGGGCGGCCCACGCCCATTTTTTAAGTATATTTTCGTCTAAGATAGGGACCCCGGAAATAAAATTTTAGCTTAAAATTCCTTCTACAAGCTAAGAAATTGAGCTCTAAGCACATATTCGCTATAAAAAGTAGACGTGGCACTGGTCCGATTTTTCCCATTTACCATACCAAACAGCCTATGATGACAAAGAATATTCGTGTCAAATTTCATGGCGATAGCTCTATGCGTTCTCCCGTAATTATGATTTCCACAGACAGATAGACGGACGAACAGGGCTAAATCGACTCAGAAGGTGATGCATAATATATACACTTTTCTATACTTGCCACGCCTCATTTAAGGCGTTACAAGCGAAAGAACAAAGTGAATATACCTTCATCCCTTCGGGTGTAGGGTGTAATAATGACGTCAATAGGGTTTGTCAGTTTCTAAAAACCGGTCAAAGAACCGGTCAGCTCTATTTTTTTGCGAACAATAGAATGCCGTATTGGCGAAAAACGATTTTACTACTATGGAAACCCACTTTCCCTAGAGAATTTTGTTCTTATTCTTGTTCGTATTTTTTGTAAAAGTGAAGCATCTTCGATCAAGTACATATTAATGTTGTTGCTCCATTCTGCTTTTTCTCTTTCCTTTAAGGATATATGATTTATTTTATTATTTTATTTTATTATGATTATTTTATTTGAACATTCTTGTTACTCTTCTTGTTATTATTAAATAGTTATGATTTCATAATAATAAACAAGAAATAACCGAATTTTTACGCTTTTTATTTATACGTTTTTCATTTTACGTTTTTATTGACGAATTATAGACGATTGTTAGGGAAGACTCGTAGAAGATACTTCTGGAAGAGTAATAGACGATTGTTAGGGAAGAGTCGTAGAAGATGCTTCTGGAAGAGTAATAAACGATTGTTAGAAAAGAGTCGTAGAAGATGCTTCTGGAAGAGTCATAGACGATTGTTAGGGAAGAGTCGTAGGCGTTTGTGAGGGAAGAGTAATGGAAGGTACTTCCGGACGAGTCGTGGAAGAATCTTCTTGGAGAATCTTCCAATAGGTGACAACTTTTTACAATAGAAGTATCGCGGACGATTCAAAAATTATCTCGTCCGCGATTATTTTTATTTCTCCTGGTGATTCGCCGAAGAGTCTTCCGCGATCAGAAATGTTTGCAGGGTTGTTTTGAATAGAGATTGTTATTCGTATTAAAATACACATTCAATAAGAAAATCTTATTGTTATAGTCTTATCAAAATAAAAAAAATAATTCATGTTTTTTATTTTATTTTATTTATCCAAGATTTCAAGAATATGAATCATAATATTTACAAAATTTCATTGGTAAAGGTTGAGAAATAATATGCGGTTGCTTGTTATTTGTTTGCAAAGTATATTGTATATATAAAGACGGAAAGTACTCAGAACTGAGAAGCAAAGATCGTCTATTATAAACAATGCCAATGCGAATTAAAAAAACAATACGAATTATAAATCTGAAGTAAACCTGACAGCAAAAATATTACTATCAAAGTGCCGTCCAGACCGACGATATACATAAGAAGTGTTTCTTATTAAAAGAAGTCTTCATAAAGACTTGTTGATTTAATCATTTTCTAGGGGGGAAAATATAAATTTCTTATCTATTTATTAATAAGAATTAATAAGATTAACTTTTTGCTTCAGGACAATAAGATTTTCTTTATAAAATTAATAAGATTTCTCTATGAAAGAGGCATATTATTTGTATGTTTTAAGATTCTATAGTAAAATTGCTCAATAAGAAGATCTTATTATTTTTATGTGGTACTCTTTTTCTCTGTGGGAAAGAACTACAAAAGTTACTTGGTATGGTGGACGAAGTAGAGTTCAGCAGAATCTTCGTTTCATTTAAAATTTCATTAATGTCAGAGGATGGCGTGGTGTCTTAATACCCACGTTTGAGTCCAAGTCGAAGACAAACTGGTATCCAGAGCTTGGAATACCTGGTATTAGTCGTGCGTATAGTTTTTCCCTGAAGACCTCACCACCATACCAAGGGACGACCCCAGACATAGGGCTCTTTTCTATTCTGACCACCGTGACGACCACCAACATAATTTTCCAGACCACCGCGATGCACACACATACATATGTATATTACAATCATCATAGACTTCACAATTTCGCCGAGATTACATTTGAATATGTATTACATCGTCAGTACTTACCTCGCGGTGGTCGAATCTGTGCTACAACTGCCATAGATTTCAAAATTTCTCAGAATTTACACTTGGACATGTATTACATCGCTAGTACTTACCCCGCAGTCACCGAATCTATGCTACAATTGACATATAGCTCACAACTTCGCCAAATTTACATTTGGACATGTATTATATCACCAGTACTTACTCCGCAGTCGTCGAATCTATGCTAATCGTCATATATTGCAGAATTTCACAGTGTTTACATTTCCACAAGTATTACATCACCAGTACTTACCTCGCCGACACCGAAACTCTGCTACAATCGTCATAGATTCGTCACAATTTCGCAGAGTTTACATTTGCAAATGTATTACCTCGTCAATACTTACCTCGCGATTAAATCATAGATCATAGATTTTCACAATCCGAGTATACATTTTCAAACCACATACATAGATGCGCATGTATTGCACCGCCGTCGCAGAGTCTATGCTACAATCGTCATAGATTTCACAATTTTTACCTTGCTTACATTTGTACATTTACTACGTTGTCAGTACTTACCTTACAGTCGCCGAATGCATACTTACAACGCCACATATTAATCAATAAGTCAGTGAATCATGTACTCACCTTTAATTTTTAAACAATTATTTCCAATCTAAGGAATATAGAAAGTTTTGGAACATTTAATTTATAAGTACATCTACATACAAACCTTTATGAAAATAAAAGATATAATATAAATAATATCTTATTTATGTAGGAATTATCTTACCTTAATACTAAGTTTATAAATCAGCTCAATAAAAATCAAAGAACATTGAATTATTACGATCTATCGTCTACATTTCAAAATCAAGTATTTACCTTCTAATTGGTTAACCGAAACAATCGAAAAATGTTGGCAAGTATCGAAGCATTTAGTCTGAAACTAAAAATTTTGTGCTTTCCTTTCATTTTGTTTTGTAACAATACCCTAGCTCCAACGAGCATACCTCGACGAAGAAAGTTCGTTTTATCTTGTTGAACGGAGAGAGTTGCCAGCTAAAATTCACCGTGCGCAGCATTGCCAGATATCATCAGCTGTGTGCAGTGCTGTTATTCATGTTAGGACGTCATCATTTTATGAGTAGTTCTCATTTCGCTGAAGTGAAGTGAAGTTCGCCAATAAAACACAATCTGCGGGAAGCACTGCTTTTTATACCCTACACCCGAAGGGATGAGGGTATATTCACTTTGTGTTTCCGTTTGTAATGCTTAAAGGAGGCGTGGAAGGTATAGAAAAGTATATATATTGTGGCTCAGAATCACCTCCTGAGTCGATTTAGCCCTGTCCGTCCGTCTGTGGACATCACGATTGCAGGAGAACGAATAGAGATATTTTCATGACATTTGCTTATTCTTTGTTATCCTAGGCTAATACTAGGCTGATACACGCCTACTTTTTAAGGCAAATGTAAATGAATCCGTGCTTATAGCTCAATTTTTCAGATTGCAGAGTGAATTTGAAGCTATAATTTTATTTCCGAGTCCACCGTCTCAGACTAAAATTAACTTCCAAAAATGGGCGTGACACGCCCTCTGATATACCGTACCATATAATGACGTGTTTGTTGGGAAAAGCGGTGTTGTAAATGAGTTAATAGATCTAAATTAATTGTCTGTAAGTGAAATGAAAGTAGGCGTCACCCACCCACTTTTCATCCCTTTGACGGATGCGGGTGTAGGGTATATGAACTTTGGCCAGGCCGAAGCTAACGCTCTTATTTGTTTGTTTTAATTTAAAGAAAAATCCCTACATTGATTGCTGTGTAAAGCACATGGGGAACATGCTCCATCAATAAAAACATGTGAGGTCCAGCGTTTTAAAATTGGCGATTTTGTCACCAGCGACAAAGAACGCGAAAGGATGGCAGCAAAGTTTGAAGATGCTGAGTTTGATGCATTATTGCACTAAGATTTATGCCAAACTCACTGGGCTACGTTACCAACAGCAATTGACGCAATTGTGCCGAGCTTTGAAGCTCCAACGCCCCAATATGCCAAAAGACATGACAAAGTGATCTTTGAGTATGACAACGCTCGGCCACATGTTGTAAAATTCGTTAGAAAAGCCTTGGCGGCGCTTTAATGGGATGTCCTACCCCACTCGCTGTATTCACTAGACATTGCTCCTTCCGACTACCACTTGCTACGGTCAATGACTAATGGCCTGGTCGAGAAGCACTTCACTTCTTACGAAGCAGCCAAAAATTGTGTCGATTCTTGGATCGACTCAAAAGACACGTAATTTTTTTACCGCGGAATCTGTATGCGGTCTAAACGATGCAGAAAAGTCGTAGCTAAGGATGGAAAATACTTTCAATAGAATACATTGTACCAATTTCTCTGAATAAACTTTCAAAGTAACAAAAAAAACTCAAAACTTATTTGTACACTCAATAATTCTATTTCAAAAAGGACGACGACAGGTGAAAGTGAGCTTGTGAATTAGGCTGTAAGTCTTAAGCTGAATTCCGTCGAGTGTGTTTAATTGAGCTGTGGTCTGCTACCTATAATCTTATACATATGTATATAAAAATTCAGCATGCCTGTATGTCTATGGCCGCAAAACTCTAAAAGTAGTTGATCGATTGACTTAATATTAACAGCGTTTGTTACTTAGGTTGCAAAGATGGTTTGTACAATAGTTAGATTTGGTTCAGATAGGTGGCGCCACAGTATAACTTCTACGTATATTACTGGTTCGATTGAGCTCATATTTAAACCATATGTAAGTTTTTTGCAAGAAAGATGAATAGGTGCTTTATTATGGCGCTATGAACTAACTCCCAAATAAAAAATGCATTAAGTCCCAAATGTTGTGGCTTTTGCTGTAAAATCTTTTCAGATAGCCAAGCGGCTATCAAGGCTATAACAAACGACCGGACAACTTCGGAAGTGGTTCGTAGCTGTAAACAAGCTATAACACTTCTAAGCCAAAGGTACCAGATATATTTGGTATGGGTGCCGGGACCCTGCAATATAACAGGCAACGAAAGGGCTGATAAGCTTGCGCGGAAGGGTAAAAAACTTTCCAATCCATAATAAATAAAATAGCGGGATGGGCGAATGATATGCATTTGAGGTCATGGAACGAGTCCAAGGGCTCCAAAGTAACTAAGCTACTTTGGCGAAATCCGGACGCAGCTCAAACGAAGAAACTTCTATCAAGAAGTAAGGCCGAACTTAGAAAGATTATTGGCATTCTGACGGGTCATAACGAACTCAGAGGCCACCTGCGGAAGTTCCGTAGGAGGGAATCTGATATTTGTAGATCCTGTCTGGAGGAGCCTGAGACGCTAGAGCACTATGTGTGCGACTGTCCTGCATTTGGCAGGATAAGATTGCAGACATTAGGCTCAACACAATTCACCACCCTAAAGGATGTTGGTAGTAAGGGTTGCAATTACAAGCTTCGTGAAATGCACGAGGCTATTTGAGCAAAGGCTGCATTAGCCCTGATTCATTCCCCTTCCTCTTCCTTCCTTTCATACACGGGGTGCACAATGGGCCATTGGCCTAGGTGTATCCAGCACTTCACTAGGTGACTCATAAGGTCCTCTCGCCAACCTAACCTAACCTAAGTCTCAAATTCTTCCAAACAAACTTCATATAAATCAACTTCCAAAATTTGGGCGCAAAAAAACCTCACATGGCCGTGAGGATTCTGCTGATTGAGGGTAATGATCCCTGCCGCAGCCTAAGCCAGCCACACGGAAAAGCCTCACAGTCATGTCAGGTTTTTTGCATACAGGCCTTTCTGCTTGGTGGCCTTCGGCCGCGGCAAGGATTACAACCTCCAGTAGGCAAAACTCCGGCTTCGCTTTAAACAGCATTCTTTTTGGGAGTTAATTCATATTTGGAAAAAGTTGGGAGTTAATTCATATTTTCATTGGGAGTTAATTAATATTTTTTGGGAGTTAATTCATTTTAATTGGGAGTTAATTCATATTTGAAAAAGTTGGGAGTTAATTCATATTTTCATTGGGAGATAATTAATATTTTTAATTCATTTTTTTTGGGAGTTAATTCATTTTAATTGGGAGTTATTTCATATTTAAAGAAAGTTGGGACTTAATTCATATTTTCATTGAGAGTTAATATTTTATTCGGGAGTTTATTTTTGAAAAAGTTATGAGTTAATTCATATTTTCATTGGGAGTTAGTTCATACATTTTCGGAGTTAATTCATTTTAATTGGGAGTTAATTCATATTTGAAAAAAGTTGTGATTTAATTCATATTTTCATTGGGAGTTAATTCATATTCTTTGGGAGTTAATTCATTTTAATTGGGAGTTAATTCATATTCGAAAAAGTTGGGAGGGAATTCAAATTTTTTGGGAGTTAATTCATACTTGGAAAAATGAAAAAAAAAAACACCCAATACTTCCATTTCTACTTGGAAATTACTAAATAAATGTTTTGGATTATACGCTGGCTGTAAAATAAATTTTCATTACAACATAATACAAAATAATTCATTTTGTCATTGTTATATTAATTTTTCTGCTCGGGTGTCACCCCTGTGGATTTATAATTAGTTTTTCTTGCTACTTACGTAATAATTGATTTTATGCCTATTTATTCTCTCATTTTTTCGTTGTTCATTTGCTCGGGTGTCATCCCTAAAATGGTGTCACCCGGGGCGGACCACCCTTCTCCCCCCTTCGTCACGTCGCTGGAAAATGTACGGCTTTATTGCCAGAATGGAGTATTTCAAGTTACATTGAACGATTAAATCAGTTGTTAAAATGAAATTAAATAACTTTTGATGGAGAAAAAGTATCATATCTGATCAGTGTCTGTGGAGGTGATTTGTATTAGAGGGTTGCACAGGTCGACTTGAAAGCAGTACTAAAACACAGAAAATTTTGCAATCGTTGTTTGCCGTGCTTCCTTTGTTTGCATAACGAGTCGTGAGTAGCAACAAATTATTGCATGAAAACAAAAAGTGAGCGGGTGACACCTACTTTCATTTTACGAGGGCGGTCCGAAAGGTCCTTATTCTACAAAAGAAAAACGAAAATTTTGGAAAAGTGGCGATTTATTTCTCTACATAGTCTCTTTTCAGCTCGATACGCTTGACCCAGCGATGCTCCAACTTCTTTAACCCGGGGTGAAGTCCATTGTACCGACTGTTCCTTGGTCTCTGCTGTGTACCAGTGGATCCATGCTTTATCGACGGTCACGAAACGACGCAGAAACTCCTTCGGATTAAGCCTAAACAGCATCAAACACTGCTCTGAAGTGGTCTCACGGTTGCGCTTGTTGTCCGGTGTAAGCAAACGCGGCACCCATTGCGCCGACAGCTTTCTCATGCCCAATATTTCAAGCAGGATTTCACCCACGCGGTCTTTTAAAATGTCTACTGTCTCAGCTATCCTCCGTGGTAGTCGTTTTCGGGGCACCTAGGTGTGGCTCATCAAAACCCGACGTGCGAACTCGTTAAACCAATTTTCGACGGCCGCCATCGAAGGAGAAGAGGCACCGTACACAGCATGCAAGCGCTCTTTGATTTCGCTGCGCGATTTCCCTTCTAAAAACAAGAATCGAATCACCGACCGGTATTGCTCTTTTTCCATTTTTCTAAAATAAACCCACTTCCACACGCGGTCAAAACAAAACTACGAGTCCGATTCGGCTGAAATTGACAGTAGCTGTCTACAACAATGTACTACACGATAGTAAATTCTCTTGCGATCGTGGCGACCATCGGGTGGTGAGTCTAAGTACTTATCGGACCGCCCTCGTATTTAAAGGTAGTAAATTTTGATCGATTAACTTATTTACAACACCGGTATGGTATACTAGTGGGCGGACCACTCCCATTTTTGGGAGTATATTTTATGTTAAGATGGTGGTCTCAGAACAAAAAGTTGAGCTTAAAATTCACTCTACAAGCTGAGAAATTAAGCTATAAGCAAAAATGAATCCATATTCGCTATAAAAAGTAGGCGTGGCACCGGACCGATTTTCCCCATTTTTAACACCAAAGAGCCGAATAACAAAGAATATTCGTTCCAAAATTCATGACGATACATCTTTTCGTTCTCCTGTAATCGTGATTTCCACAGATGGACAGAAAGACGGACAGACATTGCTAAATTGAATCAAGAGGTGATTGTAAGCGAGAATATACATATATACATTTCTATACCTGCCACTCCTCCTTTAATGCGTTACCAACGAAAGAACAAAGTGAATCTCATACTCATCTCTTCGGGTGTAGGGTATAAAAAGAAGAAACTATCGAGGGATTGAAATTGAGACAAGGAGAAGACAAAGAGAGACAAGGAAAAGAGTGTCATCGCATTTTTTACTTGCACGACAACATATAAGTAGGGCCACAACGAATGAGTAGTGTAAAGAAAGGGAAAAATTTTTGGTTTCTTTAGTTTTCGCAGTACGCAATTTGAGTTTGGGTGGTGGAAATGAGAAAGAGTCTTTTTCGGTTCTTTACTTGTCGATAATCTTTAGACCAGAGATGAGGATACCCTCTTTACTACAAGTGAATTTTTGCAAGAACACACTGTAAATTTACTTCAAGAGGGTGATTTATTACAAATATCATAAAATTCGTCACAATTTATTTTTGATAAATTGTCACAAAAACAACAACAGAGCTAGTTCTCACATGTTGTGTCCGTGAATTCAACGGTGCATAAAAAATACCCGACACAACGACTTTTCTGAGATGAGTAATCGAGTGCAGGGACACTCGACGTTATACAATCTCGACAAATACAATCAACGTTTCGATAGCGACAGCAAAATACTCTCTGAAAGTACCTCCTGAGAGCGCGCACAATGAGAAGCAACATAGCGGATTGCAAAATAGCTGTTTCTTTGTTTCAAGTTGAAAAAGCACGGGCAACAAATTTGATAAATTTTCAATTTCGCTGCCTGACTGGGTATACAGTAATACATTGCGGAAGCGGCAGCGGCAGCACTAAGCTTCTGTATAATTTGTGTGTGCTGCCGCTGAAAAATAGATTCTATTTCGGCAGCAAGGCTTTCGCAAAGTTTTTTTTCAAAAAATTTTGCCACTTTTTACCGAAAATCCGACAAATTGTATTAAAACATATCCGAAGAGTAAGCTCTCTTCAAAGACAAGTAAATAGAATACAGAATACAAAAACAAATAGCCGACTTGCTGCCGCTGCCCTATTGTACGAGTACTTAGGTTAGCAGCAAGACAGAGATGCTGCCGATGCCGCAACGTGTTTACTCTGTGAAGCATGCCAACATTGTTGTAAATGAAGGAATGTGAAATACATCTGTGGTCATAAGCAATAAACGCCTAAGTCGACTTAGGAAAGAATTAAGTTATTTATTCATTTATATATGCTACCTCATTCCTTACATTGTACTTCACCTTTAGATAAAACCAAAACGTTTTTGCTGTTTTTTAAACAAAAGTTATTTAAAAAAAACATATTCGTTTTTGTTCCAGTAATCACGTTTGATATATTGTGTCAATAAATATTGTTGTAAAAATTGTAGGCTTAATATGAATTTTTAAGTAAAAATGCCTTTTTCTGCTTTTACTGTTATATAAAATTATAAAATAAATTAATTTGAATAAAAATTATGTAAATTAATTTTTCATTTCATTTTTTGTTGCTCAAAGTTGTTCAAATGATTAGTAATTTAATAATAAAATTAATTCACTTTAAAATAAAGCGATAAATTCACTTGGTTTATAATAACAAATTTCAAGAATGCGTAAAAAATACAGTGGAACCTCGCTTAACGAGTACCTCGCAAAGCGAGTAATTCGCATAACGAGCAATATAAATTGTAACAAGTTGTAAATTGGCAGAAGCTCATATACCCTACACGCGCATCTGTCGAAGTGACAAAAAGTGGGCGGGTGACACCTACTTTTTTTAAAATTTATATGGAGCACATTTTGATCTATTAACTCATCTAGAACACCGCTTTTCCTACCAAACACCCCATTATTTGATATAGTATATAAGTGGGCGTGTCACGCCCATTTTTGAGAATATATTTTAGTCTAAGATGGTGTACTCGGAAATAAAATTTTAGCTGAAAATTTGGTCTACAAGCCAAGAAATTGAACTAAAAGCATTTATGACTGCATATTTCCTATAAAAGTAGGCGTGGCACTGGCCCCATTTTCAATACCAATCAGCGTAGGATAACAAAGAATATTCGTGCCAAATTTCATAACGATACCTCTATTCGTTCTCCTGTAATCCTGTAAAGTTATATTGTGCTTCACAGCAAGAAGGTGTGGATGAGGAGGAGGTAACAACAAAGCAACAATCTTCTGGCGAAATAAGAGAAATGCTGAAAGCATGGGAAAGTGCTATGCGCGCTACAAATTTATTCAATGATAATGCGGTGTCACATTTTTACTAAATTTTGAAGCGTCGGCAAAAATAAATGTCTCTAGACAGAGACATAAATGTCACACATAACGTTTTTTTACTACTTTTTTGAATACAGATTTCAAATTTTGAGTATTTTTTTCTGCATCGAACGCATTATCGTATTTTACATCAATTTATATGGTAAAAATTGTTTCGCTTAACGAGTGTTTCGCATTACGAGTAAGACTCCGGAACGAATTATGCTCGTTATGCGAGGTTCCGCTGTATTCTTCAAACCGTTTTTTTAAAGCGGCGAATTTGCAGCCATTTGTCTGTAACGATCACAAAACGTTACAAGTATTTCTTTGATGATATTCTCCTTTTAGTTAGTTATTTGCCAACTCTCCTTTAGACATCTCATAGCTAATAGCATAAGACTTTGGACTGCCACTCGAACAGCCCGAGTTCGAATCCCAGGGGCACCATGAAATTACCACTAAAATTATTTTTTCTAATTAAAAACTTCTAAGAAATAATTATTGATAGTAATAAACTATTCCTACGAGAATAAAATACACAAACCAAGTACATACCCGAACCACACATAATATGAATACAAAATGTGTGTTGTCAAAACTAAAACCGACGGTTCAACTCTTTCTTTTGTTTTCATTTTGAGCACACTCATATAATTCATGACAGGTTCAATATAAACAATCCTCTTAATTAGAATTTCGGCACTCGAAAAGCAACCTCGTGCTCAAGTAACTAAGCCTAATTTAGAAAGGAAAAACGACTTGAGACAAGGTTCACTATTCATAAAAGCTTTCTATTTTTGGGAAAGCTCAATTTTGGCGGAAACACCTTGTGGCTCTTTATAAATTACTTTTTTTTTTGCAACCACCTAGTGGTTTTCATTTGAAGTTATTTTTTTTGCAACCACCTAGTGCTTTTCATTGGAAATACTTTTTGTTGTAACCACCTAAGTGGTTTTCTTTTGGAAATTATTTTTTTTTGCAACCACCTAGTGGTTTTCAATGCAATCCTTCAAGGAAAAAAAATTTAACTTAAGAAATCAATTCTGTAAGCGACCTTCCGTCGCCAGGCGCTTTGCCTGAGTAGAATTCTGTAAAGAAAAACATTTGTGGGTGACCCCCTGTCACAAGGCACTAGCCTTAATGGGCATTTATTATAGAAGAAACTTCCGTAACGTGTAAGTATTTAAGAAAAACGCTTGTGAGCGACCCTCTGTCGCAGTCACTTCGCCTCATTAAAATTGTATTTAGATTAAGTAAATCACCCATCAACCGTCCGAGCTGAACTATCAAAGGATAGTCAGTGAATTGGATACGGTCAAGAAGAACCAAATTCCGGAGGGTTACGGGACCCCTCCGTCATTAACCCTGGAGCGGCTGAGCCTACCTCAGCCATGAATAAAAACTCGTTACAAATGGCGCCCGAGCAGGGACCGTCTTCCTCGCGAAGCGGTTCACCCAACGTAGAATTAACAAGGGAAGAAGGCCTTCCCAAGACCCTTAATTTTATTTATAAACTCAAGAAAAAGGAGTTGGAGGCGCAGCTGTCGCGCAGATGTCGCTGTTAGGCTTATTCGCGTAAGGGACGGTAAAGGATATGCGGCAGCGGCTCAGCAACGTCATGAAAGAACGACGTTATAAGAAATCACAAAAAAATCTTCAGAAAACCGAAAACTCAACGAGAGAAACAACCAACCTCAGTGTATCACCCATGGCTATTCATCAACTATCAGCTGCCAGCAATGCAAGCAGTTTTCAGCTGCCAGCAATTGGACTCAGTTTAAAAACGCTGCATACCAATTCTTTCTTCCCCCTCGTTACCTCCAACGTCTCGAAGAAGACATAATTTGGCGACGACAAGGTCCACGCGAGAGAGCCAAAGACTACATCATTGTTATGATGACCATGATACGCCAACACCCTCGACTTCGCCAAGAAGACCAAGTAGATAGAATATACGAAGGTCTAAGGCCAGAATATTGCTCATATATACGCCGGTGCGATTTTAATAATTTGGACTCACTTATGAGTCAAACAGATGAGTACGAGCATATCAGGAGTGAAGAGGCACGAACTCAGCGTACCCATGTTTCTCACTGGGTATCTGCTAAAGCATACGCACGCCGTACCCACTGCTGGACTTGCAAGCGTCCCGGACACACACGTAATAACTGCCGAGGGAAACCGCAGATATTCTGCTCGTATTGTGGCAGGCAAAACATACTGTCCAGATGAGTAGTGATCGTGACGTGGTGACAAAAAGACCAAACGGCGGGAAAATAAAGTGAACGGAGTGAAATAGTCCAAATAAATAACAATAGGATCAACAACACACCAAACTACATTATTACAACACAACACAACACCATAAAAATAATTTATTTCCCACTAAAATTAATATAATTAACATTCAATTATTAAAAACTTAAAAAATCTACTGAATTGAACAAAAATTGAACACAAACTAAAAAAACATCAATCAACTGCAGGCGACCAGGTGAGGGGCTTTTTTATGCTCTCTGCAGTTATGCCTTGCATTTAACTGATCTTTTCTTTTCTCACTATTCTTCTTCTTCTCCTCTCCGTTCCAAACTCCTAAACTACACCCGTTAGCTGCGCAGGCGGTTGTGTGTGCATAGTGGGCCGAAGCATAGCAAGTTGAAGGCATAACACTCAACTTGTCGTGCTTCTCTTGTTTGCAGTGCACGCTTAGCCGCTTGTGCAGTTAGCTTTTACACTTGCTTTACAGTGGGCGGTGGTGACAAAATTTCGCATAGATTCCACGAATATACGTGGCTTGAGAGCCAATTACTTTGCGGTCTATGCCCATGTGTGTACTCATCATCTGCATATAATGGCAGGCCCAGGAGGCCGAGGGTGCAGATCCACTGGACTTTCGGATGCCTGGGTATCACCACTAACCATACAACATATAGACCGCTAAAAGTCACTTTTTTCTGGTCCGCAAATCTTTCTGTAGCCTGGGTCCCACCAAATTCTTTACTCTCATTTTCTCTTTAGGCGAGCAATTGTTTTTGCTTAACCTCCGCGACGGACGGTCAGTTTACTCGTTCTCTCACATGTTTCAAATTTTTCCCTACTTACTTGCACACCTACCGAGTTGTAGGCCGAGCTCGTTATTTGCGTTCGTCATTTCATATTCGTAATTTGTGTATGTGTCCCTTATTTTGCTTAATTGTGAAGAACAACAAATGTAATTTGTTTTTGTAAGAAGTTACCCTGAATTCTTTTGCTTATTAGTATAGTGGTGTTTTTTTTTCTTTTCTGCGCATGGGTCAAGGGATAATGCTTTATGCTTCTGCATTCGTGAAACTTTTAGCATTTTTTTTTGCTGGCTGCCAAAATTATTATTTATTTATTTATTTATTATTTTTTATTATTTGGACATTTTTAAGATTTTCAAAAGAAGATTTACACCCTTATTCCAAGAGACGATATCGTTCTGAAGATCGTCTTTTTATATGCAAAACAACAACAAAAAGATGATTTTTGTTTTTGACGATATCGTCTCGTGGAATAAGGGTGTTAGTTATAGATTTTTTCAATTGCAAAAATCATTCAGTTTTGTGAGCTCATCTTTCGTAAGATTTTTGCAATTGCAATTATTGCCAACTTCACAATTTTTAACTTCACATCATAGTAAGTATGATGTTGATGTTCTTGCACCTCTTGGTAATTCGGACCACGCTACAATTTCTGCTACCTTCTCATATTCTAGTCTTCAATCTGCTTCTCCAGTAGCTCTGAAGCGGACAGTGTGGCTTCATGAGAAGGCTAATTGGGATGATCTGAATCTATTTTTCAAGCATTTCAATTGGCAATTGTGTTTCAGTGATAGAAACGTACATGCCGCAGCGAAATTCGTAGAACAAATAATTTTACTCGGCATGCGGTCTTTCATCCCCAGTAAACATATTCTAATTAAACCTAAAGACCGCTCTTGATTTAATGCGACTTGCAGACAGGCAGCCAGGTCCAAAGAGGTAGCCTTCAAGAATTGGCAGTCTCATAAAACTGCTGAAACTGAACTGCTTCGCAAACAGGCTAGAAACAGGTGCAATGCCATTTTAAGACATCGTCGTCTATTTCAACTCTCCTCATGAATGACCAGATCTTCACTCACTCGGTTGACAAGGCAAATATACTAGCTAAAATGTTTGCTGAAAACTGCTTTCTTCCTGAAAGTAGTCAATCACCTCCCGTAGTCGAGAGAGTATCTTGTGCTATGCCTGAGATACACTTTCGAACGCGAGCAGTTAAAAGAGTGCTTACAGGACTCAATGTAAACAAATCATCGGGACCGGATGGCATTTCAGCCCACGTGTTAAGGAATTGCTCCTTAACGTTGGCTCGCCCGTTGCACCAACTCTTCAATTTGTCCTACACCACTGGAGTTTTTTCGCACTCCTGGAAGATTGCCAACGTGCAGCCAATTCCCAAAAAAGGCGAGGCTACGAACCCTGCAAATTACCGACCCATAGCAATCTGCTCTACGCTTTCCAAAGTCATAGAGAGCGTACTTATTTTCAACTTGTTGAGGTATCTAGAGCGCAATGAATTGCTCAGTGATCGCCAATATGGTTTTCGTACTCATCGTTCAACTGGCGACCTGATGGCGTTTCTCACCGAACGATGGAGCAATGGTAGGTCGGTAGGTTCTAGTGGCTGTCCCAGAGGACACACGTAGACCACTGCTGGGTCCATTGTGATACCACGCGGATCTTATTGCCCCTGTTTAATTAAACCATAAGGAGCTATTTATATAGCGGATGAGTTTCCCTATGTCAAGAGGTGCTACATCACAGAGATCATTATAGAAGAATGCCCCCATGCAGGTATATCTTCTGTTGGCTAGCGCTGGGCAACTGCACAGCAGATGCGGGATGGTCTCCTCCTCCTCCTCATCCCTGCAGCTTCTGCAAAAATCATTTGAAAATAGCCCCAGTTTTGCATGGGCTCCAATGAGGCAGTGCCCAGTTACAACTCCTATCACTCGCCGAATATTCCTCTACTTAAGGAAAGGAGACTCTTAGAACTTTTTAGATGATAAAGAGGCCAGACCTGTCTAGCAATGCTACAGGTCAACCTGTCCTCCCATCTTTTATTTGCATGACTTATAGCATCTTCCATAAGAATGTGCTTACCGGTAGCCAGTGGCATACCCACCTCCGCCTTCTCAGGTGTAATACCCATTTCAGTCCCCAGGCGAGCCAGCTCATCCGCACGGCAGTTCCCTGGAATATCTCTGTGACCTGGAACCCAGCACAGATTTATTGAGAGCTCTTCTGCCATCTCGTTAAGAGATTGGTGACGGCTTCTAACCACCATGGATGTAGTGAAGGTGGATTCCAGGGACCTTATCGCTGCCTGACTGTCGGTAAAAATATAGATATCGGTGTCAAATATCTTATTTTCCTTCAGCCATGACAGTGCTTCACGGATTGCTACTACCTCCGCCTGAAACACACTACAGTAGTCGGGAAGACGAAATTTTCCTGCTGTACCACAGAAACTGGAGAAAACCCCTCCACCTACTCTGCCGTCCAGCTTTGAGCCATCGGTATACAAATGTATACCGCTCCTGTGCGGCAATGACCCACCTCTTCTGTCCGGTATTTGCGTACCAAACTTTTGAGCCGGGAGCATGGTCGGAGCAGTGTAGTCCAGGTTCTCAAAAGAGGATGCTAATCCTTCCATTATTTTCTGGTGTCCGACTTTGGAGTCGGTCCACTTACATACGGCATTGAGCCTCATGGCTGAGCATTTAGCCAATAATCTTCCCCTTTATATCTATTGGAAGAAGGTGCATTAGTACTTCAAGGGCTGCAGTCGGTGTGGACCTCAATGCTCCCCCAATACATAAACAGGCAGACCTCTGAACTCTCTCCAAAAGTTTACAGTTTGTTGCCTTTTTTAGGGAGGGCCACCAGATAACCACCCCATATAGCAGTACAGGCCGAACTACTGCCACGTACAGCCAGTACGCAATCTTTAGGGACAAGCCCCACTTCTTACCTATGGCTTTCCTACAGGAGTAAAGAGCCACCGTCGCTTTCCTCACCCTTTCCAAAATATTTTGTTTCCAGCTCAATTTCCTATCTAGGATCAGACCGAGAAATTTTGCTTTCTCCTGAAAATTGAGCCTAACTTCTCCCATTCGCACGGGTTCTATTTGAGGAATTTTATGCTTCCTTGTAAATAGGACAAGCTCTGCTTTCTGGGGGTTAACCCCCAGGCCCCTAGGATTTGCCCATCTTATTATTGCGTTTAGAGCAGCCTGTATCAGGTCCCTGATCACACTTAGATATTTGCCCGAAGCCATTACCGCAAGGTCATCGGCGTATGCAATGACTTTCAGGCCCAATCCTTCCAGAGTTTTTAGTAATACGTCTACCACAATATTCCATAGAAGAGGTGAGAGGACACCTCCTTGCGGGGTTCCCCTCCCCACCATCCTCTTAATTCGAGCGTTCCCCAGCCGCGCCTCAATGGTCCTGCCTTCTAGCATCTGACTAATGAAGGACACTAGCCGTTCCTCGACATTCAAAGATCTTAGAGCACTTAAGATCGCATTAGCCTCCACATTGTTGAAAGCTCCCTCGATATCTATGAAGGCCACTAGGGAAAATTCCCGCCAACCTAATGATTTCTCAATGGTGCCTACCAAAGACTGTAGTGCAGTCTCCACAGACATGCCTTTGCGATACGCATGTTGGGAGGAGGATAATTTTGAGAGATACTTCCCTCTTATATGCAGTTCGATGATCCTTTCCAGTGCTTTCAGTAGGAAGGATGAAAGAGTAATAGGTCGTAGGTCCTTAGCGGTGTCGTGTGAACATTTACCGGCCTTCGGTATAAACACCACTTCGCTACTTCTCCACTTCAACGGAATGTACCCTAACCGTAGGCAACTTTTATATATGGCCACCAGCCACGGTGTAACCAGATTCTGAGCATGTTGTAACTCCGGCGGAGTTATGCCATCCGGTCCCGCAGACTTGAACGGTGTGAAACTGCTTATAGCCCAGGTCACATTCCTATCCGTAATTAGATACATATTCCAAATGTTGCAAAGAGGAGTAATGAATTTCAGCGTCACTTTCCTCAGCATCACTGTTGCCTGGAAAGTGGGTATTCACCAGTACCTCCAATGATTCTAGTCTTGAGCATGTCCAGGACCCGTCTTCCTTCTTTAACACACCAACAGCAGTGGGGTTGGAGCAATAGTATCCACCTTTTCGGTGAGAGTAAAGTTGTTGCTGTGGATATCTCCGAAGCATTTGATCGAGTGTGGCATAAAGCACTCGTTTCAAAACTCGAAGCATATGGAGTCGGTAATACATTCACTCGATGGATTTCGAGCTTCCTCAGCGGACGTTCTATCCGGGTTGTGATAGACGGCTTCGCTTCCGATGAGTACTCCATTAATTCTGGAGTTCCGCAGGGTTCCGTCCTGTTCCCTACACTCTTTCTGTTTTTTATCAACGACCTTCCGTCATTGACTCATAATCCCGTCTATTCGTTTGCTGATGACAGCAGCCTTTGTCACAAATACTCGTTCTCCAAACGACCTTCGAGGTCTGACATTTGCGGAAAGAGGCGAATCATGGGTGACACACTCCAAAGCGACCTTGAGAGAATTTATGAGTGGGGTCGAGCGAATCAGGTCAACTTTAATGCGAGTAAGACCCAAAGCTGCATGTTAACTCAAAAGCGAATGGATGGTAATCCCTGTCCCGTCCTTAATGTGGGTGGCGTGGATGTTAGTGAGTCGACGGCTCTTGATGTTCTGGGTATGTCGATCCAATGTGATCTTCGTTGGAATGATCACATTTTCGATGTGTCGAAAAAAGGAAGCAGCCAAGTGCCTAGGCTTTTTAAAGCGGTGCAAGGTATACTTCACTCCTGTCGATCTTCTTCTCCTGTCGATCTATACTTCACTATCTACGTCACCTACATTCGCCCAAAAATGGAGTATAATTCGCATATATGGTCAGGGGCTTCCAGAACATATCTGAAGCTCCTGGACCGTGTTCAAAATCGTACGATAAAGCTAATTGGAGACAGTAGGGTATCCAACTCTATAGAATCCTTGGAGCGTCGTCGAGATGTGGGGTGTGTGTCGTTGTTCTACCGTTATTTTTTTGGTAGATGCTCGAGGGAGTTGGCCAACCTGGTTCCACCGCTCCAGGTATTTAACAGACAAACACGGCTGTCCCAAACGGCTCACCCCTTCCACATTTCGATACTGCTCCAACGCACCACGCATTACCGCGAGGGCTCGTTCATCGGCCGCACTGTTCGACTATGGAACAATCTCCCTGCGAGTGTCTTCCCGCCTGCATACAACGTCAAATCCTTTAAAGCAAGTGTCCATCGTCACTACTCTTCTTTTTCCCCCACCCACTAACCTATCGTCCTTTCTCAGATCAACAAATGCTTGCATAAAAAGGGGGCATCCGCTGAGCTTGGTCTAATCCGATATAAAAAAAAAAAAAATTGCCTGTGTCGAGGTAATGTCACACCTCAGTCCGAAATAACCGAAAACAAAAACCACATGTTTTGGGTTGAAATAGTATGTAACGGTCAGGTAATCAACGCGATAATTGACACTGGAGCATCCCTCACATTCATTGGGAACTCCCTAAACGCGTACCTCAGAACCAACACTCCAACTGTAAAACAAAATCAAGTTTTAGCTCTGGCAAATAGTAAACAAATAACAGTCAAACAGAGTTACCACGTAAGCCTCGAGATGGGTACCAAAAGAGTTCGACACCAGGTATACTTTATGCCAGGTCTTCAAGAGAATTTGATAATAGGAATGGACCTACTTCCTAAATTAAATTGTACACTAAATATCGCCGGTAAAAATATTCCAATCAAGAGCTAAATCACTTTCGAAAACAAACCAGAAATAATCAAACAATTTCGCAAGAAGGAAGAAGCATTAATGAATACAACCGAAAGGCTATGCGTTGTAGACCAACACACCAAGCAATGCAGATGGTAGCTGTCATGCCTCCACCAACTTCTAGCGCTCCACCACCGAGAACCAAAAAACTTGCACCGTTAATGAATCGTAGCATCAATACTTATCAACTCGCCCCAGCTCGGCAACCCAAAATTGCCAAAGTGAAAATTCGGGACGGACAAATCCTCCGACCAGCAGACGATGGTTCCTCCGCCAACAATCTACAAATCGCCTCAGAGCCCCGAAAAGAGGAAACCATGCCGATAGTCCAACCAACCTATAATGGTCCTTTTTCGTCTGGCACTTCAGCAGCAAAGAACTGAGATCTTCTTCATTTCATTTCATTTCATTTATTAAGCTAATTATTTAAACGTACAATAAGAAAATAACAATTCTTTTTTAGTACAGACTGATATACCCAGTAATTTCACAAATAAATAAAATTAAAAAGGCATTAAAGTGCACTTCCTAATAAACAACAGGTAAACGACGAACCTAATTCCGAAAAAAAGAGGCCAGCAACAGACGATCCATTCTACGATATATTTATCGCACCACAAAGATCTCTTATGCGCCGGGAGTTCCGGCTGAACAGACCACATGGGCGAATCAGAGAAGTAATTGTCTAAAACGGATGGGCCAAACTACAACACAAGAACATAACAAAAATCATCCCAACTATCGAAAATCGCTCGGCAACACTACCCGAATTTGGAATATAAAAAAAAAAACAACAACAATGAATTCCTCATTTTCTTTATATATAGATATGATATATGTATATATTATATAGATATTATATATAGATATTATAGATATTATAGGTATATATATTATAGATATTATATTATTATATATAGATATGTAAGTTCTGTTTTTTTTTTATTTTTTTTATTTCTTTTTTGTTTTACCTTTGTACTACTATTATACTATTAACATAAAAATTAAAAAAAAAAATAGAAAAAAATTTTTACAATTTGGAAGCTGGGCTAAATCTTTTCCCGTAGGGATCAGTATAAATCCTGCCTTGAGCAGTGCATAAGTCGCTTCCAAATTCTTTCTTTCTTTATTGTCTCGGCTATTTTTTCCAAAGAGATTTTTACGACCAAAGCTTGTGCGTTGTTTCCCGTGCACTTTTCAGTGCAAGGAATTCCAAGAGATAAGGTTATTACGGTGCACTTTACAGTGCGCTGTTTCAAGGCGGTGCTTTTAGGCGGTGCCTGAGTGAATACAAAGACATGATTGTGAGAATTAAGGAGAGTGAATGGAGAGACTTTGTTGCTAATAATAGGAATGATCCTTGGGGCCAGGTATATAGAATTTGTAGAAACACTAGTAAGGGCGCAGAAATAGATTCTATTCAAGTAGGTGACACTCTACTCCATACCTGGAGAGAATGCGTAGGTGCTGTTTTAAATGAGTTCTTTCCGAGAGAGGATGGTGTTGGTAGCTTCTCTGTCGATGAGCAACTTCAAATTCCACCCCAGCTCAGTAGGCGTGAAGTAGAATATGGTGTCTCGCTGCTTCGGTCCAAGAGGTCGCCAGGTATTGACGGTATGACTGGAGAGATGGTGAAAGCCATCTGGAAAGTTGTTCCTGAATACTTGATCTCTCTGTATCGGAGGTGGCAGATGGCTTTTCCCAGGTTGGAAGGAGGCAAGAGTCATGATCCTCTTGAAGTCTCCAGATAAGCCAAGGATGAATCCTCGGTCTTATCGGGGAATCGGCCTGCTTCCAGTGCTTGGTAAAGTGCTGGAAAGAGTCATGGTGGAAAGACTCCTGGAGGATATTACTGAGGTAATATCTCCTGTCTAATTCGGATTCAGGAAGATTCCGAAACTACAAAATCCCGAAATAACAAAATCCCGAAATTCCCGACATCTTCTTGAACATTTTAAAACCACTAGCAAACTCCATACAGGTTTTTCCGCGTATTGGCAGCCTTCGGCTGCGGCAGGGATCATAACCCTCAATCAGCAGAATCCTCACGGTCATGTGAAGTTTTTTGCATACAGGTTTTTCCGCGTATTGGCAGCCTTCGGCTGCGGCAGGGATCGTAACCCTCAATCAGTAGAATCCTCACGGTCATGTGAAGTTTTTTGCATACAGGTTTTTTGCGTATTGGCCGCAGCAGGGATCATAACCCTCAATCAACAGAATCCTCACGGTCATGTGGAGTTTTTTGCATATTGTAGATTATAACCTTCACACAACAAAATTTTCTCGATATTACAACTTTGCTTCGGCCGCAGCAGGGATCATAACCCTCAATCAGCAGAATCCTCACGGTCATGTGAGTTTTTTGCATATTGTAGATTATAACCTTCACACAACAAAATTTTCTCGATATTACAACTTTGCTTTTCTGCCATTGTAAAAAAAAGGCAAGTAGGCGAGTACTTCGAATTGGAAAAATTTGTGACTTAAATGTCATTTCTTTATTAAATAAAAATGTTATTTCGTGATTTTCGGGATTTCTCATTTCGGTATTAAAAATTTTTCGTTTCCGATTCTGTCGTTTCGGGATTTCGTAGTTCGGGATTTTGACTGTCTCCCATTATCGCTAGGTTGCATGAGTTAGGATGCAGGGATATTGCTCTCTGGAAGAGTTATTTTAATAATAGGAAAGCTTGTGTAGGCAGCAGAATTGGGTGTGTGTCTGTTGACGTTGAGCGTGGTTGCCCGCAAGGTTCCATCTGTGGTCCATGTTTATGGTGCATAATAATGAATCCTTTGCTTAGAAGGCTAGGCGTGCACTGCAAGCGTTGTGCGTATGCTGACGACTTGCTGGTCCTTCTCGAAGGTCAGTCCCGTGCTGATCTTTAGAGTAAGGCCAAATTAGTGCTACCAATTGTGAGTGAATTAGGAATGAGTGCTGGTTTTAGTGTGTCCGTGGAAAAGACGGTGGCAATGTTGCTCAAGGGCAACTTCTCTGCCAGTCGAAATCCTACTCTCCGTCTGAATAATGTAAGCATCAAATGTGTGAAAGAGGTTAAATACCTAGGTATTACCATGGGGGAGCAGATTAGGTTTATGCCTTATCTTATGCGCTTGAATGAGAAGATGATTAGTTGGTTGGTCAGGTTAAACGCATCCTCAGATCTGACTGGGGCCTTAGCAGGCGTGCTGTTCGTACCATATATAATGGTCTATTTGTTGCTTGTTCAACATTTGGAGCATCTGTATGGTATCATGCGGTCATGACTGTGACTGGTCGTAGTCGGATTCTGAGCTGCCAGAGGGTGGCGTTAATGGGGTGTTTGCCGGTAGGCCGCACGGTTTCCACGGAGGCCCTGCAAGTTCTGCTGGGAGTACCCCCCCTTGATTTGGAAGTAGTACGAAAAGGTATTGCTTTTAAGTTGAAGAAGGGCTTAACGCTTACAAATGATAATTGGGTGACGGCTAGGGCAACAGAAAATCTATCCAGCAAGGAACGTAAGGCTCTGCTGAACGAATGCCTCACATCTAGGTGGCATTCTAGATGGGATGCTTGCGAAAAAGGCAGGGTTACTTATGCTTTGGGGCATGAGTAGGCTGGAGGAGCTAAGTTTCGGCCTGAGTTTTGGGTTTCTTTTGACAGGGCATGGCTCTCTGAATGCTTTTCTGCATAAAAGGGAGCTTAGTGAGGTTGAAAGTTGTAGGTGTGGAGCTTCCTGTGAGGACTGGGTGCATATTCTGTGCGTGTGCCCATTATATTCCGACATAAGGGACCTTGAGGTTATGGGTATCAGGTTTAGTGGCGAGGTCTGTGACCATGTCCATCATGTCCAACTTTGCCAACTTTAGGAGTTATGCGAATGAGGTTTTTGCTCGACGACGTGTACAGAGGACATAAGAGTTGAAGCCCCCCATCGTCATCCTCTCCTTTTCTTTCTTTCTTCTTTCTTTTCTTCTCCTTTCTTTCTTTTCTTTTCAGATCCCGTTTCTACCCTTCCCATTTCCCCCCCCCCCCCCCTCCCTTCCAAAACTAGACCACAAGTCCGGGGTTGTAAGAAACCCAACTGGAAGTGACTTTATTGTCACGAAGCCTGACCAGAGGCTATATTCTGGTACCACGGGAGACAGGAGCCCGGTGGCCAGTCAGCTTATGTTGACTTGTCACACCTGCCTTGTAGAGGTAGGCCCCCTAGTGGGAGCATCGTGGTGGCTGTGGTTATTCCCATACCGCGGGACTTGAGCGCTTGCTCAGTGTGGAGTTGCATTCTCAACCGGGTGCCGTGACCCATAGAACGGAAGAGGTGTTAGATAGACCTCGACTCCTCATCAAGTGGGAAGTTCTCGCCTTACACATGACTTCAAATTGGTACTGGTGGTGGCACTTCGTGTCGCCCGAAGGGCGCTGGTCGACGCTTTGTATTGACCCCATGTGGGATGGCCCACCGTGAAATTAAGCCAACGTGGCAGGTGTTCACGTTAAGCGCTAGTGGAATCTGTCTCGGCTATTTGCAGTTTATTCTCATCACCAAAGTGGGAGTAGAGTGTAACGATCACAAATCGTTACAAGTATTTCTTTGATGATCTTCTCTTTCTAGTTTAGAAAGGAAAAACGACTTGAGACAAGGTTCACTATTTATAAAAGCTTTCCATTTTTGGAAAAGCTTAATTTTGGCGGAACCACCTTGTGGTTCTTTATAAACTACCTTTTTTTTTGCAACCACCTAGTGGTTGTCATTTGAAGTTATTTTTTTTGCAACCACCTAGTGGTTTTCATTTGAAGTTATTTTTTTTTTGCAACCACCTAGTGGTTTTCATTTGAAGTACTTTTTTTGCAACCACCTAGCGGTTTTCATTGGAAAGACTTTTTGTTGTAACCATCTATATGGTTTTCTTTTGGAATTTTTTTTTTTACCACCTAGTGCTTTTCAATGCAATCCTTAACCCTTCTGTCAATAACTAGGTCTGGCAGACCTTTTCCATTTTCAAGAAGGTTTTTTTAATATTAATATCGTAGCTACGTTGACGAAACTTTCTGACTTTGTCGGCGTACATTTCTTCTGTAGTTCGATGCGGACAAAAAATTAAAAAAACAAGTTTTTAGGGAGAAAACACGTTTTTTCTACAGCAACCCCTAGAATCAATAGAATAGGTCTGGCCAGACCTTGCGACATTTTCCTACATATCATATGAAAAAAAAGTTTTATAATTCATTGAAAACAATATTTTTTATCATAATCAGCTTCGCCACTCAGATAATTATTAATTTTTTATAGCACCGTTAAAAATATTACATTTTTTAGGGCTTTATCGAACATTTTCGAACTTACTAACTGCAGTTTCTCGCTGATTGCTTTATAGCGCTTGCACGTCATTAGGCTACATGCAAATTTTTTATAAACTGGCAAAAAATTTGTGAAAATCTGGGTAATAGCTTTTTAGTTCAAAATGAAGGTGAAGGTTCATAGTATATAATGAAGGTGAAAACATTATTATTGTTATTGAGTAAAAGTTAGTTGAAACTGTTAGAATCAATATCTTTTTACCTGTTTATAATGGCTGAAGATCTACAGCTATTCAATTGAATGAACGAATGAACGGCGAATGAACGAAGAAGAAAGAGAGAAATATCTTAGAAAATTTGTAGAAGTAGCAGTAGAGACTTCTCACTTGGACGAGTTTAGTGAGAACTGTTAGTGAGGATCGGTTGAAATTGAGAAAACCAATAACGATATTCTGAAGAAGTTGCAAACGATCGAGTTTTGATGTCGACGATTCATTACGACACGGAAGTAGTTGAAGAAAAAAATACCACAACCTATTCTTTTTTATAATAAATACAAAGGAGGAGTTGACGTCATGGACCAGATGTTAAGAACATACACTTGACAAGCGAAGAGATGACCGCTGGCATGTTTTCGACATGTTAGACGTTGCAGCATTGGCATCATACATGATTTATAAAAACGTGAATGACAGCAACGCAGATAACAAAATTGATTTTCGTCCAAAATTTCTGTATTCTCTGATCAAGGAGCCGGTGACACTTCAGATCGAAGTAAGGATGAACAATCCAAGGATAAAGTGGTGTTCGCCGTTAGAAATGGTATCGAATCCTTCTTCGGAGCACCAATAGGAAGTAGAATACCACAACCGAGTAGCTGTAAAAGAACTACGGTCTCGAAAATCTCATCTCATAAATGAAAACTCGTTACATGTCCTATTGCGAGCTTCGAAAACCATCAGTATCCACAAAATTATTTCAATCACGTCTTCCATTTTTTTATATTTTAAAAATATATAAAAATATTTTTTTTAATAATATATTTAATAACATATTTTAATAATATATCTTAAAACAAAGATTGCCAATTTGAATAAAATAAAATTTTGTTTGGGAATGCAGATGCCAGATCCTAAAAAATATTTTTCTATTTTACTTAAGAAAGACCAGATAAAACAGGATTTGTTGTAATTATTTAAACCTGTTTTGAACCGGTTTTCGGCATTGGGTTTTGGTTATTAGTGGTCGGGACATAAGCTATATAGTTTTGAAAATTTTTCGCTGGAGGGCGCCATGCTGGAGGCCGACCAATTTTGATGCGGTTTTCGACTTTATGTCATGCGTTCTACAAAGAGTGCCATGGAGGCTATATGGAGTTTAAAAATTTGTCGCTAAAGGACGCTGTTCACCTTTTAATAGGACAACGTAAAGATGCATATCTCAGCAACGGATCGGCCGATATTGATGCGGTTTTCAATTTTATGTCGTACAATCTATACAAAGTGTCATAGGCTATATGAAGTTTTACAAATGTTTCACTAGAGGGCGGTGTGCCGCTTTTAATAGAATAGACTATAAATCAGAGATAAGGAGATACGACACTCGATGACTCATCTCAAAAAATTTCGTTTGACGCGTATTTTTTATGCTCTGTTGAATTCACGTACACAATATGTGAGAGCTTGCCCTGTTGTTATTTTTGCTTATTGCCAATTTCATAGCAAATCGTTGAAATGTGTATCGAGTATGTTGAAAAAATTTCTGTGGCACTGTTAGAGGCTGCAGAAGAATTTCTACATCTGGGTATAACCACATCGGATTTTTCATAGCATTGGATAAGTCAGAGATACTACCGAAACTGGTGTGTCATGAAATCAAAAACTTCCGCGACATTTCAAAAGTCAAATAATATGGACAAAAAGAATTCCTTACGAATTGATATTATAGCTGACTGCTTGACTTCCAAATTCGACTTGCCTCGTTTGACACGCGCTGTCAATGCTACTATATTATCCCGAATTACTGGGTTATTGCGATAAAGTTGGCATTGAGGAATTAGGTGAAACAACAGTTGCTGTTTTCAGGTAATGGCCAGTAATAATAAAACATTATAGAGTTTTAAATTAATATACTTATTACTTTGCAGAAACGAAGACGTCGACTCACGTATTTCTACAAGTATCGTACGCGGCGCTGCCAATAATTTCATCGGTGACATTGAACGAGCCATTGATGATAACGTTAATAATTTGAGCGAACTTTTTCGTGATGGCCGCTATGTGCCCGGTGCTCGTGCCACTGAAATTGAACTTGCCACCCATCTGGCGGCATACGCTGACACACTCCCCGGATTGGAGCAATATGCTGTGGGAAAATTCGCGGTTGTTTTGAAAGTATTTTCGAAGGCATTAGCAGAGAATATTTGAAGTTATTTTTAGGCCTATCCAAAAGAAAAGGAACGTTACTTTGCCTGCTAGCTAGTAAACAATTCTGATAAGGTTAAAGTGTAGAATTTTACAAATAAAATCGATTTATATTAACAAAAATTTGGCTTTCTTTATTTTTTATATTTATATGCTATACTTTAGATATATAATTTAAATCTGTAAAAATCGCTTGTTTTGCCGTATCAGATAATCAGAACATTTAAGATTATAACAATATTTAATAAACTAATTTATTTGGCTGCGCACCAAATTGGGTGCAGACATGTTAGACATAACTGCAGACACGTTAGTTAGGCCCTTACGAACAGGGTTCAACCTCTGCTTCACCGATTTGCAACTCCTTGGTAAGCGTTTCAAAAAACATCTCCGGATTACTCTTAGCCAACAGCATGAATGTCAGCAAACGCATTTTCTTCATTGTTTGCTCATGATTGAGGCCCTGGAACATTACGAACTCCTTGTGATCCTCATAGAATTCTATATAAGATGGCAATTTATCCGACACAAAAATTGATTAGATCGTGTATTATGTCCCCTTCTAGGAAACACACTGGCTTAAATGCCAGCAATGGATTCAATAAAAAATTTTTGGGATCGGCCAAAGCAGTGACAACACATTTCATACTAACTTCGCGAGAAACACAAGCCGTTTCTTCAGTACATTTTTCTGGTAATTTAAACATTACTTTGGCGTAAAAGTCAAGATTTGTATCCTTAGTAACATCATGCAGAAGACGTTAAAGTTTTTGCTTTTGTTCGTCGGACGGAGGAGAATTGGAAAACTAGGCTTTAAGATGATCTACTTCAAAGAAGATTTCCAAAACTTGATCGCATTGTTTGGCAACTTGCACAAGATGATAAAAACATGATAACGTTGAGGCGATGTGGTATCCAAATTATTGAATAAGCGCCGCAATCTAGAAGAAAAGAAAGAATATCAAAAGAGAGACCATAAGCTATAATATGATGTTTTTACTTACGATTGCAGACAAACTTTTGCAAATGTAGCAAATTTTTGTACCGTGTTTTGACAATTATCATTTTCACCACACATAAACAAAAGAGGTAAAATTTTTGCAGTCAATATAAGCGGGTGCGATGGAGTAGGATGTCCCCCAAATTTTTTATTTTTAAAAGTTTATAGATAAAATATCTAATTTATATACATACATTATGGGGTCATTCAATTTGTTGCAGTGAAACACTTTTATTTATCAATTTTTTCTTATACAACAGAAGAGTCATATAAAAGACACATATATATTTTTTATTATTATTTTTAGTCAAATAAACTGCGACTGCATAAGTTTCAAGTTTCTATTTACTATTTAATTCTTTTTTATTTGAAAGGAAACAAAACTAGGGAGAAAAGTCATTAACAATTATTTAAAACAACAAGAAAATTGACCACAGTTTTTGACGTTTTGAATTAGAAACACCCCCTAGAATCGATACCATTGCAAAAGACGCCGATGCAGGTTTCCTAGGAAATCTGCACTAAATTCCGACTAATTTTGGCCGATTTTGCGATTGTATCGAGAAAAATGCATGTGGTTGTAACGAGTGTCTCATCTCATAATCTCTGCTATAAATGATGCATCTCACCAACGGAACGGCCAATTTTAATGCAGTTTCGACTTTATGTGGAAAAATTGATGCAGATATGAAGTTTCGAAAATTTTTCGTTGGAAGGCACTGTACACCTTTTCACAGAATAACATTACTACGCATATCTTAGAGACGGAGCGATCAATTTTGATGCGGTTTTTTACTTTATCTATATATGTATATAATAAAAGCAAACTTATGTTTGTTTCTTTGTTTAAAACTAATGATCTCAAGAACCGCTAAACCGATTTGAATGCTGTTTTCAACGTTGTGCTTTGATTATTAGTGGTCGTGACATGGGCTATTGGATGATACTGCCAACGTTTTATTATACTGTTACGGTTCCCCGTGGCGAAAGCAGTGCTCTGAACCCTATAAATGAGTGGATTATGCATTTGGAAAAGAAGATGGATATTCAAAAGTTAGAAACAGTGAATGAGCTGAAGGAGATTGTTCGTAATGCCATAAGTAAGGTTATGGAGAAGTTTGATGAAATTGCCCGTGAAACTAGCAACCTTAGATCCAATATTAGTGAAATCGATAAACGCATAAAGGATTTCGAATGAAAAAACATTAAAGTCGAAAGTCTCCTTGTGCAAGTGCAAGCTGAGAATGAAGAAATAAACAATGCTACTTTTTGCAAACGGAACAAAAGGCAAATCTCGTTGAGTGATCTTGGTCTGATTGGTAAAGGGAATGTGTCCATATTTGAGTCCCTTACGAAAAAAAATCGTGATATCATGCGACATGCCACCCAACTTAAACGGAAAGAAAAGTTGTTTGCTGCCTTCTCACAACGTGGATCCGTCTTTGTGAAAAAGAGCCGGGATAGTAAACTGCAGAGAGTTACGAGTGTGGACTGTTTGAAAATCATTGCAGGCATATCCGATTTGCCAGTAGCCTGAAGAATTCAACTCAAGAATTATCAATTTGTACCTTATTAACTCTGAACCCAGCGCCGGTGGAAGCAGGAAAGCTGAGATCGATATTTTCGTTCACATAATTTCTGGTTTGATTTTAAATGAAAATGTAAAATTTAAACAATACTTTGGTTTGTCAATTAGCTTAATTTCTACGCTTATAAATAATTTTGTTAAAATAAGTTAAAGTTCCAGAAGGGATTTAGTGACGTAATTATATTTAACAGTGATCGCAGGAGAGGTTACCTTAAATACTCTTAATGAATTTCAATTGCAAAAATGTTGATTTCCATAGCATCTGTTCTAATCCAAATTACATGAATAGTTTCTTTATCATTTCGCAAAACATAAGAAGCCTGCGCAAAAATTTTGACAATTTAGTATTACACCTTGATTCCTTTTTAACTAAGCCAGATTTTATTTTTTTGACCGAGACTTGGATATTTGACCATGAACAATCTCTTTTTCATATCCCGGGTTATAAATTGTTCGCGAATTGTAATAATAGTTTTGCTGCGGGTGGAGTAGCAGCATTTGTTAAATCTGATATAATTATTCAGCACCTTAATTATAATCTTAAAAGTTGCGACGTAATTAAACTTAAGTGCTCGCTAGGCAACCAGTCTTTTACATTTCTTTGTGTCTATAGATTCCACACTGGTGCTTCGCATGATGAATTTCTGTCTGAACTAAATCAACTCTTGGTTAATGGAAATTCAGGCAACTTAATTGTTCTTGGTGATATGAACTTGAATATTCTGCAAGATTCGTATTTTGTGGATAACTACCTACTTTTGTTAGCTTCATTTGGTCTTGAGTCTTGTATTAATGAGGCAACTCGAATCACAGATCATTCTGAATCATGTATTGGTCATATTTTCTCGCGTTTAACGCCTTCTAATAACTCTTTCTCTTTAAGCAGTTCTGTCTGTAACTTGTTATTAACTGATAACTGTCTTACATGCCTGAGTCTGGAAAATGTGATATACAATAACAATAGCATTCTTCGCCAGCCTACTAATGCTTTTAAAACTATTATTGATTTCAATTAACTTAACAACTTTCTCCGTTTGGAATCATGGATCGATATTTATAATGAAAGCAATCCTTCATTAGCATACAATCTTTTCGTCGATAGGTTAAAGTTTTACGTTGATCAATGTACCAAACGCGTTAAACTTAAACCTGTAAATAGACGGCTGAAACCGTGGATGACTTCGGAATTACTTGGGAAAATTTATAAAAAAAATAAGCTCTACAAACGGATGTATAAATCTCCATCTGATGTTAATCTTAAAGAGCGGAACAAGTCTCTTTGTAAAGAAGTTTCTAGGGAAGCTTCCGTTGCAAGAAACAATTTTTATATGAATGAACTTGACAGAGAGACTTGACAGAGTAAGTGGGGATTCCAAAAAGGAATGACTTTTAGTCAACTCTATTTTAAACAGAAGTTCCAACAAGAACATAATCCCTGATTTAATTTCAAATGGTGAGGTTTATTCCTCTGCATGTGATAAAGCTAACTTATTTAATGCCTTCTTCTCGACCATAGGGAGCGACACAATTTCCAATAATAGCCTTTCAAGTTCCTCATGTAATTGCCGGGTTGGTAACGAAATCCCGAAAGACAAAATCCCGAACGACTAAATCCCGAACGACAAAATCCCGAAATGACAAAATCCCGAAATAACAAAATCCCGAAATTACAAAACTAGTTTTTCGGTATTCTCCATCTTCTTGAACATTTTAAAACCACTAGCAAACAATTCCAAGAAAGTAATAAAAAATTACTCTAATTTTACTTCTCTAAAATTATTATTAAAAAATAAAAAAAAAACATTATTAAAAAAATTTTAGCAGAGCCCTCTCGGAGGCTCTGAGGTGAGGTGATGTGAGGTTTTTTGCATACAGGTTTTTCCGCGTATTTGCAGCCTTCGGCTGCGGCAGGGATCATAACCCTCAATCAGCAGAATCCTCACGGTCATGTGAAGTTTTTGGCATACAAGTTTTTTTGCGTATTGGCGGCCTTCGGCCGCGGCAGGGATCATAACCCTCAATCAGCAGAATCCTCACGGTCATGTGAAGTTTTTTGCATTCAGGTTTTTTCGCGTATTGGCCCTCTCGGAGGCTCTGAGGTGAGGTGATGTGAGGTTTTTTGCATACAGGTTTTTCCGCGTATTTGCAGCCTTCGGCTGCGGCAGGGATCATAACCCTCAATCAGCAGAATCCTCACGGTCATGTGAAGTTTTTGGCATACAAGTTTTTTTGCGTATTGGCGGCCTTCGGCCGCGGCAGGGATCATAACCCTCAATCAGAAGAATCCTCACGGTCATGTGAAGTTTTTGCATACAGGTTTTTCCGCGTATTGGCGGCCTTCGGCCGCGGCAGGGATCATAACCCTCTATCAGTAGAATCCTCACGGTCATGTGAAGTTTTGCATATTGGTATTAAAAATTTTTCGGGATTTTGTCGTTTCGGGATTTTGCCGCATCGGGATTTTGTAATTCGGGATTTTTACTGTCTCCCGTAATTGCCTAGATAATGAACCAGTAATTCCGAAACATTTTTTTTCAGACATACATATATCCTCTTTTGAAATCTTTAACATTATTATGTCACTTAAGAACTCTAATTCTTCCACAGAGGGAAGTTACTCTAGTAAAATTTTTAAAAAGATTGCTTTCAATATATCTGATGTTCTGAGTCATATATTTAACGCTAGTGTTATGTCCGGCATTTTTCCAACTGGGCTGAAGAAGGCTGAATAATTCCACTTTTTAAGAAAGGTGAAAAATCCTCAACTAATAACTATAGGCCAATTTCGATCCTACCAACGTTATCTAAAGTTTTTGAGAAAGCTGTTAAAGTTAGAATGGTTGATTTCTTAAATAAACAACAGTTCTTCAGTTCCTGCCAATTTGGTTTTAGAACTGGTCTATCAACTGAAGATGCACTTGTAAATTTCTGTACTCAGGTTAATGATAGTTTGAATTGCAAAAAAGTTGCTGGTGCTCTCTTTATAGACATAACCAAAGCCTTTGATACAGTCAATCATGGAATCTTGCTAAACAAGTTATTTAAATGTGGCTTTCGTGGATGTATTTACGAATGGCTTGTCTCATATTTGTCTAATAGAGTTAAATCAGTGCAAATTGATGGATTTTGCAGTAACACTACTTACATAAACATTGGAGTTCCTCAAGGCTCGGTATTGGGTCCTATATTATTCTTCATATTTATTAACTCAATTTTTTCACAACCATTTTTCAATAGACTGTGTCGAATCATTTAAATACCTTGGGATACTAATCGACTCGAAGTTAAGCTGGTTTAACCATATTGATGCCTTAAAAAAATATTTAAGGGCTTCTTTAAGGCACTTGTATTACCTGAAACCTTTTTGCTCCAAAAAGTTGCTCAAATGCATTTATTTTGGTATTGTTCAATCAAGACTTCAATATGGTCTAACTTGTTGGGGAGGTGCTCATATATATAAACTTAATCTCTTACTTGTTGCCCAGAAAAGAATGATTCGGTTAATATGCAATAAGAGCCGTTTTGCTAATAGCCTGGTTCTATTCAAGGATCTAAATATATTTCCTTTGAAAAACTTATTCTATTTTAAAGTTTTAAAAATGTTTTTTATTAAATCGGGATACCTGAAAAGTAGAATTCTGATAAATTATAACTTGAGGACTAACTATCGGAACTTGGCTGTGATTCCTTCTCACAAAATACAATAATTTCGTCGATCTTTTGCTTTCATTGCTCCTAGTATTTTTAATTGTCTTCCTTTGCAAGTTAGACGCCATAGAAGTTTACGGGTCTTTCTCAAGGAAATAAGAATTTGGCTTTTTAATTTGTCTTACTCGGATGTGAATAAGCTTTTAAATGTTTTGCATTGATTTTTATCTTTTGCCCTTGTCTCTCTTATGGTTTATTTATATTTAAGTTCTCGCTCATATGCCATTTGAATTTTCTTGTTAATCTATTACATGTAGTTGTCTCCGCATTCGACTCTAGTTCCTTGTGTTCTACAGAATGCGGCTTAGGTGTATTCAGTTATTGTATTATTGTATTGTATTAAATAAATAAATAAAATAAATAAAATAAAATAAATATATTTTCTAAATAAAAAAAAAAAAAAAGTAGATACGAAGCTAGACTACAGCCTAGACACTGAGTGCAGAACTAGAAAAGCTATGGTTGCGCAGCACTCTTGTAGGCAGATAATAGGCAGGAACTGGGTCTTTTCTCCGAAAATTGCACACTGGATATATGTGGCTAGATCCATTCTAATGTAAGGGATAGCAATATGATGGCGCTGGAAAAGTCGTCCAATCTGAGGCTCGTTAGCAAGATTCAAAGATAGGCCACGATCCTTATCAGTGAAGCAATGAGAACCACACCTACGGACACGCTAAGTATCCTTTTTCACCTTTATCCTTCAGACATCAATGGTAAAATGGTTGCGGTTAGCACGACCAGAAGGTTGAGTCAGTACAGCCAATGGGCCCAGTGTGACTACGTACATAGCGCTATTCTGAAAAGTCCTATGAATTCTACTGTTTTGGTGGACTACCAAAATCAGAACGGTATGACTTCCTTCCGGAGAAGATTGGCATACCGCTATCCACATGCAAACTTCTTTTCCTAAGGGAAGCAATTACAACTGCGTTGTTGCACGAATGATTTGGCCGACACTTAATATGAGGAGATCAAGACGTCTCCGAACTTTCCAGACTAAGTGCACAGCAGAATTGGTTGCGGTACTTACGGGACACTACCTAATAGGAAGGCATGCAGCGAGGCTGGAAGTGGCTTTAAATTACTTCTGTAGGACTTGTATGGACCCGCAGGAGAAAAAAAAATATGTTCCATATTTTCTGTGGTTGTGCGGCATTGGCCAATAAGAGATTCAGGTTTCTAGGGTCTCACTTCTTTCAGTCTCTGACTGAATTAAAGGATATAAACTAACTGGAATTGAGGAGCTTTGTCGGCAGCTCGAGCTGGTTTACAGCGACTTAATTGCAGCGAGCTATTAAGGTTTATTCGTTCGTGGGTCTAACGAGGGGGCGTCAGTCCTTTGGCATCACAATGGGCCTTACAGGCCTAAGTGAGCTATTAAATAACCGGCTCCCACTAAAGCTAACTCAACCCGTGGAAAATGATAATTTGTATAGCAATATTTGTATGCGTAATTTTTTGTATGTACTTTTCCAAGTAAATCAATTTATTATTGCTTCTGTTTTTCATGTCTCTGCTTAAAATATTCATTTAAGGCTTAAATTATATACCATACTACTTAACGATTAATCGTTCCAAAATACAGCAGGTAACATATAGCTAAAAAATGCATGTCTATTTACTGAAATATTCAAAAATACATAGCATAATAAAAAGCGTTAGCAGTTCCTTTAGAAATTGCTAAAGTAGATATTAAGTGTACCTAAATATTATTTGGTGATATAAAAAGGAAATAAAAACTTAAAATCTGCATTATTGTAACTTACATATTCCGCCAAGCCAAAACAAAATTTTATCAAAGTTAAACAAGTAAGAGCGTTAACTGTGGCCTGGCCAAAGCTCATATACACTACACCCGCATCTGTGAGGATAAAGTGGAAGTGAGGATAAAAAGTAAAAGGCAGATGACGCCCACTTTCATATCACTTACAGATATTATACCAGTGGGTGTGTCACGCTCATTTTTGGTGCGACGACTCTCACTAAAACGGTAAGCGCGGCACTAAAATTTCAGCTTCAGAGCCGGACTACAAGCTGAGAAATTTAGCTCTCAAATTGGATGCATTCATATTTACCAAAAAATTAGGCGTGACAGTAGTTCGATTTTTTGACCATGTTCGACATCAAAGAGCTCTAAATGGAAGAGAATATTCCTGCTGAATTTCATGATGATGCTTCGACCCGTTTTCCTGTAATCGTGGTTTTTGTCACCAGTGGGCGGACCACGCCCATATTTAGAAGTATATTTAAGTCCGAGACAGTAGACTCGGAAATTCAATTTCAAATGCGCTTTACAAGCGGAGAAATCGAGTTATAAGCACGGGAATATTCATATTTCCTATAAAAAGTAATCGTGATTTCCACAGACAGACAGGCAGATGGACAGAGAGACAGGCAGATGGACAGACAGACGGACGACATGGCTAAATGCTAAACACGGAAGAACAAAGTGAATATATCCTCATCCCTTCGAGTGTAGGGTATAAAAACAAGGACAGCACGAGCACTCAGATCTCTTTCGCAATCTGAGACTGTACAGCAAAGACATTCCCGTTGTCCTTACAACGGTCGATACAATATAGGAGCCGTAGAGAGAAAACGGAAGAGCAAAGACAACTCCGTCTAAGTTCACAGTAAGTGCACAGCAGAATTGGTTGCGGTACCTACGGGGCACTACCTAATAGGAAGGCATGCAGCGAGGCTGGGAGTGGGTTCAAGTGACTTCTGCAGGTTTAGAGATAGAGAGGAAACGGAAGAGCAAAGACAGGTCCATCTAAGTTCACAGCAGTCAATACAAACTAGAAACCGTAGAGAGGCAACGGAAGAACTAAGACCGACCCGTCGAAGTTCACAGCGGTCGATATATTCTAGAAATCGAAGAAAGGAAGCCGAGGACCAATGGCTTATAGCGCGGAGCAATCGATCCTTAGCCTAGTTCGCATTTCTTGTGAACACTTCCATTCCTCTTGCTGATTTGTCTCACGCTCTTTGTATCGCCTTTGTCTAGAAGCTTATGAATGAAGACGATTTTGAGTTTGTTCTTGCGTTTTGCCTAACCGTTTTCTGGTTTGTCTAACACGCTGAGTCGATTTGTACTCTGTATTCTAAGTTGGGATCTTAGACGGGTCTGACGTTACTTCCCGGCTTCCTCCCTCTGATTTTTCGAGTGTATAGACAGCGGTGAACTTCGACGGGCCTTTCTTTGGTTTTCCGTTTCTTTTCGACAGACTAGGGTCTGTATTCACCGCTGTAAACTTAGACGGAGCTGTCTTTGCTCTTCCGTTTCCTCGTGCTGTCCTTGTTTTTACCCCTACACCCGAAAGGATGAAGGTATATTCACTTTGTGCTTCCGTGTTTAGCATTTCCGCATTTAGCCATGTTCGTCAGTCTGTCTGTCCATCTGCCTGTCTGTCTGTGGAAATCACGATTACTTTTTATAGGAAATATGAATATTCCCGTACCTGTAGCTCAATTTCTCCGCGTGTAAAGCGAATTTGAAGCTAAAACTTTATTTCCGAGTCTACTGTCTCGGACTTAAATATACTTCTAAATATGGGCGTGGTCCGCCCACTGGTGACAAAAACCACGATTACAGGAAAACGGGTGGAAGCATAATCATGAAATTCAGCAGGAATATGCTGAATATTCTCTTCTATTTAGAGCTCTCTGATGTCAAACATGGAAAAAATCGAACTACTGTCACGCCTAATTTTTTTGTAAATATGAATGCATCCAATTTGAGAGCTGAATTTTTTAGCTTGTAGTCCGGATCTGAAGCTGAAATTTTAGTGCCGCGTTTACCGTGTTAGTGAGAGTCGTTGAACCAAAAATGGGCGTGACACACCCACAAGTATAATATCTGTAATGGATATGAAAGTGGGCGTCACCCGCCTTTCACTTTTTATCCTTACTTCGACAGATGCAGGTGTAGGGTATACGAGCTTCGGCCAGGCCACAGTTAACGCTCTTACTTGTTTTACTTTGATTAAATTTTGCTATCATGTTGGTATTTTGTTATAAAATGTATTTTTTTAAATATTGTTCTTTATAGAACAATGTTGGCTTGGCGGAGTATGTAAGCAACAATAATGCAGATTTTAAGCTACTGTTATTAAGCTACTGTGAAAATCGGGAACAGGAAACGGAGGAGCTTCACCAATTACGCACAAGGGTTTGGCGTGTTAGACAAACTAGAAACCAGTTAGGCGAAACGCAAGAACAAACTTAAAATCGTCTTCATTAACAGGCTTTTAGACAAAGAGGAAACAGAGAGCGTGAGACAAATCAGCAAGAAGAAACACGTTAGCAAGGAATGCGAACTAGGCTATGGATCGAAGAAGATCGAAAAAGATAATTAGATCATAAAACGGTTAATTTCAAATAACGTCTTTTGGAACCAATATCATCAATGAAAGAGGGTTCATGTCAATGTTCAAAGTGCAGGGTCATCGAATCGAATCACTTCAACCTGCAGAAAATCAAAATCCAAAATTTTTACAAATGTACTTCGTCGGAGATATGAACAAACAAGTATAGTTACGCTACAGTAATTTCAGATACCACAAGGCAAATATTACTCTGCAGCTCCAGGAGATGATCCCCAATACGTAGCTGTTTGTTCATAGCTTTAAATGTGAATTGTAACCAAGGTTTTCAACCTCAGCCGAAATCTGCCACCTCGTAATAAAACAAAATTTAGCATTTCCGGTAGTAGGCTTAGTTTTTTTTTTTATATAGCATCAAAAACGAAATAAATTTTAACATAGATTCAATGCGCAGGTGTTCATTGCTTTAAGCCTTGAGGATTTTTGGTATTGGAGTACGCTTGTTGTGTGTTTGAGCTTTTTATTAAGACTGAGAAAATTTTATTAGAAAATGATACAGAACGAATATGTGTGTAGATATTAATTCAGAATAAAATACAAAGTATGAAATAATAAAGTAGAACTTGATTGTTCTCCAACACCCTCTCTCAATCAGGTTCAATTCCCAAGAGTATTCTAAATTTTTCCAGAATTTGAGCAGTCAATGGTTTAGTCATAATATCTGCAATCATATCTTGGCTCGGGCAATAAATGCAAGAAATTATATCTTTTTCAATGTAGTCCTTCACAAAGTGCTTTCTCATATCGATGTGTTTGGTTCTGTTACTTAACTTCTCTTCTTTGATTAGACGCAGGCAACTCTGGTTGTCCTCAAATATTACGGTTGGAAGTTCTTGTGTTAGATTGATGTCGTTTAAGAGACGACGTAACCAAATTCCCTCTTTGCAAGCATCTGATAGGGCGATAAATTCTGCCTCTGCTGACGACAATGAAACACAGTTCTGTTTGCGACACGACCAACTTATAGATCCGCCGTTGACCATGAACACGTAACCGGAATTAGATTTTCTATCTGTTCTATTTTCTGCCCAATTGGCATCTGCATATCCTACTAATTTATTTGTATCTGTATGTGTCTGACTTAGACGTAAATAATACTTGCTTGTACCCTTTAAATATTTTATTACTCTCTTCGTTTCGTCCTGTAATTGATTTTTTTTTTGAGACAACAAGCCGAGTGCAAGGCCAACTTTTTTTTTGTTATGAAAAAAAAAAATTGACATGACATCTAATCGACAGGCGATTGACCGCGCCGGCCTCGCAGCAGGCCTTGACTTTTTCTTCCACCTTGTTGAAAGGCGACAATGGTCAAGGCTTACTTAGCTGATGGTTGTTGTTGTTGTATGGAAATTTGAGAAAAGAAATAAATTTTGGGAAAAAGGGAGTCAAGTTTTGAAAGCGGTCACGTGCGGTTGTCCCAATAAGATTTTACGGAAATTTTGGCCACCGGAAAGTTTGGTTTTGAAAAGGCGCTGGAGAGTATTGTACGGTACCAGGCCGTGAATTTGTTATAGTTGAAAAATCGTGACATTAAAGAAATAGTGCGATAAGAATATCACTATTAAGAAATCGAAGAATAGTTGCGATTTTATTGCGTAAAATTTGTTGCAAATGTTACACGCATGTGGTGCGATTTGAAGCGTTACAGATTGTTTCGCATGAACTGGATTTTATTGGAACCGCAGCATGCAAATTACAAGCTGCTCGCAACAGACTGTTTAACACTCGCATGAACAGCAAATTTTCACTCCTCTTGTGAACAGTAATTACCCGGGTAGAGAAAAGTGATATGGGAGTATTTTGAATAAAATCGAAGGAAATTATCATTGTATACTTGTTTCTTTGTATATTTGCATTTCTAGCAGAAGTCTGCTGAAATATTTTTCGGATCCTTATGATCCTAACCTGTTGTTTGGTAATTAAAGTAATGGAGAATCCAAGAAATCCCCGTGTATACATTTTTTATACCTGTTGAAGGCTAAAGTTTTTTATAGCCAGGGAAATAGGAAATTCAATTTTCACAAATCGAAAAAAATTTCATAGGACTGCGATTTTTAAAGTTAGGATAATTAGGAACTCTGTGATAACTCATTCCGATTGCGTTTCTAACCGTTTATGGCTTAGAGTTCATAGCAATTTCGTAGCTCATTTTTTTATCCAATTTCATAAAGTAAACAGACCAAATGAACAAACTGAAGCCATGGAGCATTTTCAAATTCTTTCTGAACAGTCTGTTGCAAGGTAAATAAAAATATTTTTTTATTTAGGTAACAATTGTAACCCGTATCATATTTCTTTAGGCTTTCATATGAGAAGTGGTCTTTATCGTAATGTAACAACTGACAACTTTTTTATATAGCTTTCACTGGCCAAGAAACTGCTGTATTGGGGGATCTCTTTTCGGAACACTAAAGAAAAGTAAGTCCTATTTATTGGATTCATCAGAACAAAAGACAACAAAAGGCAGAGCAGAATAGTCATTTGGCTATTTGGCTTTGGACAAAATGTTATATTGTGCTCCTATATCCCGAAAAAGGAAGGGGTGTTGTTTTGTTGTCATCAATTTACCAAACTGAAATTATCCATTCCTGTAACGTGACAAAAGCAGGAGCCGATAATATGGCCAATAAGAGATTCAGGTTTCTAGGGTCTCACTTCTTTCAGTCTCTGACTGAATTAAAGGATATAAACTAACTGGAATTGAGGAGCTTTGTCGGCAGCTCGAGCTGGTTTACAGCGACTTAATTGCAGCGAGCTATTAAGGTTGATTCGTTCGTGGGTCTAACGAGGGGGCGTCAGTCCTTTGGCATCACAATGGGTCTTACAGGCCTAAGTGAGCTATTAAATAACCGGCTCCCACTAAAGCTAACTCAACCCGTGGAAAATGATAATTTGTATAGCAATATTTGTATGCGTAATTTTTTGTATGTACTTTTCTAAGTAAATCAATTTATTATTGCTTCTGTTTTTCATGTCTCTGCTTAAAATATTCATTTAAGGCTTAAATTATATACCATACTACTTAACGATTAATCGTTCCAAAATACAGCAGGTAACATATAGCTAAAAAATGCATGTCTATTTACTGAAATATTCAAAAATACATAGCATAATAAAAAGCGTTAGCAGTTCCTTTAGAAATTGCTAAAGTAGATATTAAGTGTACCTAAATATTATTTGGTGATATAAAAAGGAAATAAAAACTTAAAATCTGCATTATTGTAACTTACATATTCCGCCAAGCCAAAACAAAATTTTATCAAAGTTAAACAAGTAAGAGCGTTAACTGTGGCCTGGCCAAAGCTCATATACCCTACACCCGCATCTGTGAGGATAAAGTGGAAGTGAGGATAAAAAGTAAAAGGCGGATGACGCCCACTTTCATATCACTTACAGATATTATACCAGTAGGTGTGTCACGCTCATTTTTGGTGCGACGACTCTCACTAAAACGGTAAACGCGGCACTAAAATTTCAGCTTCAGAGCCGGACTACAAGCTGAGAAATTTAGCTCTCAAATTGGATGCATTCATATTTACCAAAAAATTAGGCGTGACAGTATTTCGATTTTTTGACCATGTTCGACATCAAAGAGCTCTAAATGGAAGAGAATATTCCTGCTGATTTTCATGATGATGCTTCCACCCGTTTTCCTGTAATCGTGGTTTTTGTCACCAGTGGGCGGACCACGCCCATATTTAGAAGTATATTTAAGTCCGAGACAGTAGACTCGGAAATTCAATTTCAAATGCGCTTTACAAGCGGAGAAATCGAGTTATAAGCACGGGAATATTCATATTTCCTATAAAAAGTAATCGTGATTTCCACAGACAGACAGGCAGATGGACAGAGAGACAGGCAGATGGACAGACAGACGGACGACATGGCTAAATGCTAAACACGGAAGAACAAAGTGAATATATCCTCATCCCTTCGAGTGTAGGGTATAAAAACAAGGACAGCACGAGCACTCAGATCTCTTTCGCAATCTGAGACTGTACAGCAAAGACATTCCCGTTTGTCCTTGCAACGGTCGATACAATATAGGAACCGTAGAGAGAAAACGAAAGAGCAAAGACAACTCCGTCTAAGTTCACAGTAAGTGCACAGCAGAATTGGTTGCGGTACCTACGGGGCACTACCTAATAGGAAGGCATGCAGCGAGGCTGGGAGTGGGTTCAAGTGACTTCTGCAGGTTTAGAGATAGAGAGGAAACGGAAGAGCAAAGACAGGTCCATCTAAGTTCACAGCAGTCAATACAAACTAGAAACCGTAGAGAGGCAACGGAAGAACTAAGACCGATCCGTCGAAGTTCACAGCGGTCGAAATATTCTAGAAATCGAAGAAAGGAAGCCGAGGACCAATGGCTTATAGCGCGGAGCAATCGATCCTTAGCCTAGTTCGCATTTCTTGTGAACACTTCCATTCCTCTTGCTGATTTGTCTCACGCTCTTTGTATCGCCTTTGTCTAGAAGCTTATGAATGAAGACGATTTTGAGTTTGTTCTTGCGTTTTGCCTAACCGTTTTCTGGTTTGTCTAACACGCTGAGCCGATTTGTACTCTGTATTCTAAGTTGGGATCTTAGACGGGTCTGACGTTACTTCCCGGCTTCCTCCCTCTGATTTTTGGAGTGTATAGACAGCTGTGAACTTCGACGGGCCTTTCTTTGGTTTTCCGTTTCTTTTCGACAGACTAGGGTCTGTATTCACCGCTGTAAACTTAGACGGAGCTGTCTTTGCTCTTCCGTTTCCTCGTGCTGTCCTTGTTTTTACCCCTACACCCGAAAGGATGAAGGTATATTCACTTTGTGCTTCCGTGTTTAGCATTTCCGCATTTAGCGATGTTCGTCAGTCTGTCTGTCCATCTGCCTGTCTGTCTGTGGAAATCACGATTACTTTTTATAGGAAATATGAATATTCCCGTACCTGTAGCTCAATTTCTCCGCGTGTAAAGCGAATTTGAAGCTAAAACTTTATTTCCGAGTCTACTGTCTCGGACTTAAATATACTTCTAAATATGGGCGTGGTCCGCCCACTGGTGACAAAAACCACGATTACAGGAAAACGGGTTGAAGCATAATCATAAAATTCAGCAGAAATATGCTGAATATTCTCTTCCATTTAGAGCTCTCTGATGTCAAACATGGAAAAAATCGAACTACTGTCACGCCTAATTTTTTTGTAAATATGAATGCATCCAATTTGAGACCTGAATTTCTCAGCTTGTAGTCCGGATCTGAAGCTGAAATTTTAGTGCCGCGTTTACCGTGTTAGTGAGAGTCGTTGAACCCAAAATGGGCGTGACACACCCACAAGTATAATATCTGTAAGGGATATGAAAGTGGGCGTCACCCGCCTTTCACTTTTTATCCTTACTTCGACAGATGCGGGTGTAGGGTATATGAGCTTCGGCCAGGCCACAGTTAACGCTCTTACTTGTTTTACTTTGATTAAATTTTGCTATCATGTTGGTATTTTGTTATAAAATGTATTTTTTTAAATATTGTTCTTTATAGAACAATGTTGGCTTGGCGGAGTATGTAAGTAACAATAATGCAGATTTTAAGCTACTGTTATTAAGCTACTGTGAAAATCGGGAACAGGAAACGGAGGAGCTTCACCAATTACGCACAAGGGTTTGGCGTGTTAGACAAACTAGAAACCAGTTAGGCGAAACGCAAGAACAAACTTAAAATCGTCTTCATTAACAGGCTTTTAGACAAAGAGGAAACAGAGAGCGTGAGACAAATCAGCAAGAAGAAACACGTTTGCAAGGAATGCGAACTAGGCTATGGATCGAAGAAGATCGAAACAGATAATTAGATCATAAAACGGTTAATTTCAAATAACGTCTTTTGGAACCAATATCATCAATGAAAGAGGGTTCATGTCAATGTTCAAAGTGCAGGGTCATCGAATCGAATCACTTCAAACTGCAGAAAATCAAAATCCAAAATTTTTACAAATGTACTTCGTCGGAGATATGAACAAACAAGTATAGTTACGCTACAGTAATTTCAGAGACCACAAGGCAAATATTACTCTGCAGCTCCAGGAGATGATCCCCAATACGTAGCTGTTTGTTCATAGCTTTAAATGTGAATTGTAACCAAGGTTTTCAACCTCAGCCGAAATCTGCCACCTCGTAATAAAACAAAATTTAGCATTTCCGGTAGTAGGCTTAGTTTTTTTTTTTTTTATATAGCATCAAAAACGAAATAAATTTTAACATAGATTCAATGCGCAGGTGTTCATTGCTTTAAGCCTTGAGGATTTTTGGTAGCGAGAGTGAGCGAGCCAGCAATATCAGGGATTGCTGCGATTTTTAAATTTTTTGTAATTGATTTTTTTTTTTTGAGACAACAAGCCGAGTGCAAGGCCAACTTTTTTTTTGTTATGAAAAAAAAAATTGACATGACATCTAATCGACAGGCGATTGACCGCGCCGGCCTCGCAGCAGGCCTTGACTTTTTCTTCCACCTTGTTGAAAGGCGACAATGGTCAAGGCTTACTTAGCTGATGGTTGTTGTTGTTGTATGGAAATTTGAGAAAAGAAATAAATTTTGGGAAAAAGGGAGTCAAGTTTTGAAAGCGGTCACGTGCGGTTGTCCCAATAAGATTTTACGGAAATTTTGGCCACCGGAAAGTTTGGTTTCGAAAAGGCGCTGGAGAGTATTGTACGGTACCAGGCCGTGAATTTGTTATAGTTGAAAAATCGTGACATTAAAGAAATAGTGCGATAAGAATATCACTATAAGGAAATCGAAGAATAGTTGCGATTTTGTTGCGTAAAATTTGTTGCAAATGTTACACGCATGTGGTGCGATTTGAAGCGTTACAGATTGTTTCGCATGAATTGGATTTTATTGGAACCGCAGCATGCAAATTACAAGCTGCTCGCAACAGACTGTTTAACACTCGCATGAACAGCAAATTTTCACTCCTCTTGTGAACAGTAATTACCCGGGTAGAGAAAAGTGATATGGGAGTATTTTGAATAAAATCGAAGGAAATTATCATTGTATACTTGTTTCTTTGTATATTTGCATTTCTAGCAGCAGTCTGCTGAAATATTTTTCGGATCCTTATGATCCTAACCTGTTGTTTGGTAATTAAAGTAATGGAGAATCCAAGAAATCCCCGTGTATACATTTTTTATACCTGTTGAAGGCTAAAGTTTTTTATAGCCCGGGAAATAGGAAATTCAATTTTCACAAATCGAAAAAAATTTCATAGGACTGCGATTTTTAAAGTTAGGATAATTAGGAATTCTGTGATAACTCATTCCGATTGCGTTTCTAACCGTTTATGGCTTAGAGTTTATAGCAATTTCGTAGCTCATTTTTCTATCCAATTTCATAAAGTAAACAGACCAAATGAACAAACTGAAGCCATGGAGCATTTTCAAATTCTTTCTGAACAGTCTGTTGCAAGGTAAATAAAAATATTTTTTTATTTAGGTAACAATTGTAACCCGTATCATATTTCTTTAGGCTTTCATATGAGAAGTGGTCTTTATCGTAATGTAACAACTGACAACTTTTTTATATAGCTTTCACTGGCCAAGAAACTGCTGTATTGGGGGATCTCTTTTCGGAACACTAAAGAAAAGTAAGTCCTATTTATTGGATCCATCAGAACAAAAGACAACAAAAGGCAGAGCAGAATAGTCATTTGGCTATTTGGCTTTGGACAAAATGTTATATTGTGCTCCTATATCCCGAAAAAGGAAGGGGTGTTGTTTTGTTGTCATCATTTTACCAAACTGAAATTATCCATTCCTGTAACGTGACAAAAGCAGGAGCCGATAATATGGCCAAATGCTCAATCAATATACAAACAAACGGAAATCGATGGCCTTTGGAAGTTTTCAATAATATGCTTGACATATCAGCGAAGAATATGATGCAAGTTGGCGTTACGCATATGTGCATATGTGCTTACAGAAACTAAATGCCAGAATTGCTATATGTCGTAAAATTATTTATATAGTGACTTATTGTAAATAGCTTAAGAATAATTTACTAGTTTAAATTAATATACGTAATTTAATTTATAATAAAGTAAAAATAAATATAAACTAAGTGTTCTTTTCTCATAAAAAATTCTTAGGATTTAATTGCCTTTCACACCTTTTACACCTCTTGTTGGATGGATAAAATCTACTTTGTATTCTAAAACTATAATTTTAGTAAATTAATTTAAATAATTACATTGATTTTGTTATTATTTTATACATTCGAGATATTAGCAACATATGAGATGTCAAAATTGGATGAAAAATCAATTTATTTACCCGGGTAGTTACTGTTCGCTTTAAGGGAAAAATCGAAAAATTGACGAAAAAAAGCGGAAAAAATTATATTTTTAAAATGATTTGTAGCTATTCTTGTAGAAAACAAAAATTTAGTCACTGAGTCGGAGCAAAATGTTAATAAAGAATTAAATGCCCGAGATATTGACGAGCAAAAACTGCGATATTTACCCGGGTAGTTACTGTTCATGTGAGTGTTAAAGTTTCTGATTGCTGATTGAGATTGCAGATTAACCCTAATACGTTGTTGGGGTCATTTCATGACCCAAAATGACTTTACGCTCCATTCCTAAGCACAAATTATAATATAATTAAATTTCCCGACAGCTCAGTGCATGAATTTGGACTTTGCGCTATTTTATGCTATTTTGGACATTTTTGTTCTATTGGGTACCTGGCAATGCCACCACTATGCAAAGAAGTCGTTTGGGTCATCCTGTGACCCACATATGTTTTTCATGTGCCGTTAGTATATTTTTCAAATAGAGGGATCCGTTTGAGTGCTGGAAAGGATTTGTTGTTTTTCTTTATAAAATGACAAGTAACAGAGACTAGAAATTCCTCAATATGGTGAAGTGGGTACAAAGGAGCGCAAAGGTAAAAAAATCTATGATTTATTATTCTGTAACAATTGCTCTGGTAGTTTCTTTCGTTTATGGCTTAGTCACTGACGGTTGGATAAATAAATAACGTTTTTGAGGACGATAACGACTGTTGCTTTGACAAAGCAAGTATGGCTGAAGATCAGGGTTATATGATCGAACACCAAGCAAGTAAATCCAGTGAAAGATTCGAAAGATATTGAAACGACATTTACAATGAAAATTGCACCCAAGTGGATAATCTTCCGAGTAAGGACAATTTCTTAGATTTTGTTTCTTGGAATATGAATCCCTCAGAGCGTGCACTGCCTCAAACGTAAGCTGAAAACATAATTCAAGGTCATATAGGAATAACGTCATTTGCATTGAAGCGAATTCCAGCAATGGTCGACTTTTTCAAATTGTGCATTACAAACTCTGTAAAACAACTATGTTTTTCGTTTTATAATATTCCTATAAATATGCAGGGAAGAAGATTAAGTGGTGAGACCTACAAAGATTTAGATACAATTGATTTGCCTGCTCTCAATGCATTTATCTGCGGATAGAAATTAGACAACTGCACAAGACATCCTGAAAGCAGTAAAAGCTTATTCAGAACACGGTATTAGTTTCGAGTGTTGTGTGAAGTGCTTCCATTTGCTTTCGAATCAAACCGTGACTGTCGGCAGCGGTGCTGAAAACAATACCATGTATGCTTCCGGCTTGATTCGAAAGCAAATACAGGCACTTCAGAAAACCCTTGAAACTGATACTGTGTCTTGAACAAGCATTCAAGACGTCCTATGCTGCTTTCCAAAAGTATAGGAACAAGTTGTACAGACATCTATTGATCTTACAGCAACTTAGTATGCAAGTAGTACAACATATGGCTAGACAAAACGCCTACCCCGTACATCAGTGTCCACTGCAATTGGTCATAAAGAACAGCACTTTGAAGAAAACGGAACATCGAACTTAGAGAAGAGAAAGGCTTCAGAACGAAAGCGTTGTGGTTTGTGTCCTGCTGGGGAAAAAAATAAAAACGTATATCTCATGCTTTACATGCAATACCCAAGTATGCTGTCATCATGGTCAAACATCAACTTTAACCATTATCATTATAATTACTATCATATTCAATAAGTATTCCATGCTTTAAAGACATTTTAATAAAAACAAGTAAAGGCGTTAACTTCGGCCTGGCCGAAGGTTATATACCCTACACCCGTATCTGTCGAAGTTACGATAAAAAGTAGGCGGGTGACGCCCACTTTCATTTAATTTACAGATAGTAAATTTTGATATATTAACTCATTTACAGCACCGCTTTTCTTAACAAACACCTCATTATATGGTATGGTATACCAGTGGGCGTGTCACGCCCATTTTCTGTGAGATAACTTTTTCTTTTATTATTATTTTTTAGAATATTTTTAAGAGCATATTTGTGCCAAATCTCAAGACTACATCTCCATTCGTTCTTCTCTAATCGTGATTTTCGTCGCCAGTGGGCGGACCACGCCCATTTTTGGGAATGTCTTTAAGTTTGAGACCATGGATTCAGGAATGACATTTTAGCTTTAAACTCGCTCTACAAGCTGAGAAATTGTGCTAAAAGCACGGGAAAATTCATACTTTCTATAAAAAGTAGGCGTGGCACTGGACCGATTTTCTCCATTTTCAATACCAAACAGCCTATGGTGACAAAGAATATTCGTACCAAATTTTATGACGTTAGCTCTATTCGTTCTCCTGTAATCGTGATTTCTACAGACAGACAGACAGACAGACAGACAGACAGACAGACAGACAGACAGACAGACGGACGGACATGGCTAAATCGAATCAGGAGGTGATTCTGAGCCAGAATATATATACTTTTCTATACCTGCCACGCCTCCTTTAATGCGTTACAAACGGAAGAACAAAGTGAATATACCCTCATCCCTTCGGGTGTAGGGTATAAAAATATTTTAAGACTTTTATTTAAAGTTATATCTTTAAATAAAACCCATGGGGTCATAAAATGACCCAAACGCAACGTATGTAACTTTTTCTTAACAACGTATGAGGGTTAAGTGACAGTGTTATCTTAAATAAGAAAAAAAAAGAAAGGAGGGACTGTGGCACAATAAGGTGCCTTTTTCTTTCGTTGATTTTAACATCCATTCGACCAACCAACGACCTACGATTGTTACATAAATTTTCGGCGGCTGAGTTAAAAAGATTGTTCCTCATTGGCCGTTGTGCAGACAGTGATCCAGTTCCATCTCACTCGACTGCCCCAGCTAAGTTTAAACCGGAGGAGCAGCGACGTACCTTCCCGTTATAAAGGATAATTGAAGGATCTGACCCCTAGAGGCCATCCTGGTGACCATCTTCCAAGGACGGATCATTGTGTCATGTTTGTTTTTATTTTGCTGTTAAACTTTTTAAAATTTGCTGATTCAATGCTCTAATTAACGTTAGTTACTGTAACTTGAACTCAATCGTCCTTTTTGACTTTAGTGAATTGTCTTGTTTGATGAGTATCGAATAATTTATAAGCCTATTTAAACCTGTCTTTCGAATTAAATTAGAATCAAAATATCAGTTGATTCTCTTGTTTTGTGATTGCTTCCGTATTCGTAGATATTTCTTAAGTTTCATTCCAGAATGACTTTAAGTTCTTCACTTCGATTCTCCGCGGGATTGTGCACAATCGTCGCGCTGAAAGGTGAGTGATTTTTGGTGTTTTTATGTACTATATGGATTGGATCGAAAGCAGAAGCAATTGATTTTTTTTATTTAATAAACGTGTTTAAGAAGTTCAAGCTTTAAGTTTTTTTGTGAGAATTTCCCTTTGGTTACTCTTGAAATTAATAATTATAATAGCTGTTACATAAATTCTGAGTCCTTTCCTTGCACGAAATCTTCGCAATATAGTTGAAGCATACAAATGTAAAATCTTAATTACTTATAGTTTGATTTATGTTTAATGATAATTACATAGCCGAAACATGGACATAGTTTTTTTTTATTTTTCAATACACGCATACTTTTGATTAAGTGGTTACGTAGTACATAAACCTTGAAGGTTCATCAAATAGTGTAAATTTGCTTCATTGTACTTTAAATTAATTAGATGAAGATACTAAACCCATGTTTGTAAAATATTCAAATAATCGTTTTAAACTATTTCCAATTCTAAATGGAACCAGAATTTTCCTTGTCAATAAATTTCATTAAATAGTTTGGGTTTGTTAAAAATGGAGTAATTTCTTTTTAACAATGGGTGGGGAATGACGGGGTAAAGGATATGGCAACGTAAAGTGAGTATGGGGTCGCTTAAGATGAGGCCAAAGAAGCGACCATAGGTAGGGTAGGGTTAAGTCGGCCATCCAGCTAGCCACTTGCCGCTGATAAATTTTCCATTAAAGATAGGTTAAATTTAGTACTATTTTTTTTTTATTTTTCCTTTTGGTTTTCTTTTCCTGGTAATGTTGCTTCCTTTAGATCTTTCCTGTCTCGTTTCTTTCCTATCCCTCTTCCTTCTACTATCCTTCATTTACAGTCGCGGTTTTTTTTTATAAAAATTTATATAATTTTTTTTTGTAACGTTGAGGGAGACAAAACCCCCCCATGCTGAGCCAAGCCGGTGCACCAACACCACGCCGTCTCTATTCGAATACCATCTGATTCAGATCCACTGAATCTAACGAAACAACAAGAATCAAAAATGTTACAGAATTGGAGAACCATTACCAGACTTGCAGTTAGTGATTGATTCAGATAAGCGACCACTACGAGAACATCAGGAAAGATTCAACAACCCTACCTGCAATAAGGTCGCATTAGTCATCAGTGGTCAGGAGTGTGGAAAAAGGGACATCCTTTTAAAGTTTCAGGACAACAGCCTCAAGAGGATAGCTGAGACATATAGGTCTTACGATTCCCTTCAATACCCGTTGATTTGTGTGTATGCCTACCATTTCGGAATTGCACATACTCGAAGTGCAAAAACAGTGTCGTGCATGGATTTCTATGCTCAAAAGTTTATGGTTCGCAAAAACTACTTCAATCATTTGCATCGATGTCAAAATTTTCTTCAACAGTACGCTGTCGATATGTATGTAAAAGTGGAGACGGAGAGATTGTTGTATATCAGAACCTATCAAAGGGAATTGCGTGCACACTCCTACATTCACGTTAGGGACAGCATTAACAGCTTAGCTAATTTCAGGAAAATTGGCCAGCTGTGTATACTTTCATTAAGCATTACCCTTAGGCGATTGCTTTAAGCTTAACCATTAAGCTTTAACTATTTTCTGGTCATACTACAAAAGCTCGCCCGGATTTACTGGCTAGGGTCTTTCGTCAGAAGTTAGATGATGTCTTTAATAAAAAAGTAAAACATATTTGGCCCGACGAGATGTGATATTCACACAATGGAATGGCAAAAAAAGTCTTTTACTATATTCTTCTATATACTTCTACTATATACTACTATATACTATATACTTCTACTTCTACTATGTACTACTTCTATATAAACTTTAATCAAGTAGATTCCATTATATCGGCTGAACTTACTGATCCCGCAGGAGATGAAATCCTCTATGACGTCATAAAGAGAACGATGATCAATGGACCATGCGGAGCCCTAAACCCTGCAGCTCCGGGTATGGAAAATGTACAAAAAGGTATCCTAGGACATTATTACAAGAACCGCAAACTGGAAGTGGTGGTTATTTATGCTACAAAAGAAGAAGGCCCGATATCGGTGGCTATACAGCCAAAATGAAAATGAAAAACGGCCTAGAAGTGAAGATTGATAACAGATGTGTTGTACCTTACTGTCCACTCTTATCAAAAGCTTTTAATGCCCACATTAACGTCGAGTTTTGTAACTCGATAAAGTCCATTAAATATGTTTGCAAGTAGGTATGTCAACAAAAGATCCGATGCTGCTATGCTTGCTTTACAAAGCAAAAACGACGAAGTTTCAACTGGATAGATTCATAAGCAGCAGTGAAGGCTTTTGGCGGATTTTTGCATTTACGATTTGCGAACGACACCTTGCGATTTAACACCTACGTAAGCGTACGGTACCCAGCTGATTCATCGCAAGCAATTCATCGCGAACAATTCATCGCAAGCAATTCATCGTAAGGCAAATTCCTCGCAAAGCAATTCATCGCAACAGCAATTCATCGTATTAGCAACTAATCACAAGGAAATTTTGAGAAATGTTTCATAATTCTCCACAGAAAATTATGTATTTATCAAGTTAGCCACAAATTTTAAAAATTTTAAAAACTAATTTTTGCAGTTTCTTCAACAAATTTCTCAAATTATTTGGGATATAATTGCAACAATTGGATATTGGATACAATTTAGCAATAAAGTTTTGTGTTATTGCCATCTGAAACGTCATTCATTGCAACAACAATTCATCGCAAAAAAATTTATCGCGAAGCAGAAAAATTTATTTTAAAATCGCGTGATAAATTGCTGTGCGATGAATTTGTCTTGCGATAAATTGCTGTTGCGATGAATTGCTACGCGGTGAATTGCTGTGCGATGAATTTGTCTTGCAATGAATTGCTTGCGATGAATTGCTCGCGATGAATTGCTTGCGATGAATTAGCCTAGAATCAAGCGTACACCTGGAAAATGCACAAAGAGTTTATTGTACTGCTGAAAATGCTGTTCAACAGGCATTGGCTCCAAAGAACACCACACTGACTGCAATTTTTAAATGCTTTTACTTGCGAATGTTGCTCCTTTACGTGAAAGAACCAACGTCAATTTAGGATTTGCGAAGGACCGAAAACCAGATTTGCGGCACTAACAGAAAAGTATGTCTGAAACAAGGATTTCTAGAGGATGACGTCCAATAGAATGCCACACTGACGGAAGCAACTGTTTCGTAATCACCAGCAATCTTAAGAAATTTGTTTGCCATCTTAATTGAAGTTTGTGGCGCTTTAAGCCGTTCTCATTGAACATTGAGAAGCTTTATCGGAAGATTTTTTGTTACGATAAGTTACGATAAAAAGTAGGCGGGTGACGCCCACTTTCATTTAATTTACAGATAGTAAATTTTGATATATTAACTCATTTACAGCACCGCTTTTCTTAACAAACACCTCATTATATGGTATGGTATACCAGTGGGCGTGTCACGCCCATTTTCTGTGAGATAACTTTTTCTTTTATTATTATTTTTTAGAATATTTTTAAGAGCATATTTGTGCCAAATCTCAAGACTACATCTCCATTCGTTCTTCTCTAATCGTGATTTTCGTCGCCAGTGGGCGGACCACGCCCATTTTTGGGAATGTCTTTAAGTTTGAGACCATGGATTCAGGAATGACATTTTAGCTTTAAACTCGCTCTACAAGCTGAGAAATTGTGCTAAAAGCACGGGAAAATTCATACTTTCTATAAAAAGTAGGCGTGGCACTGGACCGATTTTCTCCATTTTCAATACCAAACAGCCTATGGTGACAAAGAATATTCGTACCAAATTTTATGACGTTAGCTCTATTCGTTCTCCTGTAATCGTGATTTCTACAGACAGACAGACAGACAGACAGACAGACAGACAGACAGACAGACAGACAGACAGACGGACGGACATGGCTAAATCGAATCAGGAGGTGATTCTGAGCCAGAATATATATACTTTTCTATACCTGCCACGCCTCCTTTAATGCGTTACAAACGGAAGAACAAAGTGAATATACCCTCATCCCTTCGGGTGTAGGGTATAAAAATATTTTAAGACTTTTATTTAAAGTTATATCTTTAAATAAAACCCATGGGGTCATAAAATGACCCAAACGCAACGTATGTAACTTTTTCTTAACAACGTATGAGGGTTAAGTGACAGTGTTATCTTAAATAAGAAAAAAAAAGAAAGGAGGGACTGTGGCACAATAAGGTGCCTTTTTCTTTCGTTGATTTTAACATCCATTCGACCAACCAACGACCTACGATTGTTACATAAATTTTCGGCGGCTGAGTTAAAAAGATTGTTCCTCATTGGCCGTTGTGCAGACAGTGATCCAGTTCCATCTCACTCGACTGCCCCAGCTAAGTTTAAACCGGAGGAGCAGCGACGTACCTTCCCGTTATAAAGGATAATTGAAGGATCTGACCCCTAGAGGCCATCCTGGTGACCATCTTCCAAGGACGGATCATTGTGTCATGTTTGTTTTTATTTTGCTGTTAAACTTTTTAAAATTTGCTGATTCAATGCTCTAATTAACGTTAGTTACTGTAACTTGAACTCAATCGTCCTTTTTGACTTTAGTGAATTGTCTTGTTTAATGAGTATCGAATAATTTATAAGCCTATTTAAACCTGTCTTTCGAATTAAATTAGAATCAAAATATCAGTTGATTCTCTTGTTTTGTGATTGCTTCCGTATTCGTAGATATTTCTTAAGTTTCATTCCAGAATGACTTTAAGTTCTTCACTTCGATTCTCCGCGGGATTGTGCACAATCGTCGCGCTGAAAGGTGAGTGATTTTTGGTGTTTTTATGTACTATATGGATTGGATCGAAAGCAGAAGCAATTGATTTTTTTTATTTAATAAACGTGTTTAAGAAGTTCAAGCTTTAAGTTTTTTTGTGAGAATTTCCCTTTGGTTACTCTTGAAATTAATAATTATAATAGCTGTTACATAAATTCTGAGTCCTTTCCTTGCACGAAATCTTCGCAATATAGTTGAAGCATACAAATGTAAAATCTTAATTACTTATAGTTTGATTTATGTTTAATGATAATTACATAGCCGAAACATGGACATAGTTTTTTTTTATTTTTCAATACACGCATACTTTTGATTAAGTGGTTACGTAGTACATAAACCTTGAAGGTTCATCAAATAGTGTAAATTTGCTTCATTGTACTTTAAATTAATTAGATGAAGATACTAAACCCATGTTTGTAAAATATTCAAATAATCGTTTTAAACTATTTCCAATTCTAAATGGAACCAGAATTTTCCTTGTCAATAAATTTCATTAAATAGTTTGGGTTTGTTAAAAATGGAGTAATTTCTTTTTAACAATGGGTGGGGAATGACGGGGTAAAGGATATGGCAACGTAAAGTGAGTATGGGGTCGCTTAAGATGAGGCCAAAGAAGCGACCATAGGTAGGGTAGGGTTAAGTCGGCCATCCAGCTAGCCACTTGCCGCTGATAAATTTTCCATTAAAGATAGGTTAAATTTAGTACTATTTTTTTTTTATTTTTCCTTTTGGTTTTCTTTTCCTGGTAATGTTGCTTCCTTTAGATCTTTCCTGTCTCGTTTCTTTCCTATCCCTCTTCCTTCTACTATCCTTCATTTACAGTCGCGGTTTTTTTTTATAAAAATTTATATAATTTTTTTTTGTAACGTTGAGGGAGACAAAACCCCCCCATGCTGAGCCAAGCCGGTGCACCAACACCACGCCGTCTCTATTCGAATACCATCTGATTCAGATCCACTGAATCTAACGAAACAACAAGAATCAAAAATGTTACAGAATTGGAGAACCATTACCAGACTTGCAGTTAGTGATTGATTCAGATAAGCGACCACTACGAGAACATCAGGAAAGATTCAACAACCCTACCTGCAATAAGGTCGCATTAGTCATCAGTGGTCAGGAGTGTGGAAAAAGGGACATCCTTTTAAAGTTTCAGGACAACAGCCTCAAGAGGATAGCTGAGACATATAGGTCTTACGATTCCCTTCAATACCCGTTGATTTGTGTGTATGCCTACCATTTCGGAATTGCACATACTCGAAGTGCAAAAACAGTGTCGTGCATGGATTTCTATGCTCAAAAGTTTATGGTTCGCAAAAACTACTTCAATCATTTGCATCGATGTCAAAATTTTCTTCAACAGTACGCTGTCGATATGTATGTAAAAGTGGAGACGGAGAGATTGTTGTATATCAGAACCTATCAAAGGGAATTGCGTGCACACTCCTACATTCACGTTAGGGACAGCATTAACAGCTTAGCTAATTTCAGGAAAATTGGCCAGCTGTGTATACTTTCATTAAGCATTACCCTTAGGCGATTGCTTTAAGCTTAACCATTAAGCTTTAACTATTTTCTGGTCATACTACAAAAGCTCGCCCGGATTTACTGGCTAGGGTCTTTCGTCAGAAGTTAGATGATGTCTTTAATAAAAAAGTAAAACATATTTGGCCCGACGAGATGTGATATTCACACAATGGAATGGCAAAAAAAGTCTTTTACTATATTCTTCTATATACTTCTACTATATACTACTATATACTATATACTTCTACTTCTACTATGTACTACTTCTATATAAACTTTAATCAAGTAGATTCCATTATATCGGCTGAACTTACTGATCCCGCAGGAGATGAAATCCTCTATGACGTCATAAAGAGAACGATGATCAATGGACCATGCGGAGCCCTAAACCCTGCAGCTCCGGGTATGGAAAATGTACAAAAAGGTATCCTAGGACATTATTACAAGAACCGCAAACTGGAAGTGGTGGTTATTTATGCTACAAAAGAAGAAGGCCCGATATCGGTGGCTATACAGCCAAAATGAAAATGAAAAACGGCCTAGAAGTGAAGATTGATAACAGATGTGTTGTACCTTACTGTCCACTCTTATCAAAAGCTTTTAATGCCCACATTAACGTCGAGTTTTGTAACTCGATAAAGTCCATTAAATATGTTTGCAAGTAGGTATGTCAACAAAAGATCCGATGCTGCTATGCTTGCTTTACAAAGCAAAAACGACGAAGTTTCAACTGGATAGATTCATAAGCAGCAGTGAAGGCTTTTGGCGGATTTTTGCATTTACGATTTGCGAACGACACCTTGCGATTTAACACCTACGTAAGCGTACGGTACCCAGCTGATTCATCGCAAGCAATTCATCGCGAACAATTCATCGCAAGCAATTCATCGTAAGGCAAATTCCTCGCAAAGCAATTCATCGCAACAGCAATTCATCGTATTAGCAACTAATCACAAGGAAATTTTGAGAAATGTTTCATAATTCTCCACAGAAAATTATGTATTTATCAAGTTAGCCACAAATTTTAAAAATTTTAAAAACTAATTTTTGCAGTTTCTTCAACAAATTTCTCAAATTATTTGGGATATAATTGCAACAATTGGATATTGGATACAATTTAGCAATAAAGTTTTGTGTTATTGCCATCTGAAACGTCATTCATTGCAACAACAATTCATCGCAAAAAAATTTATCGCGAAGCAGAAAAATTTATTTTAAAATCGCGTGATAAATTGCTGTGCGATGAATTTGTCTTGCGATAAATTGCTGTTGCGATGAATTGCTACGCGGTGAATTGCTGTGCGATGAATTTGTCTTGCAATGAATTGCTTGCGATGAATTGCTCGCGATGAATTGCTTGCGATGAATTAGCCTAGAATCAAGCGTACACCTGGAAAATGCACAAAGAGTTTATTGTACTGCTGAAAATGCTGTTCAACAGGCATTGGCTCCAAAGAACACCACACTGACTGCAATTTTTAAATGCTTTTACTTGCGAATGTTGCTCCTTTACGTGAAAGAACCAACGTCAATTTAGGATTTGCGAAGGACCGAAAACCAGATTTGCGGCACTAACAGAAAAGTATGTCTGAAACAAGGATTTCTAGAGGATGACGTCCAATAGAATGCCACACTGACGGAAGCAACTGTTTCGTAATCACCAGCAAGCTTAAGAAATTTGTTTGCCATCTTAATTGAAGTTTGTGGCGCTTTAAGCCGTTCTCATTGAACATTGAGAAGCTTTATCGGAAGATTTTTTGCACCAGTCCCAATGTGAAAATCCTGGTGTTATCTATAATGATGCGATTTTCACTTCAGCTCTTATCGCCATCGAAAATAAAATTTCGAGCTTAGGAGGAAATGAGACCATTCCCTCATATGGTCTTCCCCAAATTCAACGGAATCGGCAGAGCACTTTAAGCTACGAGTTAATGCGTGAAACATCGCACAATCTTACAAATTAATCAGGAATTTTCTAAAATTCCCCCAAAGCTTTTACCTCAACAAAAACTAGCCTACGCCAAAATAACTGGCAGCACTTTGATTCAAAAAGGAGGACTATTTTTCCTAGAAACCGGAAAAACGTTTCTTATAAACCTTCTCCTATCAAAAGTTCGCCAGAAATAGCAAATTTCGATTGCAGTGGCTTCGTCAGGTTGCGCATTCTGCATTCAAGCTTCCATTGGATTTATATAAAAAAAAAATCTCACATGCAACATATCTAAAGAAACTGGGATGTTGTTTTAAGGAAATGCCGACTTATAGCTTAGAATGAATGCACAATGGCACAGAAGGCAGCGTTAGAGGCATTAAACACGATTCTTCAATATATTCGAGGAAGCACAGCCACAATAAGAAGTCACTTTTGTTTAGGCAGGAGATTTTAGGCAATCACTACTAGTTAAACCTAGAGCAACAAGAGCTGATGAAGTAAAAGCATGTATAAAGTCATCTTATCTATGGAAGAAAGTCCAAATATTAAAACTCTCTACAAACATAAGAGCGCCTGCATGGAGACCAAACAGCGTCAAATATTTCAACAAATCTTTTACGATTGGGAAATGGTTAAATGAAAAGTGATGCACAAGACGAAATTAATATTCAAGAGATTTGCACAGAAGTTTCATCAGTTGAAGAATTTAAAGAAATGGTATATCCAGACCTTTCTCAGCACCCCTTAAATCCGTAAACACGGTCCGGATGAGAAGGAAGTAGTTAGAAGATAGTTGTGTTGCATTGAAGCCGTGAAATTACGCCTATTTTTTTAGGGACAAAATTAGCACACACGTAACAAAAATAATTCTTATCGTTTACGCACTTTTAGCCATTTCGATTAACACAATGAAATAATTTTACCAAAATGTCAATTAGTCAAAATTGTGTTGTTTTATGCAAAACCAAATGTTGGTTTTCGTCATGAGAACAAAAAACAACAAGTAAGAGCGTTATCTTCGGCCTGGCCGAAGCTCATATACCCTACACCCGCATCTGTCGAAGTGATAAAAAGTGGGCGGGTGACACCTACTTTTTTTAATTTACAGGGAGAAAATTTTGATCTATTAACTCGTCTATAACACTGCTTTTCCTACCAAACACCTCATTATATGGTATAGTATACAAGTGGGCGTGTCACGCCCATTTTTCAGAATATATTTTAGTCTAAGACGGTGGACTCGGGAATAAAATTTTAGCTTTAAATTCGCTCCACAAGCTGAGAAATTGAGCTATTAGCATGGGAAAATTCACATTTGCTTTAAAAAGTAGGCGTGGCAATAATCCGATTTTCCTCATTTTCAATACCAAACAGCCTATGATGACAAAGTATATTCGTGCCAAATTTCATGGCGATAGCTTTATTCGTTCTCCCGTAATCGTGATTTCTACAGACAGACAGACAGACAGACAGACAGACGGACGGACATGGCTAAATCGAATCAGGAGGTGATTCTGAGCCAGAATATATATACTTTTCTATATCTGCCACGCCTCCTTTAATGCGTTACAAACGGAAGAACAAAGTGAATATACCCTCATCCCTTCGGGTATAGGGTATAAAAACTACTTGTCGAAAAAATTAATATATTTAGAAAATGTGGGGTTTGAATTTATTCATTCAATCGTTAATAACTTTATCATTTTTTGGTAGATTTTTTTCTGGTTAGTGTTATTTTTTGCATAAAATAATCAGCTCTACGTACATGATAAAAACTGGACTGTTTTCATTGATATCTTTTAAACCGTTTAACTGATTAAAGATATCATTACATGTATTTGTTCGTCATTTCATTGTCTTTCATTTGGTATGAAAAATTGTCAAATCGGATACATTTAGATCCAGATATAGCTCTTAAAGTGAACAGAGGTAAAAAAAATGAAAAAATCACAATATCTTAAAAACTGTTCCGTAGAAAAAATATTAACGTTGATTTTCAAATTCAGTGGGGGGGGAGGGGGGAATCCATAAGAAAAGTTATCATCCGCACATTTACAGTGTAAAGTAGTATTATTGTACAACCTTTAAACTTGAAATAAGCTAGAAGGTAGTTGTTTGAAATGCCTCGCTTACAATTTCAAGTTATAATAATGAGATTAGTAACCTATAGCATCTTAATCGCTTATCGAATAATGAAGATAGTAAATAAGATTTTACTCGTTCTAAAAAGCCGTAAAAGTAGCACGTGTCGTTTTTTTCAGTTTCAAAGAAAATTTAAATTAAAAAAAAATAATTGTAACAAGACTTTTTTATTTATCTTCAAAATTTGGAAATTAGTATGTGTGTATGTTGTACGTATGTATGTGAATTAAACAGATTTAGTTGATTTTCTTGTCTATTACTTAAAGGGAATATTTAATGATGATTGATGATCCTGGCGTTGGTCGCGGGGGATAACCCACAGTCCGACGATGATCACTTACCTGAGTTGGTTGCGGGGGAAAGCCACAGTCCGACGGTGATCCTTGCAGTCGTTGTTGACTTCGGTGATCCTTGCAGTCGACGTTGACTTCGATGTCCTTGCTGTCGACGTCGATGTCCTTGCAATCGACGTTGACTTCGATGTCATTGCAGTCGACTTCGATATCGTTGCTGTCGACGTTGACTTCGATGTCCTTGCTGTCGATGTTCTTGCTGTCGAAGTTGGCTTTGATGTCCTTGCAGTCGCCGTTGACTTCGATGTCCTTACAGTTGACTTCGATATTATTGCTGTCGACGTTGACTTCGATGTCCTTGCTGTCGACGTTGGCTTCGATGTACTTCGACTTACCAATTTGTAGATGTTGTTTCCTCGATGCTCCGGGCACGACTGATCCCTTTCTGTGTGAGTCGCCTTCTTTTATATTCTCCCGGCGGTATATCTTTCTCTGTCACACCTTATCGTGATCTGAGGTTACTTATGTATTGCAAGACCGGTCGTGCCGGTTTGAAAATGGCAAGAATTAGTTGCTATGCAGCGGCATTTTTCAGGGTAATTTGTTTCGTTCCTATCGTTGACGTTTCTTATATGTCGGTTTTCGGTAAATTCATATATCGTCTGAATGTTATATGATTTGTTATTAGATTATATTATATATTATGTTATATTATATAATATGAAGGCAATTATTAAAATCGAATCAAATAAATATTCGCCTGCTTCGCTTCTTATTATTCTTTCTTATTAAATTTTATTGGAAAATTTGTCGTTACATAATAATAGCAAAATTATTTTTGAAGAAAGTGGAAATAATGAAAATAAAGTAGAAATATCCGTACCTTAAGGTTTTTAAAAGCGTATGTTGACCAGATATCCCATTGAAGGGCATTGCATTGCCTTAGCTCTAGGTAGGTCAAGCAAGAAAAATTTTTTTGATAAAACAAATATTTTAATTTCTTAAAATGGAAAACTGTTTCTTTTGTAGGTGCATCCATTTGAAACCGATGATGGTACAATTCGACTACCCTCTGTAAAAACGTGGTGGTTCCCGTCTTTAACGTTTCTCATGTGCTGGCCGCTCAAATTCTGCTCATGGCTATTGCCATAGGATCATCCCAGGCAGAAAATGCCAATGTTAACAACTAGTCCAACACTGGCAGAACATCGATCACCGATTGTTGGTTAATAGTACTGTCAGAGCTCCGTTTGAGTACTGATTTATTACAGGCACAATATAAGTTCAAATGTAGCGGTAATGCTTTACCTGTAGTAAAGCCAATATCTACTTTAAAAATCTGGGTTTCCCCACTTAGGGGAAATTTTCCACATTAGTGTTTAGCCCTTCAATGGAATTTAAAGCTGATTTTTAAAAATCCTTCTTCGTCCGCGTTGTAGTTTCCAGATTACAATTATTTAAAAATATGCCACGTATGGATAATAATTTGCAAACCCAATTTTTCTTGTTTATTTATTTTAATAACACAATAAATATGGCATATGTACATACATCGACAATATAATGCAATCTTACACAATAAAAGGTATATTAATTATAGTATATACATAAATGTTATAAATATTTTTAATACTTTGGTCATGTACAAGCGATATTGCAGCTGATTTTTTTCTAAATTTAATACAAATACATTTTTTATTAACATTTACTTAATAATATTTATATCTTTTGCGTTTTCCTAAACCTAACTTAAATATTCCAATATCTTTGGATGGGGTCGGGTAATTGAATAAATTTTCCGTACAGTAAATAGGTCATTTTATAATAACATTGTTTTCAGAAAAATTTTTAGCGTTACGTGAATAAATTTTATTTATGAACATTATATAGCTATCTTGAGTAAAAATTACATTGTTAGGATGGATTTTTATAACAAAATAATGTTATTATTGTTAGAATAAACTAATCTGTGGTTAGTTTACATCCTCGGAATTTAACTGTTTCAAATACAACTTTATTTTTTGAAGTTTTGGAAAGGTACTGAATCTCATCTGTGTGTTTTTTTAGAGGATATAAAAGTGAACATTTTGAAGGTAACAATGTCGATGTTCTCTGTAAGCAATATAACTTTCGTGCTATTGGAAGACGTGTTTTTTTTAAAGTTTTTTATTAGTCCTAAGCTATTTTCAAAATCAAATGCAAACAACTTTAGTAATGAAGAACCCATGTGAATTACATTATCTGCTATATGAATTAGGTTGCGTATATTCATAACTTGTGAATCAGTATAAGTAAGTAAGTAAGTAAAGTGGCCGCTGATACCTCCCGTCATCAAGCACAATTAGCGCCATTAGCGCCGTTTTATACCACATATCCCATATAATACGAGAGTTGTGCTAGAGCCACTTTGAATCTTTTATTATTCGAAGGACAGCGGGGAACGAAGCATCCGAGTACCACTATAGGCTCTCTGGAAACATGACACCTACCGCCTTGTACCTGGTCCGCGCTAGTGCGGGGCAGTGACATAAAAGATGCTCCACAGATTCCATGGCATTGGTATCGTGGCAGCTGCGACAGGCCTCTCTATAGGGTATACCCATCCTACTGGCATGTATACCTATGGGCCAGTGTCCGGTACTAACGAAGACTATCCTTGAGATGTCAAACTTAGTCATTCCCAACAGTCCTGTTGTTTTTTTAAGTTATAGCTGGGCCATATCTTCCTGGAGATAGTACAGCCGTGCACCAACTTCCATTTATTGTTGGCCAGACTTAAAAAGTTATTGTTGATTTGTTTTTTAACTCTCCCTATTGCGATTTGCACGTTTTCGGTACGTTCCTCACTCATAAGGGAGCCATTTCTTGCCAGTTGGTCCGCCATCTCGTTCCCAGTCACACTCGAGTGACCAGGAACCCAGACCAATAGGACGGTTGATTCACTACCGATGTGGTTTAGTTCGTCTATACATTGCCGGACAAGGCTCGAAGTTACCACCGTTGAACCAAGGGCCTTGATAGCGACTTGAGTATCTGAGAGTATAGCGACCCTCGCTGCTCTCAGGTTAATACTTTAAAAGAACCTGCAGGCCTCCAAGATCGCATATATCTCCACTTGAAATATTGTTGCGAAGTTCGAAAGCCTAAAGGATCTTGACAAGTTTGAAAAAGTTGAGAAAATACCTGCTCCGACCCCTACGTCCATCTTGGAGCCGTCAGTGTAGATAGCGATGCTATACCCTCTGGTATCGTAGCCGGCTTTCCAGTCGTCCCGCGCCGGGAAGATGGATTTGAAACGTCGATCTATAATGATTGCCGGAGTTATATAGTCTGTACTAACCGCTGCCAAATGCTGAGGTAGCGAGTTTAGGATAGAACAATGTTCGTATGGTCTGCTTTTCCATACGCCAGCCTCCCTGAGCCTAAGAGCAGCACATGATGCTTCAGCTTTGATTTGAAGATCAATGGGCAGGATGTGCAGTATAGTATTAAGCGCGGCTGTGGCCGTTGAGCGCATTGCTCCTGTTGCACATAAGCATGCCGTTCTTTGAATTTTACTAGTTTTTGTGACGTTGTATTGCTTGGATAGCGCCGGCCACCACACAATGGCGCCATAACTGAGGATTGGTCGTACGACCAGTTTATACCAGCGCAGTATAGTATCAGGCCGTGGTCCCTATCTGTTCCCAAGCATTTTGATGCAGGTGTAAAGGGAAATACTTGCTTTTTTCACCCTAAGGTCAATGTTTTCTCTCCAATTAAGCTTGGAGTCTAAAATGAGGCCTACATATTTGGCCTTGGAAGAGAGGCGAAGAGGCTTTCCATTCAATTTTGGCAGATCGAACGAAGGAATTTTTGTCTTAGTGGTGAACAGCACGAGCTCTGTTTTATCAGGGTTAACTGATAGACCGCAGCTGCGCGCCCAGGTAGCCAGCTTGGCTAAAGATCTTTCCAGTATCTCACTTATAATGGAGAGAAATAATCCTGATACTAGTATCACCACATCGTCCGCATAGGCAACAACCTTAACTCCTTCTAGGTTAAGGATCTTGAGAAGTTCATTCACTGCGATCACCCAGAGAGGGGGGACAAGACGCCGCCTTGCGGAGTCCCTCTTCTGACTGATCGACTGATATGGACATTACCCAGACTAGCTTTTATGCTCCTTGTTCTCAACATAGTTTTAATCCATGAGACAAGTTTTTGATCTACTCCTATTCTGAGTAGGGAGTTAACAATTGCATCCGAGTGAATATTGTTGAAAGCTCCTTCAATATCAAGGAATGCCCCCAGCGTAAATTGCTTGTAGTATAAGGATCGGTCTATCTGCGCAACTACCTCGTGAAGTGCCGTTTCCACGGACTTTCCTTTGAGGTAAGCATGTTGCGATTCAGATATTCTGTCCTTAGTATAATTCTTTCGAAGATGAAGATCTATAATTCTTTCTAGAGTCTTGATAACAAAGAAGGATAAACTGATTATTCGAAAATCCTTGGCAGTTGAATGCCCTCTTCTTCCGACTTTTGGTATGAAAACCACTCGCTTGTCTCCAGTTCTTGGGTATATAACTGAGAGCGATACTATTTTTGTACAGTATATTTAGCCATGGAATCGCAGTATCTCTGAGATTCCAAAGCATAATCGGCAAGATTCCATCTGGACCTGGGGACTTGTAAGAGTCAAAGCTTCTAAGTGCCCAGCAGATTTTTTCGTTTGTGATAAGAGAGTCTAACACATGTTCTGATACATTGTCCTGTGTATCCTGCCTATTCTGAGCAGCATTGATATCCTCTTCTTGATTATCCAGGAAATGCTCATTCACGAGTACCTCCAGTGATTTTTTCACATTATCCGTCCAAGACCCATCACTCTTCCTGATAAAGTTTGGACAGGAATGTTCTTTGGTAAGGACCTTACTGAGCCTGGACATTGCATTAACGTCCTCTAGGCCTCCACAGTATTCCTTCCAGGAGATCTTTTTGGCTTCCCGTATTTCCTTCTTATAGTGTCGAAGGCAGTCCTTATACGGTTGCCAGAAGTTGTGTCTATGGCACATATTAAAGATACTACGTGTCATCTTTCTGAGATGTGATAGCTCTTCTGTCCACCATGGTGGGAATTTCTTTTTACTACGACTGACTGGACATGCGACCTTGAAGGCTTTCCCGAAAGCCTCCTCAAATATCACACTGTACTTGTCTATTTCGTCGCAGCTTAGGGATTCTTGTGGAGTATATCGATTTAACCTATCGCGAACAGAAGTGCTGAATCTACTCCAATCAATCCCTTTTGGATTTCTATAGAGGGGGCATGGGTACAGACTGAACTCTACGTTGAAGAGAATCAGTGCATGATCTGAGAAGCATCTATCTGATACCCTCCAACGATCAACAGTCACCCCAGAATTCCGACTGATCAGGGTGAGATCCAGCACTTCTTCCCACCCATTAAATCTATCAGATCTTGGAAAAATGAAGGTGGGCGTGTTGCCCCGGTTGCAAATTTCAAAGTTATGTTCTATAATAAAATCAAAAAGAGACTCACCTCTTTGGTTCACCTCGCTGCTTCCCCACACTGTGTGTCTGGCATTGGCATCACGTCCCAGGAGCAGGGTATCCTTTCCGCCGACGTCCAAGGCTTGCGCCAGTCGATGTACTTCAGGCGGTGGTGATGGTTTGTCGTGCGCCATGTACCCCGAAGCTAGATACAGACTGCGACCTCCGGAATCTTCGACACGGACTACCGTCAGGTCAGCGCTGCTAAAATTGCTACACAGAAAAGCGTTAATGTGTTTCTTAACAATAATGCAAGATCTTGGCTTAACCGGAGTTTTATGATAGTACAGGTGGAATCCTCTGTCATGGAGTCCTCTAACTACTTGGTTCCTTACCCAAGGCAAGGATAAGCACAACGTCTGGGTCTTCCTTAGCTACGAAGACCCTAAGGTCGTCTGTAGCACATTTCGCGTGCTGCAGATTAATCTGTGCGACCTTCAACGTTGGGGGATTTTGAGGACTCTCCTTCCTCCAGCGACATTCTCACAAGCAGTTCGCTGGGATCTACGACCTTGTCGACTTCCTCTTCTCGACTTGTCGAAGTGAAGACCTTCAGTTTTGCCTGCCTGATGCCAAACTTGAGTTTATACTCCTTCCTTTCGAGTACCCCAAGGCACTCATTAATGGATAGGAGGAACAAAGTGCTGAATTTTTGGGGCTCTTCAGCACGGATGATGTGCCAGTCATCCATGGGCACATCGGAATTATGAAGCCGTAGATATTCCAGCAGCTTCGCTCCCTCCAACTTCATCTTAGGCAACCAAATGCGAGCCTGAGGTCTCCTTGGAATATCCTTGGCTGGAATGAGCTTGAGCTTCAAGCCTTTCCAGTCGTCGCCAAACTTGGCAATGACCCTACCAAGGAAATCCTTGGAGAACTCGTCCTCGCATTTGATGACCCTGCAGCCTCTGACGATCTCCGAGGAGTCAAAGCTCGGCAGGGGGCCTCCCTTGTTACTGAGCATGTACTCCATGACATGCTCAGACAGTTTGGCCTCCACTTCACTCCACTCCTCGCAGACACGCCGACCGCTGTTGGAACGGGCGTCCAGAACGGCAACCTGTAGGTGATCCCTAATCACCTCGCTTAACAACCGCTGGTTGCCTGTTAAGTTTTTGGGGGCAGATGGTGGTGCCATTGAGACCCTAGCCTTTTTGGAAGCCTGCTCGGTTTCCGCCTGGGATCGGTTTCTCTTTCCCTGGCTTGCGGTTCAGGGTACTCTGGCAGTGAGAAGCTTCTCATACTCCTCTACCACCCCTGTATATTTCACCCTGTCAGATGCATCTCGCTCGTCCGATATACCAGCCTGTGCATTCTTGGCAATCTTGTCAAGAATGAATTTGGCCTTCTGGTATCTCGTCTTCGCGAGGACACCTGAGGATTTACGTCTGTTGGAAGATTTTGCGACGGCCTGTCTCAATCAGTATAAAAATTAGGCATCTCTTTGACAAATGCTATTAATATTTTTTTAGCATATTCTATTTTAGACACCTCGTATTCTTCACTGCATAAAATACGACATGCTGTAAGTAACAGCATGAAATGCTTATAAGTATTTTTTGGTAAAACATAATACATAAACAGGCCACTGACGTAAAGTAAAAATAATCTGAACTGCGTAGCTTTCCAATTTGATAAATCTAGCAAATCTAGATTTTTCCTTTGGAATTCATCTGGAATGTCCTTCGAAATACCACGCAGAAAATTTTGCAGCATATCAACATTATGTAGCGAAATTGTAAATAGGACTTCCATAAATGTTTTTTTTTTCAGTACAAATACTATTAGGTAAAGCGTATGCATTTCATCCAATAAAACTGATTTTACGCAGTCAAAGCCAGTTAATTCAGTCAATGAAGAATCTTCTTTGGTCAGATGATGTTCAAGTTGCCGTTTTTGTTAAAAAGGCTTGTTTGACCGTAGTCTACAGTCAACGAAAGCGTAAACTCTTTTCTTATTTACTGTCTCACCTTTGACCTCACACCTCTCACACGAATATAACCCAGTATGTTCTTTGATGCATGGCATATCGCAGCAAAAACCGCATAAATTATATTCTAAGTGCATATCTTTAATTACTATTCCTAAAGCATTTAAAAAATTACTTGTAATCATTAAATCAGAAGGAAATTCATTTGCTGAAGAAATGAAGAAATTCATTTGCAAAGTGGCTTATACTTTGCAGAAAAGTATCGGAATAAACTTTACCCATAACTGTCCAAACACCACTTTTCGTTTTATTATCATGATGGATTAACATGAAAAAGTAAATAATCTATTTTTTATTGTAATTGTCGGGGTCGATGATGTATTCTAAACTGCTTTTAATGCCAAAATATTTAAAAAGACCGTATGTAGTGTCTTTACTCTGCATTGATTTTGCTTCTGTCTTAACATTGCTTATACCAAGTAACGTTTTGCTTGATTTTGGAAGAATGGTATGATCTTCACTTCTTAAAATAACTAAAATTTCATCGATTGATTTTTGTGTTAAAGTATTAATACTCTGAAGCGACCAACACAGTACATATATTAGGATTTATGTTTCCAACTAATAACTTATTTTCAGTTTGTGCAGTGTTTGTCAACGTCTGCTCCTCTTCAAAATGATCTGATTCAATGTAAAATTAATTTGTATTTCAATGTAAAATAAAATTTGTAAAATTATGCGAATGTGTAAACGACGCACGACTTCCTGAAAAAATATAGTATTTTTTATAGTTCATAATTGATCAAAAAATGAATCAACCTTTATGACTCAAAATAGTTATTTCAGACAAAAACGAATCCTCCAAATTTGAATTATTGCTGCTGTCTAAGAAGTGTATGTGTTATACAATGAATCTCTTTAAATATTAAACATTTATGATACCATTTGCATAAATACTCAACAGCCTTTTTTTGCACAAGAATCTGTGTTTTTGTACGCGTTCGTAACCATTCATTTTTCTTTTTTTTAAGTCTGAAATAATTTTGACTGATATCACACAGCACATAAATTCGTATAAACTATTGTAACACGTAAATAGTTTTAGGCAAATGATACTTTGCTTATAAATGCTTTATTTTATTTCCATGAAAACATAGTTCACAGCGATCAAACGAGCAAATATCATTAAAAGTAAAAAGTAGTAAAAAATTACAAATTTTGTGAAAATGTTTGCAGTTGTGTCTTTCAGAAATGAAATAACAAAAAATGGAAAGCAGATCATAGATCTGGTTCCACGAAATTGTCTCAACCCAGAAGAAGGAAGAACATTATGCGCGTACGAACAGCTACAACTTTGGGAGCCCTCGTCTGGTTTGAGTTTTAGCACTGATTTACACACATACATATATAGATTCATGAAAGTTGTCCAGAACAAAGCAACGAAACTGTGGTAATAGTGGATGTAAGCAATTCTGAAAACTCTACAGATATTATTTGTTTATGTAAGTATACCTGCCTTCTCTCAGCGTTTTAGATATATTAATATTAATCTTTATGATTTATTTAACAGCTGCAGAAAATATGCGTCAAATCATAAAGAAAGAAGTCGGAGCTGTGTGCAGAAAGAAATCATATCCCTAAAACGACAATACGACATCAGGAAAATCGGAGATAAAGTCTTAAATTGTTTTCAAATTTCAAAAGGTTGCACTACGTCATTAAAAAAGTTACAGGAGCAACTTCATCTGTTACACCTTTTGAGGCTATTGGGGATTTTCAAAAATGAAATGAAAACAGCTATTATTAACAAAAATCTTTTATAAAATAAGTTTTGTATTATAATATTTTATGTATATCTAATCTTATTAAACGAGCTAAAATTGTATATATTTATATGTAGCTTTTTTGAGGTTGAAAACGGCTCTAAGGATTTTTTTGATATTCACATATTAGGGAGATTGAGAGATTGCAAATCGATCGAACATGTATTCAAATATTTTTGTTTTGCTTTGTAAAACTTTAAGATATATCAACAGGTGTGACAATATTTTCAAAGCCAAATAAAAATTCAAAAAATTATTTAAATATACAGAATGAATAATAATTTAAATATACAGGGCCGTGTATTCTCTTCAATTAGAAAAGATAGAATATACAACAGGTATGTATACAAATATTCAAATATTTTTCCCAAAGAAAAATAGTGTCAATATTTTTTTGGAGCCGGAAGTTAATAAGAAACGCTCCCCTCTTCAACCATATATTCAGCCTTCCACTTCAAGATCATTATCTGGAAAACCAAAAAATTTTAAACACAAAAAAATACGATGCAGATGGAAATGGACAACCATGATTATGAACAGACTTCCACTTCGAGAGCAGTGCGAGCAGCTAAGTTAGAAGGCATGAAAAACAGGCTATTTGGATTGTTAATGTATCCCCAGAGGAATCGAGTCAAATACCTAGAGTAAAAAGATCTCGATTTCGAACAGCAGCCGAAATCAGACAAGAAAATATAAAGCGTATAGATAACAGGCGGCAACGCGCTATCCAACGCAGAGCCAACGAAAGTAATGAGCAATATGTACAACGCTTAAACAAAAAACGCCGTCGAACAGCTCAAAACATCGCTACTGAAGCCGCCAAAGAGAGGGAATAACGTTTAGAAGGTCTGAAACCACAGAAGAACGTGACCAACATTTAAAAGAATTGCGATGTAGAAGTACACAACGAATTGAGGAAGAAACCACGAAAAGACGTGATTACCGATTAGAAGAACAGCGTTGACGGAATATTAGACGCTTAACAGCTTTAGGTCAGAATCAATTACCCACATAGAAGGGCGCAACCTTTTCCGATGTAACTTACCAATATTTGGGACTGACGTGAAGTTCGAACCGGCGAGTAGAACCGCCGGCGCGAGTAAAATTAACAGATACGGATAGTACAAAGCTCGTACAGAGCTGTTAGCCATTAACAGAACGAGTAACGAGAACTATTTTATAGTTGAAAAGACTGTTAGGTGATAGCCTATACTAAAAAAAAGCTTAAAAAGCTTTTGAGGTCTGTACTAAAAAAAAGCATTGTCACATTTTTAGAGTTGAGTCATGAATAAAAGTTATTTCTGTATTATAAACCGACCCTCTCCCAGAAGGTGCCATGGTCTAGTAGTTAAGATATCTGGCTTGCGTGCGGAGTGGCCCAGGTTCGGTTCTCAGTATGGAAATTTTTTTCTTTCAATTATTAATAGCTGTGTTTTTTTAATGGAATTTTTAAACGTCAAAAACTATTTGACATCGAATTACAACAACTAAAAACAGCTTTAGCTTTTATTTTGATTTTTCCCGCTCTTTTTTTTTTAATATAAGCAAGCCCATATGACGTATGCTCGGCTGATTTCTTTCGAAAAGTGGGACCCCCCAAAGTGGTCACATGTGGGTTTTTACCCACATTTTTTTATTATAGAAATCGATGGGAAATCCCCCAAAGTGGATTGGGACCCCCCAAAGTGGTCACATGGGGGTTTTTATCCAAATTTTTTTATTATAGGAATCGATAGGAAACGTTACGAAACGTATTTCGGTTGGTGTCCGAGGGGGGTAGGGTGCCCACCGCCCAACATGTGCAAAATCCATTTCATGATGTTCCCTATCGACTTGTGCAATAAAAATTTTTTGGTCAAAACACGTATGAGCCTTTGGCGGGTCTCCACCCACAGCCCACCTTGTCTAAAATCCGTTTCCGTTTCATTTTATAAATAAAAGTAATTGAATAACTCTTATTCTAAGACTTTTTTAATATAAGTTATAAAAGTTTCAGCTCTGGTTTGACGGTTGTGTGAGAAGTTCGAACTGGCGAGTAGAACCGGAGACGCGAGTAGCGAGTGGAATTACGAAGAGGCGCACAAAAGTCAAAGTTACAAGACTCTCCCTATAGCTGAAGGGCCAAATTTTTCTGACAGGTAGAGGGACATATCTGCTTTCACCCTATATAACTTTAATTACATATATTTCTGTTTTGGACGATTGATTTGGTATACAGTGTGCGACGAATATGCAGATATCCACCGAAGTAAAATTACTAAACTCTCTTCCCTTTGCGAATTAGTTACTATTTTTCACACGGGTGAGGTTAATAATTCATCTTCTTCATCATCCTGATCTTCTTTTTCATCTTCATCCTCTTCTTCTTCTCCTCCTCCATCTTCTTCATCTTCTTCATCAACATAATCATCTTAATCTTCTTCTTCTTTTTTCATCCAACATTCATGAAATACGGTATCACATGCTATATCCATACTCTGTCCAGACGATGTCGCTTTTTCGACGAAGCTTTTGTTTTCTGCTATTATCAGATTTATGTAGTCATTTTAGAATCCCACACAACACAATTCTCGCTCAATCTGCTTTATTTTTTTCTTAAATTTGAAGTTTAGGCATTTTAAAAATACAATTTCAAGGCAATTCAATTTCAAAAAATTACATATACAATTTCTATACAATTTCAGGCAATAACTACGTTTGTTTTTGCTTTTTTCAATTAAATGCTTTTAAATGCTTTAAATGCTTTTTGTAAATTGCCTGTCTGACAAGGTATTTCATAAGCTGAAAATATACAATTGCCAGACAATCGGATATGTCAATGTAGACGACACCTAAAAATCAGTTGTTTGACTTGAGTATTGGGCTCTTTTTTTTCTGTAAACTTCAAATTTCTAAAAAATCTAATAAATAATCATTCTATCATTGCAAAAAAGATCAAAAAATCATGGTTGCCACTATCGCAAAACTTCGAAATCACACATAGAATTTTCACATTTTTAAAAATTTCTTTAAAACAGACGTAAAATACTTAAAGCTGGCATCTCTAGTCAATAGTACACGACGTTTTTTTACGTATTTAAGACAATCCAGACAATTTTGAGACAATTCTGGAAATTTTTTTCTGAAATACTTGGGTCGTCAATTGCCTGACAATTTCAAGTCTCATATTGCCTGTCAATATTGTGATTATGAAATCTTCACATTATTGAAAGCTATCACATATTCTATGTTACGAATCTTGTAATACGCTGTCTTTAACAGCAAATTATAGAAGCTTCCACCCGAATTCTCTGTTAAAGCATGATTCTGAACCATTTTCCACTGTTAAAACTAACTAGTTCACTGCTAAAACAAACTATCTGTTAATTCTACTCGCTACTCGCGCCGGCGGTTCTACTCACCGGTTTAAACTTCACGCCAGTATATTTGGGGTCCTTTAACATTGAATGCATTCACTGCGAAGCTGTTAATTTTCCTGAGAAACGTGTCTCTAATAAAATTAACCGTGACTCATTTGGTGGCTGCTGTTTACATGGCCGAATCGAACTTGAACAACCGCAATTTCCAAATAAATTGGTACGTCTTTTTTTAAGACGGCATCCGTTCGCTGAAGAATTCCCTAGAAGAATTTTAAACTTAAACTCGAGTTTTGCTATGGTTTCATTCAATGTAAAGGACAATCGGACTATTAACAGCTATGGTATTTATAGCTTCACCGCTGGTGGGCAAGTTTACCATAAAATGAATTTGTCAGCCCATTCGACACAAAATTTAATGGCGAAATCGAAAGGCCGCAATATGGAAAAATGTATTTTTAAATCCTGAAGATACTGTTGATGAACGCATGGAGCATACTTTAAACCATGGAATCAACCGAGACCTTTTCGAATTGCTAGAGCAAATTTTTCGGTTGCAAAACAATTTCGCACAATAATTTGTTATGATGCATGAAGTAGAAGAAAAAGTCAAACGACGAGCTAATGTCGAATGTATTCCACCTCCATATGTTAAACTTCTGTTTATAATGCATGAAGGTATGGATTAAAGAAGATTTAATGTTCCTGGATCCAATGAAGTATGTGCCGTTATAACACTCAGCGCTGATCAAAGTTTTCCGGATAATCAAATGGTAAAAAATGGAATGGTGGTAAAAAAATCGTCACTTTCAAAAATATTGATAAACGTGTGGAACCGTTTACATATCCGATGTTTTATCCAAGTGGAGCGTGTAGCTTTTCTATGGATATACTCGTACATACAGCTACGAACACCTTACGCCAACCGCAATCATCGTACACGTCTCGAATTTGCACAATATCGAATCGCGTTTCGTCCAAACTTCGGAAAATGTATTTTGCCTAAACTTCAACGCTTTGCATTTTGGTGGACGTCTTTTTCAACAATATCTCGTCGATACGTATATTCGAGTAGAGCGCGATCGCATTCAATGGATCAAGTCCAACAAAAAAAAAATTCTTGCTGACCAATACGTTGGAGTTAACCGTTTTATCACCGAATTAGCGCATAAACAAAATTCTGTTGTTAGTGAGAAGACTATACTACCATCATCATTCGTGATATTACGTCAAGCAGTTTGAAGATGCGATGGCTATTGTTTATCGTTATGGACCCCAGATTTTTTTATCACCGTGACCTCCAATCCTGAATGGCCAGAAATTAAAAAAGCATCGAGAATTAATTTGGAAGATGAAATTACCCGTTAACAAATCGCTCAAAACGCTAAGAATTTGACAACATCATTGAAGAACTAGCAAAAAATCAAATCCCCGGAAAGGTTGCCGCTTACTTTTATACAATAGAATTCCAGAAACGTGGTCTTCCACATATCCATTTATTGCTGATCATGGCCCACGAAGATAAAATTAAAACCACAGAAGAGCTCGATGATCTTATTTCAAAACATCGTTGCTGAAATCCTTAGCAACGACGATTCTGAACTGCGCAAACTGGTACTGAAATGGATGATTCATCATCCGTGCGGAAATTTAAACCCAAATACACCATGTATGATTACCAAGAACGGGCGTATGAAATGCCGCTTCAAATTCCCCAAAACTTTTCAAGAGGTTACATTTTTAACGGAAAATGAAACACCAAAGTATCGTTGTCGCTACAGTCCTGAATTAGATCAGCATAGTTTACAATTCTCTTATGAGCAAGCTATTTATCGTAAGAATACAAATGGTGGAAAAATCACTAGAGATAACCGTCATGTTGCTGCATACAATGCTTACCTTTTACAAAAGCACAGATGCCATATCAACGTTAAATACGTTGCACAGTGGTCCAGAATAGAAATTCATCGGCCAAAAATCTGTAACTTTTGAACGGATTTTGAACGGATTTTTGAATGCGGTTTTTTGCAATCGACAGAGAAATGTTGAAATATCTTTGCACTGGCACCGAGATCTATGTAGATGTCTCAGGGTCAGAGCCGTAGGGCTCCAAAGTCGAAAAATATTTTAATTTTTTTAAATTTTGGCAAAAAAACGTATTCAAAAGTAAATTCTTGAAACTTTTTTGTACTTATCTATAAATTGAGGATATATTCGTAATGGCTGTGATGTTTTAAGTGCATCCGTTGAGTTTTTCATAACTTTTTGGCCCCCTGAAAAGGGGTCTACTTTTGGATGCTTTGAAACTAAATATCTCCGCCATTTTTAAATATTTCGATTTTTGGTTTTTTTTATTATATTATATGGGGTAAGAGTTTAAAAAAAATGGGGGAAAAAATTTATATATATTTTGAAAAAAATTTTTTTTTTTAAAAAAAAACACGGAAAATTAAAAAATTATAGCCCAACAGTCGACAACAAAAAAAAATTACATTTTTCTGATAGCCTTTGAGATAACCTTTAATCGTATACCCGGTTTTGTACCCGGCAGACCACGGCCCTAGGCGCTGGAGCCCTCTAAATGGTCTACATTTTTTCTTTTAAAAAAACAACGAAAAATTAAAAAAATTATGGTCGACAACAAAAAAAATTAGATTTGTCTAATAGCCTTTGAGATAACCTTTCATCCTATACCCAGTTTTATACCCGGCAGACCACGGCCCTAGGCGCTGGAGCCCTCTAAATGGTCTACATTTTTTCTTTTAAAAAAACAACGAAAAATTAAAAAAATTATGGTCGACAACAAAAAAAATTAGATTTGTCTAATAGCCTTTGAGATAACCTTTCATCCTATACCCAGTTTTATACCCGGCAGACCACGGCCCTAGGCGCTGGAGCCCTCTAAATGGTCTACATTTTTTCTTTTAAAAAAACAACGAAAAATTAAAAAAATTATGGTCGACAACAAAAAAAATTAGATTTTTCTAATAGCCTTTGAGATAACCTTTCATCCTATACCCAGTTTTATACCTGGCAAACCACGGCCTTAGGCGCTGGAGCCCTCCAAATGTAGAATTTTCAAAAAAGGGTACTTCAGACACTAAATGCATAGGTATTTCTTTTTTTTTAACCCCCATTTGTTTTTCTTTATATACTCCTGAATATTACCTGTTAAAAGGTACCTGCTGCAAGGCCAAAAACGAAAATAATAAAATACCTGTGAGGTCAATGTTGCGGTTAATTACAATTTTTATATATTTCTTTATATACGAGTATTATACAATTTTTGTAAAAACAGATTGTAAATATTTTTCTCTTTCCGAATTTTCATTAATATTTAATAGTAACAATTTGGCTTCTGGACTTCCGGTTTTTTGTAGTCCACACATACCGGATGCTGGAAATATATGGATCCGATGTGGCTAATAAAATTCCAAAAAGGTCTTCATTTGTTGCTTCTCTACTACATTTTCTAGTGTTATGTTCCCTAAAGAATCTATAATCTTTATTTCTTTTTTCTTGAGCTTCTTATGATAAATCTCCTATTGGCAATAAATGGTGTTGAATAATGCTTTCTCCATGAAACAGAGTTTTGTGGACTGTTGGTGACATATTTCGCCATGGGTACAATTCATTATATAATTTTATAATTTTTGTCCTTAAAGGGCTCGCATTAAGAACTTTTTCGATGATTTCGGCTTTCAAATATTTCCGCTCTGAATGCAACGAGTGTACTAAACTGCGTTTAGCGTCTTCATATTCCAAACTTTCATTAAGATCTTTTAGTTTCCGTCTCTGGGATCTTTTACTGCTCTCTTCAAACTCTTTAGTTGGCCTTCCACGTCCTTCGTTGCTATCTGCCTGATAAATGATACAGAGTTCGCCTTCCATCCACTCCTTTAAACTAGCATACACTTTATTTTTGTTGAAGTAGGAAGACTTGTAGTGTCTAGACAAAATGGACACAAACGAGTTTATTTGTGCTAAAATTTGTTCCTGAATTTTTTTGCTACATGAATCAAATGGTACTTTAATTTTAATATATTCAACTATATCTTGTGCGCTTCTGTTTTTAAAATATACATCTGATAATTCTTTGTAGCTGTATGACTCCATGGCTGAAAGACGCTTGGTTTGATAATGCCAAAAATCTTTCAAATGTTTAATATTTATATAAAAAAAATACATATAAAGAATTGGAATTTTTGAAGAAAATTGTAATTAACCGCAACTTTGACCTTCAGGTATTTTATTCTTTTCGTCTCTCGCCTTGAAGCAGGAACTTTTTAAAAGGTAATATTCAGGCGTAGAAACCGCAACATTGACCTCGCAGGTATCTTATTATTTTCGTTTTTGGCCTTGAAGCAGGTACTTTTAAACAGGTAATATTCAGGAGTATATAAAGAAAAAAAATTAGGGTTAAAAAAAGAAATACTTATGCATTTAGTGTCTGAAGTACCCTTTTTTTGAAAATTCTACATTTGGAGGGCTCCAGCGCCTAAAGCCGTGGTTTGCCAGGTATAAAACTGGGTATAGGATGAAAGGTTATCTCAAAGGCTATTAGAAAAATCTAATTTTTTTTGTTGTCGTCCATAATTTTTTTAATTTTTCGTTGTTTTTTAAAAAAAAAAAATGTAGACCATTTAGAGGGCTCCAGCGCCTAGGGCCGTGGTCTGCTGGGTACAAAACCGGGTATACGATTAAAGGTTATCTCAAAGGCTATCAGAAAAATGTAATTTTTTTTTGGTGTCGACTGTTGGGCTATAATTTTTTTAATTTTCCGTGTTTTTTTTTTTTTTTAAATTTTTTTTCAAAATATATATAAATTTTTTTCCCCATTTTTTTTAAACTCTTACCCCATGTAATATAATAAAAAAAACCGGAAATCGAAATTTTTAAAAATGGCGGAGATATTTAGTTTCAAAGCATCCAAAAATAGACCCCTTTTCAGGGGGCCAAAAAGTTATGAAAAACTTAAAGCACTTGAAACTTCACAGCCGTTACGAATATATCCTCAATTTATAGATAAGTACAAAAAAGTTTCAAGAATTTACTTTTGAATACGTTTTTTTGCCAAAATTTAAAAAAATTAAAATATTTTTCGAATTTGGAGCCCTACGGCTCTGACCCTGAGACATCTACATAGATCTCGGTGCCAGTGCAAAGATATTTCAACATTTCTCTGTCGATTGCAAAAAACCGCATTAAAAAATTCCTATCCGTTCAAAAGTTACAGATTTTTGGCCGATGAATTTCTATTCTGGACCACTGTGCGTTGGAAGCATCCGCGCTGTGAAATATCAAATATACAAATATATTTAAAAAGGGCATGATTGTGCATTTATCAAAATAGTCGAAAATGTCAGAAGACTTATGTATGTAATGAACTTACGATGAAGGCAGATGTATTACACCCCCTGAAGCATGCTGGCGATTATTTGGTAATGAGCTTCAAAAGAAAAGCCATTCTGTACAACGTTTGGATATTTGTCTACCAGGTCAATATTGAATTGCAAATGCGGAACAAACCCACGAAGACTTAGCGGATATAGGGCAAAAAGGTTCAACGTTAGATGCTTATTTTCGACATAATCAAAAATTAAAAAAAATTAAAGAAAGTAATGCATTGAATAAAAGTCCACAAATAGTAATTTATCATTATTATTGGCAAATTCCCGAACACTTCAAATGGGTTGGAAAATCAAGTAAATGGTTGCAGAGGTTTTGCCGTACGGCAGTTATTGGTAAAATACATAACATCAATTTCATATACCAGGCTGAACTTTACGAATACTATTGTTTAATATTAAGAATGCAACCAGCTTCGAAGAACTTTTAGTAGTTGATGGCATTTAATATGCCATATAAACAAGTTTGTTTGGCACGAGGACTCGCTTATGACGATCAGTAATGGATTAAAGGGCTGCGAGAATCTGTCATGTTGAAGATGCCAAGAGCAATAAGAACACTTTTCACACAAATTCTGATTTTTGGATCTCTCGAAAACCCAAAGCGTCTGTGGGAAATATTCAAGACGGACTTAATCGAAGATTTTATCCATGAAACAGAGAGAACAGAGAGTTCTGTTAAGGAGGCGATTAAACGCACTTACCGAATCATCGCTTAAAAATTGAATACCGAAGCAACTGAAGGAAGAAATTTCCGCTATTGGATCCAACACTTTGGCATGGGCGATATTGAAGGCTATACGTGTTGCATCAAGAAACAATAAACGATGATTGAAGTGCTATTGGAATACGTATGTATTAACTCCTCAAAGGGCGACAAAGAGAAATAATTGACACTATTCTAAAAGCTGTAAATGATGCAAACCCTGGACCAAAATGTTTCTTTGTTGGACCAAAATGTTTCTACAAGACTTTGCATCATATGATTACTGGACAAAATCACAAAGTAAAATGCATGGCATTTACTGAAATCGCCTCCATTCTACTACCTGAAGGACGTACATCCCACAAAACTTTTGAACTTAAGGTGCCCTTGGGGGCTTAAGGACTGGGATGCGATACAAATAGCCTCTCCGTCTCAACTGTTACCCTCACCTTCACGCGGTGACCCCTTTTTCCACAAACGAGGCTCTGACGACCGACCGAGGGGACGGTATAATCCTCTCACCTTTTCGCCTTCCTCACTATATACCTTTCCGAATCTTTTCTGTACTTCTACTTCTTTTCTCCTATATTTTTTCTTTGTTTGGATCAAGGTGTGACAGAACCGTGCAAGTCGTGAACGGAGAGTAGCGTATACCTGGATACCTTCGGTACTAACTAGATGCCCTACCCACGCACAGGGACCTTTACGTAAGGTGATCCTTCCTTTGTCCGACACTCGTGGGACCAAAATAGATTATGAAAACATAAAAACAAAAACAAACAAGGACGAAAAGGAGACTTTACGGGGAGTGACGGACAGCAGAGCGACGTCAGCGACGAACAGCGACGTCAGACCCGACACCGACCGGGCTGATGACGGTGAAGTTGCTTCCAGCGACAAGCACCGGCACCAGCACTTTTGAGTGGGTCATCCGATGAGGACGATTGCAGTTCTCGGCTGACGGGCCTGTCGTTGAGTGAGGCTGGTGATAGTGAGTCGGTGACTCTCTCGCAGTCCAGCCAAGCGACAATGATAGACATGACGACAGAGGCTGCATTGTTGGAGGAGGTTCCACTCAGCAGCACACGGATGAAAGTTATTCGGTCAAAGGGGGAAACTTCGTGCCTATAACAGGACAAAAAGTTCCTTACGGAAACTCGTTGAAATCGATCCCTCTGGACTGACTGAAAGATAGAGGCATCTGAGAAGGCAAAACAAGGAGACGGTAGCGAGGTTCGAAAGGGCTAAGGCCACCACTTCTCAGGTCATGAACCACTGCCGGTATGCCGTGCGAGTAGCACTGGTGACCACCAACCGACGGCCTCACAAGGGGCAAGGGTTGAATGTCCTATACCGGCAGTGGAGGCTCTCAAGGCCGCCGAAATGGGTCTGAACCTGCAGCCCTCTACTAGTAGACCGGCTAAGCGGGAGCGGTTCATAGAGGAAGGTCAGAAAAGTGCCGCAAAGAAAATAAAACCGTCAGTTAGCTTCAAATCCGATGCTGGTCGGACCCCGATGATAAGATCGTGGCGACGAATTGGCTACTGGCGGAGGCGAAGCTGCTGGCGGGAATGATGGAAGACGAGAGGACGAAGGAGGTGGACTTCGATGGTGCTGGCTGGCAAAGTGGAGTCAAGGTCGTTGGCTGCGACAATACACAGGGAGTTTCTACCTTTGACTTCCTGACTGCCATCATCAACGGCCTTGGCGAAATTTGACCGAAAGCAAAACTTAAGGTCTTACCTCGCTCCTCCATCCCGCTACGTCCGGCAATCTCGGTATGAATTCCACCTCCCGTTCCGGAATCGGTGGCAACCATAGTGAGATTGCTAGACAAGCAAAACCGCTCCATAGGGGTAGTAGTAGTTATAGTGGTAGCTTCCATGACTGCGTGCCATGAAAATACAATTAGCGCGTATAGCGCCTTTTTGATGCCACTACTCCATAGTATTGCGAGGTGGCACCGAGCTAAAGCCACCTAGAATCCTTGATTATACGCAAAACTGAGGAAAGACTGACTTCGGAGTACCAGTCCAGGCCCTCCGGAAACATACATCCCACAGCTGCGTACCTAATCCGCGCCAGAGGAGGGCACTGACATAGGAGATGTTCTACAGACTCCCTAGCATCGGGGTCGTGACAACTGCGACAGGCCTCACTGCACGTCATGCCGAGCCTTCTGGCATGTGTCCCAATGGGCCAGTGCCCAGTACTTGTGAAGACAATTCTCCTAACATCCAGCCTGGGCATTCGTAAAAGTTCGATTGTTTTCCTGCAATCGTATTGTGGCCATATTTTCTTTGATATGACACAGCCTTGTGTCGCACCCCATTTACTATTGGCCAGCTGTAGAAAGTGGTTTTTTATTTGCTGCTTTACGCTCCCTATTGCGATATGCAAATATTCTGCAGCGTCCGCATCCATATGGGAGCCGTTCCTTGCCAGCTGATCAGCCATCTCGTTCCCAGTAACCGACGAGTGTCCGGGAACCCAAATCAGGGATATGGCCAATCTGCTGCCCAGGTCATTAAGTTCTTGTACACAATCCCGTACTAGGGTTGAGGTAATCACCATTGAACAAATGGCCTTAATCGCGGCTTGACTGTCAGAGAGTATAGCAACCCTTCTCGATCCTAGATTGTTGTTTCTCAAAAACCTGCAGGCCTCCAAGATAGCAAAAATCTCCGCCTGGAAGATTGTTGTGAAATTAGGAAGCCTGTAAGATCTTGATAGGTTCAGGTGTGCAGAAAAGATCCCTGCTCCCACTCCTGCCCTCATCTTAGAGCCATCCGTGTAAATGCTAGTATTGTTACCTCCGGGATCATGTCCAGCTCTCCAATCCTCTCGCGCTGGGAAGATGGTTCTGAAACGGCGATCCGTATTAAGTACCGGAGTTAAATAGTCAGTTCTGAGATCTACCAGATTCTGTGGTAGCAGATTAAGTATAGAGCCATGCCCATACTGTCTGTTTTTCCAGACACCAGCCTCTCGAAGTCTTAGAGCGGCGCACGATGCTTCTACTTTTAACTGAAGGTCGATGGGTAGAATATGCAGTATGACATTGAGTGCAGCAGACGCAGTTGAGCCCATTGCTCCTGTTGCGCCTATGCTTGCCGTTCTTTGTATACTGTTTAGTTTTAAGACGTTATATTGCTTAGCTAGGGCCGGCCACCACACTATAACGCCATAACTTAAAATAGGCCGTACAACCAGTTTATACAAACGCAGTGTAATATCCGGTCGTGGGCCCCAACGTTTGCCTAACATCCTATTGCAGGTGTAAAGAGCAATACTTGCTTTTTTCACCCTGACATCTATATTTTCCCTCCAGTTGAGCTTGGAGTCAAGAATGATACCCAAGTACTTGGCTTTGGAGGAAAGTCGAAGTGGTTTCCCGTTTAATTTTGGCACATTGAACGGGGGAATTTTTGTTTTTGTGGTGAACAGCACGAGCTCTGTCTTATCAGGGTTAACTGACAGACCACACTGACTTGCCCAGTTGCTTAGTATCTTCAAAGCCCTTTCCATTATCTCACTGATGACGGACAGGAATAGACCTGATACCAGTATCACCACATCATCCGCATAAGCTACGACCTTGATTCCTTTAAGGTTGAGAGTCCTAAGAAGCTCGTTTATTACTACCACCCAGAGAAGTGGGGATAGCACACCGCCTTGCGGAGTTCCTCTCCTAACTAATCGACGAATGTAGACACTGCCCAGACCGGCTTGGATGCACCTAGTCCCCAACATGGTTTCAATCCATGCTATGATTTTGGGGTCCACTCCCATACGGAGCAGAGAGGAGACAATCGCGTCTGAGTGAATATTATTGAAAGCCCCCTCTATATCTAGGAAAGCTCCCAACGTAAAATGTTTAAACTGTAATGATCGCTCTATCTGCGAAACCACCTCGTGGAGAGCCGTCTCTACAGACCTCCCTTTTAGGTATGCATGCTGCGATACAGAAATTCTCCCTTCAATAAAGTTTTGACGAAGGTATATATCTATAATTCTTTCCAGTGTCTTAATAACAAAGGAGGCCAAGCTGATGGGGCGAAAATCCTTAGCTGTGGAGTGTCCCCTTCTGCCCACCTTTGGTATAAAAACTACTCTCGCCAGTCTCCAGGTCCTGGGCACATAGCTGAGAGCCATACTGGATTTGAATAGCATGCTTAACCACGGGATCGCAGTGTCTCTGAGATTCCACAGCATAATTGGGATAATTCCATCCGGACCTGGAGATTTGTAAGCTTCAAAGCTTTTCAGGGCCCAGAGGATTCTATCATTTGTAATAACGGAGTCTATCGCCTGCTCAGGTATGTCCGTTTGGAGGACCTGTCTATGATGTGCATTGGTAATGGACTCCTCTAAGTTGTCCGGAAAATGCTCATTCACGAGTTCTTCCAGCGAATCATTTATATTATTTGTCCACGAGCCGTCCCTTTTCTTGATAAAGGATGGACATGAATGTTCCTTGGCAAGGACTTTGCCCAGCCTGGACATTGCATTAACGTCTTTTAGACTTCCGCAGTAGTCCTTCCAGGATTTATGTTTGGCTTCCGTTATTGCCTTCTTGTAGTGTCGAAGGCAGTCTTTATACGGTTGCCAGAAATTATGTCTATGGCAGATGTTAAAGATACTACGTGTCATCTTCCTGAGATGTGTTAGGTCTTCAGTCCACCACGGTGGTAGTTTCTTTTTACTACGAGTAATTGGACATGAGATCTCAAAAGCCCTCCTGAAGGCCTCCTCAAAGATCACACTATACCTGTCCAGTTCTTCGTGATTTAATTTTTGTAATAGAGGAAAAGAATCTAACCTAGCACAAACTGAGGCACTGAAACTCCTCCAATCAATCCTCCTGGGATTCCTATAAACCGGAGGTGGGTCTGGACTAAAGCCAACGTTGAAAACAATCAACGCATGGTCTGAGAAGTATCTTTCTGTTACTCTCCAGCGGTCCACACTCACCCCTGCGTTTGATCTGATCAGAGTGAGATCCAGTACCTCCTCCCACCCATTAAATCTCTGGGAACTTGGAAAGATGAAGGTGGGTGTGTTGCCCCGGTTGCAAATCTCTAAACTATTTTCAATAATAAAATCGAATAAAGGCTCCATAGGGGTACTTGGATGGGAGTTAATCTCATGCAAGGTGGCCAAGAGTGGTCAGGGGAGAGACTTCAGGTTCGTGGTGAGTTAGGAGTCTCTAAAGGAGTACTAAAGGAGTTGAAAGGGGTAATCCGCTTCGGATTGAAATCCGTAAGGGTCAGATTTCCGGCGGACGCCGGAGACGTAGGAGGTGACGGAGACGGACATGCGGGTGGTCCAAATTAATTTGCACCACTGCAAAGCGGCTTCCGACGACCTTTTACTCTTCATGGCCAAGAACGGCATAGATGTGGCTCTAATACAAGAACCATGGGTGTATGGTGATAAGGTTGCAGGATTGAAGTCGCATCCGTACCGTCTCTTGGTTCCAGAGACAAATAGGAAGCAAGCATAGGAAGCAAAATTAATACTTTTATCTTTTCTGCGTACAGCGCAGCTGACCAGACGACGGTGATATGTGAGAACCAGCAGGAGGGCGACATACTGTTCACATCCGCATATCTCCCCTATGAGGAAAATGAGCCCCCATCGCTACTGCTCCGATCACTGACGACCTTTGCGTACAAGAACAAATTGAGGTTGGTGATCAGCTGCGGCGCTAATGGACATCACATCCAGTGGGGTAGTAGCGATATAAATGAGAGAAGTGAGTCTATTTTGAATTTCATTTTTATGTCTGCTCGGGTAATTTGTAATTGAAAGGGAGAACTTTCACCTTTTGCAATAGAGCTAGGTCGGAGGTTATAGACTTAACCCTATCGAATTCTTTTGATATAAGTGTAAGAGATTGGAGGGTATCTACGGAATGCTCCTTTTCGGACCATTTTAGTATATTCTTCTCTATTGAATGCGGGAAACACAAGATCGAACCCTTTAGGAACCCCAAAAATACAGACTGGGAAGCTTCTCCAAACTTGTTAGTCTCAAGTTATCAAAATACAACAAGAGAGGTAGTACTGAGAGCACTAAAAACCTGGTCACTCTTTTAACGCAGGAAATCCATATCTGTTTGGTGGACTCCAGAGTTTATAGCTTTGAGGAAAAGTACCAGGAGGCTTTTTAACAAAGCTAGATTAACTAATAAGGATAAAGACTGGCCTTTGTATAAAGCCAGTCTAAGAATTTTTAAAAGCAGAACCAGGGCTGTCAAGAGAGACTCATGGAAATCATACTGTTGATTTCCATGAGTTGATCTGTGAGGTCAACGAAGCGGCGGCATTGCGGCGGATCTTGTCCAAAGGCAAAACAACCATAGGACTTATCCAGCGTTCTGACGACTCGTGGACCAGATCGGGTCTTGAAACTCTGGAGCGGCTTCTGAATACACATTTTCCGGGCTGCACGGACATTGATGCAAGAAAGCGTCGATCCACTCCGCATATAACGGAACTCCCCCTGGAGAGTATTGAAGATGTCGTGGGTGAGCGCAAGGTTGCTTGGGCAATAGGCTCCTTCCAGCCCTATAAATCTGCTGGGCCGGACGGTGTCATACCAGCCATGTTGCAGCGATCATTAGACACGATAAAGCCAATATTAGTCAGACTTTTTTGAGACTGTTTGAGGGACCGTTATATCCCATTGCATAAAGAAATGTCAAGATCGTATTCATACCAAAAGCTGGACGACCGACTCACTTCCCCTCTAAAGATTTCAGACCTAAATATTTCAATGCTTTATAGCAGACTCATAAATGCCAGCATGGGGGCCAGCACCCTTAGGAAGGCGGCTCATATTGGTGGACGGTATCCTAAGAGAGTTTAAAAGACTAGGGATAAGGGCCATAGCGTATGCGGACGATAAAGCCATACTTGTTTTTGGCAAATTTTTGTCTACTATAAGTGACCTAATGAAAACCGCCTTGAGAATAATTTCTAGATAGGCGCACGGGCGTGGCCTTGGCATTAATGCATCCAAGACTGAGCTGGTGCTCTTCACTAGAAGAAATAAGATTCCAGATTTTAGATCACCCCATATTGAGGGTAAGGCATTAAGTCTATCAAAGAAAGTAAAATATCTCGGCATTGTTTTGGATAGTAAGCTATCCTGGAAGGAAAACACAACTGAGAGAATGAGGAAAGAAATTAACGCTTTCTATGCCTGCAAAAAGGCCATAGGTGAATATTGGAGACTGTCACCTTACATCGTGCACTGGTTGCGTACAGCAGTTATAAGGCCAATTCTAACCTATGGTTGTATTGTTTGGTGGAAAGCGATAGAAAGAAGCAGCAATCTCAATATCTTATACAAGGTTCAAAAATGTGCTGCTATAGGAATTACAGGAGCTACGAAAAGCACACCGCAGGCAGGATTAGATATATTGTTACACATACTGCCCCTGGACTTGTACATAATGGGCTTAGCGGGCAAGAGCTTCCTAGGGATTAGGGAGCTGAAGCTTTGCAGAGAAGCCCCCTATGGACAGTTGTGTGTTTTGAAAGTATTAAAAAGAACCGGCGGCGGTCCTGGGCTTGGCTTGCTTCAACCGACGGACTACCTATTGAATAAATTTGATTTTGTTAGTATCTTTGCTGTTTTGTTTCCCAGAAGGATGAGTGGTTGTCAGAGGATGGTTTACAACAAGGAAGTGTTAAGCTTTTTATTTATTTATTTATTTAAATTAAGGCTAAGCCTATACATACAAGGCTTTATAGCGTATTACAATACAAACATAAAATTAATGATTTTATAGGAAATTCAATATTTTTAATTTAGTTAAATGAACAGAATCTTAGAAATTAATGACCGAAAAACAGAATTAAAATCTACACAGGCGCTTCGAAATGGTTCATGATCAGCATAAATAGATCGGCATAAGCTAAGGTAAACAAATTGAAATCTCCTTGATGTGAGTCGAGGGATGTTGATCTGAATGGTGCTTAACAGATAATCGCAATTGACGACCCCAATTAAAAGCTTATAGATCAAAATAGCGTTGGCCATTATCCTTCGGTTTTCAAGAGATTGTAAGTTAATCAGCTTAAGACGGGATTCATAAGAAGGTATACGTAAAAGCGGATCCCAACGAAGATAACGAAGACAGAAGAGTAAAAACTGCTTTTGTACTGATTTAATTTCAGTGATGTAACAGTTATAGTTAGGGCTCCATACTGGAGATGAATACTTCAAGATCGGTCAGACTAGGGTTGTATATAAAAACCTTGTAATATATTGGTCTTTAAATTCCTTGGCCCAACGCTTTATGAAGCCCAGAACGCTGTTGGCTTTGTTGCAAATCCGGTCAACGTAAACATGGAAGCGCAATTTTTTATCCAGAATCACTCCAAGATCATCAACTGTTTCTACAACATCCAATTTATAATTACCAATAGTATAATTATAGAATACAGAGCACGAACGAGAAAACGTCATTTGTTTGCATTTTTTATACCCTACACCCGAAGGGATGAGGGTATATTCACTTTGTGCTTTCGTTTGTAACGAATTAAAGGAGGCGTGGCAGGTATAGAAAAGTATATATATTCTAGCTCAGAATCACCTACTGAGTCGATTTAGCCCTGTCCGTCCGTCTGTCTGTCTCTGTCTCTGTCCGTCTGTCTGTGGAAATCACGATTACAGGAGAACGAATGGAGGTATCATCATGAAATTTGGTACGAATATTCTTTGTTATCCTACGCTGTTTGGTATTAAAAATAAGGAAAACCGGACCAGTGCCACGCCTACTTTTTATAGAAAATATGCACTCATCAGTGCTTATAGCACAATTTCTTGGCTTTTAGAGGGAATTCTAAGCTAAAATTTTATTTCCGAGTTCACCATCTTAGACTAAAATATATACTAAAAAATGGGCGTGACACGCCCACTATACTATATAATGAGGTGTTTAGTGCGAGAAACGGTGTCGTAGATGAGTTAATAGATCAAAATTTACTCCCTGTAAATTTACAAAAAGTAGGTGTCACCCGCCCACTTTTTATCACTTCGACAGATGCGGGTGTAGGGTATATGAGCTTCGGCCAGGCCGAAGATAACACTCTTACTTGTTTAAGTTTAAATTAATACAGTTAACAATACACCAAGTAATCAAGGAATCAAGATCCACTTGTAACAGCTTGGAGTCAATTTTATTCTTATAGGAAAGAAAAATTTTTACGTCGTCCGCAAAAATCAGGATCATCGCACTCCTTATAACTGTCGGCGGATAATTTATAAAAATTAGGAACAGTAATAGGTTAATAGTTCTGGATACAAAATCTAGTAGGTTTGTTGTAGTCGATTTTCCGCTGCAGAATCCATGTTGAGCTGGAGAAATAGTTGCGTAAAGACTTCTTGAGATCTGATGTGTAATTATTTTCTTAAAATGCTTAGGTAACGCACTAAGCTTAGCAATGCCGCGATAATTACTAATAGTACATCTATTCCCTGATTTATGCAGTGGAATAATATATGAGGCCTTCCAGGCAGCAGGAAAACAATCAGAAGGTAATGAATACTCAAATAATGATTTAATTGGTGCGGCTAACTCTTCGGCACAATATTTGAGAATACGTGGTGGTATATTATCTAGACCTGGCTTAAAACAGCATTTAGTATCCTTAAGAGCATTTAGAACAATGAATTCGTCAATTATTGGATGAGTGATAGATCTCGCGGCAATGTTATAAGGATATTCAGATAGTGAATAAGCTGAGGTCGAGTACGTTGACTTAAGAAACTCAACAAAAGCGTTGCAAATAGATGAAATATTATCCGTCTCGGTATTTCCAATTTTAATAAAGTTAGGAAATCAATTACATTTTCTTAATTTGTAGTTGTTGTAACCTAGTTGCTTAACCTATGTAGTTGCTGTAAGCGAGTTTACATTGACGTTGATATAAGTATTTAGTCGAAGTGAAGTTTAGGTAAGTTAACGTAGTGCAATTCCTACAGTAAGATTTATTATATTTCGTTTCTAAATTCCTCAATTTCCTCAAATCTTTAGTAAACCATGAAACACTCCAAGTATCAGTATCATAACGCTGTGGCACTGAGAAATTGAAAGAACTCCGTAGCGTACTATTAAAAGAGTCTACCGCCGATTCCAGGCACGACGCAGAAGGAAAGCTATTTAAATTTAAAATAGAACTCCAATCAAGATTACATATGCTATCCTTTAATGTAGTATAATTAGTTTTACTAAAGCAAACTTCCTTTTTAAACTGCTTCTTACTGCGTTGATAAATTCTAAAATTGTGCCGCACAGTTTTAATTTCTAACGTGGACAGAAAGCGTCTGGCGTACAACAAAACTCTCCTGGCAGATACCAATAACCCGCCTTCGTGGGAGATCAGCGCCAGGTTGTGGCAACAAAGGGACCAACTTGAGAAGACGGTGAAGAAGTACCCGAAGAAGCACAATGGGGAAGGCCCAGTCTAAAGTAGCTGACGCAGCGGTCAACAATAGTCAGGCGACATCCATCATCCACCAACCGACGCTGCCAGAATTTGTTATCACCATCTTAGTTATTCTTAGTCTTATTCTTGATATACAAGGTAGATCAGTACATAAAGGCCTATATAAAACAAGTAAGAGCGTTATCTTCGGCCTGGCCGAAGCTCATATACCCTACACCCGCATCTGTCGAAGTGATAAAAAGTGGGCAGGTGACACCTACTTTTTTAAATTTACAGGGAGCAAATTTTGATATATTAACTCATCTACAACCCCGTTTTTCCTACAAAACACCTTATTATATGGTATAGTATATAAGTGGGCGTGTCACGCCCATTTTTGAGAATATATTTTAGTCTAAGATGGTGAGCTCGGAAATAAAATGTTACCTGAAAATTCGGTGAAGAATTAAAAACAAGATTTAATTTACTATCTGAAGATACAGATCAAGATGATAACTTAGCTATAAAAACAGAGTTTAAAAATATATATACTATAACTAAAACAATTTTAGTAGAACAGATAAACGAAGAGAAGAGAAATAGAAACACGAGCACAATGTCAGATTTTAATATAGAAACAATTATGAAAGTAGTCCCCACTTTTGGAGGGCGTTACAAAGAGTTAAATTCGTTCCTGACTATTACAGAGACCTTATACAACAACACTAAACTAGAACAAAGAAAAACATTAATTAATTTTATAGTTAACGTGAAACTAGAAGCAACCGTAAAAACAGCGCTTTGATATGCAACAGAATTTGAAGACTTCAAGACATTTAAAGACAGTTTAACGAACAGGTACAAATCCACATTAACTGTACAACAAATTAATACAACACTATTGTCTCTGACACAAAAGAATTTTACGATAACTAGTTTTAAAGCTAGGATTTTGTTTTCTGTTGGCTGAGTTGAACAAATTACAAGTCGCAGATCTTCCGAGCAATTCCACAGCAGCTAAAAAATGCGTAATAGCAAAAATGAATGAAAATTACGCATTATCTGTATTCAAGAACGGTGTTAACGACCACCTGAAAAACACGATATTCGCAGCACAACCTAAAACCTTGACCGAAGCAATCAACCTTTCGCTTGAGCTAGAGAATACAGACACACATGGACAAGTAATGTATTTTCAGAGAAACCAAAATTTTTCCAATCGTTTTCCCCGTACTTACCAGAACTCAAATAATAACAGAAACTTCAATAGTCAACACAGAAGTACATACCAAAACTCAAACAATAACAGAAGCTTCAATAGTCAAAACAGAAGAAATTTTACCAATCAGTCTAATTCAACCAATCGGAACCAGCCTCGAAGACAAGAAAACAATTTCGTAGGTCCACATTGGCAAAACCAAAGGAACTTCCACAATAACAGAAATAATAATCACAATCCAAATATTCGAACTCATAACCGTTCCTACAATAACAGAAATTACGAACAAGGTCGCGTTAATATAATCAGCGACCAGGGAAACGTGATATGCCTGGAAGATCTAGCAGACCTTCCGGAGGGCAACAATTAAAAATATGCTGCATCACAAGAATAACAGGCAATTATATTACAGTTAAATGTAAAAACCACAAATACCCTCTCACATTTTTAATTGACACAGGAGCAGATATTTCACTTTACAAGAACCGAAACTCATTAGACGACGAAAATTTTTCAGATAGATACAGATGTAAAATAAGTGATATAACCAACGAAGAAATAACAATAATGGGTACCACAGGACTAGAAATAATTTTAGGAGACGGAACAATATTAGAATCATTTCATGTAGTAAACTTCAATTTTCCAATAGCTACTGACGGCATCATAGGTAGAGATTTTCTATCCAAATATTTTTGCAAAATTGACTACGAATGTTACACACTCACAGTAATACTTTCAGACACAGACGTAATAATTCCCATTTCTTTAGGCCAAACGGTAATCCCACCTAGATCAGTAGTAATATGTCCAATAAAACTTGATGTGAAAAAGGACACAGTAATTTGCCAAGAAGAGATTAAAAAAGGAGATTTTATAGCAAATTCAATTGTCCCAAGTAATGGCAATTGTCATGTCAAAATACTAAATGTTAATGACCACGAAATACGCCTCAACAACCTAATTCCAAAAACAGAACCGCTGGATAATTACAATGTAAATTTCGCAAAGTCAGCAATAAGCAATGACGACACACGACTAAATAAAATTCTTGAAGAAATAAAAATAAACAATTTAGATGAACACTCAAGAAAGTCACTAGTTGAAATACTAAAAAAATATCACAACAATTTCCACTTAGAAAACGAACCCCTATCTACAAATAATTTCTACACCCAAAATTTAACTACAACTGACGATGCACCAGTATACATAAAGAACTACAGACTTCCACATACACAAAGCCAAGAAATAAATAATCAGGTAACAGAATTATTAAAAAACGACATAATTGAACACTCTACAAGCCCATACAACTCACCTCTTTTGTTGGTACCAAAGAAAAGTGAAGGTTGCAAAAAATGGCGCTTAGTAGTTGACTACAGAAAATTAAACGATAAACTATTAAGTGACAAATTCCCATTAACTAGAATAGAAGATGTTCTCGAAAAACTAGGCAGAGCTAAATTTTTCTCAACGTTAGATATGACGAGTTCCTTTTACCAGATTCCGTTGAACAAAAAATCAAGACCTCTGACAGCATTTTCAACTTCAGATGGCCATTACCATTTTAAGAGACTACCTTTCGGTCTAAAAATCTCATCGAATAGCTTTCAAAGAATGCTCACAATAGCATTGAGTGGTTTAGGCACCGAAGCATTTTTATACGAAGACGATATAATTGTTTTCGGTTGCAACATACCACAATAAGAATTTGATTAAAGTATTTGACAGACTACAGAAATACAACCTGAAATTAAATCCTAGTAAATGTAAATTTTTGCAATCAAAAGTAGTATTCCTAGGACATCTAATAACCCATGATGGAATAAAGACTGACCCAGCTAAGTACGAGGTTATAAAAAATTACCCAGTCTCAAAAACTGCAGACGAAGTAAGGAGATATTACATTTTGCAATTATTATAGACGATTCATAGAAAATTTTGCACTAATTGCCAGACCATTAAATTCACTTCTAAAGAAAGACACAGCTTTCGTTTGGACAGAAGAATGTCAAACAGCTTTTGCTACACTAAAAGAAAAATTAATTAAACCACCAATCCTACAATATCCAAAGTTTGATAAACCTTTTATAGTAACCACAGATGCATCGCATTTTGCGCTAGGAGCAATCCTATCACAAGGTGAGATTGGTCATGATTTGCCAATTTCATACGCAAGTAAAACACTACAAAAACACGATATCAACAAGCCAATTATAGAAAAAGAACTGCTTGCAATCCACTGGGCGATAAATTTTTTTAAACCGTATTTGTATGGTAAAAAGTTCATCGTGGTCACGGACCATCGACCACTTATTTCATTATTTAGTCACAAAAACCCTTCATCAAAATTAACAAGAATACGGTTAGACCTATCGGACTATGACTTTGAAATCGTGTACAAACAAGGGAAAATTAACACAAATGCTGATGCTCTATCACGCATTAAACTTGACTCAGATATTCTAAAAACGTTGATCCCTACAATTGATACAAAAAAGGTGTTTGCAACTACTCGAAGCATGCATAACAAGAAAAGCAATACACCAAATTCTAATAATATTAGCACTTCACTAAAACAAGATAGTATATATATATATGGGATTGTGTATCAATAACTGATATAAAAGGTATAAAAAGATTAAAATTTATTGAGAGCAGAGGTAGTAAACCCTCCATTGACATTAATAATGAAAATATTGTTACGTAAATTTTATAATTTGACGTTTTCGATTCTTTCGGTTCGATCTCTGGATTGCAAATAATCCAATAAAACACAAAAGTTTACTTGTTTATAATTTTACAGATTTATTATTTCACTTATTATTTACACTTATTATTTCCACTTATTATTCAACACACTTATTATTCAACACTGGTCAGTTTGCTCGTAGATGGCACGATGTTTCTTGTTCAACGATTAAATTCGAACTGTCCTCGCTGCGCCATCTGCGGTCTATTTATATGCGAACTGACACTTGTGTGGAAGGTTCTGGAATTATCTAGTAAATTGTCGATCGTTCTCTATTTTCTATCTCGCGATAGATGTCGTGTTTACTGCATGAGTTAAAACACAATATTTTGGTGTCTTTATAAACGAAATTTATTGTAGGAAGTAACTTGGTTGATCATGACCAGAGGTTACCTTCAGACTAAGTGAGAAAACATTTGCTTCGGATATATATACTCAAACGTATACAATAAAACACAATTGTATAAAATAGATACCTACAAACATACATATGTATACATATATATAACTGACATGTGTTATTGAAGGTTGCAATGGAAAGATATTTAAACCTAACGACATCTGCATGCCAGATGTACAACTCTACAAGGTTAAGTATCCTTGTAGATATACAACACGCGTAGTTGCACATATGGATGCCATGTGTCATCCCAATACTGCTAACTACCCTCCCTGTTAAGATGAGACGTCCCGGCTCTGCTGCAATCTGTGCTCAATATCCTGGATGATTTGATCATATCCTACGTTGGCTTTACGTTCACTTTCTGCAGTAGGTGCTGCCAGTACTTCCATCGAAATTCCTTCCGGCTCTGAGGATGGTGCTGTTACCACCTTGGTATTTAAATTTAGGCGGTGACATCTTAGGTACATTATCGTCGAGAGAATGAGGGTTATAATAATTGTTATGAGAATATATAAGTATATTCGATCCTTCTTTAGATAGGCATCAAATTCGTGTATCTTTTCCAGATTTTGAATATGTAACTTGTGAATATACGGAAGCGTGAGAATTTCGGAATGATCCAAGACGTTCAGTTTAAATTTTCGAGATGTTTCAGGCAGCGTTGATGGAGGTCTTTGCGAGACGGGATATCGGGTACCGTTGATGAAGACATCTTCAGTGTGGACTACGAGGAAAGTTCCTTTAACACTTAGCTCGTGATTACTTTCCATAATCGTAGCGACCTGGTCATTTATAAGCAGTGTGCTCTCATCAATTTGTTGCACTGGAGCTATGTGATAGGCAGTAGTCGTTTTGCAGGCAGCAGTATTGTTGTTGAAAATATCGCTTAAGCAGCTATCGAAATTATCGTGTTGGCAAAATGTTACATCTATAGCCTCCTTACAATTATACAAAGGCTTACTTATATTTCTACATAATGCTACATTAGTATTTCTTAAGTTTAATATAATGTTGTTATGAATAACTGGATATATTTTTAAAAGAGGACAGGTTTCGATAACTTTAGGTATTCTGATAAGATATTTTAGTATATTATTATCTGTATAGATTTTTACTGTTGAGACTGACATAAGGTCGCTCATGCTAATGGTTGTTTCTTCAAATTTTTTCGCAGCTTCTAGTTCGAAATCCGTTAGGATTACTGGATTAACCACATTTAGACGAGCTAATGCTATTGACAATATTATAGTATTCAAAAGAGAAATTACTCGTTGGTTACGTATGGAGATTAGTAAGAAAATATTTCGAGCGTTGGCGTCGTCGGCTGGACCTTTGAATTGGGCTCGTAGCAAATTTACTTGGGCAGTTAACTCGTTGATCTTCTTCGTAAATTCATTATTTATTTCTATTTGTTGATTTTCGGCACTTATCAACCTTGATTGTCTTTCGCCGAGAATAACAAAATCATTATGATCGGGTGTACCTGCGATAAATTTTAGTGCCGATCCCAAGAAATCTATTGATCGTGCTCTTCGGTTTGGAACACGTATTGTGGAGATAAGTGTTGCTATTTCTTTGGAATCTAGTTCGAGCGACTCCCTTTTTTCTTTTCCTAAGAACAAACGTTGAAGATTTGTTGTTTCGAGGGATATTGCTTCCAATTCGGTTAAATTGATGGTATGAACCAAATATATAAATTCTTCATATATGGCGACGTTGCCCTGTCTAAGTGGAATATATTGGGCCGAGGTATAATCCAGGATTTTTGCGTTTCCTGGCGCGAAAAGAAGAAATCTGAAATAATAATAATATAAAAAAAAAAAAATTATCGAATATTATCCTTATGTATCTGCTTCCCATCTATAAGAACGGTAGTACCCAAATCTTCCTGAACGGTTTTTTGGACATAAAAATTAGAAACTTTGTTTCCTCTACGTTTATCCAATTTCACAAATACCTCCTGTCCAGGTGTAAACTGTCTATTACTACGGTCCTTATTATGAGATTTGTTCTGTCTTATTTGTCCGTCCTCTAAAAGTTTTTGTATTTTTAATTTTTCGATGTTCGGTATGCTGAAAAAAAGGTCAATCGGTCTCCTTTTTATAACGGAGTGAACAGAATTATTATATTTCGTAATCGCCATGAGAAGTATTTCATTGATATCAGTCAATTTCATTTCTTCCTTAATTGCTCTGGCAATTTCGCTAAGTGTGGAATGAAATCGTTCAATCTGTCCATTGCTCTTGCTGTGCATTGCTGGTATTGTATGATGATTCATTCCGAAGTGATTTTTAATGAGAGACCTAATTGTTTGAGAACAGAAACTAGGCTCGTTGTCTGTAACTAAGGTTTTAGGGTTTTTAAAGAAACCAAGGGTTTTGAGTATTGGCATTTTAATGTCAATCAAGGATCGAGAAGCAATCGGTTCCAATATTGCAAATTTTGAAAATTTATCTATACATGTAAGGAAGTACAAACCATTTGTGCTATAGATATCCATATGAAGGATTTCGCCGGGATCGGAAGGTATCGGCGTAGGTGGTATTATATGCTGGCGGGGCTGTCTCACATACTTCGACTGTGCACAAATTTTGCAATCATTTGCAAAGGATGAGGCCATTTTTCTTAGCTTAGGAAAGAAGTAGCTGTCGAGTATTTGCGTAACATTTTCGCTAGCACAACGATGAGCTCGGTTGTGTTCTGCAGCGATGGTTTCCATTTGGTCATCTTTATTAATTAGGTCAATGACAATTTTTCTTGTATGCTTAAAACGGACAGATGGAAATAGTTCCACTAGTTCATTTTGGATTTTGCCTAAAACTTCTAGTGAGCAGTAAATACCATTAACCAAATTTGGATTTATGACTTCCTGGAGAATTGGGAACACAGACTGGAAATCTGTAAAATTAATATCATGCCGAATGAAGCCCGGAAATGGTATAGTAGTTTTCTTGTCTGTATTTCTACCCTGCGAAAGTAGTAGCTGGTTCTTGAAACTATTAATTGATGTTGGAACTGTTTGGATATACTTAGTATATGAAACTTCGCTGTTAACGCAACTATTTTCGGTGGATTCATGGTCTTCTGTAAGGTGCTGCATATACTGGCGCGATAACGCATCGGCCACTTTGTTTTCACTACCAGGTTTGTAGTGAAATTTAGGAGCAAATTCTTCAATAAAACTTCTCCATCGTTTTAGCTTCGTGTTTGGGTTGCGATCCGATAAAGAAAAGGTTAATGGTTGGTGGTCAGTATATATGTGAAGATTGCTTACTCCATATAAGTAATTTCTTAGAGTTTGAAGAGACCAAACTATAGCTAACATTTCGCGTTCGTTAGTTGCATAATTCTCCTCTGTTTTTGAAAGCGTACGGGATATGAAAGTGATAGGTTTTCCCTTCTGAGAGAGAACTGCTCCTATTGCTCCAGATGAGGCATCTGTGGTTAGCTCGAAAGGCTTACTAAAATCTGGGAAAAAAAGAGTTACATCCTCGGAACTAAGAATGGCCCTGAGCTTCCTAAATGCTTCTCTTGCATCTGGAGTCATAACAACTTCCGTTTTACTCGACTGCCGTGTTCCAACGTGGCCATTGTCACCACGCAATAGTTGTGTAAGCGGTTTTGCAATTTTTGCATAGTCCTTAATAAACCTTCGATAGTAACCGGACAAACCGAGAAAGGATCTCAAGGAACGGAGAGTAGTTGGTTCCTTATATTCTGATATAGCACGAACCTTTTCCTCAGCCGTTTTTAATCCATTCTGGGACACAGTGAACCCTAGGAATTCAACCTCGGTTTTAAAGAATTTGCATTTCTCTAACGATATTCTCATGTTCGCATTCAGGAGTTTTTTAATTACAGATTCGATATCTTTGACATGATCTTCTGCATTCGATGAATAAATTATGACATCGTCCATATAAACCTGACATCGAATTCCAATGTCTTCTCTTAGAATGTCATCGATTGCTCTCTGGAAGATACAGGGAGCGTTTTTAAGTCCAAATGGTAGTCGGAAAAATTCGTATTTCCCATTATTTACCGAAAACGCAGTTTTTTCTCGATCGTTTTCATCGAGCAAGATTTGATGAAATCCTGACTTAAGGTCGATAGTGGAAAAATACTTTGACTTTCCCAGGTTTGATAAAATAACCGATGTATTTGGAATCGGATAGCGATCAGCAATAGTTTTCTCGTTTAATTTTCGGAAATCGACTACGAGTCTCAACTTCCGGTTACCCGATTCATCCAATCCTTTCTTATTTACGATCCAAATTGGATTGTTATAAGGAGAACAGCTTTTCCGAATGATGCCGTCTCGTAGCATTGAGTTCATTTCCCTACTCACAAAGTCTTTTGCGGACATTTGGTACGGATAACTTCTAGAGTATATGGGGTCATTTGTTGTTGTTCTTATAGTCGCTATGACGTTAGTATTGTAGGGTAAGGCCTCCTGAGGATCAGCGAAGACTGCTGCATTTCTTTTTAATACTGAATTAAATGCGCTTTGGACAGCGGGAGGAACATCTTCGTAATTCGATTGTACATTATTCACTTGTGGACATTGGTGGAAGTGAAGTTGCTCGATACCGTTTTCGTAATAGAGAGAGTCATTGTTTGTATCAAGTTTAGCACCCACTTGGTTTAAAAAGTCATAACCAATAATAGCATCGAATGTTTGAAGAGTCGGAAGAACAAAAAAATTCGTCGTTTTTCCTAGGATCTTAATTACGGATTTTTTAAAAATTGTTGTCGATCCATTAACTGAAGAAATTGTAAAAGGTTTATCTACAGGCTTGTATCTAAAAAAGGAAAGATCCCTAATATAATTTTTTGCTGCTCCAGTGTCAATAAGGATTTTCAGTTCTTTCCCATTACCTGCCTTTTTCTTAATATATGGAAGGCGAGAGCCTATTCCTAAACAATTTATTTCATCGCAAATGGACTGTTCCTCTACATCGATGTTATCATGGTCATCGTAAAAATCACTACTATACTGAAAATCTTCATTGTAGGGTGGTTCTTTTCCTTGCCCAATTCCCTCGGAATTTATATGATTAATTCTCTGATTTTTTGTAGGCGGAGCGTTTTTATTTGATCCCAAAAATCTTTTGGCTCTAAAGGAAGGGTTATTTTCACCTAACTGGAAAGTGCGGTTCGCGTTAGAACCTGGCTGTGAGAAGGATTGAGAGGGTTTAGAAGTTTGTTGGAACTGATACGAACGTTGGGGTCTGGGATTGTGTCGATAGCGAGATGAGCTTGGATCGACGTCCATCGGTTCGGGTTTAGCTTGTGGTACATTTGAGCTAGGGCGATACTGTGGGCCAGATGCTTTTACCGGAGAACGAAGAGACCAGTTTTGTCTCGCGAAAGTATTTGCAAATGAAGATCTCTGATGATTCATTACCAGTTCCTCAGCGAGAGCCAAAGCGGTTGGTAAATCGGATGGGCGGCTCGAAAACAAAATATTATTAAGTAGTGGTTTCAAGCCAGAAACAAATACTCGAAGGGCATCCTCTCGATACTTACTATGAAGACACTGCGCGATGTCGGGATCTGGGTAATTCATTACTACCTTATTTGTAATCAACGTCAACTGTCGTTCCACACTGTCGTAAAATTCTGATATAGTAAGTTGTCCTTGTCGTAAAGTGGAAAGTTCCTGTTCCAATAAATATAATGGTTTCTTGTCACAGTAGGTGTGATCAAGCCGTGCCATTATGGCTTCAAAATTAAGCGGTGTACTGAATGAAGCAAGAACTGAGTCAGCTGCGCCCGTAATTTTGTTACGAAGAATCGCGACCGCTTGATAATATTTATCGGATCCTTTATAACCTTCATAAGGTTTTATTGCGGCTTTTGCCGATTGACGCCATGAAGGATATCTTTCGGAAGATCCGGAAAATTCAGGAACAGTTTTAACAACATCAAGGCTGATTTTACACTCGATTTGCTCGCTAATTTGAATATCTTCATATTTTGTGATAGGAGGTACCACATTAACGGGAGTTAATGAGTCCTGTAGATCTTTTAATTGTTTTTTAAAATCGTTTTGCAGTTGTGCTGCTACCGACATTGTGGCCCTAGTCACCATTTCAGTGATTGCTTCGGCCGTAAGAGACATTGTGAATTGATAATTTGTTTTCGAACAAATATTCGTATAATATGTGTATATTGTATATCGTCAGAATACCTTTACATATAACAACTTTTTGTATACGATTACAATTAAATCCAGAAATATTTGAAAAACCTACTTTTCCTCTTATACAATATTATTATATCTTAAATAAATATGTATATAACAGTATAAACTTACAGCAAATAAATCATAATGCTAACACAGCAAAGAAGCTCAGGAAAACTTGGCAAATCGGGAAATCTTGTTGGCAGCCCCAAGATTATATATTATTATTTTTTCTTTTCTTTGAATTTTCTTTTGTTTGCGGAATCAATTGGTGTATAAATTTAGCACCTTTTCGTAACTGTTCTTTAAAGAATGTTTTCTTTTTTATTTTAAAAAACAAAATTTTAATTTTTATTTTTTATTTTTTTATTTCATTGTTCTGTGGAGATTTCAACACTCATTACTTTCTCCAACGAAACGTAACACTGTTCGGTTTGTCTCAGTTTTTTTCTGTTTTCAGTTTTCTCCTTTTATATAAGGATACTTTAGGATGCACCGACCGGATTACAATCGCGGGATCGAGGCTCTATGGCAACGACTTACGAAACGGATGTTACAATTTTGTTTTGCGTTGCCCCACGTTGGGCGCCAGTTAAAACACAATATTTTGGTGTCTTTATAAACGAAATTTATTGTAGGAAGTAACTTGGTTGATCATGACCAGAGGTTACCTTCAGACTAAGTGAGAAAACATTTGCCTCGGATATATATACTCAAACGTATACAATAAAACACAATTGTATAAAATAGATACCTACAAACATACATATGTATACATATATATAACTGACATGTGTTATTGAAGGTTGCAATGGAAAGATATTTAAACCTAACGACATCTGCATGCCAGGTGTACAACTCTACAAGGTTAAGTATCCTTGTAGATATACAACACGCGTAGTTGCGCATATGGATGCCATGTGTCATCCCAATACTGCTAACTCATGCATGCTGTCGAAGATTCTCGAACTATCTATTACTTTCTATCTTGCGATAGATGGCGCGTTCATTGCTTGCAATCGCTTTATGACTTTATATGGCCCTTTCCACGATGTTTGCAGCTTTGAAGACATACCCTTTTGTTGGGGATTGTAGAGCAACACCAAGTCGCCTTCTCGAAATCCTTCAGAATTCATAGCTCGGTCATATCGATCCTTCATTTTATTGCTCATCAGCTGTGTTTGCTGCCTCACATGTTGGTGTATTTCATCCATTTCGGCCTGAAGCATTTCCCAGTAACTGCCTCCAGTTTCAGTAAGTTCATTGTTTCTTCCAAATTTGATCTGACGGGAGTTTTAACTCTGTGCCAAAAATAATCCTCGCAGGTGAATGGCCGGTAGTGTCATGGACTGCTGATCGGTAAGCCAATAGGAACATTTGAATATGCTTGTCCCAATTGCGCTGACATTTTTCCACTACTTTCCGTAAATGTTCTTCCAATGTGCGGTTAAACCTTTCTACCATGCCATCCGACTGTGGATGTAGAGCTGTCGTACGAGTCTTCTTGATACCCAACAGTAAGCACATTTCTTGAAATAAAGAAGACTCAAAGTTCCTCCCTTGATCTGAATGCAACTCAATTGGTATTCCAAACCGCGTGACCCAATTCTGAACAAAAGCTTCGGCCACAGTTTTAGCCTCCTGATTTGGTATAGCATATACCTCTGGCCACTTACTAAAATAGTCCATAATCACCAACACGTATTTGTTTCCAGAGTCACTTGTAGGAAATGGACCAGCTACATCCATTGCAACGCGTTCAAAGGGTGCTCCTGCATTGTACTGCTGCAACCTTCCTCTGGTTCTAACTTTCGGACCTTTAGCTGCCATGCATTGCGCGCAGTTTTTAATCCATTCAGCAACTGATACTTGACAATTCACCCAGTAAAACCAATGCTTAATCTTTTCCAGAGTTTTTGTAACGCCGAGATGCCCTCCACTTGGTCCATTGTGAAACTCTTCTAATACGGCTGTTATTCTAGACTTTGGCAGGACAATCAAATCGTGAGTGTGTCTACCATCCTCACTTTCCCATGAACGATGCAGTACTCCATTTATCAACTTTAGGCTACTCCATTGCACCCCATACGCCTTGGCCAATGGACTTTCCGGTGCCATTTCTTCCTTGGTTGGTCTTTTACCCATTTCTTTCGCTTTCATGACCTTAACCAAGTCTGTATCCTCCAGTTGACTTTTCCTTATAGCGCTTGACTCCCATTCGTCATCAGGTTGCAGATTTGTTAGTCGGATGTCGACTATACCTTCGCATCTTTCAGCTTTAGAGCAATGCTTACATTCCAATGCACATGGGCGTCGAGATAGTGCATCGGCGTTTCCATGTTGTCCATTTTTCCGATGATGAATTTCACAATCATAATTCTGCAACCTTTCTATCCATCGCGCAATTTTCTCTTCCGGATTTTTAAACTGGAGTAACCATCTGAGTGCTGCATGATCTGTCCTTAGTAGGAAATGCTACCCATATAGGTATTTGTGAAAATGTTTCACGCATTCGACCACTGCCAAGAGTTCTCGCCTTGTAACGCAATAGTTCCTTTCTGGTTTTCCAAGAACTCTGCTGTAGCCCAATTACTTTTTCCTGACCATCGACAATCTGCGAGAGAGATAGGACACCTCCTATTCCATGTGCACTAGCATCTGTGTCCAGGATGAACTTTTCGCCAGGAACTGGATAAGCCAACATTGGAGCTGTACAAAGCAATTCCTTCAACTGCTGAAAGCCGTTCTCTTCCTCCTCTTTCCACACAAATTTGCAATTTTTCTTTGTCAAATTGTGTAAACTTCTTGCAACATTGGCAAATACGGGTACAAAGCGTCGGTAATACGTACAGAGTCCAAGGAAGCTTCGCACTTCATGAACATTCCTGAGTCGAGGCCAATCTCTTACCGATTTTATTTTGTCTTCATCTGTGTGAATTCCTCCGGTAGTGATTTTGTGGCCCAAATAGGTTACTTCGGTTTTAAATAAATTGCATTTCTTTGGATTCAACCGTAATGCAGCAGAAGAAATTCGTTGAAAGACTTCTTCTAAATTTTTGAGGTGGTCATCAAAACTCTTGCCCATGACAATAATGTCATCAAGATAAACCAGACATGTTTTCCAGTGAAGCCCTTTCAATACGTGTTCCATTAAACGCTCAAAAGTTGCTGGAGCGTTGCATAATCCGAATGGCATTACAGAGAATTGCCACAGTCCATCCCCGATGCTAAAAGCAGTTTTCTCGCGATCGGATTTCTCGTTTTCCACTTGCCAATAACCACTTTGCAAATCCAGCGTTGAAAACCATTTCGCACCGGATAAGGTGTCCAAGGTGTCATCTATTCGTGGCAGTGGGTAGCTATCCTTTCTAGTGACATCGTTCAGCTTCCGATAGTCAACGCAAAACCGGGTGCTTCCATCTTTCTTTTTAACTAACACAACCGGTGAACTCCATGGGCTTGTTGATGGTTCAATAACTCCACCTTTCTTCATCTCGTCTATCTTTTCCGCCTTTTCTCGTTTTGCCAGTGGGATTTTGCGTGGAACTTGCAGAATAGGTCTTGCATCGCCAGTGTCTATCCCATGCTGTACGATGGCAGTTCTTCCAAATTTATTGCCATCGTTATCAAATATGGAACTATACTTTTGTAGTAACCGTTTTGCTTTTATTCTTTCTGGCTCGCTCACCTCATTCAGCCAGCCATGATTGTGGGATTTTTTTTCTCTTTCAAAACCTTGTTTTCGCATTTCTGTGGAGGGTCGTCACAATTAACTATGGCTTCCACAGCTTGGCATTGTGCTACTAGTGCTCCTTTATCAAGAGTGATCGGTGACCTGAACTCATTCATCACTTGAACTGGGATCTGCTTGTTCTTTCCCGTTTGTACCAAGGTTCGTCCAACCAAAATATCCGCAGTGCTTTCTGATGGCACAGTCTCCATCCACACATACCCACAGAACTGCTTCGGACTTTGGTGGAATCTGCTGACGGTGACTTACACTTACATTCCTGATCTGAGGCCGTTTATACCCAGTGCTTAGGGGTATCTCCATATTCTGGCACGTCAGAACTCTTTCCTTCAGATCTAGAGTAAGACCATGGGCTAGCATAAAATCCACGCCAATTATTACCTCGTCCATTATTTCAGCCACTGTGAATTACTTCTAGCGTTCCAATCTGAACCTTCAATTTTCCGCAAATCACAGCTTCCTCTCCTGTCGCTGTTCGTTGTTTACAACCACTCATCGGTTCAACGTTATCTCCTGCGAGGTCTGATCTAATGATGGAATGTGTTGCGCCCGTGTCCAGAGTTGAGACCAGCGATCGTCCATTTACAGTCCCGTTTACCGTTAAATTATTCTTCTTACGATGTATTTGTGAAACCGAGACAGTGGGGTAGTCAGTTGCGGGAACCAGCTCACGAGCTGGTCCGTTTTAATTTAACGATTGTTTTTTTACAGAAGCACCAGTTCCATTTTCGGCGCTTCTCTTCTTTGCGCTTTGGTTTTTCCTATAAGCCGCATTACAATTCCGTGCAAAGTGACCTGCTTTTCCACAGCTGTAACATTTTATTTCAGAGCCTTTGCGTAAGGTTGGAATCATTTGGGAAATAGTCTGATAAATACCATCAGTAACAGTTTTTTAAAAAAATTCACTTGGCCCAACTTCCAGCCTATGAACTTTATGTGTTTGATTGCTTAAAAGGCTTGCTGTTTCCTGCGTCAAAGCAAATGACACTGTTTCAGCAAACGTCTTCTTTGGTATGGAATAGACTGCGCGTTTGGTATCCGCATCACGTATTCCATTCATGAACGCCTGAATTTTTAATAATTCTATCACTTCCGCTGGTGCGTCTGCGTTGGCCAAATGCGCGAGCCGCTCTGATTTGATTGTAGAAGTGGTCCTGGTACAAAACCTAGGGCCAATGGTGCAGCGTGCAATCTGGTACTTGAACCGATTGCACAGTGGATAATCTTCTAAACAATTTACGCGAATCGTTGTCTGAAGTAAACGACGACTTTATTTCCAAAATTCATAGTTTATATATGTTTTACAATATGATAAAAATGCTTAAAGTGTACAAATATGAACAAGAATAAGAAAGTAATAATGCTTACAATATATAATGATTACTAGGGCTAGGATTTTTATGACCTATAAATAATCAAAAAATGCCCTTAAAACAATGCATTTATGCCCTGAAAACCTTTTAAAAATGCACTTAAAAATGCCCTAAAAATTATTAAATGACCTAAAATTAGCTAAGCAAAAAATGAGCTTTTGTACTATTTAGTATTTGGAGTCGTAATTTAAGTTGTAGTACATTAAAGTTTAATTATTTTACATTTTTTCCCAAAGATTTACATAAGACACATTATTTAACTAATGTTTTGTATTTACTGCATTGCACTGCACAATAAATATTTTATGTAAAGATTCAAAATTAAAACTCTGACGATTGTCGGCTAATAAAGTCTTGTACATAGAAATTGTCCTCTCTACCTCAACTGAAACAATAGGCGCATACTTAAAGTACGCTATGGCACTGGTCAGTAAATTACTATCAATGGTATGCAGTGAGAATTCTTCTCCAGATAGAACCTTTGATATGGAGCAAATTATTGCATAGCCTATATTCTTAAAAATTGAAATTTATATTTCATATTTACGAACAACATAAATATGTTGTGCAAAAATGCTCTTATGTTTTCAAACAGGCAAAAAATGCAAAAAATGCCCTATCAAATCAATTAAATACAATATATATTGTGTAAAAAATGCTCAAAAAATGCTCTTATGTGTTTAAACAGGCAAAATATGCAAAAAAATGCCCTAACAAATATGTCTTAAAATGCTCAGTGTATCACATAACGCATAAATACGAAAGGAGCTATGTTTCTGACTTACTAGAAAAAAGATGCAATTTCATCAAAATCCTAGCCCTAATGATTACAATGCAGAAATGGTTTTCAATAAGTAAAAGCAATATAAAAAGAAACAAAAAACACCAACGCGGAACGCGGAAGTGTTACAGTTAAGAGCGCAGCCCGAGTCTGCTTTTTGGAACTAGGCCGCTTCGATCGCTAGCGCGGCCAGAAGTTCTTATTTTGTGTTCTTGCTGAATTAGCCGCCGTGAATGCGTCGCTGTAAACTGGAACATATTATTGACCCAGTCATATGCATATGTACGTATGTACATTCTCCCGCGTGTTGAAAGCTTAAGCTTCAAAACTTATACTTCCATGGCGAAGGGTGAGGTGCGCGGCGTTCTTATTGGTTCAGCTGGGGATTGCACGTCGTCTAGTTTCTAGTCTTGCAAATGCTGGTTCTAGATTTCCACAGTAGGAAACCGGCTATAACAATGGAGATTAGCAGAGATGAGTAGCCGACTGAGTAGTGACGGATGTCGGCAGGCTTCCATCTGAAAAAGGAGTCGTCTGATTTCAAACGCTTTTGTAGTTCCTCCAACTTTTCCAAGTGTATGCTTGAATTGTAAATGTCTCGTGAGGGTGTTGTGTTGACGTCTTCTGGAAATGCGACGATTGTGAGGTTACCCAAGGCTGCGTAGGATGAACGCACTGGACTCTCGACCGTTGGATGACCCCGTAGAACGGTGGTGTCATCCTTGACAATGCAAGTCGGCTGAATCGTAAGTAATCCGGCTCCTTCTATATTCAGTTGAAAAACATCGTTTTCGCACACTGCAGTCATCTGAATAGCTGTCCTTGTGCTAAAAATCCACTGATTCTTGTGCGTAAGCTGGATCCAGGTGCGGTCGTCTTTTAGCCTCTTCAACTTACAATCTGTAGCAGTTTTGTTATTTAATAAGCTCATTTCGCAGTGAAAAAGGCCTGAATTTCTTTTGCGCTTTGCCTGACTTTCCTCACATAGAAAAGATGAGTCTCTTACGTTGATGCACTACCTGACATCGTTAAGGCTGAGTGGAAAATACAAATCCCTGTGTAGGTTGCAGCTAGGATTTCGGTGTCTGTTTTAATTGCCGCAAGACTCCCGTTGACGACCTTCGGAACTTTTATGATTTGAAACAAGTCGAAAATCTCTCTGTCAATCAGCGGAAATTTTATCTTAAATATGACATGCTGGTCTGCCACTGCTCCTTCAGACGACATCAGTTGAAAGAGCTTTAGTATGTCTGTATCCTTAACTGGCAGATGTTGCGAGGGTGGTAAACGAGTCTTAATCTTTGTCAACTCCTTTGTTAGCTGCTGAGGAGATAACAATAACGGACCCATTTTCCCATGATGCGTATCTGTTGGCTGAGCCTATGTCCTCAAAGTAGATTCCAGGATTGTCTTTAAACTTGGTGATATTTACCGGATTCGCTAACACCAGAGGGAGCATAAGGAGTGACAACACCAGCGTAGCAGCTAATGACAACTGGTATTTCCCCCTTTTTCTAGGTATTTCTCCCTCTTCTTCATCGTCGTTCTCTTTTTCATTACTTGGTAGAAATTCTTCACGACTGTCTGGTTCCGGTTCCACAGGTAACGGAGCCAATCGATGAATTGGCCGCTTCCATACTCCTGTTGCCGTTTTTACCTCTATCACCCGAACGACACCGTCAGCACCTTTGTAAACGTGATGAATCCTTCCTATTGGCCATTGAAGTGGCGGTGAATTGTCTTCCTTTATAACGACCATGTCACCCTCTTTTACGTTTTGGCATTTCTCGCGCCATTTGTTTCTGGACTGAAGTTCGTGGGGGTACTCAAGAGTCCAACGGTTCCAGAATCCATGCTTTAGCTGAGATACGAGCTTCCATCTAGCCGAGAGAGTGGTCGTCAATTCCTTTGCATGCACATCAACCGGCGACGTTAATGGCTCCCCAATTAGAAAATGTCCTGGAGTTAAGGCTGTTCTTCATACGTCAGGGATGCTGTAGAAACGCTTCTCACTAGTAGATGCTTCGCGGATTTAACTGCTGCCTCCCACAGACCACCGAAGTAAGGCGCTCGAGAAGGGATGAATTTAAACTCTATTACCTTTTCACTGCAGGCCTTAATGATAGCGTTTTTGGCCTCCTCAGAGTATATGGCAGTAGCTAACTCCTGAAGCTTATTGTTGGCTCCCGCAAAGTTCGTGGCGTTGTCGCAATATACCGTTCGGCATTGTCCCCTGCGGCTAGTGAATCTTTTTAGGGCTGCCAGGAATGCGTCTGTTGATAGATCGCTTACAATTTCCAGATGTACTGCTTCCGTTGCAAAGCAGCAGAAGACTGCTAGGTAAACCTTATGTGGTCTTTTGCCTCGAATCTTGTAATGCACCCACAGCGGGCCACAGTAGTCCACACCAGTATTAAGAAAAGGTCTTGCCAGAAGGACTCTATCGGCCGGTAGATTACCCATTATTTGGTTCATTAGTTTTGGTTTGGCTCTGGTACAGCGTATGCAGTTTTGCACAATATTACGTGCAGTTGTTTTTCCTTTGATGGACCAGAATTGTTGACGAACGATGGATAGTAGTGTTTGAGGACCACAGTGCTTGTTTTCTTCGTGGACAGCCTTGTAAAGCAGCTTAACCAGTGGATCATTGTAGGGAAGAACCATAGGATGCTTCGCGCTATATGATGTGTCAGAAGCGTTGAGACGCCCTCCCACTCGAAGGATGCCCTCTTCGTCGATATATGGATCCAGACTGCTGAGTGGACTTGACTTGTGCACAGCCTTGTGTTTTCGTAAGGATTTCAGCTCCTCTTTAAAATCGTGCTGCTGAATAATGCCCACGACTGTAACCAAGGAGTTGTGAAGTTCTGTTGGCGACAGCGAAACTTTAAGTGGTCTCCTTACCGTCTTCTTAATGACTTTTACAAACCGAAGAACGTACCCTACGATTCGTAGAAGCCCTCTGAAGGAATTGCGGTGATTAATTTTATAAATCATTTCGTCAGATCCCCCACTGATCGCAATAGTGTTGACTGATTTCAGCTTCTGTTTCTTTTCTAAATCAACTTCCGATCGACTCGCGTCCTTAAAGGAAAATGGTTTAGGTATCGCGGCTTCGTTGCCATGAAGAAAAAATGGCCCATAGAACCATAAACTGCAGCCAAACATTTTATCAGGGGAAATTCCTCTTGAAAGCATATCTGCTGGGTTGTGTTGTGAGCTAATATGACGCCATTGACTGGCTGCTCCATAAACTTTTTCTGAGGCATCGACGAAGACATGTATTTGAGTCGACAATGGTTATTGCTTGTCGAATACGTGCCTGCTGAATTGTGCTTGATCCAATTTAACCAAACCCTTCCGAAAGCATGTCCAGTTTTTCTTCTGCTCTTCTGGCAATTCATCATCCCAGGACAACTTTGTTTCCCAAAGTTGCTGTATGAAGATTTTAGCTAAAACTACCACTGGCCCTATTAGCCCTAGCGGGTCAAAAATGCGAGCGATGTTGGACATCACGGTACGTTTGGTAGTAGTAGTAGTATCGGAGATTGAAACCTTGACAGACAATACATCCTCTTTCGGCCGCCATGTGAGTCCTAAAGTGTTAACCGATGACTCTGACTTGCTGTTGAAATCTAGATCCACCTCTAGATCTTCCCGCGGAATGGATTAAAGAAGTTTGGGATGGTTTGCGCACCATTTATGTGATTTAAAACCAGCGCTGCTTAACATAGTCATGAGTTGATTTTGAATTTCGATCCCAGTTGACAGGCTATCGGAGCCACTTATACCATCATCCATGTAGAAATCCTCTTGCAGCGCCTGGGCCGCTAGTGGAAATCTTGTCTTATTTTGCTCGGCTAGCCTCTGCAGACATTTAGTGGCAAGGTATGGCGCAGATGTTAAACCATACGTAATTGTGTTCAGACGGTAGTACTTCAGCCTTTCTGTCGGGTTTTCTCTCCATAAAATTAGTTGATAAGTCTGGTCACTGGAATCCACCAGTACTTGTCGATACATCTTTTCGATATCTGTCGGGAAAACAAATCGCGGAGTCCTGAAACGTAGTAAAATCGAAAAGAGCTCGCTTTGAATTGTAGGACCAGGATGAAGGATATCATTTAAAGACAGCCCCGAAGATGTTTTGCCGATGCGTCGAAAACTACCCAGTTTAGTTGTTTTTCTCTCCAGTCTTACAACACAATGGTGAGGGATAAAGTAATTGAATTTCGGTATTTCGTCGGGCTATATATCTGTCATATGATTAAGTGGCTCGTACTCTGCCATGAATTTGCAATACTCTGTTTTTAGGCCCGTGTCTTTGCTCAGTCGCTTCTCTAGTGACAGAAACCTGCTGAGCGCTATTGCTTTCGAGTCTCCTAAGTTGGATGGATTCTCTGAAAACGGAAGCTTTACAATAAATCTTCCCTCTTGATTTCTGCGAACGTTCTGGTAGAAATGATTTTCGCAGTGTCTTTCCACAGCGGTGAAGCCCTTGACATCATCACCTAATTCATCTATTTTCCAGAAGCGCTCTATTAGTTGGTCAGTTGACACCTCATTGTTGGTAGAGATGGCACACGTGATTGAACTGCTCGAAACTTCTTTGACCTTCCCACACACCAACCATCCGAGTACGCTGTTTTATTATTTCAGCTCCCGTGGCAAAGGCATTCGACGTGGCTGGCAGTTCTAAGGACACGGGTGTCCCTGTCGGCCAAAGGAAGCACGCCCGGCTCTCGCGCATAAGGTATCAGAATCTGCTTGCCGCGCGGAGGCTGATACAACAACATGGGGAGGCAGATCCAACAACTCTTACTGCGGAGCTGAGATCGTCTCTGGCATGGGCGAAGAACGTTACTGATACACAGTACGTCCGGCCCATCACGAGCAGCCAAGAGTCTGCTAAAAGGAACCGGTCCCCTGCTAAATATCAAGCGTCTGGGTCAAAAAGGGCTAAGGTGCCTAGCGCCAAAGCACCTGCAGTCCCTACGCCCAAAACGTTCAGCGAGGTGGCCAAAACTTCGCTGACCCTGGCGGTTATTGACAGGGGTGACGAGGACGGTGGTATCTCAAGGGATAACTGGAGGTGGGTTGAAAGTGCCTTAGCTTCAACCTTCCTTCAGATCCTAAGAGATATGCCGGGCCCCGTCCCCAGTTGTCAGGATGCTGGGTGGTTCCAGGGTCGGGTAAAACTGATTACGTTTGGTGACCAGAGATCTGCAGATCTGTACAAGGCTGCAGTCGGAAAGGTTGGAGAAATCTGGCCTGGCTGCTCACTAGACGTAGTCAGCAGGGAGAGTATCCCCAGCCGTCCGAGGGCGCACGCATGGATCCCATCAGCTCCGGCCGATGAGACTTCCATACTCGAGATTATTCGAGTGTGCAACCCGGACATTCCCACCAATAATTGGCGGTTGACAAAGCTGGGTGAGGTAGACGGGGCAAGGAGGCATGTGTATTTTGCGCTAAACGCGGAATCCATGCCTCATCTGGAGAAGTCGAGTGGGGCTATCTCCTTCGGTTTTAGCAACATTGCTCTGAAAATTTACAGAGCTGATCAAAAACCTGATCTAACGGAAGGAGAGGAAGCTGACGTTCGCGAAAAAGCGTCGTTGGTCCCTCCAGAACTGCACCCGTCTCAGGGCTCGGACAACGCGATGAGCGTTGAAGAGGAGGAAACTCTTCTGGAATCCGGTTCTGAGACAATGTGTTTCAAAGCCCTCTTCGATGATGCCAGTATTCTCGACTCAGATGAAGAGGTGGAGAAAACAGTGGTGGAGGTGATCGATAGTATTGCGGATGCTTCGTTGTCTGCAGATCAACCTCCACCACTCTAGGGCTGCCTGTGCAGCATTAGTGCTTCGTCTGAATGCAGATGAATTGTCTTCACATTGTCTTCATCCAGGAACCTTGGGTTGTTAACAACCGCATTTCTGGATTGAAAACACCAGGGTTTAAGACCTACGCTATGGCTACTGCAGGTGGGTGTAGAACATGGGTCATGGCCAGGCGTGACCTAAACATTTTTCTTCTATCTAATTACAGTTCGAGAGACTTGACTGCAATCAACCTGGATGTCGACGGGGCGGAGCATTGGCTGGCGTCGGCATACCTACCGTACGACGCGTCGGAGCCGCCACCTACAGACGAGCTGAAGCAGTTCGTCAGTATCGCTGACAAAAGGCGGAAGGGCCTGGTAGTGTGTTGTGACGCCAATGCACATCACACACTATGGGGCAGCACTGATGTAAACGAAAGAGGTGAGTCACTTTTATAGTTTATTATACAACACAATATTGCAATCTGTAATAGGGGGTGCGAACCTATATTTGTTGTCAAAAATAGGCAAGAAGTTCTGGACCTAGCCTTGGCCTCAAACTTCATTGCAAATAGGATCGATGGCTGGAAAGTCTCTCGGGTTCAGTCCTTTTCAGACCATCAATACATCGAATTTAACTTCCTGGTTACACAGGGTACTCGGGAATTTCCTTCTAAAAGAAATATTAGGGGAACTGACTGGGACATTTATAGACGAACTTTTTCAAGGTTAATAAGGGAGGTTCCCTTCACGGAACCCAGGGATGCCGGGGAGCTTGACTCGCAGGTCAACGGCATCACACAGGCTTTCAATTCATCATTGAACGAGGCGTGTCCTGTGACAAGGCCATCGAAGAAAAGGAAGACACTGTGGTGGTCACAGGAGCTAAGGGGGGCCAGGGAGTCTTGTAGGAAACTTTTTAATAAGGCCAAAGCCACTAGGGCGGAACAAGACTGGCTCAACTACAAAGAACAACTTAGGATCTTTAAGAGGTCCATTAGGAAATCGCAAAGGGCATCATGGCAACGTTTTTGTAGTAATATAGAAGCTACTTCAGATGCATGCAGGCTTAGGAAAATCCTGGCTACTAACCCAACTTCTTTGGGTAATCTTAAAGGGAAAGACGGAAGGTGGACAGTCTCCAGTGCTGAAACTCTGCGGCTTCTGATGGACACCCACTTTCCGGAGTGTAGCTCTACGCCGGCTGTGCAACTACATACACAGGCCGTAGTGACACAGGACGAACTCAGTGCAATAACAAAGGAAAAGATCCGGTGGGCTATTAGTAGTTTTAAACCCTACAAATCCCCCGGACCCGATGGAGTTGCTCCCATTGGAATCCAGAAAGTCTGTGATATCATTACTCCCAGACTGGAGAGACTTTACGCTAGTTGTCTTACTCTCTCATATATCTCTTTAAATTGTAGGGAAAGCAAAGTAGTATTTATCCCGAAAGCGGGTAAATTCTCACATACAGAGCCTAACGATTTTAGGCCTATCAGTTTGACCTCGTTCTTATTAAAGGTCATGGAGCGACTCTTGGATGCTTATATACAAGGTAGGATTGATGAGATTGATCCTGGCAATTATGCGAGGAGTCAGCATGCTTACACAAAAGGGCGGTCAACGGAAACCGCCTTGCATGCGCTCACGAGTATCATTGAGAAATCCTTTCTCCACTTGTAGCGTTTTTAGACATTGAAGGGGCTTTCAATAAAGTGAAGCCGATAAGCATAATAGAGTCCCTGGAGTGTCTAAACATAGATGGGACCATTGTGGGGATTGTAGCGCAACTGTTGTCAAACAGAAGGGTCACATCCCAACTGGGTTCCTCGGTTATAACGATGTACGTTAACAGAGGAACACCTCAAGGGGGGGTTCTTTCACCTAAGCTATGGAATATTAAGGTAAGCGATATGCTTTTAGGGGTGGAAAGCACCGGTTGTAAGGTAGTTGGCTACGCAGATGATGTGGCAATTGCTGTTTCTGGTAAATTCCCATCCACTCTTAGAGACATAATGCAGCACTGTCTAAACAAACTAACTGAATGGACAAGAAGCTGTGGTCTGTCGGTGAATCCTAGCAAAACGGACATTGTCCTCTTCACTAAGAAATATAAACTACCAGTGCTGACACCGCTGGTTATCAATGGAGTCCAGATAACCTATACGGATAGGGCTAAATTCCTAGGACTAATACTAGATAGGAAGCTGGACTATAAGCTAAACATTGAGTGCAGAACTAGGAAAGCTATGGTTGTACTCTACTCTTGTAGGCAAATTATAGGCAGAAACTGGGGTTTTTCTCCGAAAATTGCGCATTGGATATATGTGGCTATCGCTAGACCCATTCTCATGTATGGGGTAGCAATATGGTGGTCAGCGCTGGAAAAGTCGTCAAATCTGAAGCTCGTTAGTAAGATTCAAAGACAGGCGACGATCCTTATCATTGGAGCTATGAGAACCACACCTACGGATGCGCTAAATGTCCTTTTTCACCTTTTACCTTTAGACATCAATGTAAAATGGTTGCGGTTAACACGGCCAAAAGGTTGAGTCAGTCCGGCCAATGGACCAAATGTAACTACGGACATAGCGCTATAGCGCTATTCTGAACAGTACTATGAATTCGGCGGATTTGGTTGACTACCAGATCCCTAAACCCTTGTTTGAGAAGAAATTCTCTACGCATATACCTCAGAGGTCAATGTGGGAAGGAAATATTCCTGGAAGAAGAGGGTACTTAAACTTTTATACCGATGGATCCAAACTAGATGAAAAGGTTGGGTTCGGTATATACTCTAAGTCGCTAGGTCTTCGGCTTGCTTTTAACGTTCCTGAGTACTGTAGCGTCTCCTAAGCCTAAGCCATCCTGGCCTAAGCCAGTAGGGCCCATTGTGATACCACCTGACTGACGTCCACTCGTCAGACCAACCCGGAGTTAGCCCTAAAATGGTAGCTCGCTACTGTCAAGTCGCCCTAAACCAGCCCGAGCTGCCGACAAAGCTTCTCAAATCCGCCAAGTCTATATCGTTTAATTCAGTTAAAGACTGAAAGAAGTGAGACCCTAGAAATCCTAGAGACCCTAGAAATCTAAATCTCTTATTGGCAAGTGCCGCACAGCCGCAGAGTAGGTGGAAGATATTTTCTTCCTCCTCCGGGTCCATACAAGCTGGTAATTAACCGGCTGCCACTACACCTAACCTAACCTAACCTAACAAATCTGTAGTTTCCTTATTTTAACGCTTATTGGCTTAGTCATCGAAACTAATTTCCAGAACAATTTTCACTAATGCTAAATATTTTTTTGCAGATTCGAAAAATTGTACATTAATTAAATTGATGCATGCAGTGCTGAAGCCTCAAGTTGTGTCTATAAAATATGAAAATAAGAGAATTAAATACAAAGCTACGACCTTGGATGCACAGAATGCAACAATTCTTCATTGCATTGCAATAGGCGACTACAGAAGGCTGTGTGAAGACTTGCGCAGCAAAGCAGCAGAAAAAAAACTCACCGTTCAACCATTAATATTACTCATTGGTCCAATATTAGAAATTGCATCAACATACCATTTGTATGACGAGGTAATTTATGAGATGCCCACTTTTCTTAAATCGTTAGATATAGTATTCAAACTATATCAAGTATTACACTTTGAATATCCTGTTCAAGCGCAATGCGTATTCCAATTTTTAGAAATGCATTTTTTAGAACTGTCGTCTAGCTCAAACCCAAATGTAATACACTTAACAAATTTTTTGAAAACTAAGCAATCTTAAGTTAAAAATGTTTTCCTGTTTCCTTTGCACATTTTCCGCTGAGACGGCAACAATTTTAATACGCCATTTAAAATCGTTTCATTGAAAACTTTCAAAATACAACTGTACGGTAAACAAGTGCCACCAAGAGTTTACTAATATTTATTCTTTCACAAACCATTTAGAAAGAGTTCATGGGAAACCAATAAGCGTTAAAAATTCTCAGCCACACTTTCATTTAAGCGACACTTGCAGTACTAGTATAAATATAATTGAGACTGCACTAGAAACAACTAATTCTTCCAACATTTCTCTGCACGATATGGAATTAGAATGTCATCGTTTTTTACTCTCGCTTCAAAATAAAACTAATTTTAATAGAAGGGATGTTACTTCTATAATTAGAGATCTTAACGAAGCAGTTTTGAATTGAATTTGAAAACTACATTACTAATTTTATTTTGCCATCCACTGAAAATATAAATCAAAGAAGGTCTGATGAAATAAATTTAAGGACCCGTTTTTCAGTTTTGGAGTCAATACAAACTGAATACAAGTTCCTAAAAGCCCTGGATACCGAAAATATTTTCAAAACTCCAATTTTATACATAATTAATCAGGAAATATCAGAAGTTGTTATTGGTAATAATCCTAGCTTAGAATTAAATAAAGTCGGTGAAGTAATGCTGCCTTTAAAATTTCAATTTAAGAAATTTTTTGAAAATAAATCAAACCTTCGAAATACTATCAAAAATATGCAAACTTTAGATCAAAATGTGGAAAGCTATAAAAATATTATTAATGGAGAAACATGGAAGAAAAAACATTGAGAAATATAAAGGCAAACTTGTAATTCAAAATATTTTGTACTGTGATGATTTCGGAATTGATAACCCATTAGGGTCACATGCTTCTGAACAGAGTATTTGTGTATTTACTATAGCTTTCCAACAATTCCAAGGCATTAATTATCTAAATTAGAAAATATTTTTGTTGCGGTTTTTTTTTAAATCCAAGGATTGAAAAGAGTATGGTAACATATTGTTACGTAAATTTTATATTTGACATTTTCGACTCTCTAGGTTCGATCTCTGGATTGCAAATAATCCAATAAAACTCAAAAGTTTAGTTGTTTCTAATTTCACAGATTTATTATTTACACTTATTGTTTACACTTATTGTTTACACTTATTACTTTCTACACTTATTATTACAACATTGGTCAGTTTGCTTGTTAGAAGGCACGATGTTTCTTGTTCAACAACCAAGTACGAATGTAGGGGCTCTAAGGTGATACATACGCCATCTATGTCTCAATACCAAAAACAGGGCATCCAACACAGAAAACACGAATGACATGAAAAAAGAAGTAAGCAGTTTGCAACCAAGGTGACGCGTGAATTAATTCTGATATTCTGAACTTGCTTGTACAACACATCAAAACGACTAATTTAATAAAACTTAATATAGGAAAACCCCGACGTGATCTGAGCAACAACGACGAGTTTGTTCTCAATAAGATTACATTGCGAAACATAACCATGTCAACATCAGACGCTGGAGGAGCCGGCGAAGGCGCTCCATTCACAACGAACGCCGATACTAGACAAGAGAATTTAGGAGTTAATGCTGTATCCACATTGAAGCTGCCCACTCCGTTTTGGCGTGAAAATCCCATCAGATACTTCACTGTAGCAGAAATGAAGTTCGATCTTCACAACATAACCTCTGATAATTCGCGGTATAGGCACATTGCAACACATCTCGATCCAGATCTCCTGGATATTGTAGGTGACATTGTGGATAATCCACCTGCCCAAGGAAAATACGAAGCCTTGAAGCGACGAATAATTGGCGCTCTTTCTGAGTCACAAGAAACTAAGCTGCGACGTTTGTTAAGAGGCCAGCCATTGGGCGACGAGAAGCCTTCCTTGCTGCTACAAAGCTTACGGGTGCTCTCGGCTGGTCAGTGCAACGAAAACGCGCTTTCCACCAAATTCCAGTGGCTCCCGAAGATCAACCAAAGACAGCCGTAATAACGCCGTTCGGCTTATTTGAATTCAGCAAGATGACCTTTGGATTATGCAATGCGGCCCAGACCATGCAGCGATTCATGGACACAGTACTAAAAGGTATGGATTATTGTCATTGCTATATTGATGATATCTTGATAGCGTCCCATGATGAACACGAGCATGAAAAGCATGTGCAATGCGTCCTGGAGCGACTTAACAAATTCGGATTAGTGCTAAACGGATCTAAATGCATTTTCGGCCAGCACGAAGTTAGATACCTGGGCTATACCGTCAATAAAAGTGGCATCAGGCCACCAATGGAGCGCGTTCAAACAAATAAGGACTATCCAAAACCACAAACTATCGACAAGCTAAGGAGGTTCCTAGGCATTTGGAATTTTTATCGATCTGGAATTGCAAGCGCAGCTAGAATTCAAGCGCCACTAATCGAACTAACAATAGGAGCCAAAAAGAACGACAAAAGGCCAGTAGAATGGAGTAAAGCAGCAGACGAAGCTCTTGAAAATTGTAAAGTTGCTCTAAAAAACTCCGTTAACCTCGCGCATCCTGAAGCAGAGCTACCACTTGTTTTACGCTGCGACGCATCTGACACCGCGATTGAAGCAGCACTTGACCAGCGGTCCAAAACAGGACTACAACCTTTAGGTTTTTTTCAAAAAAATTAAGCGATTGCGAGAAACGATACAAAAATACGTAGGTTGCCTTTTATATTTCGGGATTACAGAACAAAAACAAATATTAATCATCGAAAATCAGTTTATTGTTTTTCAAAATAGTCCCCATGAATTGGGGAAAATTGCCCATCCCCTAATACGACTTTTTCCTTGTCTCGAATCAACCTACACGTCTTAAACTTTTGATACATCTTATACGGAACGCTCTGGATATATGTATGTCAATACATGCCGACTTTTATTAAGGTTGATTTTATAATAATAATCTTCCAGATAATCTCCTAGTACTTGCCAAACGGAATGTTTATTTTTATACCCTGCACCCGAAGGGATGATACTCCAAAAATGGGCGTCACCGCCCCCTTATATACTATACCATATAATGAGGTGTGTGGTAGGAAAAGCGATGTTATAGATGAGGTAATAGATCAAAATTTACTCCCTGTAAATAAAAAGAAAGTAGGTGTCACCCGCCCACTTTTTACCACTTCGACAGATGCGGGTGTAGGGCAGAAGGGTGTGAGCTTCGGCCAGGCCGAAAATAACGCCCTTACTTGTTATAATTTATTTAAAGTAAATTATGAATTTTATGGTAGAATACTGTTTTTGACCACAGTGCGCTGAACAAATTTAGAAGAATGTACATATTTCCGTTCTTCCCAAAAGCAATTTTTAAAAAATCAAAGAAGACTTGCTTAATTTTTGCCTACAATTTTTTTCATAGCAAAATACACACACACGCATATTAATATTTATTTCAAATTAATTTTTTGCAGTAAAAAAATCAAAGCCGCCTCGATCAAAATAAGTTTGAAAAAGTAAAAAAAAATAATTGGAAGTTAATAATCAATGTGATGGGGCCCTCATCAGGGAGAAAAATAACAAAAAAGGTTGGCACCAGGTTTAACATGCTTGGCGGTGGGTGGGGAGCCCTAACCGGGTAGAAATGGAATGGAACTGAAACTGGAAAAGCGGCATTCTTAATAAAATTTCTAATTAAGCCCCTTTTCGGTTTTTATAGTGCAACGAAATTTTTGCGTCAAAATCGCAAATTTTAATTCAAACGCTCAGAAAATGGTACTGAGTAACCGAAATTCATAACGAATGCTACCGTTAAATTTTCCAAGACCTCCCCTTTTGATAATCGAAGTCACCTTTGGAGGGTGGTCACCGTAAGAGGTACCCGACACCATTAACTCACACAATCTCGCTCTACCGAAGTTTGTGCGGCTCCACTAGGGGGAAAATTGCTCGCCCATCTCACATGCAGATTAAATAAATCGCACAATTTGCCAAATTTGAGGTAAAAATACAGGGGTATAATTTTTTGTTTTTTTTATTTGGGTCCGCGTTCGGTTTTTATGGGCCATCGAAAATTTTACATAAAGATCGAAAATTTTAGTTCAAATGGTCAGGAAATGGTACTGAGTAACCGAATTTTGTACCGAATGCCACCGTTAGATTCTCCAAGGCCTGCCCTCTCAATAGTCGATGTCACCTTTGAAGGGTGGTCACCATGACAGGTACCTGGCACCATTAACTCTCACAATCTCGCTCTAAAAAAGTTTGCTCGGGACCATTGGGAGTAAAATTCCTCAGCCATCTCGCATGCAAATTAAACAAGTCGTAAAATTTCGTTAATTTAACAAAAAACAAGTAAGAGCGTTATCTTCGGCCTGGCGAAGCTCATATACCCTACACCCGCATCTGTCGAAGTGATAAAAAGTGGGCGGGTGACACCTACTTTTTTAAATTTACAGGGAGCAATCTATCTATGATCTCTTAACTCATCTACAACCCCGCTTTTCCTACCAAACACCCCATTATATGGTATAGTATATAAGTGGGCGTGTCACGCCCATTTTTGACAATATATTTTAGTCTAAGATGGTGTACTCGGAAATAAAATTTTAGCTGAAAATTTGGTCTACAAGCCAAGAATTTGAACTAAAAGCATGGATGAGTGCATATTTTCAATAAAAAGTAGGCGTGGCTCTAGTCCGATTTTCCCCATTTTCAATACCAAACAGCGTAGGATAACAAAGAATATTCGTGCCAAATTTCATGACGATACCTCTATTCGTTCTCCTGTAATCGTGATTTCCACAGACGGACGGACAGACAGACAGACAGACAGACAGACGGACGGACATGGCTAAATCGAATCAGGAGTTGATTCTGAGCCAGAATATATATACTTTTCTATACCTGCCACGCCTCCTTTAATGCGTTACAAACGGAAGAACAAAGTGAATATACCCTTAACCCTTCGGGTGTAGGGTATAAATACAGGGGTATAATTTTTTGTTTTTTTGATTTAGGTCCCCGTTCGGTTTTTATGGTGCCCCAAACCTTCTCTTAAAATTTCTATTAAATTCGAAAATTTTCGTTCAAATGGTCAGGAAATGGTACTGAGTAACCGAATTTTAGAGCGAATGCCACTCTTAGATTCTCAAAGGCCTGCCCTCTCAATAACCAATGTCACCTTTGGAGGGTGGTCACCATGAAAGGTACCCGGCAACATTAACTCTCACAATCTCGCTCTAAAAAAGTTTGCTCGGGACCATTGGGAGTAAAATTCCTCAGCCATCTCGCGTGCAAGTTAAACAAATCGTAAAATTTCGTTAATTTAACGAAAAAATACAGGGGTATAATTTTTTTGTTTTTTGATTTAGGTCCCCGTTCGGTTTCTACAGTGTAACAAAATTTTCTCCAAATTTTCATCAAAATGAAAAATTTTAATTCAAACGCTCAGGAAATAGTGTCGAATAACCGAATTAAACACCGAATACTACCTTTAGACTCTCTAAAGCCTCTCCTCTCAATATTCGGTGTCCACTTTTGTGAGTGGTCACCATTAGAGGAGCGAGAGTTATTTCACTCACTATACTTTTTGGAAAAGCGTCAGCGTGAAGTTAGCACAAATTTTGTGCTGGAGCATTGGGAGTAAATTTTTTCGGCCATCTCGCGTGCAAATTAAGCAAACCGTACAATTTGCCAAATTTGAGGCAAAAATACAGGGGCATAATTTTTTGTTTTTTTTAGTTAGATCCCCGTTCGGTTTTTATGGTCCATCGAAAATTTTACATAAAAATCGAAAATTTTAGTTCAAACGCTCAGAAAATGGTACTGAGTAACCGAAATTCATACCGAATGCTACCGTTGCATTCTCAAAGACTTCCCCTTTCGATAATTGAGGTCACCTTTGGAGGGTGGTCACCGTAAGAGGTACCCGACACCATTAACTCACACAATCTCGCCCTACCAAAGTTTGTGCGGCACCACTAGGGGGAAAGTTGCTCGGCCATCTCGCATGCAAATTTAAAAAAGCATACATTTTCACAAATTTAATAAAAAAATACCGGGGCATAATTTTTTGTTTTTTTTATTTAACGTTTTAATTCAAATGCAAAGGAAATAGTACTGAGTAACCGAATTTTATACCAAATACCACCGTTAGATTCTTCAAAACGTCCTCTATGGATAGCCGGTGTCTATTTTGGAAAGTCATCACCATTAGAGGAACGAGAGGTATTTCACTCAATACAGTTCTATGAAAATGCAATTGTTTGCGAAGTAAGGACTTATTTCTTGGTCACGAAAGGGAGCAATTGGGAAACAAAGGGAAAATTATAAACTATTATCAAAACCCTATTTTCACTTTGGTTAAGTTTTTGAAATGCCCACTATTTAAAAAAATATAACTATTTTAAATTTTTAACTAAAAAAACTCATCCAAGACATGAACCGAAAACACAAAATTTGTGTTAACTTCACGCTGCCTTAAAATATTTTTATTTTTTTAAAAAATAAAATAATTAAAATATAAGTAAAATGTATATTTTAAAAATTAAACTCCTTTATTATTATTTTAAAAATATTTTGAAATACATATGTACTTCTAATAACTAAAATATCCCAATTTAAAAATTAAATCTGAAAAGCATAGAAAATACAGAAATAGCAAATAGCAGAAAAACCCAAACAGACAAAACCTTCAAAAACTGAAAAAGCCAAATTTGCTAAAATTCACAGTCAAAAACTCTAGCCAACAACAAGTTTTACTTTCATAAAGAAAACACAATAAGCGGAATTGCATCGTTCCCGCTTGCGCCGGCAGCTAGAAATTTTTGTTACGCGTTTTTTATGTTACGCGATATAAGAAATTAGAAAAATAAAAATAAAAACATTACAAAATAAATTAAAATAATGGTAAAGTTGTATAAGGATTAACGATATAATATTTTACAAAAATATTTAAAAGGTTACAAGCAAAAAATACTCATATTTATTAACTTTTCAAATTTAATTTTTCAAAATAATTTTTTAATTCATTTATAATACTATAAATATTTTATTTATCTTACATTATTAAATTCTAACTCTTTCTATATGTATGAACGTTTTACGTGGAAGTTTTAACATTTCATATATCCCTTTTTTATTGAATTAGAAGTTTATCGTTATCTCAAATGCTCAAAAGTGTTTTAATTTAATAAAAAAGTGAACAACGAGGATAAAATTCGGGTACTTTTATCAAAAATTATTTTATTATTTATCGTACCGGATAAAAAGCCACGAACATACCGACATTTTTCCTTCATTTCTCAATAAGAAAAAACAATAAGAAAAAGTTGCGCTACGTTCTTCTTATTGCTAAAAAGGCATTCTCCTCTGTCGTTTCGATCTATTGTCGACGTCTAGCGTCGCGACGCGTCGTCAAATCAGATAAATCAAAAATAGCCACACAAAGCTCATCGCTCATCCTACATACGATGACACAGACGCTAAATAACACATAGACGATAAATGACACAAACTCACATGCATTCAAAAGTCTTCTACCAAAGAATATATATTGTATAGAAGGCGCATCTCATACAAATTTTCGAACGAAAAATTTTGTTCTGTGGGTCGTACCGGTACGACCCAAGTTTATAAACATTGTTTCTACATATTGTCTTTTCGCTCAATTTTGACTCAATTTCTTGTGGTCGTGTTAACTTTCCATTGCTATCGTATTTTCTCGTTTTTCGACAAACGATGGGCATGGGAACTTGTTACTGAAAAACCAACCGCCGCTTATAGGGCTTGGTTGCCTAGAGGCCAGAGTAGCTTACTCGCGTGCAAAAAGGCCTGGGTTTGGAAAAGAAAATCGTTCAAATTTATTTTTTCAATTTAAGAATAATTTCGCAATTTTTTTACATTTTTCTTGTTATTTATTGTCTTCATGCCCAGGTGTTCTTTTTTGGGCTAACGATGTGTAGAAAAATTGTGAATGGAATTTTTTTCTGTCTTTTAGCGTCTGTGTGTCATCGCATGTAGAATGAGCTTTGTGAGCTCTGAGTTGACGACGCTAGACGTCGATAATAGATAAAAGCGACAGAGAAGAAAGCCTTTTTAGCAATAAGAAGAACGTAGCGCAACTGCGTTTTTTCTCATTGAAAAATTTGGGGAAAATGTCAGTATGTTCGGTGCGTTTTATTCGGTACAATGGATTAATATAATTTTTGTTAAATGTAGAATTTATTCCTAGTTGTTCATTTTTTTTTTAATTAGTGAACATTTGGGGTAACGATCAACTAGTTCATTACACGTACAAGCAATTTATACGTGCATTTATTATTTTTGGAATTTAATTTTTCAAAATAATTTTTTAATCCTTTTTAATGAATACTTTTAATATTTTTAAAATATTAAAATTTTAATATAATTTTATATTAAAATATTAAAATATTTATAGTATTTATTAAAAAGAATTAAAAAATTACTTTGTAAAATAAAATTCCAAAAATTTATAAATACGAGTATTTACTGCTTGTAACAAATATTTTCGTAAAATATGATCTCGTTAATCCTTATAACATTTTCCCATCTTTGTAATTACCAATTTCTCATATCGAGTAACATACAAAAATCTTGAAATATCTCTTCGATTTGCAAAATCAAATCAAATTTTCAAAAATTTCTAGCTGTGGCCGAAGCACCGATACTCGGCCACATACCATGATACTCGGGCCCGAGCTCGGGTCATGATACTCGTCGAGTGTGTGTCTATACTCAAAGAATACATGTTGCTAATACCCCTTTGCCTACCGACCGACCGCATCTGTTGCGAAAAATTGAAAATTTTGAGTGATGCGCCTTCTATCTTCTACCAAAGAATATACAATATATACATACATACATACATTTTATATACTTCTTCTTCTACCCATCGTTAGCCAAAAAAGAACACCTGGCATGGAGACACGAGAAGAGAAAACAAATTTTTCGCCCGAAAATTTATATGAAATGCGCCTTTTATATCTAAAACTGCCAATTGTTATGGAGAAGAGAGTGAGAGCTCAAAATACTCAAAAATGAGTGAGAAATCGGTCCAGTATCGGTCCAGGACCGACCATGGAAAGTTTTCGTTGTTCAAGATTCGGCCTCTTACTTTTCAGTTAAAGCATAGAGTAAGAAATAACAAGAGGCCGAATCAGCCAAAGTTACTCAAACGGCATCATTGATGCGGGCGGTATGGACGAAGAAACGAAGAAAAGCATAGATGGAAAAATACACATGATAGGCGAGAGCACGCAGTTTGAACGATTTCTCTCTTTGTTCATGGCCTGAGCACTTGCATTTCATTTGAATTACTTGCCCTTTCCTCCGTTTCATTGCGTATGCCCTTTCGTTCTAATGCCGGCAAACACACAACACACATGATAAGCAGAAAGCAGGCAATTTGAACGATTTCTTTCTTTGTCCATCGCCGAGCCAAATGCATTTCATGCGTATTTCTTACCCTTTCGTCTCTTCGCTTTTGTTAACATACAGTTCTTGGTTTGTGTTGGGTAATTTTATGCGTCTGTGTATGCTTTGGTCGAGTGTTGGCAAGGTTGTCGGCGCTTGCGCCGCAGCTTAAAATTTTTAGAACTAAAAATTGAAAAGCCATTTCAAGATTTCTTTATGTTACAGAAATCTTGAAATGGCTTTTGTGTGATGTGACAAATTGAAAATTAAAACAATTATAAGATTTTTTTTAAGATTAACGAGATAGTATTTTGTGAAAATATATGAAAGTTTTTTGAAAAATTATTAAATATTATTTATTTGCTTGTGAATAATATTTAATAATTTTTTTAATTTCATATTTATTATATGGAAAATAATAAATTTTTAATAATAAATATTTAATTTTTCATATAATAAATGTGAAATAATAAAATAAAATAATTTTTAATTCATTTATAACACTATGTTATATATTTATATAACACTACATAAATAATTTTTTATGTTTGAACGTTTCATATATTATTTTTTTATTAAATTAGAAGTTTATTGTTATCCAAAATGTTAAAAAGTGTTTTCATTTAATAAAAAAAGTTAACAACGAGGATTAAATTCGGCAATTTTTATTAAAAATTATTTTAATTCATTGTACCGTATAAAAAGCACCGAACATACCGACATTTTTCTTTAATTTTTTAATAAGAAAAATCTCAGTTGCGTTACATATATTGTCGTTGTCGTTTTCATATATTGTCGACGTCTAGCGTCGTCAAATCAGAGAAATCAAGAAAAGCCACACAAAGCTCATCGCTTATCCTATATACACACACACGCTAAATGACACACAGCCGATAAATGACACAAACACATGCATTCAAAAGTCTTCTCCCAAAGAATATACAATAAATACATTGTAAATTGTTCTTCTTCTACCCATCGCTAGCCAAAAAAGAACACCTGGCATGGAGACGCGAGAAGAGAACAAAAATGTTTCGGCTGAAATTTTATATGAGAGTCGTCTTCCATATCAAAAACTGCCAATTGCTATGGAGAAGAGAGTGGAGCTCAAAATACTCAAAAATGAGTGAGAAATCGGTCCAGTACTGGACCGACCATAGAAAAATTTCGTTGTTCAAGATTCGGCCTCTTGTTATTTCTTACTCTATGGTTAAAGTTACTCAAGTAACACCACGAAAAGTTACGCGTTACTTTTTTCGAATTTAGTTACTTTTTGTACTTTCACCCAAAGGAGGTGAAATTTTTGAAATTTTTGAAAGGAGGTGAAATTTTTACTCAATTTCTTGTGGTCATGTTAACTTTCCATTGCTATCGTATTTTCTCGTTTTTCGGCAAACAATGGCCGCAGTGAACTTCTAACTGAAGAACCAGCAATCGTTTATAAGGCTTGGTAGCCTAGTGGATAGAGTAGGTTACTGACGAGTAGAAAGGCCTGAGTTCGAACCTGGATGCGGGAATGTTTTTAAAAATGTCTTTGTAATATTTATTTTTTCAATTTAAGGCATTTTTAATTTTTTACATTTTTCTTGTTATTCTCGTCTCCATGCCAGGTGTTCTTTTTTTGGGTAACGATGTGTACAATAATTTGGAATACATGAGTTTGTATCATTTAGCGTCTGTGTGTCATCGCATGTAGAATAAGCTTTGCGTGGCTATTCTTGAGTTCTCAGAGTTGACGACGCTGAGTTGACGACGTCGAAAATAAATGAAAACGACAGAGAAGAATGCCATTTTAGCAATAAGAAGAACGTAGCGCAACTGGGTTTTTTCTTATTGAAATATTAGGACAAAATGTCGGTATGTTCAGTGCATTTTATCCGGTACAATGAATGAATATAATTTTTTGTTAAACGTAACCGAATTTAATCCTAGTTATTCATTTTTTTTTTTAAATTAGTGGACATTTGGGATAACGATAAACTAATTCATGCCTCTACATACAGAAATAGTTCAAATTTAAGAAAGTAAGCTTACAAATTTTTAATATTTAAGCTTTTAATAAGGATTAACGAGATAATATTTTAGGAAAATATTTAAAAGATTATGAGCAATAAATACTTGTATTTATTAATTTTTGGAATTTAATTTTTCGAAATAATTTTTTAATTCTTTTTAATAAATACATACATACTACAAATATTTTAAAAATATTAAAATTTTAATATAATTTTATATTAAAATATTTTTAAAATATTAAAATATTTGTAGTATTTATTAAAAAGAATTAAAAAATTACTTTGTAAAATTAAATTCCAAAAAATTAATAAATACGAGTATTTACTGCTTGTAACAAATATTTTCGTAAAATATGATCTCGTTAATCCTTATAAAATTTTACAATTTTTTTTAATCCTAATTTCTCAAATCGCGTAACATACAAAAATCTTCAAATATCTTTTCAATTTGCAAAATTGAAAGTTCCAAAAATTTCTAGTTGCGGCCGCAGCCGCCGACAACCTTGCCTATGACCAACACACGACCAAAGCATACGCAGACGTATAAATTTACCCAACACAAGCAGCAAACAACTGTTCGTTGTCAAAAGCGACGAAACGAAAGGGCAAGAAATTCACATGAAATGCATTCTACTCGGGCCATGAACGAAGAAATAAGTCGTTCAAATCGCCTTCTTTTTGCTTATCATGTGTTTTGTGTGTATGTTGCAATAGAAGCACCATATAAATTGTTAATAAGCAATGCGCTTGTAGAGTGAAAAGAAGAGAGAGGGGAAGCAATTCACTTGCTGGCAAGAGTGACAAGAGCTCGGGCCATGAAACATCATGTCCCGAGCTCGGGTCATGATACTCGTCGAGTGTGTGCCTATACTCAAAGAATACATGTTGCTAATACCCCTCCGCCTACCGACCGACCGCATCTGTTGCGAAAAATTGAAAATTTTGAGTGATGCGCCTTCTATATATTGTATATTCTTTGACAATACCCTACACATTTTTCAAATGTGGGTGAAAAATTTTTTGTTTATACCAAAAAATTTTATTGCGCCAATCGATAGGAAATATCATGAAACGGATTTTGGACATGGTGGGCGGTGGGTGGGGATCTCCTAAAGTGATCACACGGGGGTGTTTTGACCCACAAATTTTTATTGCACAAATCGATAGGAAATATTATGAAACGGATTTTGGACATGGTGGGCGGTGGGTAGGGACCCCCTAAAGTGGTCACACGGGGGTGTTTTGACCCACAAATTTTTATTGCACAAATCGATAGAAAATATCATAAAACGGATTTCCTCTGTTGTTTGGAGTGGACGAGTTTTTCGGTGGCTGAGGAAGAACTTCAACTTCGCTTGGGATTAAAGTGGATGAGTTAATCGATCGCTTTTTGCATCCTGATGTGAACGGCTTTTGGTCGTTGTGCCGTCAAGTGGCGGTTGTTTCGGCGAAGCAGGCCTCTTTAATCCTCGCAGTACGGTGCCACTTGGCGCAGCGGCACACGAGAGGCACAGGATCCTGTCGATAACATTTTCCAACTCAGTCAGAGGACTAAACAGATTAGGTCCGCCTCCAGTACCACGAATATTAGTACTATTAATGCTAATTTTTTTTTGGTTCAAGTCTAAGCGATTATGGAGTTAGGAATAGGTCAGTATATTTAACACTAAACCTACCAGTACCGGTCAAATTGGCCATTTTTAAACTTTTATAAGAATTACACACTTAAAACATTATAATACCGTTATCGGACTTTATGACAATTCTTAAAATATGCATATCATATTTTTTTCACTCTGTACTTTTAGTTATTTTTTTTCTTTTCCAAGAAAAATTTATCATGTGTCCTACCTACCGCGCCGGTCAATATGACCGATCGTCGATATGGGACAATACTTTAGAGTTACACTGCTCGCTCGAAGAGTGGAACTTCGAAGAGTGAAACCGCATATAATGGCGCTAATAGTCGAGCCATGGGTAGCAAAAACGAGCGTTCACGCGGTCCTACAAACATTCGAAGAGCGAAACACCACGCCAGAACATTTTCACATTTCGAGCGAGCAATGTACCTCAGAGTCGGTTGCGATCGAATAGAGCAATTTTTTACAATTGCTTATTTGAAGGAGATAAGGTAAAGTATCAAAACTTGAATGTAAATTTTGTATTTCTTACATAGTGTAAGATTCTGTTTTAGATATTTACCCTAAAAGCTTTGCGACTTTACACTGTATTTCCTTGCCATCTGATCTGCTACATCTACACCAAATTGTGTACTATTATAAAATCTAATAGTTTCCGGTAAACGTTTGCATATAAAAAACATTGCATATAAAAGTTTTATTTTATTTGTTTTTATACCCTACACCCGAAGGGATGAGGGTATATTCACTTTGTTCTTCTGTTTGTAACGCATCAAAGGAGGCGTGGCAGGTATAGAAAAGTATATATATTCTGGCTCAGAATCAATTCCTGATTCGATTTAGCCATGTCCGTCCGTCTGTCTGTCCGTCCGTCCATCTGTGGAAATCAGGATTACAGGAGAACGAATAGAGGTATCGTCATGAAATTTTGTACGAATATTCTTTGTTATCCTACGCTGTTTGGTATTGAAAATGGGGAAAATCAGACCAGTGCCACGCCTACTTTTTATAGAAAATATGCACTTATCCGTGCTTTTAACTGAATTTCTTGGCTAAAAATTGGCTTGGCTTGAAAATTGTAGACCGAATTTTCAGCTAAAATTTTATTTCCGAGTCCACCATCTTAGACTAGAATACATTCTCAAAAATGTGCGTGACACGCCCACTTATTTACTATACCATAAAGTGAGGTTTTTGGTAAGAAAAGCGGTGTTGTAGATAAGTTAATAGTTAAAAATTTGCTTTCTGTAGATTAAAAAAAAAGTAGGTGTCACCCGCCCACTTTTAATCACTTCGACCAATGCGGGTGTAGGGTATATGAGCTTCGGCCAAGCCGAAGATAACGCTCTTATTTGTTTTATGAATAATTTGAGGTTTACAAAATATTTAGTTCGGTTTCTCATGTGGGAAACATGCAATTTTTGTTTTTCAGGTTTATAATTGAACTTATATAAAAATAAATTTGGACGAAATTTCATGAAAATCCTTCATTTTATATACATTTAGCAATAAATTAACCATTATCTGCATTAGATACTAAAATCGATAACTTTTTTAATTACCGGTCAATTTGACCGGGCACGGTAGGAATAGGTATACAAGAACTGTCGGTAGGTTTAGTGTTAACATAGGACCCCATAAAATACCATTTTCCACGTTTGATGAAGACCGTTCGATGAGGTGGTCCATGAGCATTTAGCTTTGGACCCAAAGTTTTCCACTTTTCCTCCAGGTCGTTTTTATTTGATCCAAAAGTTAACGTGTTTCTGGCTAGACTGCTCGATAGTTGTTTTTTTATTGCTGAAAACAAAATGTAAATTTCTCAGATACAATTCAACACAAGATGCAATATTTACTTTTTTTCTCCAAATTTTCCATTTTTATTCACAAATATTTGAAAACGAAAACAAAACTTTATTCGTGTTAGCTTGTAGTTTTAAACTGGCACTCTCGTTTTATAAAACAAGAAGCAAGATTCCAGCATTCAGACTTCCTATCCTGGATGGTACTGAGATCAAGCTATCCAACAGTGCTAAATATCTTGGCATAATCTTGGACAGCAAGCTAACATGGAAATTAAACATTGAGCAGCGGGTCAAGAAGGCCTGTGGAGCCTTACTTATAAAATACTTAACAACAGCAAGCGCCCTCAACCTAAGAGAGCTCAATTGTTGGAAATTCAGAAACTATGGTCACAGTCGAGTACTGGAACTATCAGACGTAACAGTAATCTCAAACGAAACTGACTATTTAAGACCGGTCCTAAACTTCTCTCGTAGTTTCCTTGGTATTTTTCCCTCGAGAGCAGTCTGGCGGGGGGGAGGGGGGGGGGGGGAAAATATACCAAACGAATTCGATATAGCTATCTTTACGGATGGATCCAAAATGGAGGTGGGGGCAGGCGCCGGTGTTTTCTCAGAACAACACGGGCTATCGCTCTGCTTCAGACTACCACATCTTGCCAGCGTTTTGCAGTCAGAGATCGTGGCCATTATGGAGGCCTGCAAAGCCGTCCTTAACTCTAACACTCCCCCTAATCAAACGATCAAAATATTTTTCGACAGTCAAGCTGCCATTAAAGCACTGATGGCTATAGAGACTAAATGTAAATCGGTCAAACGCTGCAAAGACACCCTAGAATGTCTGAGTAAAAGGGCGTCCATCACCATGTTATGGGTTCCCGGGCATAGGAACATTTACGGTAACGAAATAGCGGATGAACTGGCTCGCAGGGGCGCAGCTTTGGATACTCATCTAGCTACCAACATAGCTCCCCCCTTCAGGGCGGCTATTGCAAATATTCGGAAACAATACCTAAATCTGGCCTCCGCCAGATGGAAGGGGCTGTCCACCTGCAAAATATCTCGACAACTATGGCCTTCCTACGATATGGGAAGGTCTACTTCCCTCCTGTCCAGGGCCAGGAGAGATGCTTCTAGACTAGTTGCGGTGTTAACTGATCACTGACAGGAGTGGCTAATAGGAACACACGCAGAAAGGTTGGGACGCAATCACAACTCACTCTGTCGTAGCTGTGAAGATGCTAACGAGGAGGAGACAGTGGAGCATTACCTCTGCAGGTGTCCAGCTTTATCCCTAAACAGAATAATCTGCCTCGGTAAACCCTACTTTAAGAACCTGAAGGATCTCTCAGCAATCAAACTTGATAGCTTCATCTTGTTTATAAACAGAACATAGTGGTTAATACAGTCTGGTCACTAATTACTTTTCTAATTACAATCCCCCATTCTGCTTCTATGTATACTAGCTAGAAAAAGTCTCCGCTCATGAGTTGTTGAATTGTTAGTTAGCGTTAACAGCATTAAAAAATTGAAACTTCATGCAAGTTTTCTTAGAATATATGTTAAGCGTTTCTTATGCAAGACAGAGACAAAATTTTTCGGCATTGGCTTGCGCCTCTACGAAGTTAACGGTAAAAACGCCGTTAACTTTGAACAAAACGAGCAGAAAAAGTCTCCGCTCATAGCCTTATATTGCAGTTTATTCTGCGACACGAGTAAGAAATATTTGCAAGTTAGGCAAGCAAACATTTAGAAATTAAATTAAAACGTTGTTCTGCTTAGTATTTTGAAAATTTTTAATTTTATTTGAAATGACTACAAAAGGAAAAGAAATCGCCGTTGATGAACGAAAAATAATTTTAAAGTTTAGAGAAAGTGGTAAAAGCTTCAGGGAGATTGGAAGGCTTATTGGTAGAGCGGAATCAACGGTACGATACATCGTTAAAACCTTTAAATCAACGGGAGTTATTACATCGAAGCCACGTTCCGGCCGTCCAAAGAAATTAACCGATCGTGAAACACGCAGGCTTATCTCTCTGGTAAAGGTAAATCCCCGTTTAACGGCTTCTCAGCTAGCAGAAGAGGTGCAGGTAAGATTCCAAAAAACAATCTGCAGTGATACAGCAAGGAGGATACTGAAAAGAGAGGGTTATCACGGTCGAGTGGCACGCAAGAAGCCATTCATTTCCTTAAAAAACCGCATGAAGCGTATTGCGTTCGCAAACGAGCATGTAAATAAGCCTCTGGCTTTTTGGGAGTCAGTTTTATGGACAGATGAAACCAAATACTGTATTTTTTGAATCAAAGGAAGACAGATGGTATGGAGAAAAAGTGGTATGGCCTTAGAAGCACGCAATCTTTCGTCGACTGTAAAGCATGGTGGTGGCGGAGTTCTATTGTGGGGGTGCACGTCGGCAAGTGGAGTTGGAGGAATCGAATTTATTGACAGTATAATGGATAGATTCGTCTATTTAAACATTTTGAAGCGACAAATGAAGCAAAGTGCTGAAAAATTAAAACTGTCAGCCTAGTATTACTTCCAGCAAGACAACGACCCTAAACATACTGCGGAGGTTGTGCGTCTTTGGCTGCTTTACAATGCTCCAAAACAACTTCATTCACCCCCGCAATCACCTGACCTTAATCCTATTGAGCATCTATGGGCACTATTGGAGCGCAGAATCCGCACACATACAATTACGAGCAAAGAAATGCTGAAGAATGTCATCTTGGAGGAATGGGCCAAAATATCATCGGAGGAAACAAAAAAATTAGGCCACTCAATGCCTAAACGACTTTCGGAAGTTTTAAGACGTCGTGGCTACCCTACCAGTTATTAAAATTTTAGTTTTGCTTCATTTTTTTAAGTTTTTGTTTCATGAGCAGAGACTTTTTCTGCTGCGATTCCTTACTTTGAAAATAAAAATATGTTATATTCCGTTTGCTTTATAAAGTATTAAAAAAGAAACTGATTTTTTTTACAGTGGGATACATAGGTATTTACATAAAACTGAAAAACTTTTGAAATATATTGGCTTCTGTGAATTAATTTGTGTTTTAAAAATTTTGCGCTTATGAGCGGAGACTTTTTCTAGCTAGTGTATAGGCATTACAGTTTCGTGGCAATAAAACGGCACATTTGAGCTACTTAGCCCTTCTCCCACAGATTCTGGGGTCGGGAGCCACCTAAACCAACTAACTAACTAAGTGTTAAAAAAAGGAAAATTCTTACGTTATCGCTCGGAAAGTACAAATGAATAATGAATGATGAATGATTACAAGGATGGCAATGAATATTTATAAGGAATGCTGTAATAATGAAGTATGTACGATATATTAAAAGTTTAAGTAATAAAGTGAAATGCTAAAGATTATTATTTATTTTGGTGGCTGTAGTTTTCCTTTTTTTTTTTTTTTGGTATCGTGTTTTCGCGTGTTGGAATCAAGCAGTGGCTGTTCTCTCAAACACTGCATCTGTTCCTTAGCGAAATTTACTTGAAAACGAAAAATGTATTAAAAAAATGCTTTGCTCGATGTGTGCAGTAGCTTCAATCGGGGATACTGACATAATATCAGCGATAAATATGTAATTTAAATAGACAAAATTGCTAGTCTGGAGAAATTGCTTGTACAATTTTCAAAGTGTGACGCTAGTACTCAAGAAAGTGTAAGTGAGGAGGCTGTCAATGCACAGTCTGTTGCTTCACGGCTTTGCTCCCGCAAGCCGAATTACCTAACTAAACCGGTTGTGAGCAAGGGCTCGGCGAGTAAAAATCAATGTGTTGTTCCGCAGCTTGATAATATTCAGAAACAGGTTTTGAATTTGATAATATTCAGAGACCAATAAGATCAGGTCGATTTCTGTTGTTAAACTTCTGTCTTAAGTTACTGTGAGTTTATGAACTCGATGGGAATTATACTGCCGTAAGCAAATGAAAACGAAAATCGATTAGTGTGTCGCTTGTATATTTGACAACAGTGTTGTTGTTGGGCAATGGAGAACCTGATTGAAAAAGAAATGTTTCTGATTTCTTTCTCGAATTTTTTATTTTATATTATTTTTTTATTTATTTAGACGTCCATTTTGTCTTAATTATTGTATTTCTATTTAATGTCCATCTTGAAACATTAAATAAAAATATTATTTCTTGAAAGTGGTTGTCGTGCCCGTGCCAAGGTACGAACCCTGGCCTCCGAGCTGCGAGACAGATGTTCGAGCCGCTGCACAGTGATTCGTCTAGAACAAGCTAGCTGGACAAAATTATTTTTTTGGTTTTTTGTATTTGTTAGGTTGTGACAAGAAAAAAATTGTATGGGAGCGGGGTTGCTTCTCCCCCCGTTTAGCCGGTTGGGGGGAAAAATGTATAGAAAACACGTAAAAACAGTTGTTGAATCGAAGAAAATAGGAAAAACACGTAAGTAAGAAATTTTTTTTTCTTTAACAAAATATCCTAAGAAATTCTTGTTAAAATGTTGAAAACCGTATGGTTCTAAGTGGTACGGTTTTCAAAAAAATTAATGTTTGCTGACAAACCGATATGAGGACAGTAACTGTAAATTTTATTAAAAGTAGACATTTTTAATAAAAATTATTTTATTTTATTTTATTTACACAAATACATGCATACATGTCAGTTCCTTATTTAATTTAAGTTTAGTTTTAAATTAATTTATAAATACAATCTTAAAAAAAAAAAAAATTTTTTTTCCTTCTTCAACTTCACAAGAAGAAAACTTAAATGTCGCCTCATGTCCTCTCTCTGAAATTTATATATATTATACGCGCGTTCATCTATTTTAATTTGGTAAAAAATTTCATTGCGATATATTTGCACATCTATGTTTTTTCCCCTACATTCTAAAGGATGAGGTCATACATATTCACTTTGCCCTTCCGTTTGTAACGCAGTAAAAAAGGCGTGGCAGGTACAAAAATTTATATATATTCTGGCTCAGAATCACCTCCTGAATCGATTTAGCCTATCCGTTCGTATGTCTGTCTGCCGGTCTGTCCGTCAATCTGTCCGCCTGTGGAAATAACAATTGCAGGAGAACGAATAAGTATCGTCATGAAATTTGGTACGAATATTCTCGGTTATCCTAGGCTGTTTGGTATTGAAAATAGGGAAAATCGGACTAGTGTCACGCCTACTTTTTATAGGGAATATGAATTCATCCGTGCTTAGAGCTCAATTTCTCAGTAGAAGGAATTTTAAGCTAAACTTTTATTTCCGGGACCACCATCTTAGACGAAAAAAAAGTTCTAGCTTTATTACTCCCCCCCGATACACATACAACATACAACACTACAAATGTATATAATTTACATAGGAGTGACTTGAACGATTCAGTGAATGATTCGACTGAAGACACTGACGACACAGAAAGTATATGAAGGTGTATGTAAAACAAGTAAGAGTTTTAACTTCGGTCTGGCTGAAGCTCATATAACCTACATCCGCATCTTTCGAATTGATGACAAAAAGTGGGCGGGTGACACCTACTTTCATTTTATTTACAGATAGTAAATTTTTATCTATTAACTTATTTACAACACCGCTTTTCTCAACGAACACCTCATTATATGGTAGGGTATACCAGTGGGCGGACCGCGCCCATTTTTTGGAGTATATTTTCGTCTAAGATGGTGGTCCCGGAAATAAAATTTTAGCTTAAAATTCCTTCTACTGAGAAATTGAGCTCTAAGCACGGATGAATTCATATTCCCTATAAAAAGTAGGCGTGACACTAGTCCGATTTTCCCTATTTTCAATACCAAACAGCCTAGGATAACCGAGAATATTCGTACCAAATTTCATGACGATACTTATTCGTTCTCCTGCAATTGTTATTTCCAGAGGCGGACAGATTGACGGACAGACCGGCAGACAGACATACGAACGGATAGGCTAAATCGATTCAGGAGGTGATTCTGAGCCAGAATATATATAAATTTTTGTACCTGCCACGTCTTTTTTACTGCGTTACAAACAGAAGGGCAAAGTGCATATGTATGCCCTCATCCTTTAGAATGTAGGGGAAAAAACATAGATGTGCAAATATATCGCAATGAAATTTTTTACCAAATTAAAATAGATGAACGCGCGTATAAGATATATAAATTTCAGAGAGAGGACATGAGGCGACATTTAAATTTTCTTCTTGTGAAGTTGAAAAAGGAAAAAAAATTTTTTTTTTTTTTTTAAGATTGTATTTATAAATTATTCCTAAAACATATAACTATTAAATTTATCCTTAAAGAATACGACTAACCCTCAGTTTAAAGCTGCATAATACAAAAATAGTCAAGAACTTCTTTAACGTGAATAATAATCGTATTATCAGATGAACAAACGCAGCAAATTTTCCTTAAAAATTTACGTTTTCCAACATACCTACCCGCGTAAGTCATCATAGTAGGTTGACCGGGGAAAAAATTTTTCCGAATTCTAGTTGCGTGGGTTCTCTCTTTGTATTGCGATACAAATTTTCACGATAGTAAATTATTGTTTTTGTCCAGCTAGCTGGTTCTAGACGAACCACTCTGCGCTGGGCCGAAAAATGTTCTAATTGAGAGTTTGCTTACTATCTAGATAAGAAATTAGTTGTAACGATTTTTGGTCGTTACAAGGAAAATAAGCTATTAAAACAGAAAGCGAGTCAAAGACGTAGATCTCTACCCTCGCCTGCCGACATTACGACGCCTGACGACGAAACAGAAATTACAGTAAAAAACAAGTAAGAGCGGTAACTTCGGCCTGGCCGAAGCTTATATACCCTACACCCGTATCTGTCGAAGTGACGATAAAAAGTAGGCGGGTGACGCCCATTTTCATTTAATTTACAGATAGTAAATTTTGATACATTAACTTATTTACAGCACCGCTTTTCCCAACAAACACCTCATTATATGGTATGGTATACCAGTGGGCGTGTCACGCCCACTTTCTGTGAGATAACTTTTTATTTTATTATTATTTTTTAGAATATTTTTAAGAGAATATTCGTGCCAAATCTCAAGACTATATCTCCATTCGTTCTTCTCTAATCGTGATTTTCGTCACCAGTGGGCGGACCACGCCCATTTTTGGGAGTGTTTTTAAGTTTCAGACCATGGATTCAGGAATGAAATTTTAGCTTTAAACTCGCTCTACAAGCTGAGAAATTGAGCTAAAAGCACGGGAAAATTCATACTTTCTATAAAAAGTAGGCTTGGCGCTGGACAGATTTTCTCCATTTTCAATACCAAACAGCCTATGCTGACAAAGAATATTTGTACCAAATTTTATGGCGTTAGCTCTATTCGTTCTCCCGTAATCGTGATTTCTACAGACAGACAGACAGACAGACAGACGGACGGACATGGCTAAATCGAATCAGGAGGTGATACTGAGCCAGAATATATATACTTTTCTATACCTGCCACGCCTCCTTTAATGCGTTACAAACGGAAGAACAAAGTGAATATACCCTCATCCCTTCGGGTGTAGGGTATAAAAATGGGTGTTGAACAGATAGCAAAGACTGTGAACAAGTTAGAACCTTTATTTTCCGGTACCCAATCACCGGACATTCGCAGTGAGGTATATATATTTATTGAAGGCTGTGAATTAGCTAGCAAGGGTTTTAATTCAGATGAGATACAAGATTTAATACCTTGCATTAAACAGCGCCCGCACGGCGATGCGTTCAATTTAGTCCGACTGAGAAAATTCGGTAAATTAGAGGAGCTCTACTTATTGATTAAGAATACATGTTTGGAAACAATAACATTGGCATCCATGCAACAAAAAATACAAAATTGTAGACAACTCCCTAATGAAAATGTTCGTTCATTTGCCAGACGTCTCACTTCGTTGAAATTACAAGCTTAGGAGTTAATGAATACGAAATATCCGACAGCAAACAATTCACCCTTACATGATGAATTACAGCTATCAACAATGTTAGCGTTAAAGACGGGGTTGACAGACACTTCATTACGAATTCATTTATTAAATGTACACGCAAAAACGTTAGACGAACTAATTGACGCCACAATAAAAGTTCTGGAGGTTATAGAGCTAGGAAGTACATCGAACTGTTCTGTTCTACACAACAAGACATTGTAAAAATTAATTCTGTAAGCTATCGACCTCAACAAAAAATAGACAGCGACGTACGATTCAAAACATGGAAAGGCAATGGGTAAAGAAATATAATAAGACCAACTTGCTCCTTTTGTAAAAAGTCAGGCATACACGCGACGAATGTAGATCGAGAAAAAACACTCCATACTGCGAACATTGTACGAAATACGGACATGAGACGAACTGGAGGTGCAAGAAAACCGATTCTTATAACAAGAATAATGAAAGTCGATACCCAGCAAAAAACGACTGGACAAACTCGCATTAATTTAACGGCGGCAATCGCCAAAATCAAAAAAATAATAATAATAACTACAATAACAACAAGTGGGAAAGAAATAAGACACTACCATGCCTTTAGTGTGATAGACCAGGGCATAATGCATTTAATTGTAATGCAAAAAGAAATTGGGAAACTTTTCAGGGAAATCAGCAGGGGCCCAGACGAGGCCATTGATCTGGGAACCCGAAAAACATTGTAACTTTAGGCCAGAAAAATCGGAAACTGTAAATCAAACGTCCAAGAAGACTCCTGATACGCTTCCAATTAATTGCCAAAAAATAATAATTTAAATAGAAACTATAACTATCAAGAAAACACTAGTAAAAAAAAAACGATATAACGCAAAAAATGCTGACGCGGACAAATTGTCAGTGCAAGCAAAAAATACTGCACTGGAATACAAAGAAAATAAAATCAGAATGAATAACCAAGAGTATTCAGAACCAAATAATACTATAAAAAAACCAAAAAAATCAAAAAGATACAGTAGCCGACAAATTTTCTGAGCAAGTTCAAAACACTGCAATTAAAGGAAATTTTTCACTCTAAATAACAATTCTTAACAGTTATTGTGTACTGTAGCACAAATAAATAAAAAAATAAAAAAAAAATGTCTTGAAATACATTTCGCTCAAAATAATAGTAAAATCTTAGAGAAAATTATACAAAAGATAAAAAATGTAATAAGTTATAAAGTACACAAATACATACATAAATTATACAAATTTGGAAAATTAAACAAAGGTAAAATTCTTAAGTCAAAATTCCACAGGCATGTGATGTACACAGGGAGCGATACAGTTAATATGGAAAACTCATATTACTGGTCGACTCTGGTGCAGATGCAAGCCTCGTAAAGGAAGACTCATTAGACGAATCATTGATACTAAATAAAAACAAGTAAGAGCGTTATCTTCGGCCTGGCCGAAGGTCATATACCCTACACCCGCATCTGTCGAAGTTATAAAAAGTGGGCGGGTGACACCTACTTTTTTCTAATTTACAGGGAGCACATTTTGATCTATTAACTGATCTACAACATCGCTTTTCCTACCAAACACCTTATTATATGGTATAGTATATAAGTGGGCGTGTGACGCCCATTTTTGGGAATATATTTAAATCTAAGATGGTGGACTCGGAAATAAAATTTTAGCTAAAAATTCGGTCTACAAGGAGAGAAATTGAGCTAAAAGCACGGATGAGTGCATATCTTCTATAAAAAGTAGGCGTGGAACTGGTCCAATTTTTCCCATTTTCAATACCAAACAGCGTAGGATAATAAAGAATATTCATGCCAAATGATGGACGGATGGACATGGCTAAATCGAATCAGGAGGTGATTCTGAGCCAGAATATATATACTTTTCTATACCTGCCACGCCTCCTTTAATGCGTTACAAACGGAAGAACAAAGTGAATATACCCTGATCCCTTCGGGTGTAGGGTATAATGAAACCAAAGATTTAAGTGGAGCTTTCGGGGGTTGTATAACCACTAAAGGCTCATTTTCAATATTTCATAACGACTTAGATTTCCATTTTAACGTAATTCCACTTAAACAAGGAATACCATCAGATGGTATAATAGGTAGAGACAACCTATGGTACCAATCTGTAATTAACACAATAAATAAAAGAATAATTTTATATCAAAATGGGAAGCAAAAAACATCGTTATTGATGCAATCAAAGCCAGAGCTAGAAAAAATGAACAAACAAGAAACAATACGTGCAAGAACTATAAAAACAGTTCCAATTAATATAACCACAAATATCCCAGTGGTAATTATCCACAAAGAGGAAGTTTCGCCAGGAATATATGTATATGGCAGAAACACTTGTAAATGTTGTAAACAATAAAGTTCATGTACCGATACTGAACTCAACTCAATACGACTTTACAATGAAAGAAAATTTGTATCCTAAATTTTCAAATTTTAATAAGTATAAAAGTCTACTAGTACAATAAATACGTTACAGCAGATGAGCACAAAAGACAGATTAGATAACTTATTAAAAAATTTACAAAGGGACCCTAATCTAAACAGAGAAGAGAAAGAATCCATAGAAAGAGTATGTTTAAAATACCATGACACATTCTTACTAGAATGTAACAAATTAACGGCGACACAAGCTCTAAAACATACAATACCCACAAAACAGGGACACCCACCCATCAACCAAAAACAGTATAGGTTACCACACACCAAGAAATAAATGAGCAAGTAAACAAATTGGTAGAAGACGATATAATTTGTCCAAGAACATCTCCTTGGAATTCTCTCATATTACTAGTTCCAAAGAAATCTATAGGTAATGAAGGGAAAAAATGGAGACTTATGGTAGACTACAGGAAACTCAATGATATCACTATAAAGCAAGTTTTTCCAATACCACGCATAGATGAAATTGTAGACAAACTAGGACATTGTCGATATTTTTCAACTTTAGATCTTGCTGGGTACCATCAGATCCTAATCGACAAAAAAGATAAAGAAATAACAGCTTTCAGTACGAGTCTAGGTCATTTCGAATTTAGAAGAATGCCGTGCGGTCTAACCTCAGCCCCAGCAACCAAACCAAATTTTAACCGGGTTGCAAGGTATTGACTGCTTCGTATACCTAGATGACATAGTCATTTATGGAAGAAACCTACAGCAGCATGAAGACAGGCTGTGTAAGGTATTAGATATATTGAGGAAGCACAATCTGAAGCTAAGCACTAAGAAGTGCCAATTCCTACGCAAAGAAATAGTATACCTAGGACATAAATGCTCGGAATCAGGGGCAATTCCAGACCCCCAAAAGGTGAAATGTGTTAAGAAAGTGAATTCACCAAAAAGTAAGAAAGAAGTACAGGCTTTCCTTGGATTAGTTAGCTACTATAGAAAGTTCATTGCAAATACTGCAAAAATAACTTTACCAATAAATAAATTACTTAGAAAGGATACAAAATTTACCTGGTCTGACGATTGCCAAAAAGATTTCGAAAAATTAAAATCAGCAATTAGCTCCCCTCCGATATTAGCCTATCCAGATTTTAAAAAAACTTTCAATTTAACAATTGATGCAAGCAATGAAGCTTTAGGAGCAGTTTTATCACAAGGCGAAATAGGTAAAGACAGACCTATAGCATTCGCAAGCAGGGCATTTAACGACGCTGAGAAAAGATACTCAACAATAGAAAAAGAATTTTTAGCAATAGTTTGGGCAACTAAAAATTTTAGAGCATACTTAGAAAGGTCTACTTCTATTTAGGTAGACCTTTCAAAATTTTTACAGACCATCAGCCATTAAGGGACATAGCAAATTTAAAATATCAGACATCTCGTTTACCTAGATTCAGGCATAAATTATCAGAATATGATTTTGAAATTATATATAAGCCATGGAAAACAAACTTAAACGCCGATGCACTAGAAGAAACAAGTAGAATTCGACAAAATCGTGATGATATTGCGGCAGTTCAGACACGTGCAAAAACAAAATTAAAAGAAATAGAAGACACGAAATCTAGTAATGCAACAGACAATGCTAAAGAAAAATCGGACAACAACGCCGAAAACGAAAATCCCAGCAATAAAAGAGACCTAATAGTTCTGAATAACCCAAAAGAAATTGAAAGAGTTTTAAAAGATTTCCACTTCCAAGATTTCCACTCCCCGTTAGGAGAACATTATTCTTTATCAACGCAGCAAGATTGTACAATTCTTTACCAATTCACCTAAAAATATTAACAGGGAAAACGCAATTCAGGCATGCAGTATTTGAACACTTTTCATCCAATATGTGAGTCATATAATTTACTTTTCTTTTTCGTCTTCGTTTTCTTTTCATTCTCTATGCCTCTGTCCTTTAGATTCTCTCTTCATGGCCATATAGTTAAGTTTATTGTATAAAATTTTAATAAGAAATGTTAAATATACACTGCTTTTGTTAGTTTTTCTTTTCTTTTTAATGCCTTTTTAATTTTATTTATTTGTGAAATTACTGTGTATATCAGTCTGTACTGAAAAAGAATTGTTATTTTCTTATTGTACGTTTAAATCAGGGACCGTAATCATTATAAGCAAAATAAAAAAATCACAATTTAATAATTATTTTGTGATTTTAATTTTATCGATCAGCGATAAAAATTATTCTTTGATTTTTATTTTTTTGCTCGATCGAAAAAATCAGCTTATGATTTTTATTTTAATTTTCGAAAATAAAAATTATAGTCTGAGTAATATTTTTTTGCTCAAGAATAAAAATTATTTTTTGAGTTTTATTTTTCTGCTCAGGAATAAAAATTATTGCTTGAGTTTTATTTTTATTTTTCGAAATAAAAAACTCAAAATGCATGTGCGTCTTTGTACCTGCCTGTCCTACAACTTTGTTATTGTGAGTACAGTGATAAATTTTTTGTTGCCTCAAAAATTTCCATTTGAAGCAAATAATTCGCAAGATATTAAGTTTGAAACCCATGGTAAAAACTAGTTACTCTTACGCTCGAATGCAATTATTAATAAATATTTAAAATTTCATTACAAAGATTAATGGAGCGGATGAATGGGAAGCAAACACATCTCAGGAAGTGTCATGACTGAAGCCAACCGATCAAGCTTTATGACTGAAGCCAACCGATCAAGCTTTAAACACAATATACGATACCCAATCCCAAAGGTCAACTTCCCGAATTGGGTTTCTTTTGAACTCGATTGAGGTCTCTTCATCAGATGAAGAGTCCGAAATATCGATAACATATTGACTGACTAAGGTTTCGGCAGTTTGAAAATCATTTTGAGTTTTTTATTTCGAAAAATAAAAATAAAACTCAAACAATAATTTTTATTCCTGAGCAGAAAAATAAAACTCAAAAAATAATTTTTATTCCTGAGCAGAAAAATAAAACTCAAACAATAATTTTTATTCCTGAGCAGAAAAATAAAACTCAAAAAATAATTTTTATTCCTGAGCAAAAAAATAAAAATCAAACAATAATTTTTAAACCCGAACGAAAAAATAAAAATCAATCAATAATAATTATTTTTAATTTTTATAAAACGCTCAAAAAATAAAAATCTTTACTGGTTTCAATAAAGCATGTAACCAGTGTCATTTTGATGTACTTCACTCTGCTCTCCGGCATTTAGAACATGTCGATTTTTTTCATTGAATTTTGTAAAATAATGATTATTTTCGGTCCCTGGTTTAAATAATTAGCTTAATAAATGAAATGAAAAATGAAATGAAAATGACATCAAGGTGCAGTAAAAACATTTTTAAGAATTAGAAACATTTTGACTTTTCAAGACGATTTTTCAAAATTCATGGCTTGCGTAGCAATTCCAGACGCAGAAGCCAATAGCTATGGTCTTTTTCGACAAAGTAATAACTCGACATGGTATTCCAAAGCCTTGGTGACAGACAATGGAACAAATTTTGTTTCAAAAGTTTTTTCCGAAACTTGTCAAATGTTAGGTATTAAAAAATTACATATTACACCCTACTACCCGCAAGCAAATGGTTCCCTCGAATGTAGTCACAGACCATTAACAGAATACTTACGAAGTTTTGCAAAAGAAGACGGATCAAATTGGGATCAATGGTTATCCGCAGCAATACATGTTCACAACCATACCCCACACACAACAAAACAGAGTCCTTTCCGCACGTTGTGCGGTTTCGACTCAGAAATGCCAACAAATCTAATGCGTTAATGCAGCCCACTGTATAACGCAGACGCTCCTGCTAAGGTAAACAAATTTCAAATTCAAAGGGCGGTTGAATTAGCTCGAAAAAATCAAGAGAGGGCAAAAAAGGTAGCAAAGAAACAGTATGACGAAAAGTAAATCCAGTCACTTTTAAAATAGGAGATAAGGTTTTACTACAAAATCAAACCAGGAAAAATAAATTTTTTCCTATATGGCTAGGTAACAGAAATCAGAAACTCAGTTAACACTTCAATACTAATCAAAAATAAGCCTTAGCCTCTTCCAGAACAACCTACTTAAACCCTACAAGGAATAATATTACCAAACTGATTAAGATAAATTGACATTTTTTTACTCTCATTTATCGACGAGCTTGATCACGGAATTTTTTCTACTAGTCAGCATGCTTACATAAAAGGGCGTTCGACAGAAACTGCTCTGCATGCGCTTACTGGCATCATTGAGAAATCTTTCTCCCATAAAGAATAAGAATACACTTTAGCATAATTTTTAGATACCGAAGGGGCTTTTAACAGAGTGAAGCCGGAAAATATTATAGAATCCCTGGAGCATCTAAAAATAGACGGGGTTCTTACGGGGCATTGCCTTATAGGAAGACATGCAGCAAGACTGGGGGTTGTATAAAATTACTTTTGTAGGAGTTGCAGGGACCCAGAGGAGGAGGAGAATATCTTCCACCTACTCTGCGGGTGTCCGGCACTGGCTAGCAGGAGATTCAGGTATCTGGGGTCTCATTTCTTTCAGTCTTTGACTGAACTAAAAGAGGCAACGCTATTGCAATTGTGGGGCTTCGTGACCAGCTCAGGCTGGATCACAGCTAATTAAGGGGCAGCTAGCTGCAACAGGGGTACATTAGTTCTTTTGGTCTGATGAGGGGACACCAGTCCTTTGGCATCACAATGGGCCTCACCAGGCCTAAGTGAGCTGGTCAATTATCGGCTGCCACATAACCTAACCTTACCTAACCAACTCCCATTTCCAGAAGGATGGGAACCAAGGACCATAAACTAAATATATGGTACACCCTTTTTACTCTTTGGTTCACTCTTTTCTATATATTCAGATATATAGAAGAATGTTTAACTCAAAGCAAATACGCCCAAAGTGCAAGCGTGGTGCGTCACACAACTTCGCAGCTTTGGCAACGTTTCGACTACTACCAATAATACTGGGAAACCCAACTCAAATACGGACATTATACAACAAACCTGGGATGCATTTCGAACATATAGGCTATGTGAAACCTATCACCTCAGAATGAGAAATAATAGCATACTACAATTTAGAAGCCATACGGTCGGAATTAACAACGTTCATTAATGGCACGACCACATTAAGAACACTGTGTGAACAAATGAATAAGAAAGAAAATTGCAAAACTCTAAACATTCAGTTCCAGTCTTTGAAGGCGGAATTACTGGCAGATAACATTTTACTAACTACACGCCGACATAATAGAGGAGCAGTGTTCTTCGTGGGCAACATACCCAACTCTATGTTCAATGCATTAGACTCTAACTACGCTACCGAATTGTTAAAAACAATTTCAAGGATAAAGGGTAATGAAGATTACATGTTACACCTCATCAAGAACCAAAAATCAGTCATCGACTCGACGATAAACATTCTAAAACAAGATCAGGAAGAAGTTAAAAAACAGTTCAGAGACATCAACGACCAATTAAACGAGGTCATTAATCAAACTACGAAAAGTACCGAAACCGCAATAAACGAAAACTATCTTATGTTCGACATCAAAATCCCACTAATTACTCCAGAACAATCCAATCTGGTCAACATAGTTCCAATACCAGTATCGATCAACGACACTCTAGCTTCAATTACACTATTAACTATGTACTGGCAATTAATGCGCATCGAGACAAATACTTTCCCATCGCCCAGGAAACACTAACAGGTTGCGAGACTACAGCGGCGAACATCTACTTATGCCACAACATACAAACAATATATCCCAAAGGGGCGGAACACAATGGATGAGAAATTGATCTGATGAATAACGAAACCGAACCCCGATGTAACCTTAACCGTTTGGGAGTAAAGAGCGCATGGACACAACTAAGTCATAAGAACCAGTGGATTTTTGGCATGGTGAAACCTACTAAAATGACAGCGGTCTGTCCTAAAAACGTTTACAATTTAAACCTACAGGGTTCCGGAATGCTGATAACACAACCACAATGCATATTAAAAGACGAGTCACTGATAATTCACGGGCAACAACTCTTTACAAGCTTAATCTCTTTACAAGCTCCCGATTCAACCATCCTCCCAATAATTACTGGACAAACGCCACTACAACCGTTACTCAAGAAAATGGAATCCAAAGAATACAGTACACAGCTAAAAAACCTAAGCGATTTTAGAAGAAGAACTAGCCAAGCGAAACATCTTGAACTTACCAAATGAAATAAAAGTATCCGACTACCATCAGTTCACTGTAAGATATATTGCCCTGGGGGTGTCAACAAAAATCTTTATATATGTATGTGGTATACAAATCTACGAAACGTTATTTCTACAAACTTAAGCCACAACAAATAACACGTGCACCCCAATCACTCCCAAAATTAGGAAGTTCTACAACTCCAGATGAAAAAACCAGCGGAGCATCCGTCTGTCTGTAGAAATCACGATTACGGGAGAACGCATAAAGCTATCGCCATGAAATTTGGCACGAATATTCTTTGTCATCGTAGGCTGTTTGGTATTGAAAATGAGGAAAATCGGATTAGTGCCACGCCTACTTTTTATAGCAAATATGAATTTTCCCATGCTTATAGCTTAATTTCTCAGCTTGTAGAGCAAATTTAAAGCTAAAATTTTATTGCCGAGTCCACCGTCTAGACTAAAATATATTCTTAAAAATGGGCGTGACACGCCCACTTATGTACTTTACCATATAATAAGGTGTTTGGTAGGAAAAGCGGTGTTGTAGATGAGTTAATAGATCAAAATTTGCTCCCTGTAAATTAAAAAAATAGTAGGTGTCACCCGCCCACTTTTTATCACTTTGACAGATGCGGGTGTAGGGTATATGAACTTCGGCCAGGCCGAAGATAACGCTCTTACTTATTTTTTCTTACATTAAGGGTGGAGGGATGTTGTGAGTCAGATAATTCAATTCATAAATATAGTTAATAAAATCACGAACACAAACAATAACACAGCACCCGCAGTCCGCTCCTGTACAATCTACAACGTTCAAAATATTTAAAGCTGAACATGCACTTTATTTACCCCGTGACCGATATATTCGGTAGGAAGCGGAAACAGTACGAATATAATTACAAAGCTGAACCGCCTAAATTGATAAGCCAAAAAACGATTGGCAAAGGTTCAATAAAAACTCAATAAAGATATAAAATGTAACGAGTAAATATACAGTTATTGAGTGGAAATAAAATAATAAGAACAAGCACTATGCTAAGAATATGTAAGAGCACTACAATTATATAAGATAAATATTGTCACTATATTTACTCTAAGGTAAAGAACGGGATCAGCTCGGATATAAAAACCTCAGCGATCCGGAATAAATCAGAATTTTATTAGCGGCCAAACTAATCGGCTCTTTTAATTTTGCTTTTGCTTTGTAACGGCAAAATCTTCCTTAAAGAGTGCCAGCTCTAAAGAAGGCACCTTGTCTGTCCAACGGCGTTCAACGCCGGACACAAAAGTTAGGGCGACCTATTTTCTTCTGGGAAGGCAGTTGAGACTTGTATGATAAGGATTCGTAATACATGGATTCACAATAATACAATACTATACACTCTACATAACAGTATTGCTGCCGTTTCTAATACGTGGCACTAGTGTTATCGTTTACAATACGTAATAGTATCGCTACCATTTCCAGTACGTAGTGCGACTGTTATTGTCATTAACCAAATTTTGTACGTTTTTAGGGACACCAAATAGTGTCCTTCTAAAATTTACACAACACGACCGTAAGGCCGTGAGAACCACGTAACCGCCGACGCTGAGGCCGCGAGGCTACTTAAGCTAGGGTTATGGATTAACAGAAACGACAGAAAGGAACACGCAAGCGCATTGGTCTCTCACCTGGCTTTCTCGCTCTCAGCTCTATTCGCTTCTCGTAAATCCGTGTTGAGCTCTTGTATGGATGTCCTTGTGGGTATGTGATATTTCAACGAAGATTATCTATATGCCACTCAGATGCCATATAGATGCAACAACTACTTCCTCACCGACTTGTATCCACCGTGTTGGAGCGTGCGATTGGTACCGTCCGTACTCGTCGTTTGCCTGTCGCTAACTAGCTTCTCGCTCGCTTGTGTTGTCTTAGGCAACCCTCTTCTCCTTTTTGTTGGTGTGTCTCCTTTGTGTGTTTTCTTGTTAGTGAGTGAGTCTTGCGTAGAGGTTACCGCATCATGATCAATGATTTTTGAGATACAGTCAAATCCCGAAAGAACAACATCCCGGTTATTTTGTAAATCCCAAAATAAAACAAGTAAAAGCGTTAGCTTCGGCCTGGCCGAAGCTCATATACTCTACACCCGCATCTGTCGAAGTGATAATAAAAACACAAGTAACAAGTTACAAGTTTGTTGTAAGTGGGCGGGCCACGCTCAATTTAATTTAATTTACAGATAATAAATTTTGATATATAAACTCATTTACAACACCAATTTTCCCAACAAACACCTCATTACATGGTATGGTATAAAGTGGGCGTATCGCGCCCCTTTTTTGTGAGATAACTTCCACTAATACGGTAAACACGGCAATAAAACTTGAGCTTCAGATCCGGACTACGAGCTTAGAAATTCAGTTCTCAAATTTAATTTTATTAATATTATTAAAAAAAGTAGGCGTCGCAATTGTTAGATTTTCTCTATTTTTGATATTAAAGATCATTGGAATGGATCATTGGATCATCTCAATGGAAGAGAACTGGCAGAATGTGGCAACTTTTATGACGATACTTCTCTTCGTTCTCCTGTTATGGTCATTCTTGTCACAAGTGGGCGGACCACGCCCATTTTGGGTTATATTTTAGTCGGAGACGGTGGACTCGGTAATAAAATTTTAGCTTTAAAATCTCTCTAAAAGCTGAGATATTAAACTATAAGCACGCATTACTGCATATTTGCTATACAAAGGAGGCGTGGCACTGGTAAGATTTTCCCCATTTTCAATACCAAACAGCGAAGGATAACAAAGAATATTCGTGCCGAATTTCATGACGATACCTATTATATACCTACAATACTATTCGTTCTCCTGTAATCGTAATTTCCCTAGAGGGACGCACGGACGGACAGACAGATAGACAGACAGACAGACGGACGGACATGGCTAAATCGAATCAGGAAGTGATTCTGAGCCATAATATATATACTTTTCTATACCTGCCACGCCTCCTTTAATGCTCTACAAACGAATAACAAAGTGAATGTAGGGTATAAAAATTCCGACGCGACAAAACTTTGCTTACACTTAGCAATTACGATCTATAGTCGTTGGCTCCCTCTAGGTGGAGGGAACTTTGCTTACCTAGTAAGTTTTGGACTTATTGACGGTTTTAGTCGTTTTATGAGGCCTACCCTCACCCAGAGAACTATCTTCAAGCGCAGAAAAATTTGGTAACCCAAATTGGATCCGATCGAGTCGGATTTGTTTAACGTTTTAATCCTTTTCTGCGGCCCTAAGCCCCTAACGCAGGACCCTCTAGAAATTTGATCCTGGATTCGTTCTGTAATTGTAGTATGTTGTCGCATCGGGATTTTTCCTTTTTGGGATGTTGTCGTTCGAAATTTCCCTACCAACCAATGATTTTTTTGTTTGAAAATATTGATAACACTAATCCGGACAAGGTGTGGTTTCAACTGCAACGCAACGTTACGTACCATATAGGGTTGGGAATCCCGGGATCCCGCAGTTTTTAAGACTAATAAAAATCCCGGGATTTGACTGTTTAAGCCTAAATAGAAAAATTGCTTACAGTTTCATTAGAAATTCTTTTAAAAAATCGTATTTGGTTGAACATTTTTAAATTTATATTGTTGGAATATTTTTCAATACCAATTTTTAAAATTTATAAATTTCAAAATTTTAAGTTCTAGGCAAAGTTTGAAAGCAATAACAGAGAGCAAGCACAGCACAGAAAATCATGCTTATACTTGTTATGTCACCGCAAAAACTCATTTTGGAACTGCTATGCTTGCTGCTGGTATTTGAACTGCTGGCCGTGATGAGCTTATTTTGCCTTTGCTTTTGCTACAGCATGCTGTGGAAAGCAGTGATAGCACTGCTCATTGCTAAATACAACTAGGGCTGTGCCTAATGACTCCGGAGTCGGATCGGATATGAAACATGTCTTCTTAGGTCCAGATATGTTTCCCTAAAACATTTCCCCGGATATGTATATTTTGCTGAATGTTTCACTTTTTTGGTTTTATGAAATCATTCCGCGAAACGAATTATTGGTTTTTTACACCTTATTTAATCTAAATTATTTTTAGAAGATTTTAAATTTATAAAAAATATAAAAGAAGTACACAGAGAAAAATAGTCCAACATAAAAATAATAAGATCTCCGAATTGAGCAATTTTACTATGAAATCTTATTAAAACATACAAATAATATGCTTTTTCATAGAGAAATCTTATTAATTTTATAAAGAAAATCTTATTGCCATGAAACAAAAAGTTAATCTTATTGATTCGTAATTTTTATAAAAAATTTATATTTCACCCCCAAAAAATCATGAAATCAACAAGTCTGTATAAAAGTAACTTTCGCTGTCAGGTTCAGCGAATTAATTCATTTTTGGGTTGGGAGTTAATTCATTGGGAGTTAATTCATAGCGCCATTTCCTTATTGAATTTGTATTTTAATATGACTTTTTTTTAGTTTTAATCAGACTTTCTGTATGGTTTCAATGAGGCTTCCTTCTTGGATGAAAGGCATAGAGAAATCTGATGGTTTTTCTTCTATTTTATGCTGTTTTTGGGTTCTGTCTATAAAAAAATACATTCTTAGAGTTTTTTTATTTAGTATAGTTTGTCGGGGATTATATAAAATAACTGATTATAATAATTAACCGTAACATTACTTTACATACAATTCATTTATATCTCATGGTATCATTTCGAACATGTTTTGTTATTAATTTCTTTAATATGCAAATAGTTAACATTTCCAGGAACTATTTTGTTCCAAGGAACTATTTAGCTCTTAGAACTATTTCGATCCAGGAACTGTTTAGCTTCATAAACTGTTTACTTTTGGGGACTGTTTTCCTGTTGTGACACGTGCATCACCTTGTTGTTGTTTCTAAGCATATACATATATAAAGCTATTTATAAACCTATTTTTGAACGTGTCATGTTATTAATTCTGTTGAAATAATATGTTAATATCTTTCAAGAACAAATAATTAAAAATCCCGGAACTAATCCCTGGATCCCGGGACTAGCCAAATGCCATCCCGAAATCCCGGCATTGAAAATATAGCGCGGGATTGCCAACCCTAGTACCATATGCCAACGACAACCATATGGCAACAGCAAACTTTTAGAATTAAAATACAATATGAAAATAAGTTGATTCGGTAAGCGGACCTTTCATTTGGCCTCCAAGGTTGTGCAATTTGTGACCTCTCCATTATTTTTTGTAGGATCACGTGAAGTCACTGGTTTATGCTGGTAAACTAGCAACATTTCAACGCCGTTCTGCAAAAGGCAACCAACACACAGATTAAAAGGAAACACTAGCATTGAAGATTATAATATTGATGGTTTCAATATAGAAAAACGACTTTTCTATTGAAAACAAATAAATTTTTTTGAAAGTGTTATTATTACCATAAACACTAAATGTGTGTGTGCATCCCAAACGTCTTGCAGTGCTGGCAAGGCCGGTCGCCTCGCGTTGTCCGCACAACTGGTTGTGACGTTTGAATGAAGTGCTAAAATTTGTGTTTTTTTAGTAAAAAATGTATTCCTGGTAACTTCCGCGTTTCAATAGCGTGTAAAGTTTCAATAGCGTTGTATAATCTTTTGAAATTTTTCGAGTTGTCGTTTTTTTTCTTATGCATTGCGATAACCACGCGCAGAATTTTACAAATTCTAAAAATGCATCTCCCCTTGCGAGTTATCGTGTACGAGTACATCGCGAAATTTAGTTTTTTTTTTTTTATATCGGATTAGACCAAACTCAGAGGATGCCCCCTCTCCATGCAAGCATTTGTTGGTCTGTGAAAGGAAGATAGGTTAGTGGGTGGGAGGAAAAGAAGAGTAGTGACGGTGGACACTTGCTTTAAAGGATTTGACATTATATATAGACGGGAAGACAGTCGCAGGGAGATTGTTCCATAGTCGAACAGTGCGGCCGAAGAACGAGCCCTCGCGGTAATGCGTGGTGCGTTGGAGCGGTATCGAAACGTGAAAGGGGTGAGCCGTTTGGGACAGCCGTGTTTGTCTGTTAAATACATCTACCAAAAAAATAAGGGTAGAATAACGACGCACACCCCACATCTCGACGACGCTCCAAGGATTCAATAGAACTGGATACCCTACTGTCTGCTATTAGCTTTATCGCACGATTTTGAACACGGTCCAGGAGCTGCAGATATGTTCTGGAAGCCCCTGACCATATATGCGAATTGTACTCCATTTTGGGGCGAATTTAGGTTACGTAGATAGTGCGAAGATCGACAGAAGTGAAGTATACCTTACACCGCTTTAAAAAGCCTAGGCACTTGGCTGCTTCCTTCGACACATCGAAAATGTGATCATTCCAGCGAAGATCACATTGGATCGACATACCCAGAACATCAAGAGCCGTCGACTCGCCAACATCCACACCACTCACATTAAGGACGGGACATGCAGCTTTGGGTCTTACTCGCATTAAAGTTGACCTGATTCGCTCGACCCCACTCATGGATTTTGTCAAGGTCACTTTGGAGTGTGTCACCCATGATTCGCCTCTTTCCGCTTATGTCAGACCGCGAAGGTCGTTTGGAGAACGAGTATGAGTGACAAAGGCTGCTGTCATCAGCAAACGAATAGACGGGATTATGAGTCAACGACAAAAGGTCGTTGATAAAAACCAGAAAGAGTGTAGGGGACAGAACGGAACCCTGCGGAACTCCAGAATTAATGGAGTACTCATCGGAAGCGAGGCCGTCTATCACAACCCGGATAGAACGTCCGCTGAGGAAGCTCGAAATCTATCGAGTGAATGTATTACCGACTCCATATGCTTCGAGTTTTGAAACGAGTGCTTTATGCCACACTCGATCAAATGCTTTGGAGATATCCACAGCAACTTTACTCTCACCGAAAAGGTGGATACTATTGCTCCATCGTTCGGTGAGAAACGCCATTAGGTCGCCAGTTGAACGATGAGCACGAAAACCGTATTGGCGATCACTGAGCAATTCATTGTGCTCTAGATATCTCAACAAGTTAAAATTAACTACGCTCTCCATGACTTTGGAAAGCGTAGAGCAGATTGCTATGGGTCAGTAATTTGCAGCGTTCGTAGCCTCGCCTTTTTTGGGGATTGGCTGCACGTTGGCAATCTTCCAGGAGTGCGGAAAAGCTCCAGTGGTGTAGGACAAATTGAAGAGTTTGCGTAACGGGCGAGCCAACGTTGAGGAGCAGCTCCTCAACCCGTGGGCTGAAATGCCATCCGGTCCCGATGATTTGTTTACATTGAGTCCTGCAGGCACTCTTTTAACCGCTCGCGTTCGAAAGTGTATCTCAGGCATAGCACAAGATACTCTCTCGACTACGGGAAGTGGTTGACTACTTTCAGGAAGAAAGCAGTTTTCAGCAAACATTTTAGCTAGTATATTTTGCCTTGTCAACCGAGTGAGTGAAGATCTGGTCATTCATGAGGAGAGAAATGAAAAGAAATGAATGAATAGTAAAAATGAATGAAGTAGAATGAATGAATGAGGTAGAGAAATTTTTCGCGCCTTAGAATGGCATTGCACCTGTTTCTAGCCTGTTTGCGAAGCAATTTCAGTTCAGCAGTTTTTAATGCAAGTCGCATTAAACCAAGAGCGGCGGTCTTTAGGTTTAATTGGAATATGTTTACTGGGGATAAAAGACCGCATGCCCAGTAAAATTATTTGTTCTACGAATTTCCTGCGGCATGTACGTTTCTATCACTGAATCACAATTGCCAATTGAGATGCGTGAAAAATAGATTCAGATCATCCCAATTTGCCTTCCCATAAAGCCACACTGTCCGCTTGGGAGCTACTGGAGAAGCAGATTGAAGACTAGAATATGAGAAGGTAGCAGAAATTGTAGCGTGGTCCGAATTACCAAGAGGTGCAAGAACATCAACATCATACTTACTATGATGTGAAGTTAAAAAGAGGTCTAGAGTGTTTTGGCTGTGCCCTTCAACACAGGAAAAATGTGTTGGTTCCTTCACTAGTTGAGCCAAATTGTTTGACTCAGCAAACAATTCAACGTACAAACGCTCGGGAGTTGTGTGACTCGAATGACGGAGCCAATTAGAATTATTAACATTAAAATCACCAGCAACAACAATCTCACTGTTCGGATACAATTCCAAAATTTTAGAGATCGAATCAGAGAGACCATTCAGTTTATTGAAAGTGGATAGTCTCTCTAGATTCGGGCTTCTATATATTAAGCAGAAGTGCAGGATGTGCGACTGGATTTTTAATTTAACCCACAAGGAGCTAAATTCGGCATCCGGCGTGGTCAGGTGTTGCTGGCACTGGTACGCGACATCACTGCGGATATAAATGGCGAGGCCCCTGTAAAGGGAAAACAATGGCAGTAGGTGATACCCAGACATCCGAAAGCCCAGTGGATCTGCACCCTCGCCCACCTGGGCCTCACCTAGTCCCATTATATGAGGATGATGAGTACACAAATGGGCATAGACCGCAAAGTAATTCGCTCTCAAGCCACGTATATTCGTGGAATCTTTGCGAAATTTCGTCATCACCGCCCACTGTAAAGCAAGTGTGGATGGTAGCTGCACAAGCGGCCAAGTGTGCACTGCAAGACAAGTGAAGCACTGCAAGTTGAGTGTTATGCCTTTAACTTGCTACGCTTCGGCCCACTGTGCACGCACAATTGCCTGCGCAGCTAACGGGTGTTGTTTAGGAGTTTGGAACGGAGAGGAGAAGAAGAGGAGTGGGAAGAGAAAAGATCAATCAAATGCAAGGTGTTATAAATGAATATATTCATTTACATATTTACTTTACTTTACTTTATAAATACTTGTACTTTGAAATTTAAATATCTAAAATGTTTCTTATATTTTGACTTCAGAAAAAATATCGAATTCAATGAGTTAGGAAAAATCTTTTGAATTGTGAAGAAAACTATAATTTGAAGTCTTTGTTAATTTAGTAAAAATAAATTCATACATACTTTCAAAATAGTTGGTTTTCCTAACATTCTTCAAATTATAATCCGTTATTTTATTTGACACTGCAAATTTTAATTTGTTAATTTGTATAATTTGTTAACAAATGTTAATTTGTCATTCGCCACCAAAAAATAAGAAAGGTAGCTGCGGCCAATGCAATGTGGAAGACAATATGGAAATGGTCCAGTGCGATACGTGCGATACTTAGTATCATTATACGTGTGCAGAGGTAACATCTTTAGTCGTAAACCACTCTTGGAATTGTTTCAACTGCGCCGGCAAAGCACTTATTGTTGCTAAAGCAACTACCAGCAAGGCAGAGAAAGAAAAAGGCTTTATAGCAAATGTGACAAATAATAAGCAAATTCAACCAATGACGACAGCAAGGACAATTTCATTACCGTCAAACAGATCTTCTCAGCGTCGTAAGATGAAATTAGAGCTTGAAAGACTGGATGAAGAAAAGGCCCTTGAAATGCAGCGCATCGAAAAGGAAAGGGATTTTATAAAGAAGAAATACCAAATCCTTGCCACATCAGAAGTTCCAACAGTAAGTATTTGTAGTGGTGCTTCTTCACGTACAAGAGAATGGGTGTCAAGACTACCACAACCAGATGAATGCATCAATCCAGGACATCCTCAACCAAAGACAGAGATATACAACAATCAACCAATAAATAGACAAATCGATGTCCAAAATAAGCAAGATACCCGGAATAACGTATTGCTTACACAAAGTGACCTTTCTGCGCGACAAGCTATATCCAAAGAGTTGCCCAACTTTACGGATAAACCTGAAGAATGGCCATTATTTTTCAGCTCTTTCACTGAGAGCACAAAACTTTGCAAATACTCGGACCCAGAAAATCTTTTAAGACTCCAAAAGAGTTTGAAGGGAAGAGCCTATGATGCTGTTAGCTGTCATCTTTTACTTCCTAAAAATGTTCCAGAAGTGATTCGTACACTTAAAATGATGTTCGGTCGCCCAGAAGTCATCATATCTTCGCTATTAGATAAACTTCGATCAGAACCACCACCAAGAACTGAGAAATTAGAGACTCTCGTAAATTACGCCATCACAGTGAGAAATCTCTGTTCAACATTAGAACCGTCAGAATTAACAGCTCATATGAACAACCCACTTCTACTTCAGGAACTCGTAGACAAATTACCCGCACAATCAAAACTCAATTGGGCTATGTTTGCTGCACACCAGGAGGTTAATATAAAAACGTTTTCAAGTTGGCTATTTGATGTTGCAGAAGCCGTAACCAAAGTAAGCCCAACCATTTTAATTAATAAATCCAATGCTCATTTACATACTTACAAAATTGACGAGGCTCCAATAAATCGAAGTATGTGCTCTTTGTGCAATAAATCTCATTCAATAGTTTCTTGTGAAAAATTTATATGCATGAAATTAGCAGATCGCTGGGATAAGGTACGATCGCTCAAACTGTGCCGACTATGCCTTAAGAAACACGGAAGTTTTCGATGTTCTGATGCAGTATGTCCAGTGCAAGGTTGCGAAGCAAGACATCACAAATTGCTTCATAAATTTCAGCATAATCCAATAACAGTGACAACACACTCAAATTCAAATTTTATTATCGACACATACTTCAAAATTCTGCCAGTTACTTTACATAACAACGGACGAGAGATCGACACATTCGCATTTTTTGATGATGGTTCAAACGTGACACTCCTTCAACAAGATGTCTGTGACCAATTGGAATTAAATGGAGATATCAATGACTTATGCCTAAAATGGACTTCAAATACAACTCGTATTGAGAAGAAGTAAATGCAAATAAATGTTAAAATTTCAAATCGCAAAGGAAATTCGAAGCAGTATGAACTCGCTAATGTGCGTACTGTGAAGAATTTATCATTACCCACACAAAGCATAAGAAGGGACGATTTTTCAAGTTAAAAAGATCTACGAAATATACCATTTATTGAATATGAACATGCAGTTCCAAAAATTCTTATTGGTCTTAATAATGGATACGTTTCCAATTCAGTCAAAACTGTTGAGGGCTGTGCTAACGAGCCCTATGCGTCTAAGACACGATTAGGATGGGTAATTCATGGCGGCGGACAACGTTTGCATGCCGGTTCCTTGGGATATCATACGATCCAGCAATGCAACTGCGAAAATAAAATGGAAAATCTTAAAAAAATTGTTTCCGATTACCTATCTTTGGAAAATATTGATAAAACTCGTGCACTAAAATCACCAGAAGTTAAACATGCAAAATTTGTACTTGACACAACAACAAAAAGAATTGGCAAACGTTTTGTAACTGGTCTAATATGGAAAAAGAAAGTTCCAGTTATTCCAAACAGCTTCCATGGCCCTTAAGCGCCTACAGTGTTTAGAAAAAAAATTGACTCACAACAAGTTACTCTTGTTAGTAAACAAATTGACAATCTATTAAAAAAGGGATATGCTCGTAAGCTGACACCACAAGAAATTTAACATCATGTTGATAAGGTTTGGTACCTTCCTATATTTACTGTTACAAACCCGAACAAACCAAATAAAGTTCGGTTGGTATGGGATGCTGCAGCAAAAACGCGAGGCGTCTCCTTAAATACAATGCTTCTTAAAGGACCTGATCTTATGGAACCACTTTTGTCAGTTTTATATGGTTTTAGGATGAGAAAGATCGCTATATGCGCAGACATAAAGGAAATGTTTCACCAAGTTGCTATCCGAAAAGAAAATCAAGATGCACAAAGATTTATTTGGCGGAATGGTGAAAGCAATAGAGATCCTGATGTCTTTGTAATGCAAGTAATGACTTTTGGCGCTGCTTGTTCTCCGAGTTCGGCGCAATATATTAAAAACAAAAATGCAATGGAATTCATTAAGGATTTCCCACGAGCCGTGGACTCCATAATACACCACCACTATGTTGATGATTTACTGGATTGCGCAGATTCTGAGATCGAGGCCGTAGAACTAGCGAAGCAAGTTGCTTTCATTCACAGTCAAGGTGGATTCTTCATTAGAAATTGGAAGTCAAACTCAAAAGCTGTTATGGAAAGTCTGGGTGAATTAGAGGAGGAAACTAGTATACCGATTGGACATGAAAAATCAGAAAACACCATGGAGAAGGTTTTAGGAATGTGGTGGTCAACATCTGAAGATGCCTTTACTTTCTCTCTTAACTTGAATCGGATTAATAAACACATTTTATCTGGAACAAAAAGGACTACAAAAACTGACATATTGAGAACTTTGATGTCCATATTTGATCCAATGGGTTTTCTGTCCTCATACCTTGTATATCTAAAAATTTTACTTCAAGAGGTGTGGAGAACTACTGAAGGATGGACAGATGAAGATGAGGTTTTAGACAAATGGCTGACTTGGGTAAAACTGCTACCAACTATCACGACCGTGACCATTCCTCGATGTTACTCAATTCAGAGTTGCTCAACTGTTCAACTACATGTACATATTTGTGGATGCTAGCGAAATGGCATATGCAGCGGTAGCTTATTTCAGGGCTAATTATGGGAATGACGTCCAATGTTTCTTGGTAAGCGCAAAAGTGAAGGAGGCTCCAAAGCAACCATTATCAATTCCACGCATGGAACTTATGGCAGCGGTTCTAGGAGCAAGACTAGCAAGTTCAATTTGTCGAATGCATAAAATAAATTTGGAAAAGCGCTGGTTTTGGTCTGATTCAAATTCCGTTCTGTCTTGGTTAAGTGCAGATCCCCGTAGATATAAGCAATTCGTGATGTATCGTATAGCAGAGGTTATAGAAAATACCACTCTCAAGGAATGGAGGTATATACCTACCAGTGAAAACGTTGCCGATGAAGCAACGAAATGGAAGAATAAATTCAAATTTGATATGAAAGGTAGATGGTTTGCTGGCCCAGCATTCTTGAAACAATCTGAAAATCTTTGGCCTTCAAAAAGAAATGTTGCTGAAAAATGTTGTTGAAAAGTCTTCTGAAGAGTTGAGACCGCATATAATTATGTCCCATTTAAATCATATAGAAGATTCTCAATTAATCGACCTTCATAGATTTTCTTCTTGGCAAAAATTGCTATCTACAGTAGCAAATTTATTTAAATTCTTCTACCACTTAAAGCAAAACTGTCTCTCGAGAAAGAAAATTGCCTTCTGCATTCCTGATTATCGTAAAATATTAGCGAGTTCAGAAAGATATTTATATCGTTTAGCACAATATGAAAAGTTCAAGGATGAAATAGCTTTTTTAATTAGTTCTCAAAATAAAAGTATTAAAAAATCTAGTCCACTCTATAGATGCTCTCCATATATAGATGAAAATATGGTGCTTCGAAAAAATGGTAGAGTTGGATTAATCACTGAAGTTTCCGAATTCACAAAACGCCCTATAATCCTACCAAGAAAGCATCGTTGCACCCAACTACTGATACAATACTACCACGAAAAATTTCACCATATTCATCATCAGACTTGCCTCAATGAATTACGGCAGAAATATTATATCCCTCGATTAAGAGTTGAACTAAAAACTATAAGACTAAAATGTCAGATATGCAGGAATAATACTTCCTTACCTGTGGCGCCTGAAATGGCTAATCTCCCTAAAGCACGACTTTCTCCCTTTGTACGACCATTTTCCTATGTAGGCATTGACTACTTTGGTCCATTACGTGTCAAAGTTGCACGACATGAAGAAAAATGTTGGGGAGTTCTCTTAACCTGTTTAACTATACGCGCAATTCATATAGAAATTGCAAGAGATATGACAACCGACAGTTGCATAATGGCTATACAAAACTTCATAGCTAGACGTGGAACCCCAATTTAAATCTATTGCGACAATGGAACTAATTTGCGAGGAGCTGAAATGGAGTTAAAAAAATCGATAAAGGAGATCGATTTCAAAAATATCTGTCTTAAATTTACTACTCCATATATAAAATGGCACTTCAATCCACCTGCCGCACCACATATGGGTGGAAGCTGGGAACGTTTGATACAGTCTGTGAAAAAGGTTCTTCGTCAAGTGACTCCTTCTTTTGTCTTTAAAGATGATACACTATACAATGCATTTTTGGAATGTGAGCGCGTTATTAATTCCAGACCGCTTACATACGTCGATTTAGAATCAACATCTGATGAAGCACTCACACCAAATCATTTCTTACTTGGATCGTCAAATGGTGACAAACCTTTAGGGAATTTTTGCAAAGATGATCTCTCCCTACGGAAGAATTGGAGAAAAGTTCAATATTTCGCCGACCAGTTTTGGAAACGCTGGATGGCAGAATATCTCCCAACTCTACCGCGGCCGAACGCCCCCAAAACGCGGAAAAATTTGTATACAAAATACTTTACATTATTGAGTGGATTCTACTGATTAAGGGTTATGATCACTGCCGCGGCCGGAGGCCGCCAATGCACGAAAAAACCTGTATACAAAAACTTCACATTACCGAGAGGATTCTGCTGATGCAGGGTTATGATTCCTGCCGCGGCCGAAGGCCCCACGCGGAAAAGCCTGTATGCAAAAAACTTCACATTACCAAGAGGATTCTGCTGATTGAGGGTTATGATTCCTGCCGCGGCCTGAGGCCGCCAATACGCGAAAAAACCTGTTTTCAACAAGGTTCACGTTTTCGAGAGGATTCTGCTAACATTTTTCAAATAAGCGAAAGTCATATAAACTAAAGTAGTAAGTATATCATATAATAAACCGTATTAAAGGTAAAAGAACAGGCTTTTTGAAATGTAATTTATTTTGTACCTTAATGCATTGGTTTAGGAGAAAAAAATTAGTGTTTCGAGGAAAAATTGACATATTATCACAAAAATTGGTATAACTCCTTAACCGTTATCATAAGAGCAAAAATGTAAATGGGAGGTAGTAAAAATACCTTTTAAACGGTATATTACCCGTCCCTATAACTCACTCATTTACAGAGATATTAAGCTTTTACTAGTTGCATTTATTTGACATTCAAAAGCTTCTAAATCAAAGATGACTTCCGACAAAAAACAAAATGGCTACTTCCGGTCCTAACGGTAAAAAGTAACGGTAAAAAAATGAAAAAAGTTTAAGCCACTCACTTATTCTTTACTTGTTCCCAATTTGATTCTTTACGAATAGAATATCGAGTTATTTTCTAAATATCGAGTTTTTTGTATATCGGACAATTTTTTCAACCTGCGTAACTATTTTTTTTTTTTAAATTTGCGTAAATTTCTAAAGTTTACTTAATCTCGAGTTTTCTTCGTTGTCGAGAAACTTTCCCAACGAGCGGGAAAATATTGGCTCCGGGAAATAACGCTCAAATGATATAAAGCCCACTTTTTTTTTATATGAAGATTTGAAATCGTAAAATTTGGGTGATATTTAATTATCTTGGGCGTTATTTCATTTTCAAAAAAACTGATAGCCCATTTTGAGCTTTATTTCATTTTATTGTGGGCTTTATTTCATTTTTTTGTTAAAATTATAAAATTTCTGAAAATGAAATAACGCCCAAGATAATTAAATATCACCCAAATTTTACGATTTCAAATCTTCATATAAAAAAACTTTAATGCAGAAATTAAATTGCAGTTAGCTTTTTGGGATTTAATTCCTTCCCGCGGTCGAAGGCCGCTCACTTAACTGCAAAATAGCTTGTACAATGGAGTAAGTGTTGGACTTATTGAGGCTTTTAATCTCTGCCCCGGCCAAATGCGGGCACGCAGAAGGACCCTGGATAAAGGCTTTTCAACAAGGACATTTGGTTTGGTTTGGTGTGGTTTTGTTGGCTGAGGTTTAAATCCCTGCCCCGGCAGATGGCTGGAACGCAGAAGTAACCTGCATAGAGGAAGACTTTCCAGCAAGGACATGGTTTTGTTGGCTGAGGGTTTAAATCCATGCCACGGCCGAAGGCCTGCACGCAGAAAGACCCAGGATAGAAAAAGCCTTTTCAGTAAGAAGATGGTTTCGTTGGCTGAGGATTTTAATCCCTGCCACGGTCGAAGGCTGGCATGCAGAAACACCCAGGATATAGGAAGACTTTCCAGCAAACAAGATGGTTTTGTTGGCATCTTCTTTGCTTAAAAGTTTTCCTCTATCCAGGGTCCTTCTGCGTGCCAGCCTTCGGACGGGGCAGGGACTACAACCCTCAGCCAACGAAACCATCTTGTTTGCTGGAAAGTAATTTCTATCCAGGGTCCTTCTGCGTGCCGGCTTTTAGCCGCGACAGGGAATAAAACCTTTAGCCAGCAAAACCCTCTATTAGCTAAAGAGTATTTGTATATTAAATCGTCCAGTAAGTCCAACAGCTGCTTTGTAGCTAACGCATTTCAGCATTTCAGTATTTGGCGCAAAATTGGGCCTTATTTAATTTTTTTTTTGCTTTATTTCATTTTTCGGAAAAATTTGAAAATTCCTTCCTAAAGCCCAAAGTGGGCCTTATTTTATTTTTTTATGAAATAACGCCCATTTTACCAAAATGAAATAAAACCCACAATGGGAGCCAAAAAAAATTTCTCTTTAAATTTGCAAAGTTTATTTAATCTCGAGTATTCTTCGTACAAATTTCCGAATTTTAATTGAACCTCGAGTCTCTCGCGTATTTCTCATTGAATTTCTCTTTGAGAAATTTCACTCTTGTCATAATTTGCGTGATTTCATAAAACTTTAACGCATATTTACACATTCCTACATGCCTAAGAAATCTCCTGCACAAAAATAGCAAGATATAGACCCTATTCACCCTCCAAGAGATAAGATGTCTCATTTATATTACATACATACGTTTACATTTACGAATACCCTATATATATATAGCCAGTACGTCTTGCTGACGGCTTTACTGAATTCGAAGCCGCTTTGACAGTAGTCCCAAAACGACCATACGCTATTATCCAGGGTCCTTCTGCGTGCCAGCCTTCGGCCGGGGCAGGGATTACAACCCTCAGCCAACGAAACCATCTTGTTTGCTGGAAAGTAATTTCTATCCAGGGTCCTTCTGCGTGCCGGCTTTTAGCCGCGACAGGGAATAAAACCTTTAGCCAGCAAAACCCTCTATTAGCTAAAGAGTATTTGTATATTAAATCGTCCAGTAAGTCCAACAGCTGCTTTGTAGCTAACGCATTTCAGCATTTCAGTATTTGGCGCAAAATTGGGCCTTATTTAATTTTTTTTTTGCTTTATTTCATTTTTCGGAAAAATTTGAAAATTCCTTCCTAAAGCCCAAAGTGGGCCTTATTTTATTTTTTTATGAAATAACTCCCATTTTGGCAAAATGAAATAAAACCCACAATGGGAGCCAAACGAAATTTCTCTTTAAATTTGCAAAGTTTATTTAATCTCGAGTATTCTTCGTACAAATTTCCGAATTTTAATTGAACCTCGTGTCTCTCGCGTATTTCTCATTGAATTTCTCTTTGAGAAATTTCACTCTTGTCATAATTTGCGTGATTTCATAAAACTTTAACGCATATTTACACATTCCTACATGCCTAAGAAATCTCCTGCACAAAAATAGCAAGATATAGACCCTATTCACCCTCCAAGATATAAGATTTCTCATTTACATTACATACATACGTTTACATTTACGAATACATTTGTACGTCTTGCTGACAGCTTTACTGAATTCGAAGCCGCTTTGACAGTAGTCCCAAAACGACCATACGCTATTATCCAGGGTCCTTCTGCGTGCCAGCCTTCGGCCGGGGCAGGGATTACAACCCTCAGCCAACGAAACCATCTTGTTTGCTGGAAAGTAATTTCTATCCAGGGTCCTTCTGCCGCGACAGGGAATAAAACCTTTAGCCAGCAAAACCCTCTATTAGCTAAAGAGTATTTGTATATTAAATCGTCCAGTAAGTCCAACAGCTGCTTTGTAGCTAACGCATTTCAGCATTTCAGTATTTGGCGCAAAATTGGGCCTTATTTAATTTTTTTTGGCTTTATTTCATTTTTCGGAAAAATTTGAAAATTCCTTCCTAAAGCCCAAAGTGGGCCTTATTTTATTTTTTTATGAAATAACGCCCATTTTACCAAAATGAAATAAAACCCACAATGGGAGCCAAAAAAAATTTCTCTTTAAATTTGCAAAGTTTATTTAATCTCGAGTATTCTTCGTAAAAATTTCCGAATTTTAATTGAACCTCGAGTCTCTCGCGTATTTCTCATTGAATTTCTCTTTGAGAAATTTCACTCTTGTCATAATTTGCGTGATTTCATAAAACTTTAACGCATATTTACACATTCCTACATGCCTAAGAAATCTCCTGCACAAAAATAGCAAGATATAGACCCTATTCACCCACCAAGAGATAAGATGTCTCATTTACATTACATACATACGTTTACATTTACGAATACATTTGTACGTCTTGCTGACGGCTTTACTGAATTCGAAGCCGCTTTGACAGTAGTCCCAAAACGACCATACGCTATTATCTCTTGCGCTGCAAAACACGGAACTCAAATCTCCGTGGAGCATCATAAAATGCGCGTTTGAGACTCTTTTAGCTGACGAAAAATCTGCAGAAAGCGGTGGGAATCTATACCTTTTCCACATGTACTTCAAATTATTACAGATTAATTTCAGAATATTTCAAATGGACTTCAGAATAACGACATGGACTCAGAAAAGGGCAAATATATTTCAGAATTTTCGAATTTAATTTTAGAAATTTTCAATTGGGCTTCAAAATAGTCAATTGGACTTCAGATTTGTTCAAATGGATTTCAGAATAACGACATGGACTTCAGAAAAGGGCAAATATATTTCAGAATTTTCGGATTTAATTTCAGAAATTTGCAATTGGACTTCAGATTTGTTCAAATGGACTTCAGAATAACGAGATGGACTTCAGAAAAGGGCAAATATATTTCAGAATTTTCGAATTTAATTTCAGAAATTTTCAAATGGACTTCAGAATAGTCAATTGGACTTCAGATTTGTTCAAATGGACTTCAGATTTTTACATTTGGACTTCAGAAAAAAGGTTATATTTTATATAATTAGCTTTTATTAACATTAACATTTACTGAATTTATGGGTAACTTATTGTTAAAACTATATTATATATAAGTACAAATAAGAAATATTAAGATAAAATTATCCAACCAGCATGTCATTTAGTGCCAATGCATCTCCATATAGTGATGCAGAGTGCTAAATTGCCCTGCCACAATCGCCTGCCATCGTAATGGTGGATTTGGCTGCATCAACTAAATTCTCCAAATATGATAATCGCTGCCCAACAGCTCCTGGCCCATTTATTAATGGTATCCCTATCCCTTTAACATAACTCTTCACCTTGGACCAAATTGTTTCAATAGGGTTCAGCATTGGAGAGTTTTAACAATAAGTTACCCATAAATTCAGTAAATGTTAATGTTAATGTTAATAAATTCTAATTATATAAAATATTGCCTTTTTTATGAAGTTCAAATGGAAGTTTCTAAAATCCGTAAGTAAAAATCTTAAGTCCATTTAATAAAATCTGAAGTACAATTAAAAATTTCCGAAGTCCAAATGAGATTTTCTGAAGTCCATATGTAAAAATCTGAAGTCCATATGTAAAAACCTGAAGTCCATTTGAACAAATCTGAAGTCCAATTGACTATTCTGAAGTCCAATTGAAAATTTCTGAAACTAAATTTGAAAATTCTGAAATATATTTGCCCTTTTCTGAAGTCCATGTCGTTATTCTGAAGTCCATTTGAATAAATCTGAAGTCCAATTGACAAATCTGAAGTCCAATTAATTGTAAATTTCTGAAGTACCTATGCAAAAGGTGTAGAAGTAATATAAGCAAAATACCGTCAATGTTATTGGGTATTTTTAGAATACGCAGCTAAAATAGAAGAATTAAAGCATGAGCAGTCGAAGCCCGTTAACCCCTTAATTTTACAAGTGGCTCATGTGGAACAACTACCCATTGGCTATAATATTACTCTACTTCCTTGCGATACCGAAGTTTTTTCAGGCGACTATCTTTAATGGCCATCTTTTCGCGACATGTTTAAGGCAATATATATATTTGAAATTCACGCATTTTTCCCGTTGAAAAACTTTTTTATTTAAAGAAGAAAACAAAAGTCGAAGCCAAAAGAAAAAAAATTGTCAGGAAGTCGCCCCTTACGAAAGAGGGCTTTGCTTAGGCTTGCGATCTTGTTTTGAAAATAAACCGACCGCTATGAAAATAAACGCGTGCTTGTTATCTTTTAACCAAAAATTTTATTTAATCTACCCAAAATCACAAAAGAATCGGAAATAAGATTAAAAATATCCAACACGAAATTCACAACGCATTATCTCCTCTTACATTGCAAGGCATTGATATTTCAAGCTTGGATATAATCATTGTGTTCATATATTTCACAAAATTCCCAGATTCAACTATTTCGTTTTGGGAGCACTTTGGATTAATCAAAAATTAGCGATTTCTAAATTGGCAGAGCGAGCATAGCGATTTCACAAGTTGTTCCAAAACATTGGAATCTGTACATGATCTCAAAGGAACGCCTTCCACCGACCACGAACAAGTACCGAACTCATCTTCAAGTCAAGTCATCTCCAAGTCAAGGGTTTGACTTGGTCCAGAACAGTGGCTTTGTTTCAATTGTCTGGCAACATCGCACACTGTCAAGAACTGCACAAGCAAGTAAAATTGTTAGATTTGTAACAGTGGGCACCATTCTCTTTTGCATTGCGAAAAGTCTTTAGCTCCCTCAAATCCAGTTCTAACTCACACCCAGAATCTCGCCTTACCTGTCTGCTTAAACTCTTTCTAACCCAATACCTAGTGGACCGTATTCGGTTAGAAAGAGTTCCCCTCAAACTGAGCATCAAGTATGTTTTGCTACCCGTCTGAAACGGATACTATTAGGGACAGCCATGGCAAAGATTTGCCATCAGGATATGGAATGTATCGCTCGCGCTCTAATCGCCCCAGGATCCGAGAAATCTTCTATCTCTAAACGCATTTAAAATCGTCTTATGTTATCTTTTTGGAGCATGTAAGTGCACAAATTTCCGGTCTTAACAAGACAGTGTCAGCAAAGGTAAATAAATAGTGCGAATTCATACTTGGTTCACCGCATGATCCTAACTTTAGAGTGCATGCTACAGCATTGGTGCTGTCCCACCTTACGCAGGTGGCGCAGATTTACACTAATCCATTATGTTTGGAAGTATTACCCCAAATGTACTCGGCTCGTTAATCGCTCAACAAACTGTATTTGTATGGATACTCACAAGCCGAATCCCCATCACGACCCCCTAAGTGTGAACAGTGCAAGTCTCTTACTCAAACGAAATCTCAATCGAACGACATTTTAAACGTTTTTTGGAGGGGGTGGAACTTTCCAAGAAACAGTGTGTATCGCCCTCTGAAATATTTTGTAAAGAAAACTTCAAAAAACTACAAGCAGAGACAAAAGTGGTACTGTTCTGGCCTTTAAAATAATTTTGCAGCAACACTGGCCCCTTTAGGGAGAACAGCCCTGGAGCAGCTGTTTTTTGAGATTCAATGGAAGAAGGACGCGTAGAAAAAACGTGCTTTTTTTATTGGAGTGATTTCGGCATTTATATAATATAAATTTTGTATTAAGATTCTTCTCGCTTTTGTTTCAATAAATCATTTCTATTAAAACTAAAATAATTTAAATACAGTCCAAAACATTTGGTCCATCGAGCCGAATTAGCAATGCCGAAGGAAAAGGCGGGCAAGGAAGCCAGAGCTAAGCTAATGGACACTAATCCAGCAGGTAAATCAAGATAAAGGTCTTTAATCGTAACACGCAGCAAATATAAACAGCAGACGTAAGTAGCACAGCAGTTCGCCAGGGACTTGTGCATACATGGAGTGGGTCTAATTCCTCCCGGACAAATTTTCTCGAAACTTGCGTCTGTGCATCCTTATAGTGTTTGAGACTCTAAAGCTTCCAGTGACAGCATATTACCTCAGAAACTCACCTGCGAAATTTCCTTTTCTTCAAATGGTGCAGGTGGTGACTGTACAAAACTGATTTTCAGCAAATTCGTATGATTGAGTTCCTGTAGAATGAAATCGTGCAAATTGCCTTTGAGCACTATATACACCAGCGTATATTACACATACATATATATGTACATCTGCGAATTATTTTGAAGCTTATTCTAGAGCATAATGTGCTCCAGCGTACATTATACATCTGCGAATTATTTTAGAGCATATTCCAGAGCACTATATACACCAGCGTATATTAAATGTACATATGTATGTACATCTGCGACTTATTTTAGAGCATATTCCAGAGCACTATATACACCAGCGTATATTACACATACATATATATGTACATCTGCGAATTATTTTGAAGCTTATTCTAGAGCATAATGTGCTCCAGCGTACATTATACATCTGCGAATTATTTTAGAGCATATTCCAGAGCACTATATACACCAGCGTATATTAAATGTACATATGTATGTACATCTGCGACTTATTTTAGAGCATATTCCAGAGCACTATATACACCAGCGTATATTACACATACATATATATGTACATCTGCGAATTATTTTGAAGCTTATTCTAGAGCATAATGTGCTCCAGCGTACATTATACATCTGCGAATTATTTTAGATCATATTCCAGAGCACTATATACACCAGCGTATATTAGATGTACATATGTATGTACATCTGCGACTTATTTTAGAGCATATTCCAGAGCACTATATACACCAGCGTATATTACACATATACATATATGTACATCTGCGAATTGTTTTGAAGCTTATTCTAGAGCATAGTGTGCTCCAGCGTACATTATACATCTGCGAATTGTTTTAGAGCATATTCCAGAGCACTATATACACCAGCGTATATTATACATATATGTGTACATCTGCGAATTATTTTGGAGCATATTCTAGAGCATAATGTACTCCAGCGTACATTAAACATCTGCGAATTATTTTAGAGCACAATCTAGAGCATAATATACTCCAGCGTATATTATACATCTGCGAGTTATTTTAGAGCACAATTTGGAGCATTATATACTCCATCGTATATGTACTATACATTCGCGAAATCTGCGAGCATTAAGTATATAAGCATGAAATTTAAGAGCAAGCTTTCTTAAAGTATTATTTATAGGCAAGCGGCGGGCGAACAAAAAAAGGGGGGCTGCGACCACGGCTACGGGAGCAAAAACATCATCCCATGTGATTGTGGAAGCAGAACTTTCGGCAGCTCAAATCCGACGTCAGCTTGACTGGTCAATGTCTCTAGCAGCCGAAGGAGCTAATCTGGAAATTATGAAGGCCCGACTGGATATTGTGATGTCGGCTTGGAAGAAATTTGAGTCAAAATCTAGCGTTCTGCCTAGGCCGACTACCCAAGAAGGTCGCGAGCTCTATGAGCATGTTGAAAACGATTATATTGAGGTCAGAGCAAGACTGCGTGAAAAAATTGGCGCAATGGAGTCAGCAAGTAGAAATCATAGCCTCGAAATAAGTGCGACACCACTGCAATATGCGGATTTGCCTCTCGCGGATCGTCTACCAACGTTCAGCGGAAATCATCAAGAGTGGTTACAATTTCGCGACACGTTCAATGCAGAGGTGATCCAAAACCCATATCTGACCAATGTGCAGAGATTGCGCCGACTTCAGGGTTGTGTAAAAGATAGTGCAGCCAAAGTTTTAGGTTTCTGAATCAGAGGGACGACAGTTTCTCTGAAGCATGGAACACATTATGTGCATCATTTGACAACGAGTACCTGTGCCATGCGGCTTACTGCTCAGCGATTTTCGATTTACCGGTATGGGGAAAGCCTAGTTATACCCTGGTTCGAAACATGTTGGACACAACAAGAAATAGTATGCGCATGCTGCAACAACAATTATCCCCTGAAGAACAGCGAGATTTATTCGTTCTGAGGTTTTTGGAGTCGCGGCTTGACAGCCTTTCTAGAAGTCAGTGGGAAATGGTGCGCCCTACTGAAAGCATACCAAATTTGCACACAGATTTTTTATGTTGGCTCGAGCGACGCTCAAGTGGTCTTTTAGGTTCCACACAAAACACACAGGCCTCTTCTCCTATTGTCTCCTTGCGAGGACGGGCAGGGCATAATGGACCTCAGGTGCCGAGTCTTCCTCCTTCTCCCTGCCCAAACTGTTCGGGAAATCACGCTATCTATCGATGCCCTGGACTGTTGAGGATGAGTCGTGATCGAAGGGCTACACGAATTTCCGAATTGGGTTTATGTCAAAATTGCCTTCGGCGCGGCCATGTGGCTCAAAACTGTACAAGGACTAGATGTCCCAGGTGCTTCCATGCGCCTCACAACAGCATCATATGCCCAAAGGCATTGTTGAGCAGTGTCACAAATGAGCGTGCGATAACGAGCCAGGCTACTCTGTCGGAAGTTGTAAATAATGATGAGAATTCCGAAAAATAGCAATCAAAATGTTCTGTGGAAACTAGCCTCGGAGCTTTCACAGATATAGCTTTGTTATCTTCATCGAATTCGGCAGAGCAAATCCACGAGAATTCCATACAAAAACGTACTATTTTACTGGCTACTGCCCGTGTGATTTTTATAAGTCAAGACAAAACACCCATTACACTACGGGCTCTTTGTGACACCGGCGCGCAGACTAATCTAATGGATAAGGATGTGGTTGCACAACACAAACTTTCCACTCAACAAACTTCGGCAAGTATTCAATTAGCCGCTGGAACACTCACACATAGATGCGGGAAATCGACATCAGGTCACTTAATTTCCATGTACAGCGACGAACCTTCAATTTTCATCTCTTTCTTGGTCGTCCCCTCAGTAGTGGGAAATATTTGCTTACCGCAAAATATAATCAAACATCAAGAGTTACCGAATAACATTTCCATACGGCTAGCGGATCCGTCATTCGATCGACCAGGTCCAGTCCAAGTTCTGTTAGGCGTAGGAGTATGGGCTCGACTTCTAAAGGAGGGGATCTGTCGCCTAACCTCAGGGCTTATAGCGCAAGAAACACGATTGGGATGGCTACTTTTCGGAGAAACCACGATACAGAAAAGTAAATTATTGCCTTCGATTCTTCGCGTGGATGAGCATAGAGCTGAAAAAGACCTTGATCTACACCTGCAAAAATTCTTTGAGTCTGAAAGTTTGAAAGTCTGAAAGTTTTCCAAATGATAACTCAACCTGGACTGCAGAACAACAACAGTGCGAAGCACATTTTCTAGCGACTTACACAGTGGATAAACAAACGGGTCGATATATATTGCAAATTCCTCTTCGAGAGAATTGGAGATGCCTCGGCTCCAACCGAGCAGTTGCGTGGCAACGTTTTTACCGTTTAGAACGACGTTTTGAGAGTGACCCCACATTAAGTCGTCGATACAAGGATTTTATGAAAGAATATATCGAACGAGATTGGATGCGACCTGCAACTAGAGAGCCTAATGGGCCTGTTTACTACATACCTCATCACGCCGTTCTAAGAAAATTCCGCGTGGTATTTGACGCGTCATGCTGAACAGATTCTGGACTCTCACTAAATGATGTTCAACTGGTTGGTCCGAAAGTACAAAAAGATCTAATTGATTTACTGTGGTCGTTTCGATTGCATGCTTTTGGCGTTTCAGCGGATGTTAAAGAGATGTTTCCTCAAGTTAAAATAGCAGAAGAAAATTGGGATTTGCAACGGATTTTATGGCGAGACGACTCTGGCAAAGTATCCGACTATTGGCTGACAGGAGTGACATTTGGAATGGCCTCGGCGCCTTATTGTGCAATACGAGCAATGTTGCAATGTGCCAGAGATAATGCTGCAAGATGGCCTCTAGGTGCTGAGGCTGTTCTAGAGAGATTCTACGTTGACGACTGTTTAGCTGGGGCTGACACTGAAGATGATTTGGTCGCGTTGTGTCGGGAAATGCGCGACCTCCTGGCAGTCGGAGGCTTTGAACTTGTGAAGTGGAAATCCAAGTCTGAACATGTTCAGCAACTGATGGAACCATGCTCTATAAATACTGAACAAGTTTTTAAAACCAGCTCAGAAGCGTCAATACTAGGCCTGAGATGGGATACGCAAAGCGATGAATTAACGTATAGGATTGAATCCGTGTCAGTACCCGATTTACAGGTCTGGAGTAAACGCTTGGTTTTGAGCATCATAGCACGAATGTATGATCCAGATGGATTAGCTTCACCGTTCATAATAAAGGCGAAAATTTTACTGCAACAAATTTGGAAGGCCAAAATAAATTGGGACGCCCATCTACCAGAACCACTGCATACAGAATGGTTAAAGTTTTATTCTCAGATCAGACAGTTTGAAGATCTTCGCATTCCTAGATGGTTAGGCTATAAGCGTAATTTTAGCATTATGCTACACGGATTTGCAGACGCTTCAGTTCAGGCGTATGGAGCCGCGATTTATTTGGTGGTCCAATATCCAGAAACTGTGGTATGTAATCTGATATTAGCAAAATCTAGAGTTGCACCTTTACAGATAGAAACCATTCCACGCCTGGAGCTGCGTGCCGCTACTCTTCTAGGAGAACTTTTACAACGTGTGCAATCAAATTGCGAGACAGAGCTTAAGATTAAGCCCCAAGTTATCTGTTGGTCTGTTGGATCCATGGTAGTGTTATGTTGGCTCAAACGGCAGAGTGGGTCACTTAAACAATTTGTGGCAAACCGTGTGGGTAAAATTAAGGCGAGCACTTTGAACTGTGAATGGCGTTATGTGCCTACCAACCAGAACCCGGCTGACTTAATTTCAAGAGGTGTTGCGATCCATGACTTGGTGTCATGTGGATTTTGGTGGAATGGTCCAAGTTTTCTTCAACAATCAAGGGGTGAGTGGCCGGAGCAGCCTGTCGACCTTTTAACAAACATAGAAAAGGAAGTTCACCGTGAATGCCGCCAGCCGCCTGTAGGCGAAAATAAGTCAATGTCCAAGAAGCACCTAATAATGAATCAGCCGTCATCGTCAATTACCACTCCTATGGCCGGAGTATGTTTGCATTCTAAGATAAAATCCTTTTTAGTGCAGCTTGTGGCAAGCACGAACGTGCTAGAGGTACAACATCAATCACTTTTGTATCGGTATTCATCATTAGATCGTTTGATTCGTGTAACTGCTTGGATAATGCGATTTGTCCGCAATTGTCGAACCTCTCCAGACCAAAGGGAAAAACTATCTTTGACCGTTAATGAATTAAACGGCTCGTTAAACCATTGGATCCAACAAGAACAACACGACCACTTCTCAGATGATGTTAAAGCTCTACGTCGGCCGGACAAGGACACAATCCAATTATCACATAAACTGAGACCTTTGACCCCCTTTTTGGAAAATAACGTTTTGCGTATGTTCGGTCGATTGCAAAATGCCGATCTGCCCCATTACCAACGCAATCCGATTATATTGCCAGGAAAAGGGCGATTGGCGTGGCTACTGGCTCGCGGCACCCATATTAGATTTCTTCATTGCGGAGCACAGCAACTCATGGCCGTTCTGCGACAAAAATATTGGATAATCGGTCTCAGGCCTTTATCAAGGACAATAATAAAAGACTGCATCAGGTGTCAACGAATGCGAAAAAAAATGGGAGAACAAGTGATGGGTGCTCTGCCCAGCTGCCGCGTCCGCCCAGCACGCCCATTCCTTCATAGTGGAGTAGACTATGCTGGTCCCATCCAAGTGCGTCCAGATCGCCGAAGAGGTAATGTGGTCATAAAAGGTTACATTGCTGTATTTATCTGCATGGTATCCAAGGCCATTCACCTTGAATTTGTATCGGATCTCACTACAAAAGCCTTTATAATGGCGTTCATACGTTTCACCTCACGCTACGGTCACTGTGCTCACATTTGGAGCGATAATGGTACCAATTTTTTGGGAGCTGAACGCGAATTAAGGGCAATGCTACAGACTTGGGAGGGATCGGATCTATTTGACCAGCTCTCAGCCCGTCAAACGCAGTGGCACTTTATCACGCCTTCTGCTCCGCATCAAGGTGGTCTTTGGGAAGCAGCGGTTAAGGCGGCCAAGCATCACCTCCGCCGCGTAATTGGGGCACATTTACTCACGTTGGAAGTTATCCAAACCTTGTTAGCAGAAATCACAGCAATATTAAATTCTCGCCCGCTTTGTGCCCAGAGTACAGATCCTGATGACCTAAGCCCATTAACTCCAGGTCACCTACTCATTGGTGAACCACTGGTCCCCTCTCTTGGTGAGCAAGTACCAATGGAATATCCAGAGAACAGACTGAGCTTCTGGCAAGTGCGGCAACAAATGTCCCAACGGTTTTGGAAGCTGTGGAGCGAGAGCTACTTACACGAATTGCAGCAACGACCGAAAAGGCATCAGGCACGGCAGAACCTAAAGGATCATTGAAGTGCATCCTGGATCGGACGGAGTAGTTCGCAATGTTTCATTGTGGACAGGACATGGTTCGTTAACGCGACCCATTCAGCGACTCTGTTTACTTCCAGTCGAAGCAATTGAGCCACGAGATGCCTCGGGTCTCAAGGCCGGAGGATGTTCTGGCCTTTAAAATAATTTTGCAGCAACACTGGCCCCTTTAGGGAGAACAGCAGATAACAACCCTGGAGCAGCTGTTTTTTGAGATTCAATGGAAGAAGGACGCGTAGAAAAAACGTGCTTTTTTTATTGGAGTGATTTCGGCATTTATATAATATAAATTTTGTATTAAGATTCTTCTCGCTTTTGTTTCAATAAATCATTTCTATTAAAACTAAAATAATTTAAATACAGTCCAAAACAGGTACATTTAAAAAAAGTTTCCCTGACGAGATCCACTTAGGATTTTCACGTCAAATTGCACTGAAACAATTTCTCAAATCTGAAGAAAGGCTGAGCAAAACACACGAGCACAAGCAATATTACGACTCAGACATCAATGAGTATCTCGAGTAACGCCACACGAAAAAATCTACTCCGGCTCAAAATGAGTATTATCCAAACCAGGATTATTTACCTTACCATGCTGTAATTAAACCCGAAAACATGTCAACTAAAGTTTGTGTAGTGTTCAATGCATCTTGTCCAACCTCAAATGGACTCAGCTTGAATAACGTTTTTCACCCAGGCCCCATCCTGCAAAATGACTCAACTTATTTGATTCTACAATGCCGCTTTTTCAAATATGTTTTTAACAGTGAAATTCAGATAATGTGTAGGCAAATACTTGCTACCCAGGAACATACACACTTTTAAAGTATTCGCTTCAGGAACCCTAGTACTAACGAGATTTGCGATTTCGAATTAAAAAGAGTCACATTCGGCGTGAATTGTGCTCTATTCCTAGCAATCCGCACTCTTTTTTAACTGGCTCTATGTATGTTGACGATGCTCTGGCAGGAACTCACGACATTTCCACAGTAGTTAGATAGCGAGATGAGCTCTTTGCGGCTCTGGAATCTGCCGGATTCAGTTTGCAAAAGTGAACCGCTAACTACAAACCCATTCTAGCTCACTTGCCGAAATCTCACTTGTTGTGTGAAGATTTCCTAAGGCTGGATAACTCTAGTGCGAAGATTCTCGGAGTTTGCTGGAATGCCAAAAATAATTTTTTCTATTTACACATTGAACCCTTTTAATTAAAACCTACCTACTCGAAGCAAAAAATTCTTTCCAACATAGCCAAACTCTTCGACCCTAGAGGTTGGTTAGCACCCATCATAATCACAGCGAAAATGTTAATGCAAGATATGTGGTTAGAGAAAATAGATTGGAATGAAATCGCCCTCCTCCCTATTCTCAATCGATGGATCTATTTTCTTCGAAATTAGTTACTTAGTTATTACCACTATTAGTTAGTTAGTTATAGTAGTAGCTTCCTGACTGCACGCCCTAAAGCACAATTAGCACGTATAGCGCCTTTTTGATGCTACTACCCCACAGTAGTGTGAGGTAATGCGTCAGAGCTATAGCCACCTTGAATCCCTGATAATACGCACAATTGAGGAGGGAGTGACTTCGGAGTACCAATCCAGGTCCTCCGGAAACATACATCCCACCGCTGCGTATCTAATCCGCGCAAAGCAGGGTACTGACATAGGAGACGTTTTACAGACTCCCTAGATTCAGAGTCGTGACAGGCCTCATTAAACGGCATGTCGAACCTGATAACATGTGTCATAATGGGCCAGTGTCCAGTACTTGTGAAGACAAGCCTTCAAGCAATACTTGCTTTTATCACCCTGACATGGATACTTTCTTCCCAGTTAAGCTTGAAGTCAAGAATGAGACCCATGTACTTGGTTTCGAAGGAAAGACAGAGAGGTTCTCCGTTTAATTTTGGCAGATTGAACCGAGGAATTTTGGTTTTTGTGGGGAACAGCAGGAGCTCTGTTTTATCAGGGTTAACTGATGCCACAGCGACATGCCCAGTTGCTTAGTATCTTCAAAGCCTTTTCCATCACCTTACTGATGACGGAAAGGAATAGGCCTGATACCACATTATCCGCGTAAGCTACGACCTTAATTCCTTCAAGGTTAAGAAGCTTGTTAATTATTACCACCTAGACAAGTGGGGATAACACACCGCCTTACAGAGTTCCTCTCCTAACTGATCGACGGATGTGGACATTACCCAGACTAGCTTGAATACTCCTAGTCCCCAACATGGTTTCGATCTATGCTCCCAAAGCCCCCTTTTGGTTTCGATCCAAAGCCCCCTTGATATCTAGGAAAGGTCCCATCGTAAATTATTTAAAATGCTATGGTATGCTACTGGTAGCTCTATATACAAAACTACCTCATGAAGAGCCGTTTCTACGGTATGCGTGCTGCGAAGGTACCTTTAAGGTATGCTGGCGATATTTTCTGCGATAAAGAAATTCTCCCTTCAATAAAGTTTTGTCGCAGATAAATATCTTTGATTTATCTATGATCTATCCTTAGCAGTAGGATCCCCTTTTTCCCACCTTTGGTATAAAAACTACTCTCACCAGTCTCCAAATACTGGGTACATCATAGCTGAGAGCCAAACTGGATTTGAAAAGTATTCTTACCCACAGGATATCCGCGTCTCTCAGATTCCACAGCATTATTAAAAGAATCCCGTCCGGACCTGGAGATTTAAGCTTCAAATTTCTTCAGGGCCCAGAGGATTCTCTCATTTGTGATAGCAGAGTCTATTACCTGCTCGCGTCTACTTGTATAACCCGTCTGTGATGCGCGAATCTGTTATGTTGTTAGTCCATGAGCCGTCCCTTTTTTTAATAAAAGATGGACAGGTATGTTCCACGCAAGGACTTTGCCCAACCTAGACATTGCATTACCGTCTTTTAGGCTTCAGCAGTAGTCCTTCCAGGATTTTTGTATTGCTTTCCTTATTGCGTTTTTGTAGTGTCGAAGGCAGTCTTTATATGGTTGCCAGAAATTATGTCTATGGCAGATATTGAATATACTACGTGTCATCTTACTCAGATGTGTCAAGTCTTCAGTCCACCATTATAGTAGTTTCTTTTACTACGAGTGATTGTTTTTTGCAATACAGAATCTAACCTAGCACAAGCTGAGACACTGAAACTCCTTCAATCAATCCTTCTGGGATTCCTGTACACCGGAGAGGGGTCTGGACTAAACCCAGCGTTGAAAACAATCAACACATGGTCTGAAAATTATTTTTCTGTTACTCTCCAGCGGTCCACACCCGGCGTTTGTACTGATCAGAGTAAGAACCTGTACCTTCTTCCACCCATTAAATCTCTAAGAACTTGGAAAAATAAAGGCAGGTGTGTTGCCCCGGTTGCAAACCTCTAGATTATTTTCAATAATGAAATCGAATAATGACTCACCTGTGGTTGATTTCGCTGCAGCCTAAAAGTAGGGTGTCCTCTCCGTCAAGGGCTCCAACAAGGTACCGTAAGTCGACGGGGTGCGAAGGGCTGTCATGTGCCATGTACTCTGAAGCTACGGGCTGCGTCTTCTGTAGTCTTCTAGCCGGATGCCTGTCAGGTTAACACTGCAGAGATTGCTACACAAAAAGACGGTAATGTGTTTCTTACCAATGATATATGATCTAGATTTATCTGGAGTTTTGCAGTAGTATAGATGGAATGCCTTGTCATGGAGTCCTCTGATCTTAGGGTTCCCTATCCAAGGCGCCTGAAGCAACCCAAAGACAAGGTTTTCATCAATCACGAAGACTTTGAGATTGTCTAAAGAACGTTTCGTGTGCTGTAGATTAATCTATGCTATCTCCAACGCGAGGGTAGTGTGGGGTGGCTGAGGGCTCTCCCACTTTTAGTGACATGCTAACTAGCAGATAACTAAGATCTATGACCTTGTCGTGATCCTCTCGAATAGTGGAAGCAACCAATAATTTAGCCTCTCTAATGCCAAAGCGTAATTTGAATTCTTTCTTTTCCAAAACGCCGAGGGACTCCTCATTAATGGACAGAAGATACGATGTGCTAACCTTTTGAGGCTCCTTCGCACAGATAACAAACAAGTCATCCATAGGAACGTTAGACTGTGGAGTCAAAGGTATTCAAGTAGTTTGGTGTCCTCTATCTTCGTTCTGGGTATCCAAATGAGAGCCCGAGGTCTCCTTGGAATATCCCTGGTCAGAATAAGCTTAAGTCTCAATCCACTCCAGTCATCACCGAACTTGGTAATAACCTCGCCAAGAACATTTTTAAAGAATTTGTGTTCGTACTTGATCACCCGGCAGCCTATAACAATCTCCAAGGAGTCGAAACTGGGTAGAGGGGTTTCCTTGTTACCGCGTAAATAATACATTACGTGCTTAGACAGTTTGGCCTCCACCTCACTCCTCTCACAGCGTACCGCTGTTCGAGTGATCATCTATTAAGGAAACCTTCAGATGATCCTTATTTAGATGAATTAATTTCAGAATCAGTTTTTAATAATTGATCTCAACGATCTTCCTAAAAATTTTTATTCCATAAACAATTTGCTGCGCTACCATCTATTTTGTTAGATAAATTTCACCATCGTCTTGGCCTGACTGAAAATTAGGAAGAATGTGTGTCATAGTCTGATGTAGCTAGTAGAGGTACTTACCCCTAAGAGCTCACTGACAATTCGTACAACTCACAATTCTGACAACTCACTGACAAAGATCAGTTGCTAAAATCCGAATCTGTAGAATCACTTGAGACGATTCTAGAACAAAAAGCCTTCAAGGCTTCTATATGTATTTCTTGAAATATAAGGATACTCTTGAAAGGTTTTCATCTCTCCCAAACACCTTAACCCTCTAACCGTTAAGAGTGCCTCAAGGCACGCATCTCAAAAATAACGTTTACCGCGTAACGGTATTTTTTTACTGCAACATTTGTCAGGGAATTGTTTAACATACATATATAGTTTGATTGTATGCTAAAGTTTATCGTTGTGATAGAGAGTTTAGCTAGTATTATCAAATTTGTGTGAAAAATTGAAAGAAAAAAAAAAAAGGGAAAAAAGAAAAAGAAAAAAAAAGTGTGAAATTCTAAACCGATTTGAGTAAAAAATTTTTGTTTGAAAAGGTACAGTATTTTGCTTTCAATTTATACAATTTAATTTATAAAAAAACGAATTTACATATGTGTGTGTTTAGACCCGAAAACTGATCAGAGCCTCAAGGCACTGTTGCGGTTTGGTGTATATTTTTATTCGTTATATTTTATACGTTATATATTTTTAAATATCGTTAAAAATGACGATCTCTTATAGACATTAAAAATTATCCATCTTGACTGATGAACAGGTGCGGGAAATAATGGAATTGGTGCAATCGGATGGGGAACTTGATTTTAGTAGTGACGATAATATCGACGATCGAAACTACGAGCCAGGTGGAATCAGTTAGAAGATCACAAATGCCTATCACTGATCATTAGAACAATGCAGAGTTGGTGAAAAGGCAAAACATCCGGTTGATGATATCCGTTTCGACAGCATTGACCACTTTCCGATTGGTTGTCGAAGAAAGATGGCAAAAGGTGGTGCAAATTTTGTAAAAAGTCACTTTCAAGAAAAGTGAATGTTCATTTGTGTTGTTCAAACTAAAACAACTGTTTCAGAGAATACCACAAAAAAAAAATAAATAATAACTGATTAAAAATTAAAAAATAATAAGTATGTTCTTTTTAAGCTAAACCCGCAAAAGTGCCTTGAGGCACTCTTCCCTGTTTTTGATCTGGGAGGTTACCGAAGCTACCAAATGACTTTTGGATGATTTTTTCCGATTTAGATGGCCATAATTAACTAAGAAAAAAATATTTAAACATTTCTCTGCCGTTTTTAAAGATTTGCGGGTTAGAGGGTTAAGAGTCATGTCTTATGTATTTCGCTTCTTCTATCATAATTATCCCAGACACAAGACTACATTTGCTCATCAGTCTACTCAAATTACCTCTCGTGAGATTGTTGACATACGAACTCGATTCGAAATCCTTAGTCAGAGGGTTCATTTCCGAAATGAGTACCATGGTCTCGAAGACAAGAAATGTATGAACTTAAAAAGCTCGCTGCTTTCTTTAAATCCTTTCATACATTCAGATGAAACGATGCGTGTTGGCGGGCGGTTATCTCAATGCCCAGACTTACCAAATGGTAATAAATATTAAAAGACATCAAATTATTTTACCGTATCACGGCCATTACACCAAACTCATTGTTCATTTCACTCATGAACTTTCTCTACACGGAGGTAATTAGCTAGTACTTCGCCTCTTACGAACTCAATATTGGCTCCCCCAAGTAAAGAATCTTATAAAGATGACAATTCATCAATGTAAGCCTTGCATTGTCCAACGGGAAAAAAATCAAACTCAGTTGATGACTTCTCTACCAGCCTAACGAACATCATTGCCTCGCCCTTTTGCAACAACCGGTGTCAATTTCTGCGGCCCTTTTGATTTGAAAAGTTTTTCAGGTCGTACCTGCCGAATCTGAAAAGGATATGTACGAGTATGCATATTTGCTTGCTTTGCGACGAAGGCTATACATTTCGAACCTACAACTGATACATCAACCACCACATTCTTGACTGCATTTTCAGGATTTGTGATGCGACGACGTCACAAATTTTCGAGGTACCGTGCCCTCTGAGGGGCATCTGACATCTAAACGGATAACGGTACAAATTTCTGTTTGAGCCTTTCGAGAGCTCAAGCAGAACTATAAAAGGTTCTTGGTATCCTCCTGTTAATCCATTACTAATCAGTTTTCCCATCAAATAGTCTCTTGGCATTTTATCACAGCAGGTGCACCGCACATGGGAGGATTGTGAGAAGCGGGCCTTAAGAGCCCGCTTTTTTTCTGAGAAAACAGATGTTTTAGTTTTTTTTTTTACTTTTAACGCGTATGACTTATCCGATGTTTAGGTTATCAATTTAAAAAAAAAGGTATGTAAAGTCTCGGCTATTTATAAATCAAACCCTGCATAGAGTTTGTGTGCTTGTCTCATAAGGATATTTTAAATTATTTTTTGAAAAAAGACTTACTTTACTGTAAATATTCTGTTTCGGAAGCCATAACTTTTGACGCACGTCTTGGCACGTGGAACCGCTAACAATTTCTGAAAATTCAAAGCATTGAGAAAAATTTCCTAATTTTTCGATATTTTTAGATATTAATCCCTGTCTTTTGGCTTTTTCGATACCTTCTTCTTTGCAAGCTAGTTTTCCTAAAATGTTGATGATTTGTTTTTTTTGTACTTAGGTAATAAAATACTTTTGTGTTTAGGTAATAAAAATTGTCAATTATCAGAAATTTAAATTGATTAATGGCAACCGTAAAAATGAGATATTAAAATATTTTACTAAGGTTTTTTAAAACCTCATTAGCATTTAGCGACAGGTACCTCGCGTAAGCTCTAACTCCTATGAACTAATCTGGCATAAGGCTGTCTGCATAGTTGCGGGAATTTTTCTAGTGGTTACAATTTCTTATAAAGGAATGTTTTTTGGTCAAAGAAATCATTCAGATCAAATATTTTGAAGTAGGTACCCAGTAGAGAAAGTAATCATTAGAAAAGTGGTTATGCACTGCTTATTCAATATTGGAAGGTAGTCACTTCTGAATTATAGCCTGTGTAAAAAACTCACTACTTTTAACATAGGTATGTCATAGGAAATAATCAGTCTCGCTTACTTCAAGTACTTTCTGTAAGTAAGAGCGTATGCAGTTATTGTATAATGGGTTTGTAATCTACAGAGTAAGTGGTTACAAATGTCATTACGTAATAATGAGTACTGCTTATTTACAGACCGCATTATAAGTACTAATGTAACCATTTATTTTGCATTGAAATGCATAATTACTTACAATCCACACAATGAAACTCTAAAAATTTACGTATTTCAAATCTATTGATTATATAGTTATTTTTTATTGATTGAGTTTTAATAATACGTAATTTAATTTTATTTTTAACTACTTTATATATTTTAATTATACGTATGTAAAATTATAAAAATACGTAAAGTTATTTTTAATAAAGATTCAGTAGGTATAACTATCGATGATCGTATGGCAATTGCCAGGAGCAGAATTTGAGCGGCCAGCACGTGAGAAACGTTAAAGATGGGCACCACCACGCTGTGATGCTCTAACCGAAATTTCCTTTAAAAATGGGTTTTCATTTTTAGAGGGTTGTCCAATTGTACCATCATTGGTTACCCATGGATGCACCTACAATAAAAACAGTGTTTCATATTAAAAAATAAAAAATACGATCTACTAAAAATTGATCTTATCGATCCACCAGAAATTAATTTTCAGAATTTAAATTCAAATTAATCTCAACGATCCCTTGAAAAATTGTATTCCACAAACAATTTTCCACTACTGCGCTCCAGCACACAATTACCACATTAGTAATAACCAAAAATTAATGATGAATTTTTACCTATAAAGAAATTTGTTATATCAAAAAAATGTTTCTTGCTTGACCTACCTTAAGCTGAGGTAATGTAATGCACTTCACGGGATATTTGGCCAACATACACTTCAAAAAACCTTGAAGTACGAATGTTTCTACTTTATTATTATTTCCGCTTTCTTCAAAAATAATTTTGCTATTATTATTTTTTTTAAATTTAAATTTTCTTTGAAACTGAAAAAAACGACACGCGCTACTTTTACGGCTTTTTAGAACGAGTAAAATCTTAGTTACTGCCTTCATTATTCGATAAGCGAGTGAGATGCTGTAGGTTACTAACTAGGGTTGACAATCCCGCGGTATATTTTTAATCCCGGGATTTCGGGATTTCATTTGCCTAGTCCCGTGATTAATCCCGGGATTTTTAAATATTTATTTTTGAAAGATAATAACATATTACTTCAACAGAATTAATAACATGACACATTCAAAAATAGGTTTACAAATAGGCTTAGAAACAACAACAAGGTTATGACGTATCACAACAGGGAAACAGTCCCCAAAAGTAAACAGTTCATGAATCTAAACATTTCCTGGATCGAAATAGTTCTAAGAGCTAAATAGTTCCTCGGAACCAAATAGTTACTGGAGATGTTAACTGTTTGTTTTATACACAGAGCCAAAACGCCACATGAAATAGAAGGAAAACAATTAGATTTCTCTATGCTTTAAACTTAATAAAACAGAAAATATGATTAAAATTTAACAAGTAAAGGCGTTAACTTCGGCCTGGCCGAAGGTTATATACCCTACACCCGTATCTGTCGAAGTTACGATAAAAAGTAGGCGGGTGACGCCCACTTTCATTTAATTTACAGATAGTAAATTTTGATATATTAACTCATTTACAGCACCGCTTTTCTTAACAAACACCTCATTATATGGTATGGTATACCAGTGGGCGTGTCACGCCCATTTTCTGTGAGATAACTTTTTCTTTTATTATTATTTTTTAGAATATTTTTAAGAGCATATTTGTGCCAAATCTCAAGACTACATCTCCATTCGTTCTTCTCTAATCGTGATTTTCGTCGCCAGTGGGCGGACCACGCCCATTTTTGGGAATGTCTTTAAGTTTGAGACCATGGATTCAGGAATGACATTTTAGCTTTAAACTCGCTCTACAAGCTGAGAAATTGTGCTAAAAGCACGGGAAAATTCATACTTTCTATAAAAAGTAGGCGTGGCACTGGACCGATTTTCTCCATTTTCAATACCAAACAGCCTATGGTGACAAAGAATATTCGTACCAAATTTTATGACGTTAGCTCTATTCGTTCTCCTGTAATCGTGATTTCTACAGACAGACAGACAGACAGACAGACAGACAGACAGACAGACAGACAGACAGACAGACAGACAGACAGACAGACAGACGGACGGACATGGCTAAATCGAATCAGGAGGTGATTCTGAGCCAGAATATATATACTTTTCTATACCTGCCACGCCTCCTTTAATGCGTTACAAACGGAAGAACAAAGTGAATATACCCTCATCCCTTCGGGTGTAGGGTATAAAAAGACAGTCATATTAAAATACAAATTCAATAAGAAAATTTTGTTTTTCATAGAGACGATCTTATTAAAGTACATATTCTGTAAATACATACATATTCTACATATTCTATAAGAAGATTTTATTGTTTTCCATAGCCTTAATAAAATAAAAGGAATTATTTATGTTTTTTATTTCATTTTATTCATCTAAGATTTCAAAAATATCATAACCCTCACAAAATTTCTTGGTTAAAGCCTGAAAAGTAATTTGCTATTATTTGTTATTTGTTATCAAAGTATATTGTATATATAAAGACGGAAAGTACTCACAACCGAGAAGCAAAGATCGTCTATTATAAACAATGCCAATGTAAAAAAAAATTAATACGAATTATAGAACTGAATATAACCCGACAGCAAAAATATTACCATTAAAGTTCTGGCCAGACAGACGATATTTTATAAGAAGTGTTTCTTATTAAAAGACGTAAATAATAAGAATTCTTCATACTTTCATACAGACTTGTTTATTTCATGAGTTTCGAACGGAAAAAATATGAATTTCTTATAAAAATTACGAATTAATAAGATTAACATTTTGTTTCAGGACAATAAGATTTTCTTTATAAAATTAATAAGATTTTTCTATTAAAAAAGCATATTATTTGTATGTTTTAATAAGATTTCATAGTAAAATGGCTCAATTCGGAGATCTTATTATTTTTATGTGGTATATGTGGTATATGGTATATGTGGAATCTAATTTTTTTTATTATTGTTCTCTGCCTACTTCTTTGTTGGTATTAAAAAAGATTTCAACAATTTAAATTTGAAAATGCTCAACCAAATACGATTTTTGTAAAGAATTTCTAAGGAAATTGTAAGCAATTTTTTTATTTAGGGTTAACACTCACATGAACAGTAACTACCCGGGTAAATATCGCAGTTTTTGCTCGTCAATATCTCGGGCATTTAATTCTTTATTAACATTTTGCTCCGACTCAGTGACTAAATTTTTGTTTTCTACAAGAATAGCTAGAAATCATTTTAAAAATATAATTTTTTCCGCTTTTTTTCGTCAATTTTTCGATTTTTCCCTTAAAGCGAACAGTAACTACCCGGGTAAATAAATTGATTTTTCATCCAATTTTGCCATCTCATATGTTGCTAATATCTCGAATGTATAAAATAATAACAAAATCAATGTAATTATTTAAATTAATTTACTAAAATTATAGTTTTAGAATACAAAGTAGATTTTATCCATCCAACAAGAGGTGTAAAAGGTGTGAAAGGCAATTAAATCCTAAGAATTTTTTATGAGAAAAGAACACTTAGTTTATATTTATTTTTACTTTATTATAAATTAAATTACGTATATTAATTTAAACTAGTAAATTATTCTTAAACTATTTACAATAAGTCACTATATAAATAATTTTACGACATATAGCAATTCTGGCATTTAGTTTCTGTAAGCACATATGCGCATATGCGTAACGCCAACTTGCATCATATTCTTCGCGGCTATCAATTATAAACTCCCCATTATCTCACTCTTTTCTGGTCGGCTTTTCCAAAATCGCAATCGTCCTGCGTCCTTCTTCTTATTACGGAAATGCAGAGTTTCTCATCGAGACTCATGTCTCATGGATACAGAGCTTGCTGAGTTAATTTCATGGAATATAGTATTGGCAGTAAGCGCTGATATGTCAAGCATATTATTGAAAACTTCCAAAGGCCATCGATTTCCGTTTGTTTGTATATTGCTTGAGCATTTGGCCATATTATCGGCTCCTGCTTTTGTCACGTTACAGGAATGGATAATTTCAGTTTGGTAAATTGATGACAACAAAACAACACCCCTTCCTTTTTCGGGATATAGGAGCACAATATAACATTTTGTCCAAAGCCAAATAGCCAAATGACTATTCTGCTCTGCCTTTTGTTCTGATGGATCCAATAAATAGGACTTACTTTTCTTTAGTGTTCCGAAAAGAGATCCCCCAATACAGCAGTTTCTTGGCCAGTGAAAGCTATATAAAAAAGTTGTCAGTTGTTACATTACGATAAAGACCACTTCTCATATGAAAGCCTAAAGAAATATGATACGGGTTACAATTGTTACCTAAATAAAAAAATATTTTTATATACCTTGCAACAGACTGTTCAGAAAGAATTTGAAAATTCTGCATGGTTTTAGTTTGTTCATTTGGTCTGTTTACTTTATGAAATTGGATAGAAAAATGAGCTACGAAATTGCTATGAGCAATTGATTGCGGTTAGAAACGCAATCGGAATGAGTTATCACAGAATTCCTAATTATCCTAACTTTAAAAATCGCAGTCCTATGAAATTTTTTTCAATTTGTGAAAATTGAATTTCCTATTTCCCTGGCTATAAAAAACTTTAGCCTTCAACAGGTATAAAAAATGTATACACGGGGATTTCTTGGATTATCCATTACTTTAATTACCAAACAACAGGTTAGGATCATAAGGATCAAAAAATTTTTTCAGCAGACTGCTGCTAGAAATGCAAATATACAATGTAGAAACAAGTATACAATGATAATTTCCTTCGATTTTATTCAAAATACTCCCATATCACTTTTCTCTACCCGGGTAGTTACTGTTCACAAGAGGAGTGAAAATTTGCTGTTCATGTGAGTGTTAAAAAAGTCAAATCCCGGGATTAAGGGCGAGCTCCTCCTCCCGGGATTTTGAGTCTTAAAAACTGCGGGATCGCGGGATTCCCAACCCTATTACTAACCTCATTATTTTAACTTAAAATTGTAAGCGAGGCATTTCAAACAACTGCCTTCTAGCTTATTTCAAGTTTAAAGATAATGGGTTCTACAATAATAAAAAATAATATTATGCGTAATATAATGAAAGGTCATTATATTGTTAGTAGTTACAGAGCTACCTACGGCATAAGTGATCTTAAATTCTTTACTAGGTAACTAGAGGTTGAAGACATGGAAGGAAAAATTGTGACATACCAATATATTTTGAATTTAAGTACATATAGTAAAGAAGATAGAGTTTGAACACATTATTGAAGACATTATAGAAGACAACACTTTAAGCTCTAATGCCCTGCAAAATAAAAAAAGAACAAATACAGTCTATTTTGAAAACCGGCAAGAAGTATTACAAGACTTGCAGCTATTCAACGTCAAATTTCCAAAGCAAACACCAGGAATGGCTAAATAACGTCATAAAAATTAACAAAGATGACGAGGACAGTGATGCTGAGGAAAATCCAGCAGCAAAATCGAAAGCTTTTTGAAGATAGCTCAGAGCGGACCAAAAGAAGAAGACTACAAGAAATTTTGATGAATGCTGGCGATACAATGCTAACAAAAGCTTATATTCAACACCAAAGATCAGCTAGGCAATATCTTTAGGCTGATATTGTGGTAAAGGCTTCACATGCAAGTCCTAATCACCTCAAAAGAGTCCTTTCGGCACTCTCAGCGCCTTCTCAACTGCAAACTCTTAACAAAGCAGTTGGAATTATGGCTCCAGATACGGCACGGGCTCTGTACATCGACTCGAAGATGACTAGACATCAATATGAGCTAATAAGGTCTTCTGCATTAGATATTAATCATCATCATCTACAACAGAGTATTTCCGCCTAATCAAATTTTTTTATAAAAGAAAAACTGAACAGCTAATCCAACAAGAAGTATTGATAAATACTCAAATAGATAACTTGGAAGATTCCACCTTTGGGTATCTGGGAAAGGAGATAACGATTTCTTACGGATAGAAAAAAACATGAAATGAAGCTCCTCCTGACAAAGAACAGATTTCTGGATATGAATTTGGTCTATCTCCTTTACATACGAAAATTAGGTTTATGGAACATATTCTGAAGATTTCATATGATATGGATTTTGGTGAAAGAGGAACCGTCAGGAAAGTAAAAAAAATAGACTTCTCAGAGAGGAGAAGAAGAGGAGAACTCTCCAATTGCAGAGTTATCGGAAAAAGCTCAAGAAATACGAAATAAGGACTACATCTACTATAGGGAGCACAATACCAGAAAGTGTTCACAGGAAAGTACCAACGAGGATTTGTTCAGAATAATTCTTATTTCGTCAGATCCCTACATTTCATCCTTAAGGAGAAAATATACCAAAACATCCGCACCCTTAAGTAAAAAGGCAGAAGAATTGATTTTGAAACCTATAGCTGAAGATTTTTTGAGAATTTGTAATATATTTTCTTTTTAAATTTTATATTATAATGTATTACAATATACTTAAGTAAATAAAACTTAAACAAATAAGAGCGGTAAATTCGGACTGTCGGAAGCTTATATACCCTACACCCGCATCTATCGAATTGATGACAAAAAGTGGGCGGGTGACACCTACCTTCATTTTATTTACAGTAGTAAATTTTGATCGATTAAGTCATCTATAACACCGCCTTTCCCACCACAAACCTCATTATATTGTATGGTACACCAGTAGGAGGACCAGGCTCATTTTTGAGACAGTATTTTATTCTAAGATGGTGGACTCAGAAAAAAATTCTAGCTTAAAATTCACTCTACAAGTTGAGAAATTGAGCTATAACCAAGGATTAATCCATTTTCGCTACAAAAAGTAGGCGTGGAACTGATCCAATTTTCCTTATTTTAAATACCAAATAGCGTAGGATAACAAAGAATAATTGTACCAAATTTCATGACGATACCTCGATTCGTTCTCCTGTAATCGTGATTTCCACAGACGGACAGACAGACGGACGGACATGGCTAAATCGAATCAGGAGGTGATTCTAAGCCAGAATATATATAAAGTATAAATCGGTTATAACGACATTGAAGGGAGTAGAAAATTCCGTCGTTATATCTGGATGTAACGATGTATCAAGTAGTGGTACAAAAATATTTAAAATGAATATAAACACAAAAAATAACAACAATTACATATTTATATTAACCATATATGTATGTATCTTTATTAACTCAGCAATTATATAAAAAATATGATGCAAAAAAATATTATTGCAAATTCGTTGGCCTTTAGCTGAAGAAGGGGTCCATTTATTAGAATACTAAAATTGCGTTGATGATTTAACCATTTAAGCAAAGCATTCTCTATTTGGCCATATTTAGAGCATCGAACGCGTTTAACAGCCAAAACACAACCTCGCAGTGACAGCAGCAGCAACTCTCTCTAACGGAGCAGTAAAACTAAATGTTGTAGCAGTGTGTGCAACAGCAAGTCATCTGTTTGTTTACACTCCTGCATTCTATTCTTTCTTTTGAAGATCCTTAAGAAGAACATTTTTATAATGTTCAGAAATCAAGTCGTAAAAACTCCCTCTGTCGCACTTCTTCAATTGAATTTTTTTCAAAATTTATGTTTAATTTAAATTGTAACAATTTTTTTAGTTTATTTAAATTTATTTCAAGTCAAAATCATATGGTTTTCCTTCACTTTTCCTATAAAAAGTTGGCAACGATTCAAGAATTTTTCGGGATTTCAGATAAAAGGTGTGCTACATTTTTTCTCGCTCTTTGAACAAAATGACTGCTGCTGGAATAGAATCTATGTTCTCTGCAGTGGCTGGCGCAGTAGCTCTCCCTATAAGCTTATGTATAAAATTCTGCTTGCTGCTGCTGTCGCTACGAGGTTGTGTTTTGGCTGTAACACAATGAATTTTCTTCATAAATTCCTTTTATTTGATCGTGATTCTTTCAAATTGTAGAAATTGTGGGATGGCTTACACCGAACTCCTTTGCAAGGTCTACGTTGCACTACTCACTGCTTTTAAGACTCCAGATGATATGCGCTTTGTGTTCAATATTCATAGATGCTCTCTTTTTCTGAGACATTGTTACGTTAATGCGATTTTTAAATGAAAACACCAAAATAATGCTTGGCAAATATTTCTCAATGCACTAAAAATTTGACTGCTCACACCAAAATATTTTCTTATTATGATACGAGTAAGCATGCAAAACGTAAAAAACATGTAACAGGAGTTTTTAAAGGTATTATCAACTGACAAAAGCAACTGAAGAAAATAGAACCAAATATTTGGGAAAATAGGACGTAATAACCAATATTTCGTTATAAGCGATAGTTGTTATAACCGGGTGTTGAAAGCATGCATTTATATGGAAGCTCAAACGGGACCTTGAAATATGGACGCAATAAACGATATGTCGCTTTAAGCGGTGTCGTTATAATCGATTTCTACAGTACTTTTCTATACCTACCACGCCGCCTTTAATGCGTTACAAACAGAAGAACAAAGTGAATATACCCTCATCCTTTTGGGTGTAGGGCATAAAAATTTTGATTTACTTTGTGTTTTCATTGCTTTAATACAGTGGAACCTCGCATAACGTGCATAATTCGTTCCAGAGTCTTACTCGTAATGCAAAACACTCATTAAGCGTAACAATTTTTACCATATAAATTGATGTAAAATACGATAATGCGTTCTATGCAGAAAAAATACTAAAAATTTGAAATCTGTATTCAAAAAAGTAGTCAAAAAACGTTATGTATTCAAAAAACATTTATTCAAAGAAAAATACATATAAATTGTTAGAGACTGCTGTCTAGAGACATTTGTTTTTGCCGACGCTTCAAAATTTAGTAAAAATGTGACACCGCATTATCATTGAATAAATTTGAATACGAAGCAACAACATTGAAATTGAATACGAAGCAACAATTTTCCATACTTTCAACTCTTTCAACTCTTATTTCGCCAGAAGATTGTTGCTTTATTGTTACCTCCTCCTCCTCCACACCTCCATGCTGTGAAGCACAATGTAACTCCATAAGCTCTTCAGTGGTCATGGTAAGATTATGGTAAGATTACACATTAAACGTGGGTAAGAGTAGTAACTAATGAATGCCCAAAAAATCACAAATAATGTCTGAACACAAGTTTGAGAAAAATGTGTGATCACACGCGACACTAATATGCTAGCGCAACAAGTTCTAAACAGACTGATGTAGCAATGGCGCCAAAAGTTCCATCGCACAATTCGGGGATTCACCTATCCACATCAATCGTTATGCGAAACTTCGATCGTTAAGCGAGTCATTTTTCACAATTCATATTGCTCGTTATGCGAATTACTCGTTTTGCGAGGTGCTCGTTAAGCGAGTCTCCACTATATTTGGAAGAAATATTGTTACTTTTCGAAATTAAAAACAAACCTTTCACCTAAACTGCATTGTTTATTGTTTAAATATAATTTTGGATGTCTTTAACATATTCAATTTATATGTCCTATCACAAAAATAATGCTTAATAGTCTAAATATATACAGGTAAAAACATTTTTTTACGCGACTTTTTCACAAAACTCTACCTTTGGAAATTGTTTAAAAATATTTAAAAAATTGCGAGACATATGGCGCTTCTATATTTATAAAATACATGTTTCTACTTTCATTTGCCAAAAACCGAATCAAAGTATCTTAACCCGTTCAAAAGTTAAAAATTTTTGACCGTGAGAAAGTAAAAAACAGCCATTTTCCTCTACTGTGGGGCGGTTACCAAGGAAAAGTGCGGCGTAACGGGCATCTCATCAAGTGACCCAGCCGCCCAGTCGCCTAATTTTCGAACGGTTCCCGACAGCGACCCAGCTATATAAAAAGGAAAAGGAATAAACCACAAGAGGCTATTTCACCTTTTTGGATTAAGCATCACCCTCAAGCAGCGCAGATTCCACGAATTGGCACTGCATCCACGTATTTAGCGTCTTTAATAAAACGCATTTATATATAACAATTTCATAACAAAAAGGAAAGATATAAAAGAAAAAGTTTTTAATTATAATTTAAAATAAAAAAACAAGTGATTTTTAGAATTTTATTAAAATTTTACCAAATAAATTTGAATAATCTGGATTTTCGTTTTGCAGAAAGGAACCTGTAACCATTCTAAATTTATATAGAATGTAAAATAAAGCCAAAATTTTGCAAATTTTATTTCTCCAAGCCTATTTTAACAGAACCTATGACATAAAGTAAAGGGTGGCTAAATTTTAAGGGCCGATGTTGATTTTGAATAAAACACAAATTATTTAGGAAATTATTATCATTTCTTTTTATTATGATAATATTGGTATGATTCAATTATGTATGGAACAAAATATGGGCCAAATGGCCGCCGCGACCTCGGCGGCACACCTCCATCCGATGGTCCAAATTTTCGATGACGCTGAGGCATAATTGAGGTTCTATGCCGTTAATGTGCCAATTATCTCATCCTTTAGCTCTTGAATTGTTGCTGGCTTATCGACGTACACCTCTTTTTTTAAATAACCCCAAAGAAAGAAGTCCAACGGTGTCAAATCACATGATCTTGGCGGCCAATTGACATCGCCACCACGTGAGATAACACGGCCATTGAATTTGTCGCGCAAAAGAGCCAATGTTTCGTTAGCTGTGTGGCAAGTGGCACCTTCCTGTTGAAACCATATATTATCCACATCCATATCTTCTAATTCGGGTCATAAAAAGTTTGTTATCATCTCACGATAGCGAACACCATTCACAGTAACTGCCTGACCGGCCTCATTTTGGAAAAAATACGGCCCGATGGTGCCGCCAGATCACTTTGTGGGTGCATTGGTTTTTCGACAATCACTCTTGGATTATCATTCGCCCAAATGCGGCTATTCTGCTTATTGACGAATCAACTGAGGTGAAAATGTGCCTCATCACTGAAGATGATTTTCTTAGAAAATTGATCATCCACTGTTGTCATTTCTTGCCACCATTCTGACCATTGACGACGTCACACTATCGCGAACAGCAGCAATATTTTCTGCAGTACGAGCTGTACGAGCATGCACTGGTGTTTTCACATCTCCTACAGACCCGGTTTTCCAAATTTTCGCACGATATTTCCGATTGTACCCTCATTTGGACGATTAAATTGACCGAAAAAATCACGAAGTGCACGATATGCATTTTTATTTGGACGCCCATTTTCATAATAAGCCTGAATAACTTTAACGCGTTGCTCGATTGTGTATCTTTCCATGGTTCAAATTGAGTTAGTATGAAATTGAGAAATGTCAAATGAAATGCAGAAAAAACTTGACGTTTAGGTGTGGTTCACATTCAACATCGGCCCTTAAAATTTAACCACCTTTTATATCCATTATTAGTATTTCAAACAAAACAATTTATTGTTTATAAAAAATTCTATTTTAATATTCTGAAGATGTTCGCAAAATTGGACATCCAGAATGTGATTAATCAAGAACAGCCACGGTGCACAGTGGACGGAAATTGCCGTTTTTGATTTAGTGGCGGTCAAAATTCTGTAACTTTTGATCGGATTAAGATATTTTGATGCGGTTTTCTGCAAATGAAAGTAGAACGTGTATCTTAGAGAAAACCTAAGTGTCATATATCTAAAAATTTTTTTTATATTTTTAAAAAACTTCTAAACTTAAAATTTGTATATAAAAGTCGCGTCAAAGAAAAAACGCTTTTTAACGTATTTATATTTTGAAGATTAAGTGTTATTCATATAATATGATCTAACTGATGAACAAATTTTATAACTTAAAGATTATATCTTAATAAAAACCATTGTAGTTGTAGTTGTATGCTTCTTATGTGGTCAACCCAGTAGTGACAAAAAACCGCGATTACAGGAGCACGAGTAGAAGCATTGTCATGAAATTCGGCACAAATATTCTCTCCAGTGTAGGGCTCTTTAATGTCGAAAATAGAGAAAATCGAACATCTGCCACGCCTACTTTTTTAATAATATTAATGCTTCAGATTTAAGAACTTATTTCTCAGCTCTAAGTTCGGATCTGAAGGTCAAATTTTATTCCCGTCTTCACTGTATTGGTGAAAGCCATCTCACAAAAAATGGGTGTGACACGCCCACTGGTATAACAAACCATATAAGGAGGTGTCTGTTGAAAAAATCGGAGTTGTAAATGAGTTATTTAATAAAAATTTACTATCTGTAAGTGGGCATCTTATTTGTTAAACATCATATTCTTCATATTCATAAAGTTCCTCATAAAATTCCTCTTGCAAATTTCTAAATTTCAATTTAAAAAGCTCCTTCAACTTAAAACACTCGTACTACTTTAAAATCAGTAAAAAGAAGACCAATCATTTTGAATTTTTAAATATTTATTACTTAATAAATTAGAATTAAAGAACAAATTTACATTACATTTTACATTTTATATTTAAATTTTACATTACATTTCACATTACATTAAATTACAGTTTACTTACAATATACATAGTATTACTTATTTTCAACAATATATTCATCTGTAGATTGCATTAGCAGCTTTTCGGCTTCTCTATCTAGGGAAGTTTAAGTTTTTATATATTTCTTCCTTAGTGAGAAAATGTGCATCTGATGAAATGAGCAGCATTCTAAATAGATCCTCATTGGTCTTTTGCAGTGAACACTTTTTTGTGTTGTGCTCCCTATAGTTACATTCCATTTTACATTTTATATTTAAATTTTACATTACATTTCACATTACATTAAATTACATTTTACTTACAATATACATAGTATTACTTATTTTCAACAATATATTCATCTGTAGATTGCATTAGCAGCTTTTCGGCTTCTCTATCTAGGGAAGTTTAAGTTTTTATATATTTCTTCCTTAGTGAGAAAATGTGCATCTGATGAAATGAGCAGCATTCTAAATAGATCCTCATTGGTCTTTTGCAGTGAACACTTTTTTGTGTTGTGCTCCCTATAGTATCTATAGTCTTTGTTCCGTATAGATACTATAATAATCTCTATAATAATCTCTATAATATAATAATAATTATATAGTACAGATACTATTTTATCTCCCAAATTTGAAATTTATACAAAAAATGACCTTTTTTGTCAAAAAAATTGCAAAAAAAATTTTTTCATCAAAAACACAAACATTTATTTGTATTTTTTTCATAAAAAATTCTCCATATATTTGGAAACACTTCACTTTATTTAGTTTTGTTAATTAATTTTCGAGATATTAACCTTTAAATTAGCCCAAAACACACAAATTATGGAACTGTTCAGGCAATAGGTAGGTAAAATTTTTAACCGAGAAAAAAACGGTTCCGGCGGGTCCGGGCGGGTCAAGTATGTTTGGAGGATTTGTTCAAAATACTTTGAAGTTTCAAAAACAATAAGCTCTAGGATAAGCATTTATAAGCGCTGAGACTTATAATCTCCTAAAAATAAAATTTATATAAAAAACGACCTGTTTTTCAAAAATTTGCAAAAAATATTTTTACCAAAGACAGACGCATACTTTATAATTTTTCCTATATAGAATTCTCTTAATTTTTAGGTACACTTTATTTTATTTAGCTATGTTAAATAGTTTTTGAGATATTAACACTTAAAATAGGTAAAAAAACAAAAACTTTACAACTTTTCAGAGACTTAAAAAAAGGTTCACTTTCAATTGCTCATAAAAAATTATTAGGTAGGATTTCGGGAAAGATTTTTTGGGTTTTTAGGTAGCAATGTATTATAAACAAAATGGTATACCATATTTTTAAAAAAACTCGGAGCGACTTTGTGGACTTTTGGCCGCGCTTTTTTGTCGCAGTCCACTGTGCGGTGGCTATATTCCTGAAATCGTTTTCATATGTTCATATATTAGTCATATATTAGTCTTTCGAATAAATAATAGAATTTAATTGAAATTAAATTTTTCGTGTTATTTTTTACAATATTAAGTTCTATCGGGCTATAAATACACCCAATATTTCCATTTCTATTGAAAATTGCTCAATAAATGTTTTGATAAATTTTCTGGTCGGGTGTCACCCCTACGGACACCCGCTCCACGCTAGGTTTAAAATTAGTTTCTATTGCTACTAAATACATAATAATTGGTTCTAAAATACTTACAAAACTCTTTTCCGCGCTGTTTATTTGTTTAGTTTCCTCGGGTGTCACCCCTGAAATGGTGCGACCTGGGCGGACCGCGCCTCTTTCCCCCATCCCTACGTCACTGCCTATTTGACCTACTTTTTACGGCTGTAAAATAAATTATAACAATAAAAAAAGTTTTAGAAGTAAATATAATAAATACAATAATAAATAAATACAAGTTGACTTTTCAAATTTTTCCACACCCCTTTTTGATTAATGTTTTGTATACAAAATGCGCACAATCAACGAATTGCAGGAATTGTGCCTAAATTTATTAAATGCTGAAAAAAGTATTCACGAAACATAGTGCATATTACACAGTTTTTATTAGTGCACATCACACAGTGCTAAAGTAATTCAAATTTTTTGTAAATAATGCTTTAAAACTAGGGCGGCGATATGTCGATGTAGGAAGCGTTGCTTTGTGCAATTTTTTTTTACATAAGCCTCCATTTTGAATGAAAATGGATCTCTTTGACTCCCAAACATGAATACTATTTTATTTCAGCGCACTAGAACACTGCTTAAATAAGTGATTTGGACTCACGACAGCAAATTGTTTGATTGCCGTTTTTAAAATTCATCCTGGTTCATCCTCTCATGCTACGGATGAGAGTTTAAAAATTTCTACAGAAAAAAAAAACTAAAAATAAGCAAATTCGGTAGTAAAACAACTACCGATGCAGTGAAATTGTATGCTTAAAAATGCGAAAAAGCGTGAAAGTATGACATTAATGCATTAAAATCTGTGATTTGACCATTTTCATAGAAATGTGTTTTTTGTTCGTTTCAATGTTAGAGCATGATGTAACACATCTCGCAAATATCTCGCCAGGCTTTAATAAGCATATACCTTACTAGCTCCTACTAGGTCTAGATCAGTGAACGTTAGTGCACGACGACGGCAAAATTCCCCAACAGAATGTAGTAGACAAGAACGCTCAAGACCCGATTGTATCTTGACTACAATTGGGCCAGACTGAGCCAGTCCAGTGCTGTTTTAGAAAAGTCTAATTTCAAATGCATCGCGTGGGGAAATGCAATTATTAAGATCAACTGCACTGCAGATGTTACCAAATACCGTCTTCAACTTTTTATTTTTAGTATAGAGAATGCCCGATATGACAGCATCACTCCAAACAAAGTCTCTTTCAAGTTTAGAAATCCTTTTAGTAAGTTCAGACATATCATTCTTCAACATGGCAACAGATGTCATTGCGGCTTCAGCAGCAGTTAAAGCTGCTACGCCAGCCGGCAGCAGCTCGTCATTGTGCGGAGACTATAAATCAAATCGAGCATACAAGACAGAACTGTTTTTAATCTCTCTCTCTCTCTCTTTCTCAGAAAAAAGTGGCCATCTTTTACCGTAAAATGGGAGGATTCGTTGTATCTTTGCTTTTACTCGTTGCTCTTGTATAGAAGTATATTTGTATATCGTATATTTCGGCTTGTATATCGCATATTTTAGACATTTGAAAATCTATTAAAATTAACAAGCAAAGGGATTTTTCCACAAATTTTTTAATTACAAATAAACTATGAGTGTCAATGAACGCCGAATGTAAGAGGTTCAGCGCCACGAAGTGCTATACAACCTGTTCTCTTAGGGTATAAAAATATATTGGAGAAGGACAGGATTTGTGAGACTGTCAGTGAGCAACTGGTGGTGGCGAGCAATTTGCAGAAGCAAGCACATGTTTCCAGAATTATGGTGTTGTAGTTTATATATTTAAACACAAACTTTGAATAACAAATTAACAATACATGTCTCATTTCACAATTTTTACGACTCGACCCAATATTATTTTCAAACTTCAAAATCAAATTTTCAAAAACAAATATTACTTGATTCCAAATATAAATTAAAATTAAAGTGTTTTATATAAAGTGCTTTCGCATAAACTTATAACAGCCACATTATTCCCCCTCCAGTGTAACTTAATGAACGAAACGTACAGTTCGACCGGATCTTAAGTTCATCGCCTCTGAAGGTGGCAAATTACTGTCGGGTGTAATTTGCCGTGCCTGAAATAATAACTATTTCAGGTAAGATATATGCTGGTTTTAGTCAGTCTACTGAAATTACCTTTTCTTTTCCTTTATATTCAATTGTAAAAGTTTTCCCTTTTTTATACAAAACCTTATAGGCCTGTATAGGGTCGTTGAAGTGGCGTAAGAACAGAATTTGTGCGAACGAAAACATGTGAACTGCTTGAAAGATCATTTGGAATAAATGTCTTTCCAGATCCGTGTCGCTTCACTTGCTTAGCTTGAAGATTTTGCATATCCAATTTGAACTATTTTACCCATTCATTACTAGAGGTTTGAAGGTTAGATGCAGTAAAAAATTCCTCTGGAAGAGCCAATTGCATCCCATAAGGCATTTCTGCAGCGGATACTTTTTTATCTGAATTAATTGCTGTTTGAAGACTCAGCAATATTAAAGATAACACTTCCACACAACGTGTGTTTGTATGACATTTAATTGCAGTTTTAATTGTGCAGTGCCAACGTTCAATTTGGCCATTACATTGTGGATGATGCGGGGTTGTATGAGTAACCTTAGCTCCGATCAATTTAGCAAATTCGCGAAATAATGAGGATTCAAATTGACCTTGATCAGTTACGATTTGTCTTGGCACCCCAAACCTTGATATCCAACCATAAAGAAACCCTTTTGCGACGGATTCAGAAGTAATATCTATGATTGGTAAGGCTTCAGCCCAACGACTAAACCGATCAATACAAGTGAGGCAATATTTGTATCCTTCCGATGATGGAAGTGGACCAACGATGTCTATACTGACCATCTTGAAACGTTCTTCAGGAACAGGATACGACGCTATTGGACTTTTTACACGTCGATTTATTTTTGTTGTTTGGCAAGTTATGCAGGATTTACACCATAATTTGACATCTTTTTGCATTGATGGCCAAACAAACCTATCACTTATTATTTTTGCTGTTGAATTGGAGCCTGGATGTGATAACTAGTGAATCATGTCGAAGACTTGTAGGCGGAAGTTTTTTGTTATAAATGGTCGAATTGTTTTGCCGGAAACGTCACACACAACGTCCACGTTAGTGTTAGGAATTTTCAGCTTTTTAAGTATAAGATTGTGTGATGTTGACTGTAAAAATCTTAGGAGCTCTTCGTCAGATTTTTGATCTTCCGCTAATGCTGCATAATCAAATGGAGAAGGCATTGATATTAAATCTAATCATGTAAGTGCATCTGCAGTGACGTTGATTTTTCCAGGTACATATCTTATATCAACGGTATGCTGTCCGATATAATCTAAATGGCGAAGTTGTCTTGGCGATGATTTCTCTGACCGTTGATGGAAAGCGAACGTAAGCGGCTTATGATCAGAATACAAAATTGTCTACCTTCTAAAAAATATTGAAAATATTTCAAGGCGGAAAACGCTGCCAGTAATTCACGATCATACGCACTGTACTGCTGCTGTATTTCTGTAAGCTCTTTAGAGAAAAATCCTAGCGGCTGCCAAGCACCTTTTATGAATTGCTGCTGTAACGATCAGAAATCGTCACAACTTCTTTTCTCCTTTTCTTTCTAATTATTAAGCGACCACCATTAATTACGCTTGACAGCCTAGCAGCTAGAGCAAAAGCCTCTCAACCCAACGGACCGAGGTTCAAATCTCGGTACGAACAATTAAATTTTCAATGTTCTATAAATTGTTTTTTTTAATAATACCAAGGGAGAATTATCAATATGAACAATATTAAACATTAATTTATTTTATTCCGACGCAAATATACACAATAGGGCGGTTGCTCACAAACATACACAATAGGGCAGACTATTCACAGACGAATGGACTCTTTATTTTTCATTTCACTATTGCTCGCGCAATATAATTCCGAACAGGTATAAGTACAGAACCGCTCTTAATGAACGTGTTTGCACTTGGCAAATCGACCTCCGCTCAAGTAAGTCCCTTCTATAAACTGCTTTAGCTTTGGTTCTTTTAGCATTCCCAGAGTCTCGTCAGCCTTCGACAGGACTTTGGAAGACGTTTTGTTTAAAAGAATCACGTCAGCTTTCGACCGATTCTAATACATACTTTAAGTGAAGATCACGTCAATTTTCGACAGATCCTGGTGCATATTTTTAAGAGAGAATCACGTCATCTTTCGACCGATTCTAAAACATACTTTAAGGAAGAATCACGTCAGCTTTCGACAGATTCTAAAAACATATTCTAAGAGAGGATCACGTCGGCTTTCGACAGATCCAAGTACATATTAAGAGAACATCACGTCAATTTTTAACAGGTTTTAAGCAAATATATTTCCTCCCTTTGACTCTAGACATACCTAACTTGTAAGCAACCTTTTGTTGCCAAGCGCTCTGCTTGTCTCGCCCTGCTAAAAATATTGTAACCCAAACATTGTGAGTAACCTTCTGTTGCGGGCACTTGCCCTGGATAACAATTGTATTTAGAATAAGAAAAATCACCAATAGTCCGTCCGAACTACCGAGAGGTGGTAAGTGAACTGATCGACGAACTCGTCGATCGTGCCGAATTCGGAAGCGGTATCGAACCAGTAAACGAAGGGTTTCGAGAACCCCCATCATGAACCCTGGAGCGGCTGAGCATACCTCAGCCAAAGAGAAAAACTCGTTACAAATGGCGCCCGAGCAGGGACCATCTTCCTCGCGAAGCGGTTCACTACACATAGAAGTTACCACGGAAGAAGGCCTTCCTGAGAATTTAAATTTCATTTACAAATTAAAAAAAGAAGAGCTTGAAGCACAGATGCTTCAGTTGGGGTTACCAACTGATGGCACCGTAAAGGAGATGAGAAAGCGGCTGAGCGTCTTTCAGAAAGAACGTTGCACAGTGATTCGTCTAGAACAAGCTAGCTGGACAAAATTTTTTTTTTGGTTTTTTGTATTTGTTAGGTTGTGACAAGAAAAAAATTGTATGGGAGCGGGGTTGCTTCTCCCCCCGTTTAGCCGGTTGGGGGGAAAAAAATGTATAGAAAACACGTAAAAACATTTGTTGAATCGAAGAAAATAGGAAAAACAAGTAAGTAAGAAATTTTTTTTTCTTTAACAAAATATCCTAAGAAATTCTTGTTAAAATGTTGAAAACCGTATGGTTCTAAGTGGTACGGTTTTCAAAAAAATTAATGTTTGCTGACAAACCGATATGAGGACAGTAAGTGTAAATTTAATCAAAGTAGACATTTTTAATAAAAATTATTTTATTTTATTTTATTTACACAAATACATGTCAGTTCTTTATTTAATTTAAGTTTAGTTTTAAATTAATTTATAAATACAATCTTAAAAAAAAAAAATTTTTTTTCCTTCTTCAAATTCACAAGAAGAAAACTTAAATGTCGCCTCATGTCCTCTCTCTGAAATTTATATATATTATATGCGCGTTCATCTATTTTAATTTGGTAAAAAATTTCATTGCGATATATTTGCACATCTATGTTTTTTCCCCTACATTCTAAAGGATAACGGCATACATATTCACTTTGCCCTTCCGTTTGTAACGCAGTAAAAAAGGCGTGGCAGGTACAGAAATTTATATATATTCTGGCTCAGAATCACCTCCTGAATCGATTTAGCCTATCCGTTCGTATGTCTGTCTGCCGGTCTGTCCGTCAATCTGTCCGCCTGTGGAAATAACAATTGCAGGAGAACGAATAAGTATCGTCATGAAATTTGGTACGAATATTTTCGGTTATCCTAGGCTATTTGGTATTGAAAATAGGGAAATTCGGACTAGTGTCACGCCTACTTTTTATAGGGAATATGAATTCATCCGTGCTTAGAGCTCAATTTCTCAGTAGAAGGAATTTTAAGCTAAAATTTTATTTCCGGGACCACCATCTTAGACGAAAATATACTCAAAAAAATGGGCGCGGTCCGCCCACTGTTATACCATACCATATAATGAGGTGTTCGTTGAGAAAAGCGGTGTTGTAAACGAGTTAATAGATAAAAATTTACTATCTGTAAATAAAATGAAAGTAGGTGTCACCCGCCCACTTTTTGTCATCAATTCGAAAGATGTAATACAAAAATAGTCAAGAACTTCTTTAACGTGAATAATAATCGTATTATCAGATGAACAAACGCAGCAAATTTTCCTCAAAAAAAATAAACGTTTTCCAACATACCTACCCACGTAAGTCATCATAGTAGGTTGACCGGGGAAAAAATTTTTCCGAATTCCGAATCCGGGTTCTCTCTTTGTATTGCGATACGAATTTTCACGATAGTAAATTATTGTTTTTGTCCAGCTAGCTGGTTCTAGACGAACCACTGTGCGTCGTGTTAAAAAGCCTACAGGCAACGTAACAAAAACAGAACAAACAAATTTTGAAACAATCAACCTCCCTACACCTGAAATACCCAGGATTTTTATTCAACCGTCATGTGCCAACTCTTCGGCTGAGTGCGACGTCATGAACACCGTGCGAAAGTGGAATCTACACTTCAACGGTTCTCGCTCAATCTTGGAATTTATTGAGAACATGGAAGAACTAGCGGACTGTTACCGCATACCACACGATCAACTACTCCTACCACTAAATGAGTTGTTTCGTGAACGTGCCAGAGATTGGTGGAGGTACAAAAAAGAGAAAGTAAAGACTTAGATTCAGTTCAAAAACGCCGCATTCCAATTTTTTCTGCCCCCTCGATACTTACAACGACTAGATGATATTATTAGACGACGACAAGGCGGACGTGAACGCGCCAAAGACTACATCATGAGCATGATGGCGCTGATACGTCAGCATCCAAGATTACGCCAAGAAGACCAAGTGGATAGGATCTACGAAGGTCTGAGGCCGGAATACCGCCTATACATAAGGCGTAGTGATTTCAATAATTTGGATTCCTTAATGAACCAGACCGATGAGTATGAACATATCCGAGGAGAGGAAGCCCGAACCCAACGTTCCCATGTTTCCAACTAGGTGTCGGCCAAGCCATACTTACGCAATACCCACTGTGGGACCTGCAAACAACCAGGGCACACTCGAAGCACTTGTCAAAGGAAATCACTGCTCTTCTGTTCTTGCTGCGGGAAACAAAGGACAATAACCCGAAATTGTCAATGTCGTAAAACCCCCACACCCCAATTTGAAACAGCAGAATTCGACAATCGCATGTACCGAGTAGAAATAATATGCAATGGTAGGCCAATTAAGGCAATGATTGACACTGGAGCTTCTCTGTCTTTCATTGGAGCATCATTAAATGATTATTTAGAAAACAATACCCCCGTAGTCATTAAAAGACAGCTACTATCCCTGGCAAATAATAATCAAGTCACGATCGAACGAAGTTACCATGTAACCCTTGAGACAGGAAAGATGCGAATTCGTCACCAGGTATATTTCTTACGAGGTTTGCAGGAGAATTTCCTTATAGAAATGGATCTTCTCCCAAAACTAAACTGCAAAATAAGCATCGCCGGAAGGAATATTAAAATCGTCCCCATTCACGAGACACTGCCTCACGACAAGCCCTACCAGAAACTCATGAACTCCGCCATATACCAAACATCGATTGGTATACAAGAAAATTTCAAGAAGTACACGACCGCCCTGAAAGAAATCCAAATTTCCGCATACACGAACAAAAATTATACACAAAGCACGGTTCACGCAACCAGTGGCAACGTTCTATTCCCGCTAGACAGGTGCCGTCGGTATTACAAGAAGTTCATGATCAAGCTACCTACAGGAAACGTCGACAATTTAACATAGTCAGAGAATGGGGAATCGTGGGCGTGACTGTCCAGAACGGCTGGGCCCGTATGCAGTTCGGCGATGCTCACAAGATAGTTACTACCAACGCGGATCACACAGCAGAGGAGCCGAGCTTCGAAAGCAGAATCGTGTAGTACGTACTCAATTCCCAATACATGAATTGTTTAGTTATTACTAATTAAATAAACAAAGGAATAAATTGAATTTAAAAAACACACCGCTATTACTTAAGACCTACGAAAAGAGAAAGAAGATAAAAGAATTGTTTTTCTTTAATATACATATTCTAACAGGAAATATAATTTCTTTTACTTTAAATTGAATTTTATTTTATTGAATTTTATATTTTATTGTTTTCGCTTCCATCCCGTCCCCGCCTTTTTTTTCCTATTTCCACCTAAGTCAGGATAGAATGTAACGATCAAAAATCGTCGCTACTTTTTTTCTCCTTTTTTTTTTTAATTATTAAGCGACCACCATTAATTACGCTTGACAGCCTAGCAGCTAGAGCAACAGCCTCTCAAGCCAACGGACCGAGGTTCAAATCTCGGTACAAACAATTAAATTTTCAAAGTTCTATAAATTGTTTTTTTAATAATAACAAGGGAGAATTATCAATATGAACAATATTAAACATTAATTTATTTTATTCCGCCGCAAATAGCGAAAATTAAAAGGAAATAACAACACGGTTGCTCACACTTAAAATCAAAGAATTACATACATACGAACACAAACGTACACAATAGGGCAGACTATTCACAGACGAATGGACTCTTTATTTTTCATTTCACTATTGCTCGCGCAATATAATTCCGAACAGGTATAAGTACAGAACCGCTCTTAATGAACGTGTTTGCACTTGGCAAATCGACCTCCGCTCAAGTAAGTCCCTTCTATAAACTGCTTTAGCTTTGGTTCTTTTAGCATTCCCAGAGTCTCGTCAGCCTTCGACAGGACTTTGGAAGACGTTTTGTTTAAAAGAATCACGTCAGCTTTCGACCGATTCTAATACATACTTTAAGTGAAGATCACGTCAATTTTCGACAGATCCTGGTGCATATTTTTAAGAGAGAATCACGTCATCTTTCGACCGATTCTAAAACATACTTTAAGGAAGAATCACGTCAGCTTTCGACAGATTCTAAAAACATATTCTAAGAGAGGATCACGTCGGCTTTCGACAGATCCAAGTACATATTAAGAGAACATCACGTCAATTTTTAACAGGTTTTAAGCAAATATATTTCCTCCCTTTGACTCTAGACATACCTAACTTGTAAGCAACCTTTTGTTGCCAAGCGCTCTGCTTGTCTCGCCCTGCTAAAAATATTGTAACCCAAACATTGTGAGTAACCTTCTGTTGCGGGCACTTGCCCTGGATAACAATTGTATTTAGAATAAGAAAAATCACCAATAGTCCGTCCGAACTACCGAGAGGTGGTCAGTGAACTGATCGACGAACTCGTCGATCGTGCCGAATTCGGAAGCGGTATCGAACCAGTAAACGAAGGGTTTCGAGAACCCCCATCATGAACCCTGGAGCGGCTGAGCATACCTCAGCCAAAGAGAAAAACTCGTTACAAATGGCGCCCGAGCAGGGACCATCTTCCTCGCGAAGCGGTTCACTACACATAGAAGTTACCACGGAAGAAGGCCTTCCTGAGAATTTAAATTTCATTTACAAATTAAAAAAAGAAGAGCTTGAAGCACAGATGCTTCAGTTGGGGTTACCAACTGATGGCACCGTAAAGGAGATGAGAAAGCGGCTGAGCGTCTTTCAGAAAGAACGTTGCACAGTGATTCGTCTAGAACAAGCTAGCTGGACAAAATTTTTTTTTTGGTTTTTTGTATTTGTTAGGTTGTGACAAGAAAAAAATTGTATGGGAGCGGGGTTGCTTCTCCCCCCGTTTAGCCGGTTGGGGGGAAAAAAATGTATAGAAAACACGTAAAAACATTTGTTGAATCGAAGAAAATAGGAAAAACAAGTAAGTAAGAAATTTTTTTTTCTTTAACAAAATATCCTAAGAAATTCTTGTTAAAATGTTGAAAACCGTATGGTTCTAAGTGGTACGGTTTTCAAAAAAATTAATGTTTGCTGACAAACCGATATGAGGACAGTAAGTGTAAATTTAATCAAAGTAGACATTTTTAATAAAAATTATTTTATTTTATTTTATTTACACAAATACATGTCAGTTCTTTATTTAATTTAAGTTTAGTTTTAAATTAATTTATAAATACAATCTTAAAAAAAAAAAATTTTTTTTCCTTCTTCAAATTCACAAGAAGAAAACTTAAATGTCGCCTCATGTCCTCTCTCTGAAATTTATATATATTATATGCGCGTTCATCTATTTTAATTTGGTAAAAAATTTCATTGCGATATATTTGCACATCTATGTTTTTTCCCCTACATTCTAAAGGATAACGGCATACATATTCACTTTGCCCTTCCGTTTGTAACGCAGTAAAAAAGGCGTGGCAGGTACAGAAATTTATATATATTCTGGCTCAGAATCACCTCCTGAATCGATTTAGCCTATCCGTTCGTATGTCTGTCTGCCGGTCTGTCCGTCAATCTGTCCGCCTGTGGAAATAACAATTGCAGGAGAACGAATAAGTATCGTCATGAAATTTGGTACGAATATTTTCGGTTATCCTAGGCTATTTGGTATTGAAAATAGGGAAATTCGGACTAGTGTCACGCCTACTTTTTATAGGGAATATGAATTCATCCGTGCTTAGAGCTCAATTTCTCAGTAGAAGGAATTTTAAGCTAAAATTTTATTTCCGGGACCACCATCTTAGACGAAAATATACTCAAAAAAATGGGCGCGGTCCGCCCACTGTTATACCATACCATATAATGAGGTGTTCGTTGAGAAAAGCGGTGTTGTAAACGAGTTAATAGATAAAAATTTACTATCTGTAAATAAAATGAAAGTAGGTGTCACCCGCCCACTTTTTGTCATCAATTCGAAAGATGTAATACAAAAATAGTCAAGAACTTCTTTAACGTGAATAATAATCGTATTATCAGATGAACAAACGCAGCAAATTTTCCTCAAAAAAAATAAACGTTTTCCAACATACCTACCCACGTAAGTCATCATAGTAGGTTGACCGGGGAAAAAATTTTTCCGAATTCCGAATCCGGGTTCTCTCTTTGTATTGCGATACGAATTTTCACGATAGTAAATTATTGTTTTTGTCCAGCTAGCTGGTTCTAGACGAACCACTGTGCGTCGTGTTAAAAAGCCTACAGGCAACGTAACAAAAACAGAACAAACAAATTTTGAAACAATCAACCTCCCTACACCTGAAATACCAAGGATTTTTATTCAACCGTCATGTGCCAACTCTTCGGCTGAGTGCGACGTCATGAACACCGTGCGAAAGTGGAATCTACACTTCAACGGTTCTCGCTCAATCTTGGAATTTATTGAGAACATGGAAGAACTAGCGGACTGTTACCGCATACCACACGATCAACTACTCCTACCACTAAATGAGTTGTTTCGTGAACGTGCCAGAGATTGGTGGAGGTACAAAAAAGAGAAAGTAAAGACTTAGATTCAGTTCAAAAACGCCGCATTCCAATTTTTTCTGCCCCCTCGATACTTACAACGACTAGATGATATTATTAGACGACGACAAGGCGGACGTGAACGCGCCAAAGACTACATCATGAGCATGATGGCGCTGATACGTCAGCATCCAAGATTACGCCAAGAAGACCAAGTGGATAGGATCTACGAAGGTCTGAGGCCGGAATACCGCCTATACATAAGGCGTAGTGATTTCAATAATTTGGATTCCTTAATGAACCAGACCGATGAGTATGAACATATCCGAGGAGAGGAAGCCCGAACCCAACGTTCCCATGTTTCCAACTAGGTGTCGGCCAAGCCATACTTACGCAATACCCACTGTGGGACCTGCAAACAACCAGGGCACACTCGAAGCACTTGTCAAAGGAAATCACTGCTCTTCTGTTCTTGCTGCGGGAAACAAAGGACAATAACCCGAAATTGTCAATGTCGTAAAACCCCCACACCCCAATTTGAAACAGCAGAATTCGACAATCGCATGTACCGAGTAGAAATAATATGCAATGGTAGGCCAATTAAGGCAATGATTGACACTGGAGCTTCTCTGTCTTTCATTGGAGCATCATTAAATGATTATTTAGAAAACAATACCCCCGTAGTCATTAAAAGACAGCTACTATCCCTGGCAAATAATAATCAAGTCACGATCGAACGAAGTTACCATGTAACCCTTGAGACAGGAAAGATGCGAATTCGTCACCAGGTATATTTCTTACGAGGTTTGCAAGAGAATTTCCTTATAGAAATGGATCTTCTCCCAAAACTAAACTGCAAAATAAGCATCGCCGGAAGGAATATTAAAATCGTCCCCATTCACGAGACACTGCCTCACGACAAGCCCTACCAGAAACTCATGAACTCCGCCATATACCAAACATCGATTGGTATACAAGAAAATTTCAAGAAGTACACGACCGCCCTGAAAGAAATCCAAATTTCCGCATACACGAACAAAAATTATACACAAAGCACGGTTCACGCAACCAGTGGCAACGTTCTATTCCCGCTAGACAGGTGCCGTCGGTATTACAAGAAGTTCATGATCAAGCTACCTACAGGAAACGTCGACAATTTAACATAGTCAGAGAATGGGGAATCGTGGGCGTGACTGTCCAGAACGGCTGGGCCCGTATGCAGTTCGGCGATGCTCACAAGATAGTTACTACCAACGCGGATCACACAGCAGAGGAGCCGAGCTTCGAAAGCAGAATCGTGTAGTACGTACTCAATTCCCAATACATGAATTGTTTAGTTATTACTAATTAAATAAACAAAGGAATAAATTGAATTTAAAAAACACACCGCTATTACTTAAGACCTACGAAAAGAGAAAGAAGATAAAAGAATTGTTTTTCTTTAATATACATATTCTAACAGGAAATATAATTTCTTTTACTTTAAATTGAATTTTATTTTATTGAATTTTATATTTTATTGTTTTCGCTTCCATCCCGTCCCCGCCTTTTTTTTCCTATTTCCACCTAAGTCAGGATAGAATGTAACGATCAAAAATCGTCGCTACTTTTTTTCTCCTTTTTTTTTTTAATTATTAAGCGACCACCATTAATTACGCTTGACAGCCTAGCAGCTAGAGCAACAGCCTCTCAAGCCAACGGACCGAGGTTCAAATCTCGGTACAAACAATTAAATTTTCAAAGTTCTATAAATTGTTTTTTTAATAATAACAAGGGAGAATTATCAATATGAACAATATTAAACATTAATTTATTTTATTCCGCCGCAAATAGCGAAAATTAAAAGGAAATAACAACACGGTTGCTCACACTTAAAATCAAAGAATTACATACATACGAACACAAACGTACACAATAGGGCAGACTATTCACAGACGAATGGACTCTTTATTTTTCATTTCATTATTGCTCGCGCAATATAATTCCGAACATGTATAAGTAAAGAACCGCTCTTAATGAACTTGTTTGCACTTGGCAAATCGACCTCCGCTCAAGTAAGTCCCTTCTATAAACTGCTTTAGCTTTGGTTCTTTCAGCATTCCCAGAGACACGTCAGCCTTCGACAGGACTTTGGAAGACATTTTGTTTAAAAGAATCACGTCAGCTTTCGACCGATTCTAATACATACTTTAAGGGAGAACCACGTCAATTTTCGACAAGATTCTCAATACATACTTTAAGTAAGGATCACGTCAACTTTGGACAGATCCTGGTGCATATTTTTCCGAGAGAATCACGTCAGCTTTCGACCGATTCTAATACATACTTTAAGGGAGAACCACGTCAACTTTCGACAGATTTTAAATACATACTTTAAGTGAAGATCACGTCAACTTTCGACAGATCCTTGTGCATATTTTTAAGAGAGAATCACGTCATCTTTCGACCAATTCTAATACATACTTTAAGTGAGGATCACGTCAACTTTCGACAGATCCTAATGCATATTTTTGAGAGAGAATCACGTCAGCTATCGACAGATTCTAAATACATAATTTAAGTGAGGATCACGTCAACTTTCGATAGATCCTGGTGCATATTTTTAAGAGAGAATCACGTCATCTTTCAATCGATTCTAAAACATACTTTAAGGAAGAATCACGTCAGCTTTCGACCGATTCTAACACATGTAGATATTTATTTCAAGTTTAGTGTTGTACAAAGTTAGCAATTTAAGGAATTATCAATACTTGTAGATAATTATTTTAAGTTTAGTTTACTGTACAAAGTTCAAAATTTAGGGGTTTATCAATCACCAAATCCACTTAAAGTAAAACGATGCCTGCTTGTCCGCTGTTGCCACACGAATGACGCTTGCATATATTTCTCCGAGTAAAAAAAAGTAAAAACAAGTAAGAGCGTTATCTTCGGCCTGGCCGAAGCTTATATACCCTACACCCGCATCTGTCGAAGTGATAAAAAGTGGGCGGGTGACACCTCCTTTTTTTAAATTTACAGGGAGTAAATTTTTTTCTATTAACTCATCTACAACACCGTTTTTCGTGCTAAACACCTCATTATATGGTATATAAGTGGACGCCCATTTTTTAGTATGTTTTTTTTTTTTTAGTTTTTTTTTTTAGTCTAAGATGGTGGACTCGGAAATAAAATTTTAGCTGAAAATTCTGTGTACAAGCTAAGAAATTAAGCTATAAGCACGGATGAGTGCATATTTTCTATAAAAAGTAGGCGTGGCACTGGTCCGATTTTCCCCATTTTTAATACCAAACAGCGTAGGATAACAAAGAATATTCGTGCCAAATTTCATGATGATACCTCCATTCGTTCTCCTGTAATCGCGATTTCCACAGACAGACGGACAGACAGACAGACGGACGAACAGGGCTAAATCGACTCAGGAGGTGATTCTGAGCCAGAATATATATACTTTTCTATACCTGCCACGCCTCCTTTAATGCGTTACAAACGGAAGCACAAAGTGAATATACCCTCATCCCTTCGGGTGTAGGGTATAAAAAGTGAGAAGAAGAAGGAGAGTAGGAAAACGAAGATGCGAAAAAGAAGGTGCCAACTCAGGCGAAAATACATCCTACATTCTCGGCCGTCCTGACATAGAGCTCGTCCTCGAACGCTTCTATTTCAAGCTCGCAAAATCCCAGCGCTTCATATACTCTGATACGGTCAATGAACTTCCTGGTCACCCACCTTGAGAACCTTGTACCTTCCGTGATTTAATACCTCACTAATCTTATAAGGACCAAAGAATTTTGGCCTTAATTTTAGACCCGATCCATATTGGGTTCTCTTTATGGCGACTAATTCTCCGACCTTATAAGAAACTGCCTCCTTCCTCTTAGAATTAAATGCCCTCTGATTTTCTTTTTGGATACGTTTTTTTTTTCTCTTGCCTCTTTCCTAATTTCACTTCGTTCAGAATCAAGTTCAATCACTAATTGCTCCTCTAAAAGTTTCCTAAGTTCAGGTTGCTTGGGAGTTTTCATCTCTAAACCGATAAGTATACGAAACGGTGAGAACTTAGTACTGCGTGGTGGTGTGTTATTTATCAATTGTTGGACTTTGTTTACATGTCTGTACCATAGCCCTGGTTGCTCTTGGCACAACTTTGACACAAGGGGAATCACAATCCTGTGAACTCTCTCAACCTGTCCATTGCCTCTGGGTACTCCCGTCGCTATGAGTAGATGTTGTATATTTCTGTATTGATAGTACTGTTCAAAAATATTTGCAGTAAATGCGTTTCCGCGGTCGGTCACGATTCTCTCTGGGTCGCCAAATATCGCCTATTGCCTCTGTAAGACATCAACAACAGATTCTGCGTTTGTGGTCTTAGTGGGGTGAAGCCACACAAACTTTGAAAATGCGTCCACGACTACCAATATGTGATTATACCTTTTTTTCGTAATCTCTAAAGGACCTACGTGGTCTAGATGGAATGTCGCTAAAGGGCGATCTTCCTTATCTATAGGGTTAGGCATGCCTTCTTTTTTACCGAACTTGGCTGAAATCACCACACGCTTAAAACAACTCCGAACCTCGTTCCCTACCTTTGAGCTCAAATTCGGAATAAAATATCCTTTTTCGACAATCTCCTGGGTTTTCTTCGACAAAAATGTCCTTGCCTATGGGCAATTTCAATAATTTCTTCTTCCATTTGACTAGGGATTACAATTAGTTGTTTACTGCTATTTTTATACAAAATTCCGCCCTTGAGAAAATAGTCCTCATAGTCATGGTTTTCTAAAATTCTCTTGACGGCCCTAGTCCAACCATCACTTTCTTGGGCATCCTTTAATTTATATTTAAATGTATCTTCAATAAGCAAACAATGGACTCGACTGAGAGCATCGGCATGCTTCATACGAGTTCCTGGTCGGTGTTCTATCTTGTAATCGAAGTCTTGCAAATACATAGCCCATCGCGCTACTCGTAAGGGCACTTCTTTCTTATCTAGTGTCTTCGTAAAAGCACTACAATCAGTAACTATGGTAAAATGTTTCCCCATCAAATAAACTCTCCACTTTTTCAAAGCTGCTATCACGGCTAAGACTTTCAATTCATAGAAATGATATTTTTCTTCTGACGAGGTAGTTTTCCGACTAAAATACTGGATTGGGTGAAACTCTCTATCGTCAGGGTCTCTTTGAAGTAAAATGCCACCATACCCATGCATGCTGGCGTTAGTATGTACTTCAGTGACTTCTAAAGGATCGTATAATTTTAAAACAGGTGCGCTAACTAGAGCGGTTTTCAACTGGTAAAAAGCTGCAAGCTCTTCTTTCTCAAATTTAAATTTTACAGAGTTACGCAATAAGTTTGTAAGTGGTCTTGCCATCACAGCAAAATATTTAATGAACTTTCTAAAATACGAGGTTAAACCCATAAACCTTTGCACAGCCTTTTGGTTAGTTAGTATTGGAAATTTCTCAACAGCACAAATTTTTTCTTTCGACGGCTGTATGGTTTGATTTTCTACAATGTAGCCTAAAAAGTTAATTCTCTTTTCAAGAAACTGTGATTTTAAAAACTTGATTTTTAACCCGTTCCTTGCTAGTCTAGTACTAATTTTAATTTTTATAACCTTCAGCGATATCGGCCGAAGGGATAACAATGTCGTCTACATAAACAACTATCACGCCATCTTCAATTAATTTATGGAGGATTGCTTGGATATACCTTCCAAAAACGGCGGGTGAATTACATATTCCGAAGGGCACGAAACAATATTCGTAATGGCCTCTGTGTGTAATGAATGCTGTATATTTTTTCGAGTCTTCATGCACTGGGGCATGAAAAAAACTGTGTGTAATGAATGCTGTATATTTTTTCGAGTCTTCATGCACTGGGACATGAAAAAAACCCGTTTGCAAGGTCGAGCAAATCTTCCATGATCGGCATGGGAAAATGGTCTTTTATGATTTTTTTTTTAACCTGCGGTAATCGCAGCAAAGACGCTTATCACCATTTTTCTTTGGAGTAATTACAATTGGCGTAGCATATTCAGAGGAACTTGGTTCTATAATTCCTTCTTCTAGCCACGACTTTATCTGTTTATCAACAAACAATTGATCCTCATAGGAAATGCGTCTCGCCCTCTCATAGACTGGGACATCATCACTAAGGACGATCTTCATCGACACCGGGTAGCTCTCTGGGCACTTTGGTTCATAACTGTCAACTAGATTTCTAATCTTGTTTCGTAAACTTTCGGTAAGATGGGACAACTTTAATTCAGAGGTATTTCCACTATACTCTTCATCTGTGATTAAATATAAGGTTTCAACTTATGTTTTAAAATCAGTATCAGCCGACCCTTTGCTATTTGCAACATTACTTGTACTTTTCAGAAATTGCGAACCGGTTTTGGATAAATGAATTTCAGTAAAATCAAGAATGTTGTTAGCTTGAAGTCGTCAGCACAAATTTCTGCTGATACGATACCTAATGTGAAAATAGATTTACCGCCTACACCATGAAGTTTTTTGGAATCGACCTTCAACTCTGATATACCTAATTTGAGCAAAACGTCTTCTCGTAACAGACATACATCGCTGCCATTATCAATAAGTGCGACCAACGTTACCCCGTTTATCTTTACGACTTTGCACTTTCTCTTATTTATTGTTTCTTCAGTCTCCTTATCAATATTATGTAAGTGTGAAATCGAGTTCTTTATTGGAAAAGGAGGTTTTTCAGCCTTTACTGTGCATTCGAATGAACGGTGACCTGACATACCACATTTGAAACATTTAAAATCTGTACTGGAACAATCTCTGGCTGCAAAGGCCAATAATGTGGTAACCTTGTTGACAGCCAAGAGCAAAGTGAGCCCGATAAAAAATAAGAAAACATTACCTAAGCTAGAACTATGTGCATCAACTAGCTAAACTGTTAAGAAAAATCGCTGATATAATTGGCCGGAAACACAAGCGATTGCTTGGAGTGATTCAACTATAACTTTAGGATGGATCAAAAATTGTAAAAATAAGGACAGATTCGTTAGAAATAGAGTGGAATACACGCATCACGGGGAATACACGCTCATAAGTTTAAAGATCATCCACTGTGGTGGAAAAGGCCAAGCTGGTTGTCACAAACGGACTATCCTTCGCCAGATCAAAGGATAGAAAAATGTGAGGCTTCTTCAACCGTTAAAATCGGGACGACATCATTGACGACACACTTTTAGAGCGGTCTCATAAATAAATACTCTAATGGACAAAACTGCAAAGAGTAATACTCGTAGCTTACGTGCTTCGATTTGTGGGAAGAATTAAAGGTAAAAAGGATTTCGCTGGATATTTAACGGTTTCGGAATTAGAAGAGGCTGAAAAGTGATTATTCAGTACCATAAAAAAACGGAATTCCATAGTGAAATTGAAAATTTGAAAAGACGAAAACATCTTGATAGAAGCAGTAAAATTCTGAGTTTGTATCCGTTTTTAGATGAAAATGGAATTCTTCGTGTAGGCGGAAGGTTGCACAATGCCGATATTGACTATAGCCAGAAACATCCAGCTATACTAAACAAGTCACACTTAGCGGCCTTGTTGGTTCAGAAGGCGCACGTCGAAACGCTTCATGGAGGCAACCGATTGATGGAATCTATCATCAAAACATTATTCTGGATACTTGGTTTAAAAAAAGAGATAAAGAAATGCATAAGATGTTGCCCAAAGTGTTCCAGGTATCGTCATGAATGCACCAAGCAATTAATGGATAACCTTCCTAGGGCAAGAGTGGCAATTTCGTGTCCCTTCACTCACACCGGAATAGATTACGCGGGACCCATAGCTATGAGGTGCTCCAAAGGAAGAAGGCAGAAATCCTTTAAGGGATATGTGGCAGAGGAAGAGTGCTAGAGTGTAGAAGAGGAAAAAGTGCTCATTTGTACTCTGATAATGGCACTAATTTTGTTGGAGCGGAAAGAAAATTGGATGCAGATTTTAAAGCGGCCATTCGAAATAATTCAAAAATAATACCAACGCTTGCAGCAGAGAAAATTCAGTGGCATTTTCAACCTCCAGGAGCTCCACATTTTGGAGGGATGTGGGAAGCAGGCGTTAAATCTGCAAAATACTTACACCAGGTCATTTTCTTGTTGGAAAACCGCTGCTAGAATATCCACAGCCTATATAAAATGCGACAAGATTTCTAGAACCGTTGGAAAAGTGAATATTTGCATATACTGCAACAAAGGAATAAGTGGAAATATTCTCGACCGAATTTAAAAGAAGGCGCCGTGGTACTCATCAAAGGCGAAGCAACATCGCCCTCAAAGTGGCCATTCGCAAAAGTTATACAGATTCATCCAGGCAAAGATAAGGAAGTAAGAGTAGTAACCCTGAAACATCAGAATGGGGTGGTTAAACGACCGGTGGTATGCCCGCTACCATAAGGTATGCCCGCTTTATACAGAAAAACCGTCGGATGAAAATAGTACTGATAAAGTAAATGTACATACGGCAGTTAAAATAAGAAAAAATAGCTAGCTATCAACAACAGTCAACAAATCGATGAGCTGACTCAGAAATTAAACAGGTTGAAGTCCACACATATCGAAATCAAACAGCTCCAATTTCACACACAAAGCCGACATTTATCATTGATTTTAATTGTAATTCTTGTAGCAATTTGAAGTCACCCAGAACAATCAATCTGTCGCTCGATAGCATGGTCTCCATCACAGCCGCGATGCATCTGGCATGTGAAGCATAGATATTCTCCCCAGAGTTAGGTGGAATATAGGAGCAGCATATATAGATACAGAGGTTAGCAAGTTTGACATATACACAGCAAAACTCAATTTCAGAGGCCTCATCCAGAATAATTTCACGTGAATAAAAATTAGAAATTACAGCAATCAAAACGCCTCCACCTCTGGTCAAATTAGTAAACAAACGGTTCCGATCCTTCCGGTACACCACGAAATTATTAGAAAAAATTTCAGCATTCAAAATATCAGGCCTGAGCCATGTTTCCGTAAAAACGATAATATTATAATCAGCATCAATGCTTTTCAGAAAGATTTCACTCAGTTTAGAATTGATTCCCCTGACATTTTGATAGTAAATGTCAGAGGAAGAGATATTTAGTTTTTTGCAGCAGCAGTGCGTCGAGAAGAACCAGCAGTGATAACACGATTTCCTTTTGGCCTGAAAACATATTCATGTACGACAGCATTTTCCGGCCAAAATCCTTGATTTAGAACACGCTCCATTAAATGATTAGGTAAATTTATATTAAAGGATGAATACGATCGCTGAGATTTAAATCCATATTTCGTTACAGAAATACTTAAATCCAACAATCCCAATTGAGAGGTAATGTGCTCACGAATGTCATCACAGGAAGTCTCCGGAGCAAAGCGAGATATAAAAATTGTCTTTTTTAGCTGCACTACAATAAGCCTCTTAGGGGGAGCTGGAGATGGAGATGAGTCTTACCGAGTAACAACCAGTCTTTTCGGGATGGCACCTGTGCTATTTCCGGCGACAGCCGCAGATGAGGTTCCAATAGATGATACTACATCGTTTATAACAACTGATGTATTATCGATTGATGTCTTGGGAATTGCACCAGAAGCAACAACCGAAAGAGGCCCAGCATTATTACAGTCTACTTCGCTTAACACAGGACTCGACAAGTTGATAAGAGACGGTGAATCTGCTGCCCTTGGAAGCAGCAATGATGAGAGAGGAGCACTTTCCTGCGCTCCAGTTCTTTTCTGCGACCGCTTCCCCCTAGGCGACGGTTCACTGAGAATTTTAAAATCGCTAAAGAAACTTTCATAGTTTTTATACCCTACACCCGAAGGGATGAGGGTATATTCACTTTGTTCTTCCGTTTGTAACGCATTAAAGGAGGCGTGGCAGGTATAGAAAAGTATATATATTCTGGCTCAGAATCACCTTCTGATTCGATTTAGCCATGTCCGTCCGTCTGTCTGTCTGTCTGTCTGTCTGTCTGTCTGTAGAAATCACGATTACGGGAGAACGAATAAAGCTATCGCCATGAAATTTGGCACGAATATACTTTGTCATCATAGGCTGTTTGGTATTGAAAATGAGGAAAATCGGATTAGTGCCACGCCTACTTTTAATAGCAAATATGAATTTTCCTATGCTTATAGCTCAATTTCTCAGATTGTAGAGCGAATATAAAGCTAAAATTTTTTCCCCGAGTCCACCTTCTTAGACTAAAATATATTCTTAAAAATGGGCGTGACACGCCCACTTATATACTATACCATATAATGCGATGTTTGGTAGGAAAAGCGGTGTTGTAGACGAGTTAATAGATCAAAATTTTCTCACTGTAAATTAAAAAAAAGTAGGTGTCACCCGCCCACTTTTTATCACCTCGACAGATGCGGGTGTAGGGTATATGAGCTTCGGCCAGGCCGAAGATAACGCTCTTACTTGTTTAATTTCTTTTGTAGAGCGACAAGATCACGATCAATTTCGCGAAAATTCAACCGCACTTGACACAGCATGCGAATCACATCGACATCCAGAGATCTACACCTCACGCATGACTAACGCAATCCACCCTCGATGCCGATTTTATCTGCAATTCTCCCTGTCAGTCCGACACATTTAACACGATAATCGTCATCACAGAGGGAGCACGAAACCAGTCGTTCAGTCTCATTAGTTATTTTACATCCACGGAGGTTGCACGACATTTTATTAAATATGTATTCCAATTGGAAAAAGTGTAAAATCAAAAGTCAAGTGCTTACAAAAACAACAAACACGGCAAAATGAAACAGCCGAACAAAATGTTTTGATTTAGGTATTGCGCTTTTCAGAATTCACAGATCACAACCGGAGGCAGAATAGCACACCGGAATTAAAATTATGAGCCGCGAAGAAATGTGCAAAACACTTTAAAATATAAAATTTTAGCAAAAATAGCCGCAGAGAAAAAAAACGTGACACTTTATCGGTTCAGTTAGAGATGCCAATTACTAGGTTTTTACGTAAGGAATGGTTGCTGTACATCTCCAGATAGAATAAGAATAGACTTTTCGCTCCCTGCGGTTTAATTTGGCCGGCAGAATTTTAGAACATATGGTTTATCAGGAGTTTCGTGTTTCACACGCTTCGACTCGTGTAAACAAGAGCTCTGTACCTTTTTTATCGCTGCTACAAAAGGAGCCTTTTAAAAATAAAAACAACCCCTAATCTTGCTCATCCTTTCTTATGAGCAAGTAAAGACGATCTATTTATGTATATCTACGTACATTCAAGGAGATAAGACAAGTTCATAGATAAGACAAGTGTAGGTTAGCTTGTTAGTTTTTAAGTTAGTTTGTACAGTTTTAGAATTAATAAAATCAGCATCTTACAAATACTCGATGAAAGTGGTTTTCTTAACACCTGCATTATTGGTATAATGCGTAAGCAAAGTGAGTCCCAATTTTCGATCAGTAAGACGTTTTTGTTTGGACGCAAGTACTCGAAATCGGATTCAATCTATTAAACATTAATTTCTTATTAAAGGAAACAAATAATGGGAGCATCGGCCGTGAAATATTATTTACCAAAAAATGACCAAAGCTTTCCTTGTACAAAGGCCACTCTTCCAGGATTTCATTAAGGTTGCCCGCATTTCTTAAAAATTCGCGTCTAAAAGTTATAGTCATTTGCCACTTTCTAAGAACCTCTTCATACGGCTCTATGTTATATTTAAGCCATTGCTTAGCATTTTTAACATCGACAAATTTAGTACGAGCTTAACAGCTTAGTAGTATGCTCAGGCATATTTATATTTAAATTTAATTATTTCACCAGCTGAAAATATGGGTTCCAATGCAATTCTGGATGATATTTTTCTGTTAGTTCCATAAAATCCGTCACTTCTTAATTTAAAGATAGAATTGTGATTGTTGCAGCAAGCCGTTTTCGATATTTCATATTAAGTTTTTTGTTGCTATTGTAAAATATTTCTAAAATAGATAAATAATTATGTATCTATTTATCGGAAGGTACAACAGAAATTGCTACTAATTTACCTTTTAAAATGCCGTAGAACACCTCTCCTTTTAAATTTTTTAAAATTTCGCGGAGTTCATCAATATTGTCCATGATGAGTGTTGGAACGAATTTCCGTCATCCCTTGTCAATTTTGGTTTGAAGACAAACTGGTTCGGCGATGTGCCATCTTCAGTGTCTTTTTCGTTCTGCTAGGAAGATGGTGTCTGCTAAGACACTGAAGATGGCACATCGCCGAAACCGGTTTGTCTCCAAACCAAAATTGATAAGGGATGACGGAAATTTTTTCCAACACTCATCATTATCCAACCCTGTCGGAAAGCTAAACGAATATCAAGAAGCAATATTGTCCATATTTGTTTGTTAAATACTCTGCTGTATTGAAAGAAAACGTATGTACCACACAACAGGTCGAAGTAAGAATGAGCAATCAAAAAAGAAAAGCCTACTTATGCGTACGCTAAAGCGAACACACACATTTATGAATACACACATTTTTTGTTCTTCTATTCTCGCTGTTAAATTCGTTCGCTAAAGCGATTGCAATGCTTATTCACACAAATTCTTTTTTCTTCCATTCTCGCTATTAAAAGCTGTGCGAAATCCAAAGAGCATTGCGTTTGTCTTCTCTTTTGTCATTTTTTTTCTTTTCTTCTTTTCTTCTTTTTTGTCATTTTGTCTTTTACAAATAAAGACAAAAGTGTAATAATTTCGAATATTTTATGTTTATACCCTACACCCGAAGGGATGAGGGTATATTCACTTTGTTCTTCCGTTTGTAACGCATTAAAGGAGGCGTGGCAGGTATAGAAAAGTATATATATTCTGGCTCAGAATCACCTCCTGATTCGATTTAGCCATGTCCGTCCGTCTGTCCGTCTGTCTGTCTGTCTGTCCGTCCGTCTGTGGAAATCACGATTACAGGAGAACGAATAGAGGTATCGTCATGAAATTTGGCACTAATATTTTTTGTTATCCTACGCTGTTTGGTATTGAAAATTTGAAAAATCGGACCAGTGCCACGCCTACTTTTAATAGAAAATATGCACTCATTCGTGCTTTTAGTTCAATTTCGTGGCTTGTAGGCCAAATTTTCAGCTAAAATTTTATTTCCGAGTCCACCAACTTAGACTAAATATATTCTCCAAAATGGGCGTGACACGCCCACTTATATACTACACCATATAATTAGGTGTTTGGTAGAAAAAGCCATGTTGTAGATGAGTTAAAAGATCAAAATTTTTTTCCACTTTTTATTACTTCGACAGATGCGGGTGTAGGGTATATGAGCTTCGGCCAGGCCGAAGATATCGCTCTTACTTGTTTTAGTTTAAATTCATATTGCTTTAAAAATGATAAAAATTCTTTTCGATCAGTAAAAAATACTTAGGATGAAGAAAAAATGTGACCTTATATTGAACACAATATTTATTTAATTATGAAACAGTTAATTTTTTAGTGTAGGTGGTTCATGGACTAGTAATATAGGACTAACCCATAGGCTAGTCCTATGTAATGCAGACATGGGTCAATTCATCCATTCCTAGGACAGCCCTGTAGAAATGTAGGTAGTTGTTTTGTATGGAAAAGGGTCAGTACATACTAGTTTTGGTTACGTTGTAGGTAGTGATATCACTAATGTTTTTCCTAGCCCCATTATTTGCTGGGTGGGTTTTCTTCAAATACAATCTCATTTTTTTCTATAGGTACCATGAATCTTTCCCGATATTTATAAATTTTGTTTGCAAATTTCTCTTTTCCAATCTGAATTGTACAATTGTTATATGTTATGAGATAATTATTATTTAGTTTTATATTCCTATTGTCACAAGTGCTATTTAAATTCAAGTTCTTTAAATTCTTCAAAATTATGGTACATATTATCTTTAATTTGAATTAATTCCTGATTATTATTTTTACTATTTTTATTATTTTTTCAAATGTATATGGTTTGTTTAAAATGTATAAAATTAATTTAATTTCGGTCTCAATTTCTTTAAAGTTTTTGTTTGGAATTGGTATTAATTATTCCTTATGAACATTAAGGATTTCTTTGGGATTTATGTAATGTAAAATGAATTCGTATTTGCTTATTATCTCCTCTTGACCAATATTTACCAGTGCATACCCTTGGTCCGGTGGGATTTCCTCAATTACTAGCATTTGACTACACATGGGGATGGTCGCCAGCAGTATTAGATATATTAGTACCATCTGCAAATTTTAAAGGTTTTTTAATACTCGTATTACTTTCATGAACGCCTTAGGAAATATCCCTTTCCTAAATTTTGGTTTTTAAACCAAATCTTAAATCTTTGTGTCTAAGATTTACGTAATTTTTTATAAAACCTATCTGTCAGGTTTCTTTATAAATTTCTCTATTCTAGTTTAATTTGCTAATAGTTCTTTCTTTAATACTTTATTATTACATTTAATGGTGCTGTTTGAATAGTGGAGCGGTAGTTATTATTATAGAAATGAATTGATTTCTGTACTTGCTGTTTAATTGGTAATAGCTTTTCCAAATTCAATGTTCGTGTTTTTTCAGTCGTAAATTCCTGCCGTACATATTTCGCAATTATTTATTATATTATGTATGAATGTTTTCAACTGGGGATATTTGTAATTTAATGTTTTCGTATGTTTCGTATGTGTTTTTCGTATGTGTGTTTTTTTCGTGTGTGTGTGTGTGTGTGTGTTTTCGTGTGTGTGTGCATCGATGCCAGAGTGCCCTGTTTCATATTTGTGGAAAAGAGATATCTGTTTTGACACTTCATATTCGTCTACGATATCCTTTGCGAACCGAGAGCATCTCACAAATTTTATTTGCTTCCTATCTGAAAATGTTCTAATTTATATATCTTGAAGTTTGTTATAAGTGTGATCAAGCTCTGTATATAGCCCAATTTTTCCCTTAGTTATATGCCTTCTTACTATATCTTCGACATTTCCGTTGTTGAGATCGTGTTTGTCAATAAAAATTCGCTTGTTTTTAAAAATCATAATACTTTCGATTTCTTTTTGTTCTCTTAAAACTATTTGAGTTTTAAAGCGGTTTACAACTGTGTCTAGTATTACAAAATGATCGTTACGATTTTCTTCTTGAGAAAATTCCAAAATCATCGGATTTTCCCAAATCATCGGAATCTAACATATTTGTTTCGCAAGTTTTGCAATTAATTGGACTTAGGAAATCGGCTATTTTATTTTCCTTGCCTTTAACAAATCCATTTTTGCATCGTATTCACCTAATTGTACTAAACATCTTTGCAACCTGGGGTTTATATCTTTACCAGAATTCTTTGATTGCAACCACTTCAGTGGTTGATGATCTGTGTGAAGATCTAATTTCCTTCCAAAGGCCTGAAATATTTTACGCCCCACATTATTGCTAGCAATTCTTTTTCTATTGTAGAATAGTTCTCTTTATGGTCATTTAATGTTCGCGATGCAAATGAAATTGGGTGACCCTCTTGCGTTAATACTGCACCAATGCAAAGTTGCTAGCATCAGTAATTAATTTAAAACGTTTGTTAAAGTTCGAGTATCGTAAGATAAGACAGGATTTGTAATAATATCTAGCAATTACAACGCTGTATTTAAAAAACCTAATTAAATGCAGCGATGTAATTGGGCTCGTTAGTATTGACTTTTGTATTTGCTTGAGTAAAACACTTGAATTCCGTTGTTAAACTGATTTTATTTTTTCTAAAGATTGTTCTTTTATATTATTATTTTTCTCTTTACTTCAGAAAACTTCTTTCAACCCTTATTCTATCGTAGGAACTTTGATCCTTAATTTGTTCTCACGCACGAGTAAACAGTAAACATTTCTTATCTTAAAATAATGAAAGATATGTATGCTTGTATGTATGCTATGCTATGTACATATGTATGTATGTAAAAATAGTTATTGTCTATATTTACAAGAAAAAAAGAAAACGAACCTTTCTTATCTAAGTGGACTGTACTATTGATATTTTACTAAATTAAGGAAAACTGATATGGTAAAGCTGATAACGTGTTCAATTTTGAACAGTATTCTTCTTTAAATATTTGACAATGGGATAAGCTACTTTAGAGTCTTTAGAGTCTTTATTAAATTTCCTGTATGAATCAGTGATTCCTAAGAAAGATTTTATTTGCTTTTGGTTAGTAGGGAGTCTTAGATTTTGGATAATTTTAATTTTTGCGGCATTTGGTTTAACACCTTCTGGCATAAGAATGTGTCCTAAATATTCTGTTTCTTTCTTAAGAAAGCTGCATTTGTCTACTTGAATTTTAAGCTTTGCTTCTTTTAATCTGTAACGAGTTTGTTTTCCCAGCCGGGGTATGTTCAGCGGCCCCAGTGTCCATAGTAAAGGGATCCCTCTAGGAAATTCATAGTAAATGTCCATAGTAAAGGCAACCCTCTAGGAAATTCATCACCGTTGCCGAATTTCACATAATTGACTAATGTGTCAATCAATTCACTGGCTAACTGGTAGCTCAGCTCGGACGGGGTATATTGGTTTTTACTTATTCTACTTATATTTTGAGGAGACAGGCAAAGTGCCTGACGACAGAATGTCGCTTACAATCTTGGGTAAAGGTCAGATAGTCTGACAGTTTTCCTAGACAGGCCTAATGCCTGGAGACTGACGGTCTCTTACAATTCTTAATCTACAACAGTTTTTTTTATAAAAGTAGGCAGAGTGCCTAGCGACAGAGGGTCGCTTACAATGGTTTCTGGTTTCCAGACGGGTTTTTAATTTTTCTTTGTTATTTTCTTCAAAGAAAACCCTCCAGTCAAGCTGGTTGGTCGTACGAAAAAAAAAAGAAAACCTCCCAGTCAAACTTGTTGGTCGTACCAAAAATTTTAATCTTATTCAGCGAACCGAATAATCGAACCTGAAAAGCAAATCTTAAGCTGTAATTTTGTGGTAGGCTATGAGCCTACGTCACAATACATACTCAGATCTTACCTGAGATCCGGTCGATTTCTGGTGTTAAAAATCTGTTTTAAGTTACTGTGAGTTTATGAACTTGATGGGAATTATGCTGCCGTGAGCAAACGAAAACAAAAAACGATTACTGTGTTGCTTGTATATTTGACAACAGTGTTGTTGTTGGGCAATGGAGAACCTGATTGAAAAAGAAATGCTTCTGATTTCTTTTTCGAATTCTTTTATTTTATATTATTTTTTTATTCATTTATTTTTTTTATTTATTTAGACGTCCATTTTGTCCTAATTATTGTATTTCTATTTAATGTCCATCTTGAAACATTAAATAAAAATAATCTTTCTTGAAAGTGATTGTCGTGCCCGTGCCAAGGTACGAACCCTGGTCTCCTAGCTGCGAGACAGAGGTTCTAACTACTAGGCCGAAGAACGTTCTGATTGAGAGTTTGCTTACTGTCTAGATAAGAAATTAGTTGTAACGATTTTTGGTCATTACAAATTTTTGAAATATTCTTCTTAAGTTGTCTATATGTTCCGAAAGTGATGTGCTAAAAATCAGAATGTCGTCTAAATAGACGACACAGATTATATTTATGTAATCTCGTAGTACGGAATTCATCAAACGTTGAAACGTTGACGGGGAATTTTTAAGCCCAAACGGCATACGAATATATTCGTAGTATCCAAATGGTGTGGAAGAAGCGGTTTTTTCTCTATCGCTTTCCTTTATAAAGATTTGATGAAATCCTTTTGCGAGGTCTATGGATGAAAAATATTGTGCCTTGCCTAATTTGTCTAAAATTCTATATATGTTAGGAATAGGAAATTTGTTACAGTAACGTCATTAAGTTTTCTGTAGTCAATAACTACTCGCCACTTTTTCGCACCAGATTTTTTAATCTTCTTTGGTACAACCCATAAGGGGCTATTATAAGTAGAGTTACTTTCGTTAATAATATTTGGTCCTAAGATATTTACTATCTGCTTTTCAAGTCTTCTTTTCATTAATCTGAGGGTACCTGTAAATTTTTGAGTAAATTTGTCGATCAGTTGTTGTTACGATTAATTTCATGTTTAATTTCATGGGTAAAAGAAAGTTTATCCCTTTCTTTAAAAAATAACTCATTAAATTCTTTCAGTAATACTTTTAATGCAGCGTTTTCTTCATGATATAAATGATTAAGGTCTAAATTATCCCCTTCACTGTGTTTTAGCGTATAGATTTCTTGTTTATTATAGGGATTGAATGTTTCGAAGTATATAGTGGTTTCAAAAACTGTAATAAATTTATTCTCTATATCGATCTTCACTTGAAGAGCGGTAAGAAAATTTTGGCCTATTATAGTTTTATAATTTTTACTGTTAAAATTAATTACCTTCCACGAGAAGGTACACGAGACACGAAATTCTCTAGGTATGGGGGTGATTATTTTATACTTTACTTCATTGATTCTATTCAGTGTTCTGTACCACAGTGATGTAGGGAGTTTTTGTTGTGGGAAATCGTATTGTAGGATGTTTGGTTTAATTACACTAGTGTCAGATCCAGTGTCTATAAGGCATCTTATTACTTTAGTGCCTAATGTTATAATTATTATAGGTAATTTGCATGTTGAGGCTGTATTAAAAAATGTACATCTTGTTGCACATTACCAATGTCCATTGGTTCTGGATTTTGGTTATAATTATTCGGTTGACGGAACTGATTACTATTACTATATAAATTTCTGCTCTGACTTGATTCTGATTGATTTTGAAATTTGTTTGAATTTAAATTGCGTGTTTGTGTTGAATTTTTTGTATTGTTGAAATTTGTGTTTTGGGAGTGTTTCGAAATATTATGGTATTAGTTTCGAGATTGATTCGATTTATTGGTATTTGAGTTTCGAAATTGATTTGAATTTTGAGTTACTTTTTAAGTACTTTGAGTACTTTTTAAGTATTTTAAGTACTTAAATGAATGATCATTATTATTCTGCTCTTAAATTTTTTTTAAACCGTTATTATTAATCCTTATTATTAATCGATAAAATGTTACTATATAATCGATTTCTGTTCGTATTAGATTTATTATTAAAATCAATTGCACGTCTATCCGTGAGCAATTTTTGCTTAGTGTATTTTACAATTATGTTGTTCATATTTTCATTTTCGCCGATATGGGCTCTTATTGGCCCATCCATTTTCTCTAGAATTATGTCGACTAAATCCCTGTCTACATTTTCCGGTATAGAAATACATGGTCTTAGGCCCGGTTTCACAGTACGCACTTAAGTTTAGGGCGCCCCTAAAATTATTTCACAGTTGTCTCACACTCACAGTACACTTAAGTGCACGAGTTTGAGCACTTAGATTTTCCTTAAAATTAAAAAAAATTTTTTGACGTTACTCTTTTTGAAAAATTTTCATAGAATAAACTGACAGAAAAACATTTTTGTTTTTGCTTTTTGACAAAAAAAGTCAGAAAGCTTTTTTGTATTTTCAACATATTGAGGAAAATTTAAGGGTGCACTGTGAAACAGAGAAAAGCTTAGCATGGGGGAAAAGCTCACAGTTCACTTAGCTAAGTTTTTTCAATGTCTGCACTTAGTTTGCTCTTAAGTGCGTACAGTGAAACTGGGCCTTAGAGAATCGGCTAAAAATATTTCGTTTATTTCGTATTTAGATTTTTTAAATGTTAAAAAAAGTTCACTTAAATTATTTACCCTGACCCTGTTAAAAATTTTTGCGTATGTTTTCCTAGGGCGGCATTCTTGTAATATTCTTTCCTTAACGTCGTCCCATGTAGCATCTTCGTCGAGTTCTCTTATTGTGTGACCAGCATTACCCATTACTTCTCATTGGTTACTGTTTGCAAGCAGTATTTTTGGAGTCTAGTATCTCGTTGGCAAAGAGCGATACAGGATTCCACAGCTCTTATAAAAGCACCGGAATTATGCTGGTTACCTAAGGGTTTTAACCTCCGGAATTGCTCCATCATATCCTTTGGTGTCATGCCAAAATGGTTCAAGGCTCCTTGTTGTGCCTGTTGTTGTTGTTGTTGTTGTTGAACTGCATCTTGTTGGTGTGCTTGGTGTAGTTGATGTTTTTGTATTAGTATTTGCGCTTCTTTTTGCTGCAATGTTGCCTCTAGTTGAGCTATTCTTTGCTGGAGCCCTTCCATCTTGTTTCCGCCTAGTGGTCGGTAAAGATCGAATAGTTTCCGACGTCGCATAAATCGAGTAATGTTATTTCTTCAGAAGTATTCACCAAAATTTTACAAATTTTTAATTAAAAAATTTCTTCAAAAATTTTGTCCACGATTTTATTAATTAATTAATAACTAATAATAAATACTAATTAAAAGAATTTTAGCACGTCTTTCGAAATATTTGTTTATTAACTAATTTTTTTTTTAGAACTGTTTTGTTTATAGACGCAAGATGTTACTTGCGTCTCTGGAGGTTGCTGGTGATTGTTAGAAATATCTAGCTCTTAAACCAGCTATTTCTTTACCAGACTTTGTTTGATGTGTTAGCAGTTGGCACTTTAACCAACTACTAACGGGTGTAGCTGATGGATTAGCAATCGGCACTTGAACCGATTATTAACAGGTGTGGATTAATAAAACGCGCCTTCTTTTCGAAATTTAAAAAGACACTGACTTTATTGATCATGTTTTGAACTTATAAAGGAAATTACATTAAACGCTTAATCAATAAAGTAAGTATAAAAAAGAGTACAAGAAACAGTGACAAAAAAGGGTGCATGAAAAAGTGACAAAAAAGGTGGAAGCAGTTTCAGTTTCAGAACTGTTCAAATGCAGAAGTGCAAGTCAGCACGTTTGAGTTCGTAGCCTTCGCGTGCTGCTTGCAGCGCTGCGAGCAGAAATGTCTGCAGCTAGACGGCATTACGTTACCGTTTAAGGTGTGATGACCGCTAAAAACTTTGGAGTTAATAAACTCTGAAGTAATAAAAAAATGCTATTCAGGATTTGAACATTCTGCCCCCTGTTGAGCAAAGGTTTCTTCGTTCAACTAAATAAAGAAATAACGTCGATGATAAATATTACATTGATTATAATGTTAATTAATTCATATGTATGAAATACATAAAGAAATGACATCGATTATAAATATTACATTGATTATAATGTTGATTATTACATATGTATGTATGTATATACGATGTAGATACACATATACAATTGTTAATTATATGGGAATGCTCTGAAACTGATCCGGATGTCGACGTGGTGCTGGTTGAGGTTCGGAGGTAACTTCTATGGCTTGACTTCTCTGCTTCCCGATTCTCTAATGCTTAATGGCTGCAGCAATACCGATGCATTAAGATGACCTGGACCAAACATGCGTATCCTAAGGTGTAGTGGTGGATATCATGGTGGCGTATCTTGGGCATATTTCGTCGGACATGAGAAATTTCAGTTTTGAGCGATTCTATCTCATTAAAGTGGGGATTGAAGATTCTGGAGTCGGCATTGGGTACCACTGCAGGAGTATTTTCGGTTTGAAATCCTACTTTGCTCACGTTTATTTATGGCAGATATGATGCATATTTTTTAGTCTCCAATATTCGATGCAATTGAATTTTCAGATACGGAAGTTTGATTGCACAGTCCTTATTTATTTTTAAAATTCCTGTTTCTTGTATTCTGATGTGAGTCAGGTTTGATTTGCTTACTGCATTTAGGAGAATTTCTTGATCGAGGGCAAATATCCATGTGTTTAGGTCATGCAATTGCAACCAATGTGGTTCTGGGCCTGCGTCGGTCACAAAGCATGCCGATGAATCTTCTTTATGGTTTAGGAGACTCATTTCGCATATACCGATGTTGGATCCTTCATTGTATAATGGGTGGTTTTGATGGCATAAATGATTCTCTAGTTCAGTCTTGATGCAAGTTCTTAATTCTGCTTCTGTTAATGGGTAAAATCTCGATGTAGGTTTACTATCATGAAGGGTGACATCACTTTTATTCTTTTGAAACTGTGGTTCATCTTCCAAGGAACTGCGGTGAGTTTGAGCATTTCAAAGTCTTCGGTTGAGGTTAATAGTATATTTATTTTAAAAATTACATATTTGGCCTTCTATAGACATGAAGGAGTAGAGTTTTAATAAATCGTTTAAAGATACTGGCAATTTCAGTATTGCAGATTCATTTTTATTCTAAGTAATTCCATTTTTAACTGCGCAGGTGAGATCAGCATCGGATTTATGGTTCCATGGTGGGTGTCGGTTTATATGTCAATAAGAGAATCTTGAGTGTTTTTGAGACTCATCATTGCTAACGTTGCTTGGAGCGTCAATTCGAGGAAGGCCAGCGATACTTTTTCGGCGTCAAGTTGCAACAGTTCATTATTCAAATTAATGCCATCGACAAGTTGATTGAGTTGTGCAAGAATTAGTGAACATGTTCTACTATTATGAATCCATCCGCACATTGGCGTTAGTGTATGTTTGTAACAATTTAGTAGCTTCACCTCCTTCCAATATGGTTCCAAGTTGAAATATGTTATTAGATTCCATTCGCTGGTGATGATTTTTGCAGATCCCATATTTTTAAAATATACTCCAGGATTTGACTCAAAAGGCTGAATTTCGACCAAAGCTGAACGAACGATTGGTATCAATAAGCACGTTAAAAGAAGTGTCGTTAGTGTTGAGGCTCTTGGCCGCCTTATTGAAGTCTTGCTCTTTTTGTTGGGAAATGGTGGTAATGCTAGGTGGTTCATTCGGTGATGGTGTTTCCACCAATTCATTCGGTGAGTTTGTTTCCAATCCAATTGGTGCCAATCGGTGAATAGCCCGTTTGAGAATTCCGTTTATTGTTTTCAAGTCAGCTACTCGGACCGCATTATCTGGACCTGTGTAGACGTTGATTTGTCTTCTAAGTGGCCATTGTATAGGTGGAATGTTGTCTTCCTTGAGGATGACCAATGTCCCGATTTGTGCGTCTGGTAACCGATCTCGCCACTTCCACTCGATATTGCAACTCGTTGAGGTACTCCATTGACCAACGTTTCCGGAATTCCTGTTTGAGGTGGGAAACCAAGTTCCATCTTTTTAAAGTTGACGCATTAATAGCAGTGCTCTCACTTGCTCTAATTGCTCTCACGTCTACTTGCAGTGCTCTAATTGCTCTCACGTCTACTTGTGCAGTCAATGGCTCTCCGATTAAGAAGTGGCCGGGGGTTAGTGCTGCTAAGTCATTTGGATCACTTGACATTGGTGTTAAAGGTCTTGAGTTTAGAATTGCTTCTATTTCAATGACGACTGTTTCTAACTCCTCGTATGTTAAGTTAGCAGTGGAGACGCTTCACACCAGAAGATGCTTTGCTGACTTGACAGCAGCCTCCCACAGTCCTCCAAAATGAGGGGCTCTCGGTGGAATAAATTGAAATTGTATTGCTTTATCCGCACATACCGTTATTATAGCCTGTTTTGCTGTAGAGGAGTAGATTGCTTCCTTTAGTTCAGCAAGCTGATTGCTTGCTCCCACAAAGTTGGTGGCGTTGTCGCAATATAAATTCTTGCAGTGTCCTCTGCGGCTTATGAACCGTTTTATTGACCCAATAAATGCTTCTTTGGTTAAGTCGTTGACTACCTCCAAATGAACGGCCTTTGTTGCGAAGCAGCAAAATACTGCTATATAGACCTTATGCGTTTTTTTGCCACGAATTTTATAGTGAAGCCCAAAATGGTCCACAATAATCGACTCCTGAGTTGAAGGGCCTAGCGGGTTGGATCCTGAGTGTAGGTAAGTTTCCCATAACTAAATTTAGAGTTTTGGACTTGCACTCGTACATTTTACGCAACGTTGTACGACAGCTCTCCACAATGAAGATTTTGCTCATGTATCATCTTCATTAGAAGTTTAACTAAAACATCGTTGTATGGTAAGACCATTGGATGGCTGGCATCGTAAGGTAACTGGGCTGATTCTAGTCTGCCTCCTACACGAAGAATTCCATAATCGTCTAAGAAAGGTGAAAGGCTGTTAAGGGATTCTGTCCGCTTGAGTGCCCTTTTATTTTTTAATTGTTCTATAACTTCGTTGAAATCGGAGTATTGAATTGATTTGACGATTACAAGAAGGGCATCATCCATTTCTTGGGACGTCAATGATGGAATATCAGTTTGTGGTTGTCGCTGCTGCATCCTCATGTAGGTGATTGCGCGCAGCATGTACCCTACAATTCGTTGAAGTTGCTTGAATGAGTTGCCATGGTTAATACTGTAAATTATGTCCCTTGGCTAATTGTAATTGTTGTTGTTATTAAGGGTGTCTGTTGCTCTCTTTCAAGAGGAGTTACCAGAGAGTCTCTGCCCGCGGACGTTCCGCCACAAGAGTTTTCTACTGAGGCTTGGAAGACTATTTTGGCAGACTAAGTTGGCAGATCCAAAATTTAATATTCCTGAACCAATTGATTTGTTACTTGGAGCTGACATTGTATGGTCAGTCTTCTTAGATGGGAAGATATGCATTAAGAGTCCTCGTTTATTCGCCTTAAATTCAATATTTGGTTGGAATGTTTCTGGTCAAGTAGATATATCGCCGCCTATCGATATTGCATCGTATAACGTGACGATTGACATTGATCGAACTTTGCAACGCTTTTGGGAGATTGAGGAGGGTAACCTTAACACATCGAATCCAATCATTACCGATGCTGCTGAAGTTAATTTTTAACAAACACATAATCGTGCAGTCGATGGACGGTATGTAATAGAACTTCCCTTTAAATATGAGAAAACTACTTTTGGAGATACAAGTACTGGAGCTATTTTACGCCTACATACTCAAGAACGCCGATTTGCAAGGGATCCAGAATTATATAAAAGTATGTAAGCTTTATGGCAGAATACCTTGCACTAGGTCATATGGAACCGATTCCACAGCTAATGAAATAAGCTTACAATCCCACTACTATCTACCTCACCATGCGGTTTTAAGACCAGATAGTACAACCACCAAGTTAAGAGTGGTTTTCGATGGTTCGTTTAAAGACAGTTTTGGAAAAACGCTAAATGATGCGCTTTTAATTGGTCCACCTGTTCAGCGTGATTTATTTGGTGTTTCTCTTCGCTTTCGAACTTTTCCTTACTTCCGATATAATGAAAGTGTTTCGACAGATTTGGATTGCAAATCAACATAGAGATTTTTAGAGAATTGTCTGGAGAAGTAACACCGATTGTCCAGTTCAACATTTTCGATTGTGGACTGTCACATACGGGACCGCTTCTGCACCTTTCCTTTCAGTAAGAGTATTGCAACAGCTTGCATATGACAATCAAGAAAAGTTTCCGCATGCAGCTAGCATAATACTAAACAATATTTACGTTGACGACGTTATGGCTGGAGCAAGCTCCGTAGACTGATATCTATACAAACTGAACTATGTGAATTATTGATGACAGGTGGCTTTAAATTGAGAAAGTGGTGTTTAAACTGAAAAGAATTTTTAGCTACGTTACCTAAAGACGACTGTGAAGGTCAGCCATCCGAGGATGAAATGTCTGGAAACAGTTTTGTTAAAGTCCTTGGTCTCTACTGGAACCCATGTGTTGATGCTTATTCATTTCGAGTCAAGAGGCCATTGGCAGGTGATATAACTAAACGTGCATTCCTTTCAGAAGTTGCTCGTATATTTGATATTCACGGTTTCCTTTCGCCATCAACTATTCTGATGAAAATACTCTTTCAAAGGTTATGGCTTCTTAAGGTCGATTGGGACGAACAACTTCCATTGGATATAAGCAGAGATTGGTCTCAATTAACAAAATCGCTTCATCAATTTGAAACTATCAGTATTCCAAGACAAATTTATTGATTTGGTTGAGAGTGAGCTACATTGCTTTTGTGATGCATCTCAAGTTGCTTACGCAGCAGTAATCTATTCGGTAAAACGAGTTGATAATTTTCACCCTGTAATAAATATTGTGACAGCGAAGGCAAGAGTTGCGCCATTGAAGTGTATATCAATACCCCGATCGGAACTTTGTGCTGCGCTGCTATTATGTCGATTATTTTCTTTAGTTAAACGTACTATTGGTGTCTCAAGCACTGCAGTATACGCTTGGACAGATTCGGAGATAGTGTTGCATTGGTTGTCATGTCCTCCTCGAAATTGGAAAATGTTTGTAGCTAATAGCATGAAAGAAATTTTATCTACACTACCTCGCAACTATTGGAATTACGTGAACACAAATTCTAATCCAGCTGACTGCGCATCTCGCGGCTTAAATCCCTAGCAATTACTGCAACACAAATTGTGGTGGTGTGGACCAGAGCGGCTGGCGTTACCTAAAGAAGCATGACCGAAAACGAAATTTTGTATAGACGAAGCAACCGCAAACGTTGTGGCGGAGAAACGGAAACTAGCTGTATACAGTGGAGTGATAGAAATGGAGCGATCAACTCTTCTTAGTCTCGCTGATAGATGTTCATCGTGGAATCGTCTAATTCGAATCATTGCATACGCTCGCCGGTTTGTATCACTATTATGTGGCCGATCAAATTCAATATCTAAAGTTTAATCGATTGACGAAATACATCTTGCTCGCATAAATTTGTTTCTTAGCGTTTAGCAAGAAGTATTTGCTGGCACCATAAATTATTTAACCTCAAAGAAGACGTTATCAAAAAAGGATTCACTGAATAAACTTTCTCCTTTCATCGATCACTTAGGCGTTTTAAGGGTTGGCGGAAGAATTCAGAGAGCAAATGTTTCATTTAATATAAAACACCCTGTAATTCTCCCACGCAATCATATTATGGAATAAATTGTTGTAGATATGCACGAAAATTATATGCATGCCGGAGTATCAGTATTATTTGCTATTGTGCGTCAGCACTACTGGATCCTTGGAGCCCGCAATTTCGTACGAGCCGTTGTGTTTAAGTGCAAACGGTGTTTTTTGCTGCGGCGTCAAGCATCAGAGCAGATGATGGCTAACCTACCACAGACGAGAGTGCAACCAACGCGCCCCTTTCTAAACACAGGTTGCGATTTCGCCGGACCTCTTAGCATCAAGATGACAAACTGTAAGCGGCCTAGAATAAGCAAGGCATATGTGTGCCTTTTTATTTGTATGTCAGTCAAGGCTATACACTTGGAGTTAGTAAGTGACCTAAGTTCTGAGGCGTTCGTAGCAGCATTTAGGAGGTTTACAAATCGTCGGGGTAAATGCAGCAATTTGTATACTGACAACGGTACAAATTTTAAGGGAGCTCATTGATTATTGGACGGTATGCGAAAGCTTCTGCGGAAGAAGACAACAAATGCAGACGTGTATGACTCACTGGCTAAAGACGGCACAAAGTGGCATTTTATTCCACCCTCCGCACCTCACTTTGGAGGATTATGGAAGTTCGGAGTACGTTATGTAAAATTTCACCTACGCCGCGTTGTTGGCAGTGCTATTCTGTCATTTGAAAAGATGTACATATACTGTCCTGACACAAATTGAAGCTATAATAAACAGTCGCCCACTTTGCACAATATCTGATACAGATTTAAACCCATTTACTCCTTCTCACTTCCTTATAGGTGAACCACTTACAGCTGTACCTGAACCGAGTAATCTTGAAATTCCATCATCTCGATTAGCTCACTGGAATTTAGTGCAGAACATGGTGAGAGGATTTTGGAAGCAGGGGTCCAACGAATACTTAACGTCGTTACAAGAACGACCAAAATGGACTGCATCTCAGAAGAACTTCGAAGTAGGGAATATTGTCATCATTAAGGAGCCCAATCTTCCACAGTCAAAATGGTTGCTGGGTAAAATAACGGCTGTTCATCCTGGTCACGACAATCGTGTTAGAGTTGTCACAATCAAGACTGGAAAGGGAACTTACAAGAGACCTGTAAACAAAATTGTATTGCTTCCTCTTTGCTGAAACAATGTTTCAGGGGGCCAGTATGATGAGAAACTAATAATGCACATTTCCTTTTGTAGCCTGCAAAACGAAAGAGTGCAAACAGTTAATTTTATATACATATGTACTAACATTAATTTGTCTCTTCAAATTTTTGAGTAGTAAAACAATTCCGGTTTTTACCGGATCTTGTAAAAATCTTGTAAAAATCAGTGCCATGAAACTTCTGTAAAAATGAATTAAGTCTTGTCAGAACCAGCAAATAGTACAGACTTTCATTTCAATATTTAGTGGAATTATTCATCATCACTCGTAAACAACACAAATAGCGCTCGTATGTCAAAACGTTCTGAGTACGTATAACCTCAAAAATTTTCAACTTTGCGATAGAGCTGTCAGTTGCCAGATTGTAACACAAGGGTTGCCAAATCCCGAAACATAACAGGCAACCCTCGTATTTGTCTTGACTCTCCTAATGCAGTTGGACATGTTGATAGAGGAAATTTCACCACAAATCGTCCTTCTTGATTTCTTTTCACATTTTGAACATACTGAGTTTCACATAGTGAATTTTCTGGTGTAGATAACTGCTGCGATGGTTCCGAGATTTCCTCCAGCTGCCAAAATCTTTCCAATATATTATCGGTTGCCTCATCCTCAGAACTAGCCACGCTGCACGTCACTATACTTGGTTGCACACTTCCAACCTTTCCGGCCACAACCCATCCAAAGGCGGTGTTCTGTAACACGGGTAGCTTTCCTGCTAACTGGAACTTTCCTGTCAAAAATAATTCGTGGTAGAGTTCAGCTCCTATCAATGCATCTACCTTATCTGGACTGTAAAATGTAGGGTCTGCTAGAGTTATATTTTTGGGAATAGGCCATGTTGATGTATTTACCTGTGAAGATGGCTGTGTGGAAATTATTTGTGGCAGTACAAATGCCTCAAATGGAGATGAATAATTGCTTGCTAAGAATTGGAGTGTAACATGCACACGTCGGTTAGTTACCTTCGTGGTTCTTCCTATGGTTAGCGACAATTTTTGAATGATTGTCTCAGTGATGAAATTAGCTTCAGAGCCAGAATCAAGAATTGCCCGCCATTCTGTAGATCTTCAATTAGCGACGATAATTTTTATCTTAGCAGTACCGAGTAAAATGTATTGCTGTTTGGAAGCTGACATAAATGTGACTGTGTTGGGCTGCTTGGCTGTTGTTGGTTGGCCAGTGCCTGTATTGTCCAAATGTAGTAAGTTGTTATGTTTTTTATCACACTTGAAGCAGTTTTCAGATGGACAGGAATTAAATTTATTTAATTTAATTTAATTTTAGACAATTGATGCACAAGTTTTGCTTTTTCACTAGGTTGGTCACTAGGTTGGTCCAAAAGCTTCTGCACGAGTACTGATGTTAAAATTCTATTATTATTGTAACGATCTTGAAGCATTTTCCAAGCCGTATTGTAATTAGTCTTGGTAATTGGCAGATGCTTGATTAAACGTTCTGCCTCTCCAGTTACATTTGTTTTGAGATACCACATTTTCTGGATTGTTGCTAGTGGTTTTTTATGAATCAATTCCTGAAATATTTCGAAGAATTGACGCCATTTTAAATAATTTTCATCAAACGGCTGAAGAGTAATTCTTGGAAGCTGAACGTCGTTGTTAATATTAGATATTGAGTTCATCGAGGTCGGCGATTCCTTCGTTTTCCTGGTCAACTTAACAACCTGCTTTCTAATGTCTTCTTCAAGCTTTAAATATTCTTGGTGATCATATCCTTTCTTGATCTCTTGTTGGATTAGCACTGCTTTCCCAAATTTGAAAATTTAATTCCTCGACCTGATGCCAAAGCTGCCGAATATTGCCTAATTTCACTTCGTAATACTCGAGTGATTTATCTTCATTCGCTTTATCAGCCAATAACCGCTTTATTGAAATTGTCATTGCCTGTTGACGATGAATAAGTTTTGCAACATGTGGGTCAGCAGTACTAACTGCTGCTAATAGATGCAGTTGCTTGACCTGATCAGAATATGTGCGTGTTGGTGGGGCAGACGTATTTACCGATGAAGGCTTGAGAAGCTCTGAAGCCATTGGAGTTTCACGTCCTGCCCAATAGTTTGCCTGCGTTGTAAACTCCTCAATATAAGCTCTAGCTAAATCTGGAATTTTGTCATAAAGACCGCTTGAAAAGTACTCGAATTCGAGGGGATTGTCACAGTGTGTCCTGATTGTTGAATTCTGCTGCTCGAATGCTTCATACAGTCTAATTAACTTATCAAGCCTTTCCTGATAATATGCTTGCGACCTCTTGCGTACTGATGAATCCTTCTTGTAGTTGGATATGATTCTTTAAATTTCTTCTCCGAGCTCCGTCTGGTCATTGAAGAGTTCCTCTAAATTTGCCATTGAAATATTGATGGGGAGTGAGACGATGTAATTAACAAACACGATAAGTGCTTAGTGGTTAAAGATCACGTCGGGGTCACCAATGTTTTGTTTATAGACGCAAGATATTACTTGCTTCTCTGTAGGTTGCTGGTGATTGTAAGAAATATCTGGCTCTTAAACCAGCTCTTTCTTTACCAGACTTTGTTTGATGTGTTAGCAGTTGGCACTTTAACCAACTACTAACGGGTGTAGCTGATGGGTTAGCAATCGGCACTTGAACCGATTATTAACAGCTGTGGTTTAATAAAACGCGCGTTCTTTTCGAAATTTAAAAAGACACTGAATTTATTGATCATGTTTTGAACTTATAAAGGAAATTACATTAAACGCTTAATCAATAAAGTAAGTATAAAAAAGAGTGCATGAAACAGTGACAAAAAAGAGTGCATGAAAAAGTGACAAAAAAGGTGGAAGCAGTTTCAGTTTCAGAACTGTTCAAATGCGGAAGTGCAAGTCAGCACGTTTGAGTTTGTAGCCTTCGCGTGCTGCTTGCAGCGCTGCCAGACCGTCAGCGAGACACCGAATTTTTCCCCAACGCTGAACTTCTCTTCGCGGGTAAACCTCCAATTGGAGGTGTCTCCCCCACAGATGTTCTGCCTTGCGAGCTTTCTGAGGATGATATCCTTGGTCCACGTAGTGGTGTGTACCAGGATTGTCAATTTCCTGTCATCCTTCAAAGTGTACAAGTTATCCAGACTTAGTTTGGCCCCTCGCCTGAGGACCTTAAACTTATCAGAAGACTTAAACAGCCAGGCTTTGGATAGCAGATTCTTACACCTAGCGATGAATCATTATATGGAATGGAATCATTATATTATGTCAAATGGTATACCAGTGGGTGGACCACGTCAATTTTTTAGAGTATATTTTATTCTAAGACGGTGGACTCGGAAATAAAATTTTAGCTTCAAATTCCATCTAAAAGCTGAGAAATTGAGCTACAAGCACGGATGAATGCATATTTTAAAAAGTAGGCGTGGCACTGGTCCGATTTTCCATTTCCATATTCAATACCATACAGCCAATGATAACAAAGAATATTCGTTCCAAATTTCATGACGATACCTCCAATCGTTCTCCTGGAAACCCGATTTCCACAGACGGACGGACGGAGAGGGCTAAATCGAATAGAGGTTATTCTGAGCCAGAATGTATATACTTTTTTATACCTGCCATGTCTATTCTTTAATGCGTTACAAACGGAAGAACAAAGTGAATATACCCTCATCCCTTCGGGTGTAGCAGAGGCGTAGCGAACATAACTTGCGCCCGGGGCACGACACTTTATTGGCGCCGCACAGTGGTCCAGAATAGAAATTCATCGGCCAAAAATCTGTAACTTTTGAACGGATAGGAATTTTTGAATGCGGTTTTTTGCAATCGACAGAGAAATGTTGAAATATCTTTGCACTGGAACCGAGATCTATGTAGATATCTCAGGGTCAGAGCCGTAGGGCTCCAAAGTCGAAAAATATTTTAATTTTTTTAAATTTTGGCAAAAAAACGTATTCAAAAGTAAATTCTTGAAACTTTTTTGTACTTATCTATAAATTGGATATATTCGTAATGGCTGTGAAGTTTCAAGTGCATCCGTTGAGTTTTTCATAACTTTTTGGCCCCCTGAAAAGGGGTCTATTTTTGGATGCTTTGAAACTAAATATCTCCGCCATTTTTAAAAATTTAGATTTCCGGTTTTTTTTATTATATTATATGGGGTAAGAGTTTAAAAAAAATGGGAAAAAAAATTTATATATATTTTGAAAAAAAAATTTTTTTTTTAAAAAAACCACGAAAAATTAAAAAAATTATAGCCCAACAGTCGACAACAAAAAAAAAATTACATTTTTCTGATAGCCTTTGAGATAACCTTTAATCGTATACCCGGTTTTGTACCCGGCAGACCACGGCCCTAGGCGCTGGAGCCCTCTAAATGGTCTACATTTTTTCTTTTAAAAAAACAACGAAAAATTAAAAAAATTCTGGTCGACAACAAAAAAAATTAGATTTTTCTAATAGCCTTTGAGATAACCTTTCATCCTATACCCAGTTTTATACCTGGCAAACCACGGCCTTAGGCGCTGGAGCCCTCCAAATGTAGAATTTTCAAAAAAAGGGTACTTCAGACACTAAATGCATAAGTATTTCTTTTTTTAACCCTAATTTTTTTATTTTATATACTCCTGAATATTACCTGTTTAAAAGTACCTGCTTCAAGGCCAAAAACGAAAATAATAAAATACCTGCGAGGTCAATGTTGCGGTTTCTACGCCTGAATATTACCTGTTAAAAAGTTCCAGCTTCAAGGCGAGAGACGAAAAGAATAAAATACCTGAAGGTCAAAGTTGCGGTTAATTACAATTTTCTTCAAAAATTCCAATTCTTTATATGTATTTTTTTTATATAAATATTAAACATTTGAAAGATTTTTGGCATTATCAAACCAAGCGTCTTTCAGCCATGGAGTCATACAGCTACAAAGAATTATCAGATGTATGTATATTTTAAAAACAGAAGCGCACAAGATATAGCAAAAAAATTCAGGAACAAATTTTAGCACAAATAAACTCGTTTGTGTCCATTTTGTCTAGACACTACAAGTCTTCCTACTTCAACAAAAATAAAGTGTATGCTAGTTTAAAGGAGTGGATGGAAGGCGAACTCTGTATCATTTATCAGGCAGATAGCAACGAAGGACGTGGAAGGCCAACTAAAGAGTTTGAAGAGAGCAGTAAAAGATCCCAGAGACGGAAACTAAAAGATCTTAATGAAAGTTTGGAATATGAAGACGCTAAACGCAGTTTAGTACACTCGTTGCATTCAGAGCGGAAATATCGGAAAGCCGAAATCATCGAAAAAGTTCTTAATGCGAGCCCTTTAAGGACAAAAATTATAAAATTATATAATGAATTGTACCCATGGCGAAATATGTCACCAACAGTCCACAAAACTCTGTTTCATGGAGAAAGCATTATTCAACACCATTTATTGCCAATAGGAGATTTATCATAAGAAGCTCAAGAAAAAAGAAATAAAGATTATAGATTCTTTAGGGAACATAACACTAGAAAATGTAGTAGAGAAGCAACAAATGAAGACCTTTTTGGAATTTTATTAGCCACATCGGATCCATATATTTCCAGCATCCGGTATGTGTGGACTACAAAAAACCCAGATATAAGTCCATAAGCCAAATTGTTACTATTAAATATTAATGAAAATTCGGAAAGAGAAAAATATTTACAATCTGTTTTTACAAAAATTGTATAATACTCGTATATAAAAATTGTAATTAACCGCAAGATTGACCTCGCAGGTATTTTATTATTTTCGTTTTTGGCCTTGAAGCAGGTACTTTTAAACAGGTAATATTCAGGAGTATATAAAGAAAAAAAATTAGGGTTAAAAAAAGAAATACTTATGCATTTAGTGTCTAGTACCCTTTTTTTGAAAATTCTACATTTGGAGGGCTCCAGCGCCTAAGGCCGTGGTTTGCCAGGTATAAAACTGGGTATAGGATGAAAGGTTATCTCAAATGCTATTAGAAAAATCTAATTTTTTTTGTTGTCGACCAGAATTTTTTTAATTTTTCGTTGTTTTTTTAAAAGAAAAAATGTAGACCATTTAGAGGGCTCCAGCGCCTAGGGCCGTGGTCTGCCGGGTACAAAACCGGGTATACGATTAAAGGTTATCTCAAAGGCTATCAGAAAAATGTAATTTTTTTTTGTTGTCGTGTGTTGGGCTATAATTTTTTTAATTTTCCGTGGTTTTTTTAAAAAAAAAATTTTTTTTTCAAAATATATATAAATTTTTTTCCCCATTTTTTTTAAACTCTTACCCCATATAATATAATAAAAAAAACCGGAAATCTAAATTTTTAAAAATGGCGGAGATATTTAGTTTCAAAGCATCCAAAAATAGACCCCTTTTCAGGGGGCCAAAAAGTTATGAAAAACTCAACGGATGCACTTGAAACTTCACAGCCATTACGAATATATCCTCAATTTATAGATAAGTACAAAAAAGTTTCAAGAATTTACTTTTGAATACGTTTTTTTGCCAAAATTTAAAAAAATTAAAATATTTTTCGACTTTGGAGCCCTACGGCTCTGACCCTGAGACATCTACATAGATCTCGGTGCCAGTGCAAAGATATATTAACATTTCTCTGTCGATTGCAAAAAACCGCATTCAAAAATTCCTATCCGTTCAAAAGTTACAGATTTTTGGCCGATGAATTTCTATTCTGGACCACTGTGCGCCGCCTCTAGAAACACATATAGTGATATATACAATATACTCGCTATATACTTCGGGTAAAATAGAGAAACACATGCTCAGGTTAGGTTTTAAATTTGAAACAAGAAATCTAGTTAGAAAATCTAGTTGAAATCGGAGGTGTGTTTAAATCTAGGATTGAATTCGGAGATGTGCCTGTGTCAGTGAAAAAATATGACATACTATCATCTAGACTAAGTAAAAACCGCTAATTTTTTCCAGGCATTGACATGGTCTAAATATAATTTAACTTTTTATTATATTAATTAGAATATTAGTTTTGAACAACACAATACCTCGGCCTGGCCAAGCTCAGTGTAAATTAACCAGTGTAATATTTATTTTATTACTTTAAATATTAAGTTTTACAAATTCGTCTATAAGGCAGCCATCTGAATAGATGGCGTAAGCTTTCAGAAGGACAGAATAGAAGGAGGGCGATTAACCCGAGAGGCCAACTTCACCAAAAAGAGGTGGTGAGAAAGCGCAAGAGTTCAGAGTAGCCAACTTCACCTCTAAGGCGCAGTGGGGGCAAAAAGCATGTGTTAACTCCTCCCTTCCTTGGAGAGAGACGTCCTCGGATCTTCAAGTAGAGCCCCAGTATAATGGCTTAGTTTGTTTGCTGTTGTGACATTTACGATCGATAATATTCTGGCTCTAGATCCGCTGATGATGAAAACCATAATTTAAGCTGGCTTTTCTCGTAAAAGTATTTACAGCGTGTTTTGGTGATTTGCCGACGTTATTGTTGCGGTACGACCAAACCTGGGTATTCTTGTGTGTGTTTTATGTATGCGTGTGGTCATTGTGTGCCCTTGGTGTCTAGTGTGTAAGTTCTGTGAGTTTGAGCGTTTCTGAATGGTGTGTGCTTCTTGCTGTGTATGTGAGAGTGTTCTTGGTGTTCTAGGTGACTGCGTGTGTGTCTGGGTATGAATGGCTGTATGAATGTTTTGGTTGCTTCTTGTGGTGAATGCGTGTATTGGAATAAATGGTCGTATGGATGTTGCTGTCGTATGCGTGCTGTGCGTGTTTGTGTATCCGTCGGCTGTAGCTAGGTTGCGCCAAGTATGCCTCAATTTGCTGCACTGCCGGTGATACCTGGGGTCACCAGTCCTCGAGTACATGGACTCACTGGTAGTAACTTTGGTTACGAAGTCTGACCGGAGGCTTTCCGGTACCACGGGTGCCGAGGAGAACTGGAGTTGGTCTCAACGCTCCACCTCGGCATTATAGACCTTTGGGTTTTTGTTGGGGGTACGATTGGGCTTTTGCCTTGAACCTTGGGTGCCGCTCCCCGATTGAGCGGAAGAGGTTGGGATTGGCCTCGCTCCCTGCAGTGAGGAATTTCGCGACCATGTGCGCGAACTTCAGACTGCCTCCATCACGTGTAAAAGGGGCTGCCCCTACTAGGCCCTGCTCGCACGTTTGTTCCAATCTCCTATCGTACTTTTTTCGTAACGGCAACCAGTCCGGAGCTATAAAGGAGCTCAACTGGTAGTAGTTTTGACTACGAGGTCTGACCAGAGGCTTCTTTTCTGGTACCACGGGATGTCAGTAGCCCCCGGATTGTATCCGAGCTGACATGCGGTAGGCCCCCTTGTGGGAGTGTCGTGGTGGCTGTGGTTAAAACCCAAACGTACGCGGGGAGAGCCTGGCTCGATGTGGAGTTGCATTGCAACCGGGTGCCGTGACCCATAGAACGGCAGAGGTATTAGATAGGCCTCGACCCTCAACCAAAGGGCAAGTCATGCCCTTTATGTATGACTTCAAATTGGCACCTGTTGGTTGAATGGATGGGAGATGGGTGCATGGAGTGCATATGTTCTGCATGTGCACTCTCTGTATCTTGATTCCCATTTGTTTTGCTGATTGGGGCGGTGGTCGGCGCTTAATCCGACTCCAGTGTGATGGCACACCGTGGGTTTAAGCCTTTTTAAGGCAGGCACCCACGTTAAGCACCAGAGAGATCTGTACGACCAAACCATCATCGATCACTCTTTCCTGGTTCATCTGCCGAAATATCATCGTTGCGCAAAAATATCAATTGTGCGAGTTGTGGTACCCAATCTTGTTCAGAGCCGCATAGTTAATCTCAGGCAGTTAATTAACGAATAGATATTATCTCTTAAGGCACGTTGTCGTCTTGTCATGGATGGCTTCTTACATTTTTACTTAAGACTAAGAGAACTTAATTTAGAAAATTGCATTTATGCTTTTAACATAATGACTTAAAACTAATATCCAATTAAATAACATAAAATTGTTAAAAGACTCGTTTCTTACTAAAAAAAGAGTTTTGAAATAGATGGGTATTTCAATTTTATCATTATTCAAATCAGATTCAATAATTTCAGCTGTGCTAGAGTGATAAGTAATTAATGATTTCCAAAAAGAATTTTATAAGGACTGCTCGATGTGACTCCTGCATCTTGAAAATTTTTATTTACTGCGCCGTAAGGTTACTAATTTATTCTCGAAGTTCAGAGTTCAGAGTCCGACGCTTCGAAAACCCCTATGGTGGCTGATTCCTAAATTACTTCCTTAAAAACAACACACTAACTGAACTTCAGGTTATCATTAGAATGGACTAACACTATATTAAATATTGGCAGAATTCTATTTCATTGTTAACGAAGATTATCTTTGTGAACTATTCTTCCATTTATTTTAACTGTGGAGCCCAAGTCCTCTTGAACCACTCCTTCGACATGCAATGGAAGTAATTTGTTTCCCAAACGTCGGTTTGACCTAATAAACACTCTTTCGCCAACCACAAAAATTCGTGCAGACCTATTTTTGTTATGATTTTTTAGGGTCGTTTCCTGTGCCTGCCTTACCCTGTTTTGGGTTTCCTCAGTATCTGATTTCTGGTATGAGTGAAAGGCGTCTATTGGTCTTTTTTTAGTAATAGAATGGATACTCTTAATTTATTCAATCGTTGCTAACAACAGGAGGTGCATTGTGTCTTCAATTCCTTTCTCCAATTTTAGACATCTAGCCATTTCTGCGAGGGTGCTATGAAATCTTTCCACGTGTCCGTTTGACGTGCTATGCAAAGGAGGGGAATTTATTATTTCAGCATTAAAATGGTTTTTTAAGCAAGATTTATAATGATAAATGAATTTAGCGATTTTTCGTTGTCGCAGAAAATTATTTTCGTTTCTGGAATAGATTCATTAATTGCAAAATACACGGTTTTACATCAATTATTGTACGTGATGCTATCGGCTGTACAATTGCGAATTTTGATAACTTGTCAATGCAAGTCAGAAAATATGCCCCATTAGTCGAAAATATATCTAAATGGAGGATTTCCCCCGGATAGGTTGGAATGGGAGTCCTTTCAATAGGATGTTTTACTGGGTGTCTATTATACTTGCCCTTTGCACAAATTCTGCAATTTTTTGCTACTTCCCTTGCGTTCTTCTCCATTCGCGGAAAAAAATAGTCATTCAATATTTGTTTAACGTTTTATTGTGAAGCGCGATGAGCCCTATTATGCTCCTGGTTTATAATTTCCAACTATTCATTAGGGTTAAACACGTCTATCACAAATTTTCTTGTGTGACGAAATGTGGTATTGGGGAACATACTCACTAACTGGTGCTGGATCTGCGCTAGCAAGGGTAGTTCACAATGTATACCGTTTACTACATCCGATTTTACTGCTTCCCTCAACATTTTAAACAAAGTTTCCTTTCAGAAAAAATAAGGAAGTGACAAAGCTTGTTTCCGAAAACAATGAACGTCCTTTTAGACGAGACGAGACGATTTTAGAACCAGGTTCTAAAATGATTTGGTTTCTGTAGACGTTAATGGGTCTTTGAACAGTTTCAATTGTGTAAGTAAGCGACTCCTCGCTATGAATAGTGGCTGCAAGCGAATCGGCTTCGGGATCCAAAGAGTTTATAAATTGCCTAGACAAAGCATCAGCTACTAAATTTTCCTTGCCTGGTTTATAGGGAAGCTTAGCATTATAACCTTCAATAAAAGCTTTCCATCTTTTAATCTTTGGATTATGGTTTTAGTCGGAAACCGCAAAGGTTAAAGGTTGGTGGTCGGTATAAATGTTCAAGTCTTTTACGCCGTACAAATAATGGGTCAGGCTCTTCAAAGCCCACACAATGGCTAAAAGCTCTCGCTCATTGGTGGCGAAATGTTCTTCTTTGGAGTTCAATGTCCTTGAAATCATTGTAATCGGCCTTCCATCTTGAGATAAGACCGCACCCAGAGCATAAGAAGATGGATGCTACAACTTCTAACAAGCTATTAGAATATATGTGCTGTAAGGTAATTTTTCGTTTGGGTTTGCAAAAACCCCAGAAACACGTTTTATCATATTAAGAAAAGGTTCCTTTACAGCCAAAGCACATTGCGGCAGCGGCAGCAACAGCAACAGCAAATTATATAGAGGCTTATGGGTGCTGCCGCTGCCCTGAAAAATAGATTCTATTACGGCAGCAAGCAAAACTCTCTTTTTTCCACTCTCTTTTTCACTCAGTGTTGCCAATTTTCACTGAAAATCCGACAAATTGTATTGAAAAATATACGGAGAGTAAGCTCTCTTTCAAGACGAGAGAATGGGATACAGAATACAAAAACAAATAGCCGACTTGCTGTCGCTGCTCTAATGTACTTTGCTGAGCAGCGAGAGAGAGTTGCTGTTGCTGCCGCTGCCGCAATGTGTTTTGGCTGTTATAGTTTGCGGGACTGACTCAGTTTTGAGCGGAAGATGACTGACATCTTGGCTTTTTAAGAAATAAATCGTTTCTTTCCCAGAATCATATTCTATAAAATTTTCTTTTAGATTAATATTAGCATTAACTTTACATATTTAGTAGATCTAGGCCTACAATTGCATGAAACACAGTTAGGTCCGATAAAATAAAAAAATCTGAAACTACACCAAATAAGTGTACACTTCCAAGTGTTTAATTGTGTTTAATTTAAACACTTCTAAGTGTTTAATAATTAACTGAGGCAATTACAAGATCAATGTGTTTGTTTGTCCGCAAAGCCCGAGCTACTACCGGCTTTGCGGACAAACAAACACATTGATCTTGTAATTGCCTCAATTTTCCCTCAAACTGTGATCTCTATAATTCGAGTGCAGCCGTAATTGAGGCATTTACCAGCTGTGTAAGCTGTGCTTCATTCATTTTCGCTCAAATTATTCAACTCGTTCATACATACGAATAAACTTGTCGTATTAATCACTTAGCACAAGTGAAATATTAGTTTAACTTTATAGCAAATAAACAAATTTTATAAAAAACAAATTTTCACTTCAATAACGAGTCAATCAACTTACAATAATTTCATCATAAAATTCTTTGTCGAGCTCCTCGTTGTTGTTGGTACGGCATCTCCCGTTGGTAACGGCCCTTTGGTTCTCGAGTCTCGTTTTTGCAACTTGTTTCGAATTGCGTTGTAAATTGACTGTTCACGACTTCTTTTAAAGTTGACTGTTGATTTCTTTTAAAGTTGACTGTTGATTACTTCTAAAGTTGACTGTTGATTTCTTCCAGTAACTATTTTGTTATTTATTACATTAGGCGCCAATTAACCAGTGTAATATTTATTTTATTACTTTTAATATTAAGTTTTACAAATTCGTCTATAAGGCAGCCATCTGAATAGAATGGCGTAAGCTTCCAGAAGGACAGAATAGAAGGAGGGCAATTACCCCAGAGGCCAACTTCACCAAAAAGAGGTGGTGAGAAAGCGCAAGAGTTCAGAGTAGCCAACTTCACCTCCAAGGCGCAGTGGGGGCAAAAAGCATGTGTTAACTTGTATACCCGCAACTGTCAGTTCACAACTGTGAAGATATAAAGCGGGCCGATAACGCCCACTTTCATTATAGTATAGAAAGCTTGTTTGGTATTGAAAGCGCCTACTTTTTATAGAAAATATTCACTCATCCGTGCTTATAGCTCAATTTCTTAGCTTGTAAACCGAATTTTCAGCTAAAATTGTATTTCCGAGTTCACCATCTTAGACTAAAATATATTCTCAAAAGTAAGCGTAGATGAGTTAATAGATCAAAATTTACTTCCTGTAAATTAAAAGATTCGGCTTCAGCTTCAGCATCGGAAAATAGCGCTCTTATTTGTTTTATTTATTACACTCTCTTCTGTGTTCGACATGTGAACACACCTGAGTGTATATACCAATCGCTCCTTTTGTTGTTGTTAGAAATAAATAAAGCTAACAAGGTTTTGTCAATGCTGTACTTTTTTTGCTTTAACAAGATGATAATGCGAATTCCTTTTGAATTTATGTGGACAATTCTTAATAAAATGCCTAACTTGTTTACACCCATGATATTTGAAATTTTTTACTTTTATTTTTGGTTTTCAAATTAGTACAGTCTATTCAACCTTAATATTGCTATCGAATTTCGCATCTTGTAGAAGTAAATTTTTAACTATGTCGACAGTAAATTCTGTCTTGAAATTTTCCACTGCTAAAACTAGCGACCGAAAATGTTCTGGTAAACTAGCCAGTTATGTGATCGTCCATGTAACACTGCTTGTTGTACCTTTATAGATGTCATAATTATTGCATTAACATATTTCTGCATGAATGTCATAATTATTGCATTAACATATTTCTGCATGGTGCTAAAATCGGAAAACTTTGTCTGAACTAGTAGTTTTAATAATTTAACTTCTCTTTGTCCTCGCACTCCGACAATATCGCATCCCAAGCCTCTTTTGATGATGTTGCTTTAGCAATGTGACAAAAATTGGTCGGATCAACCACTGATGTAATTTCAGCCAGTGCGCGCTCATCATTTTACTTCTCCTTTTCTGTGGAAGCTGCACCTATGCCTTTACTTACAATTTTCAACCAAGTAAGATTGGACATGCCTTTTCCATACGTCGTAATTTTTACGGCCGCGGAATTTCTCAAATAAGAATGCAAATGGTTAGACGCCATTTAAAACCCCGAACACGAAAAAATTTTCCCCAAAACAAATGATAGGATTGAATAATTATAATAATTATACATATACATATATTTTTTTTACGGAAAAAACGAGTTATCAATACAAGCCTGGGCCCATAACCTGTTAAAGTTTAAATGAAGCGCACACAGTGAGGTCGTACAAGCAACTGATTTAATATACGCAATGCAATTTAGTATAAGTATATATACATATATAAGCGAAACAATTTTTACCAAATAAATTGATGTAAAATACGATAATGCGTTCTATGCAGAAAAAAATACTCAAAATTTAAAATCTGTATTTAAAATAGTAGTTAAAAAGGTTTGGTAACGAAATCCCGAAAGACAAAATCCCGAACGACAAAATCCCGAACGACAAAATCCCGAACGACAAAATCCCGAAATGACAAAATCCCGAAACGACAAAATCCCGAAATAACAAAATCCCGAAATTACAAAACTAGTTTTTCGGTATTCTCCATCTTCTTGAACATTTTAAAACCACTAGCAAACTTCAATTTAGCCACAAAATTTCTTTTAAAAAAACATTAAAAAAATTTTAGCAGAGCCCTCTCGGTAATATGAGGTTTTTCGCATACAGGTTTTTCCGCGTATTGGCAGCCTTCGGCTGCGGCAGGGATCATAACCCTCAATCAGCAGAATCCTCACGGTCATGTGAAGTTTTTTGCATACAGGTTTTTCCGCGTATTGACGGCCTTCGGCCGCGGCAGGGATCATAACCCTCAATCAGCAGAATCCTCACGATCATGTGAAGTTTTTTGCATACAGGTTTTTCCGCGTATTGACGGCCTTCGGCCGCGGCAGGGATCATAACCCTCAATCAGCAGAATCCTCACGGTCATGTGAAGTTTTTTGCATACAGGTTTTTTCGCGTATTGACGGCCTTCGGCCGCGGCAGGGATCGTAACCCTCAATCAGTAGAATCCTCACGGTCATGTGAAGTTTTTTGCATACAGGTTTTTTTGCGTATTGGCGGCCTTCGGCCGCAGCAGGGATCATAACCCTCAATCAGCAGAATCCTCACGGTCATGTGAAGTTTTTTATATATTGTAGATTATAACCTTCACACAACAAAATTTTCTCGATATTACAACTTTGCTTTTCTGCCATTGTAAAAAAAGGCAAGTAGGCGCGTACTTCGAATTGGAAAAAATTGTGACTTAAATGTCATTTCTTTATTAATTAAAAATTTAATTTCGTGATTTTCGGGATTTCTCATTTCGGAATTAAAAATTTTTCGGGATTTTGTCGTTTCGGGATTTTGTCGCATCGGGATTTTGTCGTTTCGGGATTTTAAAATTTTTCGGGATTTTGTCGTTTCGGGATTTTGTAATTCGGGATCTTGACTGTCTCCCGTTAAAAAACGTTATGTGTAACAATTTTTCTAAGAAAAATACATATAAATTGTTAAAAACTGCTGTCTAGAGACATTTGTTTTTGCCAACGCTTCAAAATTTAGTAAAAATGTGACACCGCATTATCTCTATATATAAAAACTAGCTGTTGCCCGCAACTTCGTTCGCGTGAAATAGTGCTTGTGCTAACTTAGTTTTATGATATATGAACACATCACAGTCGTTCGCTTGCATACATACAACCCCTACATACCGTTATAGGGTTGCCTTGACCCAAGAGATACTTCTTTCTTGTTTGTGTCTTACCACGATATAAATTCATTTGTTATTGACATCTATTCTGTCCAGCACAATGTTTACTAAATTTAAAATTGAGATTGAATTCCCCTACAATCCTTCATCTCCTATTTAGAGGTCGACTTTTTATAAAATAGGTACCCTATGTCCCTCGTCAGGGTTCCAGCTATCTCCACACCAAATTTCACCAAAATCGGTGCAGCGGTTTAGCCGTGAAAAGGTAACAGACAGACAGGCTTACTTTCGCATTTATAATATTAAGTATAGATGAAAGTCCTGACTGACTCATCAACGCCCAAGCTAAACGCTTGGACCTAGAAAGCTGAAATTCTGCAAAGACGTTTCCTTTATGATGTATACAAACACTAAGAACGTATATTTCGAAATTCAACCCCTAAGGTGGTGAAAAGGGGTTGCAAAGTTTGTATGAGGAATATTTTATTTGTGGTCAGATTTGCTTGAAACTTGGTCTTAATACTCCTTGGTTTAATTAATCAAATACATATTTCGGCATTTTTCAAAATCCAACCCCTGAAGGGGTGAAAACGTGTTCCAACGTTTGTATGAGGAATATTTCATTTGAGGTCGGAAGCAACATACGCTTTCTATTTTAACCATTTAACCAGAATGAGCCACAGCAACGCGGGGACTGGTACATCTAGTCATTGAATAAATTTGTAGCGCGCATAGCCTCTACCTTATTAGGGTGTTGCTTCTCAATGTACAAAGCAACACTTTCCCATGCTTTCAGCATTATTCTTATTTCGCCAGAAGATTGTTGCTCTGTTGTTACCTCCTCCTCATCCACACCTTCTTGCTGTGAAGCACAATGTAACTCCATAAGCTCTTTAGTGGTCATGGCATGATTAAACATTAAACATGGATAAGATTAATAACCAATGAATCCACAAAAAATCACAAATAATGTTTCCTTAAAACAAGTTTAGGAAAAATGTGTGATCACACGCGACACTAATATGCTAGCGCAAAGTTCCAAACAGACTGATGTAGCAATGGCACCAAAATTTCCATCGCACAATTCGGGGATTCCCCTATCCATATCACTTGTTATGCGAAACTTCGCTCGTTAAGCGAGTAATTTTTTTTACAATTCATATTGCTCGTTATGCGAATTACTCGTTTTGCGAGGTGCTCGTTAAGCGAGGTTCCACTGTATATTTATCAATAATCAAAATTCCAAAATTACTTAGAAAAACAAACATTTTGGTGGAGAAATGGTGTGATTATCTTCACAGTGAAGGATATCCAAAAGTAATTCTTCCACATTTGTAAGTTTAATTGGCACGTTGCCGGTTCGTGGGCGTGTCACGCCCATTTGCTGTGAGAAAACTTTCTCCCGTAATCGTGATTTCTACAGACAGATAGACGGACGGACATGGCTATATCGACTCAGAAGGTGATTTTGAGCCAGAATATACATATATACTTTTCTATACCTGCCACGCCTCCTTTAATGGGTTACAAGCGGAAGCACAAAGTACACTCATCCCTTCGGGTGTAGGGTATAAAAATAACAAATTGGAAGGCTTGTACAATCTATTTCCTTACCTTTACCTTTACCTTTTACCTTATTACTTGCTCAGTGGTATAATTAACCCCCGTCTCCCTTAACCACACATCGCACATAGCATCTGTCGCTTTCTTTTTTTTAAATTTTATTGAGGGTACCTGAGATTTATCCAGTAATACCCTCGCTGTAGAACCTAAGAGCCGAACAAATTTGGCATCCAAGTCGGATTTGCAGCGCTTCGGTTGTGGTGGCGTATCCTCCAAGTCTTCCGCAAATAACATATAAAAAAACAAAAGGTAGATACATATGTACATATGAAGTGTAATGTAAACTTACCATAGTTCGTTTCCTCTATTGTAAACTCTAGTTTCCATTTATAATTTAAACATTTTCAAACTATGTGTGTAGTTTTTGTAACTGAATTATTTTTATACCTGACGTTTTGTCATTGAGTTAAGCAAATGCTCAATTCGAAATTTCGAAGTTACTTGAGCAAAGTAAAAGGTTATTCATACCAATTTGACCCATTTGATGTTTTTGACTTTCGAGCACTTGCTTATATTTATTAAACTTTTTATTAAACTTAATAAAAATTGAGTTTTCTCAAAACTTAAGCAATTGCTACAAAAATTTGTATTTTGAAGCATTTGCTCCTTTCCGTATGCGAAACAAATATTTTGAAGTTTTTATATTTTCGAAAAAAGCTTTTTCTCAATTCAGTATGAACAAAACCTTCATAATTAAGATATTAATTAAAAAAATTTAAGCATTCTACTGAGAAGACATATACAGAACTTTTCAATAACATACATATTTACGTTATTTGTATGTTCTTTTTTTCTTAATTTGAATAGTTTTTAGTACTAGTTTTTACACTTAAATTTTGATTATTTAAAAATTTTACCGCAGGTTTGATATTTTAATAGAATAATTACAATATTTACAAATTTGAGACACATTAAGAGGTTAAAATGTACGTCCCTTTCAAGTCTCTTTCTCTCTTGTTTTTCATAATTAAAATATTAGGATCTAGCTTTCTTTTAGGTTTATTTCAAATATGTTTTGAAAATAGTTCTTATTAAAATATTTGGGTCTATTTTGGCCAATCTTTTATATAAAAGATCCGTTATTCTGTTATGTTCTGTTATATTCTGTTATAATAACAGAATAAAACACAGATTTTTGTATCAGTTATGATAACAGTTCGTGTAAAATGTCATGTTTTCAATTCCAAAAATATCAGATTTTTAACGAGCGACGATTTTTTTTTTTTTTTTTTAGTTGCCGACGATTCGACACAGAACGTCGTAATTTGAATTAGACTTTATCATCAGAAGTGGGATCGTTCCTCGTTTTTTATATTTTCTTTTTAATTTGAACCAAAGAAAAATATAAGTAAATTAATAGTTCATTAATTGGTTAATTGGTTAGCTCCGCAGTTTTTTTTTCTCTACTTTTCGTGAATTTGTTATTGATTTGATAAGTGCGGAATTCGGACACATTACAATTTTGATGCTCACAACTTTCCACAAGATGGCGGAAAATTCTTCAAATAGCACTACGGCTCTTGATGACTCTGGTGGAAATAAATCTCAACAAAAGGAAGCAACCGAATAAACTTGAGCATATTTTAAATAAATATTCAGAACAAATTATTTCGGGTTTTCCCATAATTACAGTAAAAACTGGTTCATTGAATATTCGCTTATCAAAGGAAGCTAATATTTATTACAGACCGTACCGAATGGCACAATCTGAAAGAAAAATCGTGGCTGACATTATTTCAGAACTCAAAAAAAAACACGGTATAGTACGTGATAGTGAGTCACCTTTCGCTAGTCTGGTGATATTGGTCAAAAAGAAAAATGGCCAAAATCGACTATGCGTAGATTACCGCGCGCTAAATAAAATTACTATCAAAGATCGTTACCCTTTACCACGTATCGATGACCAGCTAGATAAGCTGATGGGCAACGCAATTTTTTCATCGCTCGATATGGCATCAGGATTTCATCAGATACCCATCGCAGAAGATTCAATAGAAAAAACTGCTTTCATCACGCCTGATGGACATTATGAATATTTACGCATGCCTTTTGGACTTGCTAACGCTTCTGCTGTGTTCCAACGTGCCATAAATGTTGCTTTAGGTAAACTAAAAGATACTACGGCATTAGTATATTTGGACGATGTACTAATAGCAACGAAAACCATAGAAGAAGGGTTGAAGAATCTTGATTTAGTAATTGAAGTGCTTGTATAGTGTGGTTTTTCACTCAATTTACAAAAATGCAAGTTCCTACAAACATCTATAGAATATTTGGGCAGAGAAATCACTGCTAATGGGATTCAACCTAGCAAATCAAAAGTTGACGCGTTAGTAAAATCACCAATACCAACATCAGTTAAGCAAGTAAGACAGTTTATGGGTCTAGCAAATTACTTCCGCAGAATGATGTGAAATTTCAATGGTCTGATGAGTGCGAGTCAGTCAGGCAACATATTATCTCAACATTGACTTCACGTCCCGTTTTAATCTTATTTAATCCTGATTTAGATACTGAATTGCACACTGACGCAAGTGCCCTAGGTTATGGAGCTATTCTATTTCAACGACTGAATGGTCAATTACGTGTAGTGTCATATTATGGTCAAGCGTAAGACTGCCTCTGAACCATGAAATTTTTTTTAGTTAGTTGGAACAAGCTTAATATTGCCTCTGAGTCCAGAAATGATTGATATGGTCAAGCGTAAGACTGCCTCTGAACCATGAAATTTTTTTTTAGTTAGTTGGAACAAGCCTAATATTGCCTCTGAGTCCAGAAATAATTGATATGGTCAAGCGTAAGACTGCCTCTGAACCATGAAATTTTTTTTAGTGAGTTGGAACAAGCTTAATATTGCCTCTGAGTCCAGAAATGATTGATATGGTCAAGCGTAAGACTGCCTCTGAACCATGAAATTTTTTTTTAGTTAGTTGGAACAAGCTTAATATTGCCTCTGAGTCCAGAAATGATTGATATGGTCAAGCGTAAGACTGCCTCTGAACCATGAAATTTTTTTTTTAGTTAGTTGGAACAAGCTTAATATTGTCTCTGAGTTCAGAAATGATTGATATGGTCAAGCGTAAGACTGCCTCTGAACCATGAAATTTTTTTTTAGTTAGTTGGAACAAGCTTAATATTGCCTCCGATATAGTTGTTATATACCACTTTAAGGTTGTCTGTGAACCATAACGGTTATTGATTGTACATTACACAGCATCATCATGAATAATCTCTTCCTGTTACCATAATGACTGCTTGTACTATAATATCACGATTAAGTTAGAATGATGTGGTAGTATTTGATTGTTAAAAGTCATTGTGGAACCTTGAATTGTCTGGGAAAATTAATAGTTTACTGACAAATCACGTTCAATATTTTATTAGAAACTAAACTTGATTGATAACAGGGTTTAAGTAATATACTGTATTACGATGACTCATCGAGGACGATGAGATTTGCAGGATGGCCGTGTTAGAGTGTAAATACACCATACCGAATACTTGAACCAGTTCATACCATATTAGTAACAGTCTCACCAACCATAGTAAATACTACTGTGAATACCATTATGTTATAGTGAATGTTGTGACGACCAAAGTTTTTGGCAAAAATTTTGGCGCACAACACAACATACACTCTTTGACTAACGCATGTACATATGTAAATAACGCAAACAACAATATACAACAACAACGTAAATAAAAATAAAAAAAACTGGTTTCTTAATTGGCATGTTGTTATTTATTAGAAGATCAAAGCAGCAGAGAACAAACGCTGTCGGCGAGGAAAAATAACGGTAGACACTCGACGAGGAAAAACACTCAAAGCAAAGTTCTATGAAAAGAGCTTTTGATGAGTTGATTTAAGGTCCCGTTATAATGTTTTAAAAGAGTCGCACACCAAAAAATTGTCCTCTTTTGGAACAAACCAGGTAAGGCTCTTCAACATTATTTCCTAAATATTAACATTCTCCTCAATCCTTTCCTTTCACACCACTGACTCTATCGTTTAATACATGGGTCAGTTATCCTTTCACCACTGACTCTATCGTTTAATACATGGGTCAGTTATCCTTTCACCACTGACTCTATCGTTCAATACATGGGTCAGTTATCCTTCCACCACTGACTCTATCGTTCAATACATGGGTCAGCTATCCTTCCACCACTGACTCTATCGTTAAATACATTGGTCAGTTATCCTTTCACCACTGACTCTATCGTTCAATACATGGGTCAGTGGTCCTAACAAATAAAAAAAACCCCTTCCCGTTTTCCCCACATGAAGAGCCATACACTAAGGACGAGACAAGTAGTAAATAACATAAGTAAAAGTATATCTAAATTGGCTCTTTTGGAACAAACCAGGTGACAGACAGACTACATCGAAGAAACACAACGTCAGGAACTAAACCACAAACAACGTAAAGTCCAGCCGCCAGCGCTAATTTTCGTCGCCAACGCCAATTTTTAGTCGCCAGCGCAATTTTTTAGTCGCCAGCGCTAATTTTCGTCGCCAACGCCAATTTCAGTCGCCAACGACACTTCTAGTCGCCAACACCAATTTTTAGTCGCCAGCGCAATTTTTAGTGGCCAACGCTAATTTTCGTCGCCAACGCCAATATTTAGTCACCAGCGCAATTTCTAGTCGCCAACGCAAATTTTTTTAATTGCCAGCGAAATTATTTAGCCGATAGCGCTAATTTTTGTCGCCAACGCCAATTTTTAGTCGCCAGCGAAATTTCTAGTCGCCAACGACATTTCTAGTCGCCAACGCCAATTTGAGTCGCCGACGACAAGCATTCCTGCCACCAGTGTCGTCTACTACCGAGCCAACTATACACACGACTATATGCGCGACGTCGCCAGCGGCGTCTATTACAGTCGCTTACGATATTGCAATCGCCACATCGCCGCCTTTGTCATTGCCATTGTCTATTGCCAACTATTCGCTATTGACCACAAACTTCGCCATAGTTAGCCGCCTGCGACACTTAGCCTCCGGGCCCAGATCTTCTTTTATTTTTTTTATACAAATTTATTCTTTTAATCTCCATAAAATTGTAAACCACTTGAAATCAAAAATAAATTTAACGACAAACTAATACACAAAAAACAAATTATTTTTTTTGTAACGGATCCTGGCACCGGCAAGTATACCCCGGCAAGAAAGTTCGTTACAATGTTATCGTTAACATACGAAAGTGGAGGTAAAGCAATGCAACTAGAAAGACGATCTGTGTGCGAGAAGGACAGTAGTTGCCGACGATTCGACACAGAACGTCGTAATTTGAATTAGACTTTATCATACATATATTTGGGTTTATTCCTCCAAATCTTTTATACATATATGTATGTAAAAGATCAGTAATTCTGTTACGTTTCCCAATACAAAATTTCGGTATGTCAAATTTTCTTTTACCATGTCATATCATGGAAAGTAAACTATACTTTTTACAAATATTTTAAACATTGAAAATTTAACCGGGCTGTAGACAGTCGTCTCATCTATCTATGCTTTGAGCCGCCCTGCCTGCATCGTTTTTAAAATTTAAATAATTTGTTGGCATCTGTCTATTTTAAAGGATTTGTTAGAGATTTTCCATTTGGAGAACCATTAACAGACAACCATAAAAGATTAAAACACAGAATACCACATTTAACAAATCTGTTATGGTCACGATCTGTTATGAATGCATAACAGAATTTTATAGCAGAATAACAGAGAAGCCAGAATAGGGTCAATTAAACCTTTTACAAAATTTTAAAATAATTAAAATTTTAGTTTAGGCGAAAACTTTATTTATTACTTATTAAATATTATTTATTCAAATGGTAAGAAGACGCTAAAACAGCAGTAAGAATGACATTTTTTGTCTTAAGGTCGGACTCTTATCAACGTGAACAAATTCATAAACGCAAAAACCCATGGTTTTAATTAGTTTGCGTTATCCCGAGCGCACTATATTGATAAAACCGTGACTTTACTGTGTTTTTAAATTTTCAAACTTTGTATTTTTATACCCTACACCCGAAGGGATGAGGGTATATTCACTTTGTTCTTCCGTTTGTAACGCATTAAAGGAGGCGTGGTAGGTATAGAAAAGTATATATATTCTGGCTCAGAATCACCTTCTGATTCTATTTAGCCATATCCGTCCGTCTGTCTGTCTGTCTGTATGTCCTTTCGTCTGTGGAAATCACGATTACAGGATAACGAATAGAGGTATCGTCATGAAATTTGCACGAATATTCTTTGTTATCCTACGCTGTTTGGTATTGAAAATAGAAAAAATCTGACCAGTGCCACTTTTTATAGAAAACATGCACTCATCCGTGCTTTTAGCTCAATTTCTCAGATTGTAGACCGAATTATCAGCTAAAATTTTATTTCCGAGTCCACCATCTTAGACTTAAATAAATTCCCAAAAATGGGCGTGGCGCGCTAACTTATATACTATACCATATAATGAGGTGTTTGGTACGGTATTGAAAAGCGGTATTGTAGATGAATTAATAGATCAAAAACCCTGTAAATTAAAAAAGTAGGTGTCACCCGCCCACTTTTTATCACTTCGACAGATGCGGGTGTAGGGTATATGAGCTTCGGCCAGGCCGAAGATTTACTAATTATAAACTCTTTGTTTATAATTAAAATGTTTTTTGACACAAAAAAGTCAAGCAAATGCTCAGTTCGAAATTTTGAAGTTACTTGATCAAATCAAAGGTTGTTCATACCAATTTAAGCATTTGCTAGAAACATTTTCTTTACTAAAATTTTTTACTTTGAAGCATTTGCTCGTTTTTATTAATACCACCCATTGTCATTAAATTTGGTAAAAATATTCCTTGTTATCCTAGGCTAGCAGGTATTGAAAATTGGAAAAATCGCACGTCACGCCTACTTTTTATAGCAAATATGGATAAATCTTTAGTTAAAGTTTAATTTCTCAGCTTGTGGAGCGAATTCGAAGCTGAAATTTTATTTCCGAGTCCACCGTTTAAAACTGGGAGGTTTTCTTATTTTTTTTTTTACGACCAACCAGCTTGCCTGGAGGGTTTTCTCATTCCGATTTTTTTCGTACGACCGACCAGCTTGACTGGAAGGTTTTAAATCCCCTATTTTTTTTGTACGAGCGACCAGCTTGACTGGGAGGTTTTCAATTTCCTATTTTTTTGTACGACCAACCAGCTTGACTGGAGGTTTTCACATTCTTACTTTTTTTTTTTTGCACGACCAACCAGTTTGACTGGAGGGTTTTCTTTGAAGAAATTAACAAAGGAAAATTAAGAATAGTGAGCGACCCTCCGTCGCTAGGCACTCTGCCTACTTGTATAAAAACTGTTGTAGAATTAAGAATTGTAAGCGACCTTCAGTCGCCAGGTCTGCGGCCTGCCCAGTAAAAACTGTCAAACTACCTAACCTTTACCCAAAGATTGTAAGCGACATTCTGTCGTCAGGCATTTTGCTTGTCTCCGTAAAATATAAGTAGAATAAGTGAAGACCAATATACCCCGTCCGAGCTGAGCTACCAGTTAGCCAGTGAACAGTATAATAAATAGCTCAGTCTCAAACGGAGTATCCGGATACCTGGCGCCCTCCGGATTAGCCAGCCTTACCTGTGTAATGCGGATCTCTGCACAGGCGGACCACCCTTTCTCCGTAACTCGTGGGATCTCTTATGTCTGAAAAAAAACCAAACCAAAACAACAAAAAAGAGTTGGCTGACACTCTTAAAAAATCGGCTAGTGGAAGCCCTGCTCCTACTACTGGAGCTGCGGGGGTTGTAGCCTCTAGGCCTGGCCCCAGTGGTGACGAAGGTGGTAGAAGTGGGGTAAATAAAACTCCGACGGTGGCAGTGGGGGCGAAGGCTGAGAACTTTGTGTCTGGCCAGAGCGAAGCCAGGGGCCGTCAGGAGAAGGCGCTGTCCGAGACGAAAACGGACGATCAACTGTCTTGCTCTGGTTCCTTAAGAACGGGGCAGGATGGTGGACGGGATAGGAAGGCAAATTACCGCACCCGACGACATGCCTTCCGACTGAGGGACAGATTACGGAAGATCCCGGAAAAGGATCTGACTGAAAAGGACAGACAGTCTTTAAACTGGGTGGCGGACATTCTCGGTCCGGTGGAGTTTTCGAAAGTCGATCCTCCGTCCAAAAGACAGAGATCGGCTGACGAGATGCTTCCGCCGGTCGGGAAAAAAGCCAAGGTGCTTGGTGCGGCAGACAAGCACCAATCCTTCAGTGAAATTCTGAAGGACCAGTTAGTGCTGGCAGTGGTCGATCGCGCTGACCCTGACGGCACAATACATATCTGTCGAGCATTGGAGGAAGGTTGAAGTCAAATTGGCTTCAAGCTTCCTTCCCATGATGAGGGAGTTCCCAGGCCCTGTACCCGTATTTAGGGATGCTGGTTGGCATCAGGGCCGGGCTAAGCTGATCGCCTGTGGGGATCAAAGATCCAATGGTCTCGTGCCAGAGCATGGGTTCCAATTGAGCCATCAGACGCCGCCGATGTGTTGGAAATCCTCCAATATAGTAACCCGGATCTGCCCACTTCGAACTGGAAAGTTCTAAAACTAGAGGAACCGAAAGGGGACTTCAGGTCGGTGGCCTTGGTCATCAACAAGGAGTCTCTGGAGCCTCTAGAGAAGGCAGACTGGGTAGTGGGCTATGGCTTTACATCGGTGACCTTGAAGGTCTACAAGAAAGACCAGGAGGAGGCCAAAAAGGATGCTGGTGCAGGGGATGGTGCCAAGACGGAACCTGCTTCAGAGAGTCCGGCCGAATCCGCTTCCTCTCTTGCTCGAGAGAAGCCTCTCGTGGTGGAAACCGGGGATTCCGACGTTGGGTCGGAAGGTGACATTACGAAGAGGCTCTCTCGAACCTCCCTAGCTGAGGAATATCTGCTCGCTTCCGGTTCAGAGCTGGAGGATACCGTGGTGGAGGTAGTCAAAGGGCGCCGTGGATCTGCGGCTGATCCAGATTAATCTTCACCACTGCAAAGCAGCGTCGGCTGCTCTTATTCTTCGTCTTTCCAGGGATGAAGATGACGTCGCTCTAATCCAAGAACCTTGGGTCATTGAAGGCCAGGTGTGTGGACTACGGGCTCCAGGATACACACTTTACTACAGGAGGGGTGAAGGTAGGCCCAGGACCTGTATTCTATTAAAGAGTAAATATAATGGTTTTCTTCTTAATAATTTCAGTGTAGGCGATGTCGCCACTGTAGCGGTGGAGGCCAGAGACAGGCTATACTGGCTGGCCTCTATCTATATGGCATCCGAGCAGGTGGATCCTCCGTCAGCCGTCACTAGAGCTCTGGTGGAGGCGGCACAGCGCTGTGAGGCGGGACTGGTTATTGCATGCGATGCAAATGCACACCATACCATCTGGGGCAGCTCCAACACAAACGAGAGAGGTGAGTCGCTCTTTGATTTCATTTTAAGCGAAAATCTATATATATGTAATATAGGGAGTGAACCAACCTTCATTACTAGGAATAGAAGGAAAGTTCTGGACCTTACAATTGTTTGTCAGGGCATTGGTTCTCATATCAGCAATTGGAGGGTCTCGAACGAACATTCCTTCTCTAACCATAGGTACATTGTTTTTGCCCTTAGTGGGCTCCCTGTTGACCAAATTCAGTCCTTTAGAAATATCAGGAGAACAGATTGGTCTAAGTATAGGGCTGAGGTTGAGGCTTTGCTGTCTGTCGGTCCGGGAATAATAACAAATTATACTGAATTAGATAAGAAGGTCGGACTCTTCTCAAATGTCCTTAATAAGGCATTTGAAAAAGCATGTCCTCTTATAAATCCAAGAGGCAAACGGAAACCACCTTGGTGGAATTCTAGCCTTTTGGATCTACGGAAGAGATGCAAGCGTCTTTTTAATCAAGCCAAAGCTGGAAATCAGTCCCAGCTCTGGGACAGCTACAGAGATGTACTAAGCAGCTATAAGAAAGAAATTAGAAAGGCAAAGAGGTCTTCATGGAAGACCTTCTGTGGAAATATCATGAGCACCTCGGAAGCCTGTAGATTGAGAAAGGTTCTATCTTCCAACCCCACTGCTGTTGGTGTGTTAAAGAAGGAAGACGGGTCCTGGACATGCTCAAGACTAGAATCATTGGAGGTACTGGTGAATACCCACTTTCCAGGCAACAGTGATGCTGAGGAAACTGACGCTGAAATTCATTACTCCTCTTTGCAACATTTGAAATATCTAATTACGGATAGAAATGTGACCTGGGCTATAAGCAGTTTCAAACCGTTCAAGTCTGCGGGACCGGATGGCATAACTCCGGCGGAGTTACAACATGCTCAGAATCTGGTTACACCGTGGCTGGTGGCCATATATAAAAGTTGCCTACGGTTAGGGTACATTCCGTTGAAGTGGAGAAGTAGCGAAGTGGTGTGTATACCGAAGGCCGGTAAATGTTCACACGACACCGCTAAGGACCTACGACCCATTACTCTTTCATCCTTCCTACTGAAAACACTGGAAAGGATCATCGAACTGCATATAAGAGGGAAGTATCTCTCAAAATTATCCTCCTCCCAACATGCGTATCGCAAAGGCATGTCTGTGGAGACTGCACTACACTCTTTGGTAGGCACCATTGAGAAATCATTAGGTTCGCGGGAATTTTCCCTAGTGGCCTTCATTGATATCGAGGGAGCTTTCAACAATGTGGGGGCTAATGCGATCTTAAGTGCTCTAAGATCTTTGAATGTCGAGGAACGGCTAGTGTCCTTCATTAGTCAGATGCTAGAAGGCAGGACCATTGAGGCGCGGCTGGGGAACGCTCGAATTAAGAGGATGGTGGGAAGGGGAACCCCGCAAGGAGGTGTCCTCTCACCTCTTCTATGGAATATTGTGGTAGACGTATTACTAAAAACTCTGGAAGGATTGGGCCTGAAAATCATTGCATACGCCGATGACCTTGCGGTAATGGCTTCGGGCAAATATCTAAGTGTGATCAGGGACCTAATACAGGCTGCTCTAAACGCAATAATAGGATGGGCAAATCCTAGGGGCCTGGGGTTAACCCCCAGAAAGCAGAGCTTGTCCTATTTACAAGGAAGCATAAAATTCCTCAAATAGAACCCGTGCGAATGGGAGAAGTTAGGCTCAATTTTCAGGAGAAAGCAAAATTTCTCGGTCTGATCCTAGATAGGAAACTGAGCTGGAAACAAAATATTTTGGAAAGGGTGAGGAAAGCCTCGGTGGCTCTTTACTCCTGTAGGAAAGCCATAGGTAAGAAGTGGGGCTTGTCCCCAAAGATTGCGTACTGGCTGTACGTGGCAGTAGTTCGGCCTATACTGCTATATGAGGTGGTTATCTGGTGGCCCTCCCTAAAAAAGGCAACAAACTGTAAACTTTTGGAGAGAGTTCAGAGGTCTGCCTGTTTATGTATTGGGGGAGCATTGAGGTCCACACCGACTGCAGCCCTTGAAGTACTAATGCACCTTCTTCCAATAGATATAATGGGAAGATTATTGGCTAAATGCTCAGCCATGAGGCTCAATGCCGTATGTAAGTGGACCGACACCAAAGTCGGACACCAGAAAATAATGGAAGGATTAGCATCCTCTTTTGAGAGCCTGGACTACACTGCTCCGACCATGCTCCCGGCTCAAAAGTTTGGTACGCAAATACCGGACAGAAGAGACTGGGAGGGTGGGTCATTGCCGCACAGGAGCGGTATACATTTGTATACCGATGGCTCAAAGCTGGACGACAGAGTAGGTGGAGGGGTTTTCTCCAGTTTCTGTGGTATAGCAGGAAAATTTCGTCTTCCTGACTACCGTAGTGTGTTTCAGGCGGAGGTAGTAGCAATCCGTGAAGCACTGTCATGGCTGAAGGAAAATAAGATATTTGACACCGATATCTATATTTTTACCGACAGTCAGGCAGCGATAAGGTCCCTGGAATCAACCTTCACCACATCCATGGTGGTTAGAAGCTGTCACCAATCTCTTAACGAGATGGCAGAAGAGCTCTCAATAAATCTGTGCTGGGTTCCAGGTCACAGAGATATTCCAGGGAACTGCCGTGCGGATGAGCTGGCTCGCCTGGGGACTGAAATGGGTATTACACCTGAGAAGGCGGAGGTGGGTATGCCACTGGCTACCGGTAAGCACATTCTTATGGAAGATGCTATAAGTCATGCAAATAAAAGATGGGAGGACAGGGTGGCCTGTAGCATTGCTAGACAGGTCTGGCCTCTCTATCATCTAAAAAATTCTAAGAGTCTCCTTTCCTTAAGTAGAGAGAATATTCGGCGAGTGATAGGAGTTGTAACTGGGCATTGCCTCATTGGAGCCCATGCAAAACGTCTGGGGCTATTTTCAAATGATTTTTGCAGAAGCTGCAGGGATGAGGAGGAGGAGGAGGAGACCATCCCGCATCTGCTGTGCAGTTGCCCAGCGCTAGCCAACAGAAGATATACCTGCATGGGGGCATTCTTCTATAATGATCTTTGTGATGTAGCACCTCTTGACATAGGAAAACTCATCCGCTATATAAATAACTCCTTATGGTTTAATTAAACAGGGGCAATAAGATCCGCGTGGTATCACAATGGACCCAGCAGTGGTCTACGTGTGTCCTCTGGGACAGCCACAAGAACCTACCTACCTAGCACTAGATCTACCAACGCCGGTCAATTGACCTTTTTGAAGTTTTGAATAACTGCTACTCTTAAAGTTTCATAGATGTGATTTCGAAATTTCTTGACTTTTATTATTTTTATGTGGTCTATCAAGTTTTATTTCTTTTTTATTTTAAAAATATATCCTTTTTCCTGTATCAAGTTTTACACTACTGTCACCGTGAGCGGTCAATTGACCGCTCATGTATTTGTCTTCAATAGTTGCCCAATTGGTGGTTGCACACCAGTTTTTTTGGTAAGAAGGCTCTGATGAATCCAGCAACTGAAATACACGATATTATTATAGCAAGCACAAAGCGTAAAAGATTACCTCTTCAGTAAAATTTTGCATTGAAAAGCAAAAGTTGTAATTCTTCGTATATGCGTGAACAGTGCACGTGGAAAGCAAAAGAGTTGCGATATTGAAAATATGCGAGTATGAAACACGAAAGATTCCCGGAAACGGCTTCATAAAATGCAATATTTGCATTAGAAATTGGAAGATCAAATATTACAGAGATATTAGTCGTGCGCGATTGTTTGATGTGACTACATCAATTTATTTATAACAATGTTGCGGAGAAAAATGCTATCCACACAAGAAATTAGTCGGTATATTCAAGATTGTCAAGATTTTAGATGAACAGTTATATCCATCAAGATGTAGATGTCCGTTCACTCAATTTCATTCACTTTTCCTTACTTGGGGAAAAGATAAAGCAAGACCTTCAAACCAAAATTTAGGAGAGTGTGGTTTTGCGACTAATGAAACCATATTTGGACAACGGCAGAAATGTAGGTACAGACAATTTTTTCACTTTACTATCCCTGGAAAGGATTTTAAGAAAAAGAAAAACTGCAATCGTTGGTACAATAAACCAAAGCAGAAAAGAAATTCCTCAATCTTTCAAAAAACAAAAGATGCTCTCTATGGCTCCATTATTTATAAAGCCGATGATATAATGTTGACATCAGAAACCTCATAAAAACGTCATAATTCTAAGCAGCTTGCACAATGGACCTCGTCATCGGTCACACAGTAAAAAAAAACCCGAACCAATTACATTTTGTTACAGTATAAGGTATGGTGTGGATAGCGCTGACCAAATAGGGCGGAGGTATAGTGTTCGGTCAATGAATCGGCGCTGCCCAATGCATGTGTCTTTTAACATGCTAGATTTGGCAATGATAAATGCTCATACACTATACAAACTAATATACAACACCAATATATCTCGGAGAACAATTATACTTAAGGTTTTTAAAGGTATTGTCGACTGTATATATTTTAAATAAAGCTGGACCTAGTAAAGGTATCCGTGATAGTTTTTTTTTATTTTTTTTATTTTATTTTTAATATTGCTCCAACTGAAAATCAATTAAAGAGGAAGCAGTGCCAAATAAGATTTTGAGTCAACAAATTCTCGTTTTGTTGTCTGCAATACAAGAATCTTTTGCAGAAAATGCAAAAAATTAATATGCGAAAAATGCGAAAGAAACTTTAAAATTTTTTAAAAATGGGAATAATAAATAAAATAACAGTTCCTAACAAATCCTTTTATTAATTTCTTCAATATCTTTTGCTTCAGATATGTTTCTATGTGAATATGGTGAGTTATATCCTCTGCGGTCAATTGACCGCTCACGGTCACTGTAGGTAAATTAATTTTCCGGTACCCCTAGTGCTAGCCAGTGAACTGATTGACAATCGTTAGTCAATCGTGTGGAATTCGGTAACGGTGGTGGATTTCCTAGAGGGTTGCGAGATCCCTCTACTATGGACACTGGGGCCGCTGAGGATACCCCGGCTGGGAAAACAAACTTGTTACAAATCTTCCCTTTGACGGATGCGGGTGAAGCTTCGGTCGGGCCATAGCAAGTGAGCAATCAGTGAGATCGATTGAAATAAGTAGAAAAGACACAAAAATCAATGGTTTGGTTACCGTGGTTGTGGTGTGGGCCAGAGTTCGCGAGGATTGTGGTCATTACAACCCTACACACGAAGGGTTGAGGATATTCACTTTGTACTTCCGTTTGTAACACATTAAAGGAGGCGTGACAGGTATAGAGAAATATATACATACATATATTCCGGCTCAGAATCACTTCCTGAGTCGCCATGTCCGTCCCTCTGTCTGTCTGTGGATTTCAGGAGAAGGAATAGAGGTATCGCCATGAAATTTGGCACGAATATTTTTTGTCATAATAGGCTATATGGGGTTTGAAAATTAAGGAAATCGGAGTAGTGCCATGCCTACTTTTTATAGCAACTATGAATTTTCCCGTTCTTATAGCTCAATTTCTCAGCTTGTAGAGCCAATTTGAAGTTAAATTTTTTTTTTTCCGAGTCCACCTTCTCAGACTTGAATACTGTAGTGTACTCACAGACCCGCAGTCCGCTCCTGGACAATAATTATAAATAAATGCATTAACTCTTTAAGCCATAAGCAAAGCACTTCTTGTTACCGGTATACGACAGCGCTCGTAAATTTAGAATTTGACACACAAACGTAACCGCCCAATTTTTAAACAAAATTTACAATTGGACACAAATCAATAAATGCTCAATAATTAATGAGCAAAAACAATAAAATTTTTAGTGAAAAGGGAAAGTAAAGAAATTATGTTAAGCTTAGCACAAGAAAGAATAGGCTAAGTATACTATGTAAAATTTGTTATTACATTTACTCCAAGATAAAGAATGGGATCAGCTAAAAACCCGAGCGATCCAAAATAAACTTCAGAAATAATCTAACAGCCAAAATTGGACGGCTTTTAATTCTTTTGCCTTTAAACGGCAAATTTATAAAGAAATCATTTTTTTAAAAGAGTGCCTTAAACGTAACACCTTATCTGTGTCCAACGGCCGGACAACAACCTATAGGGCGACCTTTTAATAGGAACACTTTTCTCAGTTTTTAAATAAAGGATAATCACTTAATACGGCGGCCCTGCACTGTAACGAAATAATACACAAATTCTGAGAGGCATGTGCACGCACTGCTTCATCTGCGAGGCAAGAACAAAGAAGAATAAAAAAGACCAATATATATTTCGCAAAACACGAGGATATAGTAGCCAAGGCGAACAAACTAGTGGAAAAACTGGAATGGAGTGCAAACCATCGTTATCCCATGCTGACCCACCCCCGCATATCCCGACCAAAATTGTAAAACAAGGACCTGCTCCGCTGACTATTGAAGAGTACAATAAACGGTCTGCACAAAGAAAAGAAGAAGCTGCAACTGCAATTCCCAAGACGCCGAAACCCCCGAAGAAAAGAGGCGTTCAGTTAGTGAAACTGAGGAAATTATTAGCATACTTAAGAGCAATAGCACTCGACGAAGTCAACCTCATACCCTGGAGTACTTCTTGTCGTCTCTGGTACGAAATCGACGAGCTCGAGAAAAAGCTCGAATCAAGGAAAAATGGAAAAAACACAATCCAAAGCAGAGTCCAAAGAAACTCTGAAAAACACAGTCTAAAACAAAGTCCAAAGACGTAATCAATATAAACAACAACAACGCAAACGGCTTACCAATATATTTCATTCTAGAAGTAATTATTATAACTATAAAAGAACTTATATTATCTTTTTATATATTCAACAAAATATATACATATGTATGTATCCCAAAAACTATATTAATAAATGAATAAGTTTAAGAAGTAGTATAATATCTAAAAGTATAAGCACACATTTCATTTCATTTCAAACACATAAAAATGAAATGTTATAAAACAAATAATCTTTTTTATTGGAGGAAATATTTTTTTTAATGGAAGAACTAGAAACTGCAATATCAAAGGTAAAAAAATTTATAATAAATGTCAGAAAGTCAGGTAAAAGACTATACACAAAAGAGACGATAACAATAAAATTAGAAAAACTAGAAGAAATAAAATCAAAAATATTGTTTTTAATAGGTAGACTAAATTTGGACACTGAGGATAAATTAGTTAATCAATTCGAAGAAAAATATACATTAGTGAAAAACTTAGAACAAAGCACAGACAAAGAATCCGAAACAGATTTCACTGTCTCAAACACAAATTCCATAATAACAGAAACAACAACATCAAATGGCGCAAACATGGCAAGTTTTAATATCGAAACTGCGGTAAAACCATTGCAACTTTTTGGAAACTATAAAGAATTAGACTCATTCATAAAAATAATAGAAATTTTTGACACAACATTAGCAACAACCGTAAAGCAAGATTTAATAGAGTTCGTACCATATTAAGCTAAACTCAAATGTAAAAACCGCATTAAATTCAATACAAATACCAGGAACGCTTGCTGAACTGAAAACAGCATTAGAGACACGTTACAAAACAAATCGGACTATTCCACAGCTACACACAGAACTATCTACATTAACACAAAGAGCCAATATCAATATCGAACTATAAGGACAAAATATTATTTATTTATTTACGCAACCTAGGACTATAAGACGTATGCACATCTTTTCAGATAGCCCTAGTAACATGATTTTACAACATTTACAATTTTAACAAGTAATTGCCATGAAAAGAAATATTAATCAACTGTATGGTATTACAAATGAAGAATTAAACAAGTTAAGAACAATCTCTATAAATAACATATAACTAAAATTATAAATGCGAAAGTAAGCCTGTCTGTCTGTTATCTTTTCACGGCTAAACCGCTGCACCGATTTTGGTGAAATTTGGTGTGGAGATAGCTGGAACCCAGATGAGGGACATAGGGTACGTATTTTATAAAAAGGCTACCTCTAAATAGGAGATGAAGGATTATAGGGGAATTCAATCTCAATTATAAATTAAGTAAACATTGTGTTGGACAGATTAGATGTCAATAATAAATGAATTTTTATCATGATAAGACACAAACAAGCAAAAAGTATCTCTTTGGGCCCTCGAGTTGTCAAGGCAACCCTATAAAAGGCCTCTTCTATCCAAATTAAAAAGTGTCGTGTATATCATATGTACGAGTATGTATGCAAGCGAACGACTGTGATGTGTACATAATATGTATATCATTCAATCAAACTAAGTTAGAGCAAGCACTATTCCACGCGAACGAAGTTGCGGGCAACAGCTAGTATAACATAAATTAATATATGTAAATATATACATAATTACAAAAGTATAAACCTTTAATATTTATTAATATTTGTTATTTGTTTGTTACACCTGGAGAGCTCCTTTAAGCATGCTTTTGAAGTGACCCACATTGCTAATGTTCTGCAGCCACACTGGAAGATATAAGATTTAAACTTATATCTTCTTATACTTATATCACAAACAAGAAGATATAAGTAATGTGTGCTTGAATGGAACAATTTGATTATTCCGGTTCGAGCGAGAGAAAACAAGCCTATTATACAAATAGGCTTTCTTGCATATTACTTAACATTTTGACTTTACGGGATTGATACTTAGACGGTTCGCTCGAGCCCAATCGCAAACCCTGCACAAGTCATTATTTATTTTGTTTGCGAGATTAAGCAAATCCTCACGAGTAAAGCTTTCATAAGTCTGCACATCATCGGCATACATTTGAATTTTACTGACGTAGAATATTTGCGACATCATTGATATGAATGGTAAAAAGTATTGGGCCCAAGATGGAGCTTTGAGGCACACCTCTTGTCACTTCAAGCAAATTTGAAACTGCGAGGGTAACACCGTTAATCACTCTGTGGACCGACTGAAATCTCTCAGAAAGATATGACCTTATAAGTTGCACGGCCGTATTTGAGAAGTTGTACATTTTTGATATTTTAGGGCATAGTAAAAACATCAAACAGTAAACCTCAACAGTGTCAAAGGCTTTAGAGTGGTCTAAGAGGGTGAGGAATGTGATTTCATTTGAATCAAGTGAAGTCCGAATATCTTCAATAACATCAATTAGTGTACTGACACAGCTACACTGTGATTTAAACCCAAATTGCCGTTCGCTAATTATTAAATTATCCATTAAAAATTTCTTTATCTGTTGCGACAGCAGGTATTCAAACACCTTGGAGATATACGGCAATATTGCAATAGGTCTGTAGTCTGTATTAGATTTTGGTATCGGCAAGATTTTTGCTACCTTCCAACATTTTGGAAAGGTTGAAGTCATGATTAAGGTGTTGAAAATATGGGTTATATAAGGAAGTAGCTTGGGAAGAAGTGCTTTGACGAAGAGCGGATGAATACCATCAATGCCGCAGGCGTTTGATTTTACGTGAAGAAACCCTTCTAACACGTTCAAGGCATTAACGCCCTTAAAATAAACAAGTAAGAGCGTTATCTTCGTCCTGGCCGAAGTTCATATACCCTACACCCGCATTTTTTGAAGTGATAAAAAGTGGGCGGGTGACACCTACTTTTTTAATTTACAGGGAGCAAATTTTGATATATTAACTCATCTACAACCCTGTTTTTCCCACCAAACACCTTATTATATGTTATAGTATATAAGTGGGCGTGTCACGCCCATTTTCGAGAATATATTTTAGTCTAAGATGATGGACTCGGAAATAAAATTTTACCTGAAAATTCGGTCTACAAGCCAAGAAATTGAGCTAAAACCCCGGATGAGTGCATATTTTCTATAAAAAGTAGGCGTGGCACCTGTTCGATTTTTCCCATTTTCCCCATCAATACCAAACAGCGTAGGGTAACAAAGAATATTCATGCCAAATTTCATGACGATACCTCTATTCGTTCTCCTGTAATCGTTATTTCTACAGACAGACAGACAGACGGACGGGCATGGTTACATCGAATCAGGAGGTGATTCTGAGCCAGAATATATATATACTTTTCTATACCTGCCACGCCTTCTTTAATGCATTACAAACAGAAGAACAAAGTGAATATACCCTCATCCCTTCGGGTGTAGGGTATAAAAACAATATCAGATGCTACGAGACTATTGTGGTTTTGGTATAAATTTTGCCCAACTGACTCGCTTGGGAAGTTAACAAATCTATCATTTAATTCATTAAGATCAATATCGGCACTAGTACACGGTGCATTCTTCCCTATGCCGAGACTACGTATATGTTTCCATGTACTTCTGAAATTTACGGCATTATGAAACTTTGCATGATAAAACCTAGATTTAGCGACCTTCTTAAGTAATTTCTTTTACAGACTCTGAGCATTAAGGTGGCATATTTTTAAACTCGGTTGCATATTACAAAGAACACGAATCATGTTAAAGTTTCTTTCATTGGATAGAATCGCTATAAGACAAATGTATGTAGTGTTTAACATGAGCAATGCGAGGAGAGTAAAATAGAACGGATTCATGATATGAAGACATACCTACCAGGTGTATTGTATGATGCATAAGATTGAAATTGAAATGTTGGAAGCCTAGACATAAGTGATAACAGCTACACAAGAATAAGAATAGTTTTGGCGGTTTAGGAAGGGCCTTCTGCTGCATGCTCATTTGCACGAAATAAACAACTTAGCTGTTGGGTATCGCTAATGTGCATAGCCTCCACACTTTCCTCTAATTTGATATAAACCAAACCTCTTAGAGTGAAAACCGCAGCCAGAAGCTTTCGTTTTCGGTACAACGTAGGCTTTCGCATTATATCCTAATTTTCCTTGGTGAGGCACTCATTTAAGTATATTGGAAAGTCCGAATCAAAGCCCGCATGTCGCAAAGTGAGTGTTTCCTTTGTAGAGCGTTATATCAACAATAGCTGATCTAAAAAACCTAAAAATTAATGAATTAGGCACTAACTCGACAACAGAACAAAAATCAAGGATAAACAAAATAAACGACACTTACGCACTAATAATCTTTAAGAATGGAATAAACGAAGACTTTAAACAAACAATATTCGCCGCACAGCCTAAGACATTCTCTGACGTAGTAAACCTTGCACTTAAATTAGAGCAAACAAAGAATTAAAACCGTGCTATAACATATATACATACATAATAGAAACTCAAATTACAATTACCAAAACAGACCACAGACACATAACCGCAGATACAACAACAATTACAATCAACGGCAAAGTAATAATAACAACAACACTAACTACCAAAAATATAACAATAATAACCACCAAAATAGTCCAAATTGAAACAATAATACAAATTACCAAACCAACTCAACGAGATACAACAATACCAACTTCAATCGTACCAACAGAAATTCCAACTACAACAACAATAATTTTTCCAACAATAATAACAACCGCAACAGAAATGCTACATATCAAAACAACAGAAGCATAAATAACAGAAACGTAAATATTTTACAAGAATCGGTAAACAAAATAGGCTTAGAACGCCCAAGCGTTTTAGACAGCCAGATTTAAAAGTATACAGAATATCGGATGATATAACAAATTAATAACTCTTGAATTTAAGACCAAAAAATTAACATTTCTACGAGGGTTGCCTTTTATGTTTCAGGATTTGGCTACCCTAGTGTTGCAATCTGGCAACTGACAGCTCTATCGTAAAGTTGGACATTTTTGAGGTTATACGTACTCAGAACGTTTTGACATACGAGCGCTATTTGTGTTATTTACAGTAACTTAAAAGGTTCATCTCGGCCCGCTTCTTCAGGTGTCGAAAAACGTTGACCTCTCAGTTTGTTTTTAAACGGAAATAAAAAGAAGTCATTCGGTGCCAAGTCAGGACTATACGGCGGATGACTCATCAAATCGATGTTTTGGGTGCTCAAAAATGCTTAGTTTTCCTGATTTCTTGGAAGACAATTGGCAAACAAATGGTTGTGTACCACTCAGAATTGACTGTTCTGCGTTGTTCTAGTGGTACGGTTGCGACATGTCCAGTTTTTCCGAAAAAACAGGCTTCCATTTGCTTGGAAGTGCCTCGTGCGCGAACAAATTTTGTTGGATTTGTCACGATGTCATCACCTGTCACCTGTCACGATGTCATAGACGTGTTTCGAAGCACCGCGATCGTATTTTTTGAGCATTTCTTTCGACCAATCGACACGAGCCTTTTTTTGAGCGATTGACAAATTGTATGGGATCCAACGCGAACAAATTGTTTTGACAGTCAAATGTTAATGCAATATTGGATGTATGCTGGTCCCACTAATGCCTAAGGTTCTCTCAATCTCACGATAGGTCACATGACGATCTTGCAATATCAGTTCGCGCACAGCATCAATGGTTTTCGGAACAACAACTGATTTTGGATGCCCTTCACGAAATTCGTCTTGTAGTGAACTATGACCACGATTGAATTCACCATACCATCGATAAACACTGGTCCTTGATGGAGCTTCATCGCCAAAAATTGAATTAAGTTCATCCATGCACTGTTGCTGAGTTAATCCACGTCGAAAGTTGTAAAAAAATAATCGCACGAAAATGTTCACGATTTAATTCCATTTTTGGGCCGAGATGAATCATTAAAGTTACTGTAAACAACACAAATAGCGCTCTTATGTCAAAACGTTCTGAGTACGTATGTATAACCTCAAAAATGTCCAACTTTACGATAGAGCTGTCAGTTGCCAGATTGCACTACTAGGGTTGCCAAATCCCGAAACATAAAAGGCAACCCTTGTAGTAGACACTGGCGCTGACATATCATTATGCAAAATTTATACACAATTAAACAACCAAGAATACTACACTGACGAAAAATGTGGACTTACTGGCATCACAATAGAGAAAATTTATTCTTTAGGCACAATAAACTTAAACTTAAACATTGGAGAAGAAGCTCTAATACATAATTTTTTACTAGTAGAGAAAGAATTCCCAATAGAAACTGATGGAATAACAGGAAGAGATTTCCAAGAATTTTTATGCAAAATAGACTACGAAACATTTACATTTTTAATTTATACAAATGAAAACACTATAACCGTACCGATGCACGCAAAAATATTTCAAATTAAAATTCCTCCCAGAAGAGAAATCATTCAACCAATTATACTTAATTTCACGGAAGAAAAAATTATATTAAGTAAAGAACTAGAACCAGGTATTTTCTTAAGTAACTATCTTGCACACAAAACAGGAATGACTCACATTAAAATTCTAAATAAAAGAACCACTGAAGCCACCATAAAGAACCTAACGATATCAACAGAACCACTTAAGGATTACGACATTTGCTACAACAAAAAAACGAGTTACGAAGTTTTTATTTATTTATTAACTATGATTGGAGGCGCACTAAGAACATAATTCTTTTATAGCACAATATGAGGAAACGATAAAACTATACTAGTAAACACTTAAAACTATTACATAACATTACATAAAAATAAAAATAGACGATTATACACATAAAAACTAATATAAAAGAGTAAAATAGGAACGAGGTTGTGAGTATAGAGATAACAAGTAAGAGCGTTATCTTCGGCCTGGCCGAAGCTCATATACCCTACACCCGCATCTGTCGAAGTGATAAAAAGTGGGCGGGTGACACCTACTTTTTTTTAATTAACAGGGAGCACATTTTGATCTGTTAACTCATTTACAACACCGCTTTTCCTACCAAACACCTCATTATATGGCATAGTATTTAAGTGGGCGTGTCACGCCCATTTTTGAGAATATATTTTGGTCTAAGATGGTGGACTCGGAAATAAAATTTTAGCTGAAAATTTGGTCTACAAGCCAAGAAATTGAGCTAAAAGCACGGATGAGTGCATATTTTCTATATAAAGTAGGCGTGGCACTGGTCCGATTTTCCCCATTTTCAATACCAAACAGCGCAGGATAACAAAGAATATTCGCGCCAAATTTCATGCCGATACCTCTATTCGTTCTCCCGTAATAGTGATTTCCACAGACGGACGGACAGACAGACAGACAGACAGACAGACAGACGGACGGACATGGCTAAATCGAATCAGGAGGTGATTCTGAGCCAGAATATATATACTTTTCTATACCTGCCACGCCTCCTTTAATGCGTTACAAACGGAAGAACAAAGTGAATATACCCTCATCCCTTCGGGTGTAGGGTATAAAAAGAAGAGAATAGAGAAAGAAGAAGGGTGAAAAGAGATAGTAGTGAACACAAAAATGCAAAATAACGTAAAAAGGCATCAGTTACAAAAATTTTCCCATAAAAATCGCTTAAAGGCTTTCTCTTCCACAGTACCCTTCAGCCAGTTTGGTAAACTGTTCCAGAGTCTAATAGTGTAGATGAAAAACATTCTGCCAGTGTTGACATAGCTATAATGGGGGATAGCAAAATTTCGTGATCGATTTGAAAGTCCAAAGTGCACTTTGATAAATAAGTAGTTAGGTAATCTCGTATGAATTAATTTGTGCAAAAAGTGACAGTTTCTAAATTTAATGTAGTCAAAAACATCACAACCTATAGGTGAGTATCTTCGCTCTCCAAGGGGGTCAAAACGTCTTTAACCATAGACAAATCTCGTAAGGTCATTAAATAATACGCTTAACTTATGGGTTGATAATGAGTCAAGGCTACAATAAATTAGCTAGGCATAAGTTACAATAAGCAAAAAAATCTGCAAAACAATCCTTCTTCGAGTCTCTTGCGGGAGATATCCAGCCGCAAAACGTAAGTTACGTAAAAAACAATATGCTTTACTTACTACCATATTAACGTGGTCACCACATGTTAACGTTGAGTTAATGCACATACCAAGATTAGTAACCTTAGAAACAAACTTAAGTGCCGACGAGTTAATAAATAAAGGCGGTATAGTAGGCAAGTTAGAAGTATTTCGATGAATGGGTAATACAAATGATTTAGATACATTTAACATTAGACAATTTTTATCAGACCACACAGATATTCTTATGTTCATTATTTATAATCCTACATAAATCATCAATATGTTCAATCCAGCTTGACAAATAGAATTGTACATCGTCAGCTTATGCATGCATAGTCACATTTTTTACTACCAGAAAAATGTCATTCAGAAACATCGTAAACAATAGAGGGCCCAGCACGGAGCACTGAGGAACCCCAACTTCAACTGGCTCAAAATCAGAGAAGAGATTACCAACTCTGACTCTTTGATATCGATCACAAAGAAAGCTCTTAATTAAACTAGTTGCACTGGACGAAAATAAAAAGTATTTCTTTAACTTATTGCATAAAAGTGCATGGTCAACACTATCAAATGCCTTCGAAAAATCGAGAGAATTTTAATTTTCTGCTGATCATAAGCACGTCTTATCAGTTATTTTCAACATTGTTTTTATGATTGATTTTCATCATCAGTTATTTTCAACATTGCAGTGGAGCAACTACACCCAGAGAAAAAATCCTGTTAAATTAAACAAATTTCAACCAATTCTCATGTTATTTTCATTCAAACAGGTTAGACCTCGTAAATCGTGTGATCGCCTTGTTAATAGCCGATCGTGTTATTTTTACACATTGTCTTATTGATTCAAACAATTTCTCATGTAAAACTTACCAAAATATCAAAATGCCTAACGTATATGTAAGTACAATTTCATAAACCAAATATATATTGGGCATAGGCTGGAGCATAGAGTGTTGGCTTGCGGGCCTAACAATCGCAGGTTCAATTCCCAGTTTGGGAAAAAAATTTATTTTTTATTTCATGTATTTGTTTTTATTATTAATGTTGACCATCATTACTGCTCCGCATTATAATTTAAACTTAATTATCTATGATTTTTAATTTAGTTCGTATTTCAAAATTTTACCTATAATTTTTTCATGGCGTCGTCGGGATTTGAACCTCTGCTCCTTTGCTCCCAAACCAAGCACACATCCTCTAGGCTACGGACTGCCTTTGTTCCCAAGCTCTTTTTAGTTAGTTTTTTGATTTTTTACCGGGAAAACTTGTCTATCTGACAATCATGAAATGATATCAAATGTATTTCATGTGGATATATTTTCGTGTCATATCATTCCTTGATATCAACGTGAGTTTTAAATGATTGAAACATATCACGAAACATATCATTTTGTAGAAAAAATTGAGATATCATGTTATGCTTATCATGCTTGTCTATCTGGGAACATTGTAAACTTTGAAAATAACATTTTAAATCTTCGGATTCAAATATCATGCTTCCGCAAATAATTTGCATTAATTGTTCATCCTCCACTAAACAATTTTGGGAACACTTTGTTATGACGTTATTTGTTAACTGCGAGTTATCCAGTTGATTATTTTCTGTTAAAATAAATAGCACTTCCTCGCTGAGCTATGGTTAAAATTTCGGGTCTCTAGCTCATCGGGAAGCTAGTTTAAATTATCAGAATTCATCTATTTAACTGTTAACTTGGACTCATATTACTTCAACATGGCTGTACTGTTAAAAATATCATGTTATTTTATTAATTTTTTGTGATTTCGTATGGAGATATATATCATGTAAATTTAACAAGGCTCGTGTTAAGCATTATTTTTCTGAGTGTATGCTTAGCACGAAATCCAGATTGGAGTGGACTCAGCAGATTATTGGCTCCGGGAAAAAACGTCCAAATTAAATAAGGCCCAATGCGGGCTTTATTTCATTTTGACAAAATGGGCGTTATTTTATAAAAAAAATGAAATAAGGCCCACTTTGGGCTTTATTTCATTTTAAGAAATTTTCAAATTTTTCCGAAAAATGAAATAAAGCCCCAAAAAAATTAAATAAGGCCCAATTTTGCGATAAATGTTGAAATGCGTTAGCTACGAGGCAGCTGTTGGACTTACTGGACGGGTTAATATACAAATACTTTTCGGAAAGGAGATGGTTTTTCTGGTTGAGGGTTTTAATCCCTGCCACGGCCGAAAGCCGGCATGCAGAAGGAAGGAAGGAAGGGAGCGATTCAAACCGTCGGCCAACAAAATCATTTTCTTTGCTAAAAAGTCTTCCTCTATCCAGCGCCCTTCTGCGCAGGTAAAGTGTCCTTCTACGTGCCGGCTTTCGGCCGTGGCAGGGATCAAAACCCTCAGCCAACAAAACCATTTCCTTGTTGAAAAGCCTTTCTCTATCCAGGGTCCTTCTGCGCAGGCAAAAAGTGTCCAAGCAGGCAAATCTTCATATAAAAAAAAGTGGGCTTTATTTCATTTGGGCGTTATTTCCCGGAGCCCAGATTATTATTCGCAATATGCCGGTTAATTTGATCAGCAATAAGAGATTTACAGACTTTGGAAAGAATAGGCAAAATACTAATAGGACGATAATCAGATAGTCTGCACTATCAGCACCTATCTGCACCTCAGCAGAGGTTTTTTCAGCACTTTCAGCAGAGGTACAGGAACAACAGTGGCTAGTTTCCAAAGTGAAGGAAAACTAGAAGTAATAAGAATATGATTAACAAGAGCAGTAAGAGGCGGTATTATAATAGGTAGGATTTTTACGAGTTTAATAGGGATCCTGTCAAAGCCAACCGCAGAAGTCCTAATCGCTACAACTTTTTTAATAATATCAGACTCAGATACACACGAGAAATAGAACAAGCCATCGCCCCTGGCTACATACACAAATTCATGAGTCAAATTGTCAAATTCATGACAATTACCATTAAGAGGCTTCCTTTAAAAGAATTTATTAAAATCACTTGGATTCAGGTTACAATTTATTGACTTCTGCCGCCTAATACCGATATTTCTCAACTGTCTCCAGAGTTGGTTGGAGGAATGATTGGGCTTAAATTTATAAACAAAGTTTTTTTGGATTTCCTAACCACCAAAGTACCAAGATTACGCGCGCTTTTATAATTATTCCAATTTAATTGAGACGGATTTTTCTTGATTTTTGAGTGGAGATTATTTTTCAGCTTAATTCCTAGTTTCACACGCAACGAGTACCAAGGACAGGAACAACAACTCACATTTACTGTACGTATAGGCACAAAAGAATCAAACATATTCTGCAGGACGAAGGTAAAAAACTTAAGCTTATCATCAATTAGAGGCTCCGCCCAAACCAAACCAAATAAGACTTTGGTCGACCAAAGTTCCAAAGTTCGTTTTGAAAAAATAATAAATAAACTCCAAATTGACTGCCCTGACGAAGAAGCAAAAAACGAATTATTAAACATCTTAAAAAAATATCTAAATATTTTCCATTTAGAAAACGATCCCTTAACAACAAACAATTTTTACACACAACACATCTCTCTTTCGGACAAAACACCAGTCTACATAAAAAATTATAGACTACCACAAGCGCACACAAACATAATAAACGAAAAAGTAAACAAAATGCTACATGACGACATAATAGAACCATCAATCAGTCCCTATAGTGTTCCACTATTATTAGTTCCTAAAAAAAAATTAAGATAAAAAGAACCATTTCTTTTTACTACTAGAATAGTAGTAGATTATCGCAAACTAAATTACAAAATAGTAAACGATAAATTTCTATTAACACGACTAGAAGACATTCTCGATTAGCTGGGAAGAGCTAAATGGTTTTCCACTCTTGATATAACCAGCTTTTTTTATCAAATAAGCTTAGACCAAAACTCTCGACCCCTAACCGCATTTTCTACAACTAACGATCATTTTCAATTCAAAAGACTTCTTTTGGATTAAAAATCTTCGCAAATAGTTTTCAAAGAATACTTACGAGTACTATAGCACTTTCTGGTGCTTTAAAATCCTTTCTAGAATCCGAAGCATTTCTATACGTAGACGATATAATTGTATTAGGATGTAGCATCAAACACCATAACACAAGTTTAATTCGCTTATTAGAGAGACTAAAAAATTCAATTTGAAATTAAATGCAGAAAAATTTTGTTTTCTACGCCCAGATGTAGTATATTTAGGTCATTTAATAACGAATAACGGTGTAAAAACTGACCCCGCGAAATATCAAACTATTAAAGATTATCCTATTCCTAAAATTTCAGATGATGTTAGAAGATTTATTGCTAACCTAAGAGTTTATTAGCTAAAGACCTAAGACTCTTTAAAACTCTTTAAAAAACTTTAAGACTTTAAGACTCTTAAAAAAGAACACTAAATTTCAATGGATGGTTGCCAAAATTCTTTTGAACTGTTAAAATACAAATTATTGAATCCTCCTATATTAAAATATCCTCATTTAGATAAACCCTTTATATTAACAACAGACGCCTCAAATTACGCGCTAGGTGCAGTTTTATCGCAAGGAGAAATAGGAAACGACTTACTTAGAAAAGCCTTACAAAAGCACGATTTAAACAAACTCGTTATAAAAAAAGAACTCCCAGCAATACATTGAAGTATAAATTTCTTTAGACCATATCTATTCGGTAGAAAATTCAGTCATGACAGACCACGGAAATATTAAAAAATTAAATTCAACGTCGACAAAGATATAACTAATTGTAAAAAAATATGCGAAAAAGAAGAATTTTAAAAAGACGTACGCAAATATAATTAATAATTATGGCCCCCATTTGAAAATGCGAATAGAAAAATGCGAAATAGAAAATGCGAATAGAAATGCGAATTTATAATGCCCCAAGACACATAAAAGATGATTTGATAAGATATGTTTATATCTTAAGTTAATTTAAGTTAAGTTTTTATTGACGAATTGCATAATAAAGGACACTTAGGTATTCGCAAGACATTAACAACACTTAAACAAAAATATATTTGGGAAAATATTTCAATTTCAATTTTCAATTTCAATTTATTAATAATAATAATATTAGTACTATAAGAACTAAGTTCTTTTAATGTACAAAGCATAAATAATATTGATCACAATTTACTGAGATTTAGCTTCATATGAAGTAATACATAATATAACAAGGAAGAAAAGAAATACATCAAGAAGAGGGGGAAAAAAGAGATAAAGAATAAAGCAGAGATAACAAAAAAGATCAATAAAGAAGAACAGAGTAGTCAAGAAATTTACTGAGAAGAAAAAAAACTTAATATGGAATTTTTAAAACTGGTCCTTTGAGAAACTTTTTTAAGAGCTTGTGGCAATGAATTCCACAAACGAATAGCATTAATAAAAAAGAATCTCGTTGAGTTTAATGTCTGAAAAATCGGAATTAACAGCAGGCTGCTTCTACTTGATTGAGCAAAGCTAATTTTTTCATACAAATATAAAGGTTTTTTAGTTAGTAAAAGCTTAAGAAGAAAAATGCAATTCCTTACTTTGAGATAGTCCATGATATCACAACCAATAACACTTTTCCTAAATTGGGAGATGTGATCATATTTTCGGATACCTTACACAAATATCGTTACACAGTTAAATGCCAATTGTAGTTTTAACTGAGAGCGGGAATCCAATTTACTGTAGACAAGATCAGAATATGTTATTACAGGTAATATTAAATGTACCACAAGTTTCCGCTTTGTTTCAGTAGGCATAAAATCAGCTGTTGTTCTCAGGTTTCGAAGTATACAGTAGACCTTACCAACAATACTGTTTACATGATCAGTGCATGTTAACTTTGAATTTATTGTAAAACCAAGATTAACAATACAGTCAACTACCTTCAAGCTGCTATTCCCTATAAACAAAGAAGGTACTTCACTATTTACTGTCTTAAACCTGGAAATTGGTAAAACAGATGACTTTGATGCATTTAGCTGAAGATTATTATTAATTGCCCAATTGTTAATCCTCATTCACTCTATAGGCCAAATCTTCCAAATCTTTGCCAGAAAGATACATCTGCACATCATCAGCATAAGCATGAAGTGAACAGTAGTTACACACAAAGAAAATATCATTAACGAAAAGGGAAAACAATAAGGGTCCAAGAACCGATCCTTGAGGAACACCAGTAATTACTGGCATATACACAGAATATTTATTGCTACACATAACTCTTTGCAGGCGCCCTCGGAGATAGTCTTCAATGAAACTAACTGCACTATCATTAAAACCAAATAAATGCTTCAATTTTTGGCAGAGAAGCACGTGACTTACATTGTCAAAAGCTTTTGAAAAGTCAAGTAGACAGAGCAGTGTTAAAGACCCACTGTCATATTCAGGCCGGATGTCCTCTAGAACTTTCAAAGTTGCCGTTGAACAACTATGAGCAGGACGGAAACCTGATTGAAGTGGAGATAAAAATTGATTATCCTGAACATATTTCGCAATCTGATTAGCCATGAGTGATTCCAGAACCTTTGACAGAGACGGCAAAATACTTATTGGCCTAAAGTCCTTAGGCTCACTTGCAGCAGTTTTTTTGGCAATAGGCATAACAATGGCAGCCTTCCATTGTGTAGGAAATGTAGAAGAAGCAATACAAAAATTAAAAATATGGGTCAATGGTTTCAATATATAAGCAAGAATCTAATATGTACTCCGTCTTCACCCACAGCACATGACTTGATCTTCATTACGCCTTTAGCCACTTCATCTTCAGTAACTGCATTAAATTGGAACGTTTGTTGCAAGGAAGGGGTCAGAACTGTGGAAGTACCATTACTTACACCCAAGTTATTAGAAAGGAAGTAATTGTTTATAACATCAGGGTCCAAATGGCATTCTGAACTTTGCTTAGCCCCAATACCTATTTTTTTCAGATTTCTCCACAGGACCTTGGAAGGCAGGGAGGCATCTAGTTTTACCGCGCAATATTTCGCCTTCGATTGTCTAGTAATCGTAACGCATGCATTTCTAGCACGCTTGTAATTTTCCCAGGTATAAGGACACGGATTGCTTTTCCACAACGAATGCAGCTTATTTCGTTCATTAATTGCTTGTTGCACACGGTTTGAGAACCATGGACAGGATACATTTTTTATAGTAACCCTTTTGAGTCGCACATGCTTATGAAATAATCTATAGTTTTTTTAAAGAGATCAACTTTATCATCTACCGTAGCACAGAACCAAATCTCCTCCCATACAACAGAAGATAGGTCATAAAATAGCTCTGGGTACTTAATCGACTTGAAATCATAATACGAGAAATTATGCGATACAGCAACATGTGACAGATTAATATTTAGGGTGCAAAACATCAGGTCATGGTCTGACACAAAGTATATCTGATCAAACAGTAATACAACAGAGCCATCAGATACAATGAAGTAATCAAGAATGAAGACTGGGACAATCTCTATCCGAGAATCGTGTTGGCACCAAGCTATTAACTATTGACATACCAAGAGATGACACATGGTCATGAAATAATTTTGACAAGCTATCATTACACATCAAATTTACATTGAAATCTCCACATAGCATGAAAAAATCAGATTTGGTTGACAGCTCACACATATCAGAGAAGAAACCCTCAAGATCATTACATCTACTAGGGTTGTAGACACAGGTCAAACATATTTTAACGACATTATCAGATATACTAATACTTAGATACTCTACATTATTGTTTGAAGATTTCGAGACAATAGCTGACTTTAGCGTACTGCGACAATATATTGCGACACCTCCACCCTTTCTGTTCTGTCTGTCATTTCTGTATAAAGTAAAGTTGTTTATATTATACAGTGAACTGCTCACATCAGCATCAAACCAGGTCTCAGACACGCATATTACATCAACAGACGAAGCCTCAAAGACATATCTTACATAGTCTAGTTTATTAGAATTAAGACTTCTGGCATTGAAATGAGCAACTTTCAATCCCTGATATCTCCCACACATAATACTCACAAGAGACTTATTATTAATGCCATACCCACAATTACTAGCACCACTCATATACCCCAATAAAGAGAAGACAAGATATAAGTATGCCAATTTAAAGTTCTTAGGGACTGAGAAATTGGACAATTGTAATCCAGAAAAATTAATAAAAGTATAGATGGAGTAGAGTAAGAAAACGAGAAGAGGAAAAGAGAACTAAGACTATTTAAAAATACCTTACAACATATGAAATCATTAATTAAACAATAATCGCAAATAAACAAAATACTGACTATAATGCTGAAGAAACATAGATGCTCAGGTATTTCCATTGCTCGCAACATCTTCCGTAACACTCGCAATATCATTAAGCTCATCCATGTCTCCAATAAGAAAACTTTCACCACCATCAAGCTTTTTAACTAAAACAGATCCTCTTCTAACAAAAACAGAATGCAGCTGCTTATTACGCTTTAAACTCAGAGCATGCTGAAAAAGCTCCCGATCACGGTTCGCCAGACTCATTAATGTAGCAGGTAGAAGATGAGTTCATCCCAACATCATCCAACGCCAACGTAGTTTTATTGTTGCGCCTATATACAGCAGCACAACGTAAAATATGATCCCTCTCATAGCCACTATTGAATTTGAGAATAATCGGCGCATGCGAAGAATTTTTTCGCTTGTTATTCACATCTCTTTTTGCACGAAAAACACTCTTCAACTGCGGAGGACTGCAACCAATGACAGAGCACAGTTTGCCAAAAACCAGTTTTAGGTTCTCTTCAGCACACTCAGGTACTCCAAAGAGCACCGCAGAGCTACCTCTTTACGCTCCAGAGCACCAATCCTTTTATTTGCGTTGCACAGGGCCTCTCCAAGCGAAGCAATCTCAGTTGTTTTGCATGAAATGTCAGCTTCAATCTTCTCAACTCGCACAACAACATCACTTAGGCTGGCTTTCATTTCACTAATTCTCGTCGCCAAACTTAATTCCATATCATTTATTTTTCTTGTGAAATCTTCACGCAGTTTGGTTATTTCCTTCTTGAAACTACTAAGAAGTATTGAATTGTGTTTCTCAATACGCTCATCAAATTCCAAAAGCGTGAGCACAGGGGAACTTCCACTGCCAACGGGAGAGCCACCATTATCAGATGTTAAGAGCGGCAGTAATTTCGCATTTGCACTCTTAGGGGGCTATATCGTATACTCTGACGGGCGAGTTCTTCCTGCGTCTGCTTTGATTTTTTCGTAGGTTTCAAGATTTTGTATACAGTAAAAACAAGACTGGAGCAAGACAAGACTGGAACAAGAAAAATCGCAAGTTGTTGCTATTTTTACTGGCTTTTCGGTCAAGCCTGCCTGAGACGGGGTATATCATAAGCTTAAATCGACACAGTTTCTCGGGTCCGAGCTGTCATGAGACTCGGGGACTAAGAGGCAACCGTCTGCATACAAAACAAGGAATTTGTGCATTATTAATATAAAAGCACAAAAATACACATTCAGATCGATTATATTACTTCACTTTAGATATACAACTGATATATTTTGCAATTTAAGCACAAAATATTGAAAAAATTTTTAACCTGAATTTCGCGAAATTCATGCAGACGAACATAACTTCTGAATATTGTTTAATTTACAGGCGGCTTTTGAATTTTATACCAACATCTCTTTTCTTCGCGTATATTTATAGCTATAAGCACTGCAGTGAGAAACTGCCTATAAAGTCTCTTTTCTACATCTAGAACATCAGCAGATAGATCATCGTTGCCAGGTTCACCCACAGTGAATATTCACTTAAAAATTCTGGAAAAAATCTATTTAGCGGCCACGAAGTTTTTTTTTGAAAATTTTTCGGGGTATAGATTTTCGACTACTGAACCTAATAATATTTAAAAAAAGGAGGAAATTCTCATGGCTTAGCAGTTATAGCCGTTCGAAATTGTAAACATTTACTCTGATATCTCCCAAACTGTACATGCCATAAAGTTGATATGGGTACCGTTTTAAATATTTTTTTATTGCCAACATTTTATGTAAAATACATTTCTTCAAAATGTGCATTAATTTACGAGAAATTACCTTCTAAACAATTTAAAAAATTTTGTTTGTTAAAAAGCTTGTTTTTCTTAAAAAAAGGTTTAACAAAAATATCCTTTACTAGAGTTATTGAAAAGGACAGGCTTTTATTAGCTTATAATATATATAATATTATTCATAATTCATATATATATATATATTCAAAATATATATAATATTGAATACATGTCATTGTTGCGTAAGGCAATTTGTTTCTTCTGGTGATTGTGGAAACATTTCGTATGTGTGCGGTATCTATGTACAAGTATATGAGTTCGTTCGTTTAAAATTGAAATTTTTTTATATAATTGAATTGAATTTTATATTTACAGGGTTGCTTTAATATGTGGGTAAAAAAAAAAAAATTATCCAAGAAAATTATATCTGGAAACCTACAAATTTTTCGTAAAAACACGTTAAAACATAAAATAAAGATAATAGGTTTGTTCGACAACGTGCTTGAAAATACTAGAAAGCACTATCTTTTACTATTTTTTTTACTAGATAACTGAAAAAAAGCAAGTTACAACGAAAATTATTTACTATTTGTGCAATGCCAACTACACCTACTACACCTACTACTATTTACTAGCCAACTTCGGTCCATTCAAAAATATATAATTGACGGTATTTAATCTGTGAGAGTGAACCATTAAATTTTTTGTTTACTATCAGATGTAAATTTTTACATAATTCTATTTTTTACTAGAAACATATTGGTTAACTGTTAAAGTAAATTATCTCTGTTTACAAAATTTTTTTTATCATTATATATAAAATTATGGAGGGAATATTGCTACATGCATAAAATAATTCTATGCCAAAAATCTTTACATTTCTAAAAATTACTTTTAATAATACTTAAAACTTTTTACATGGTACCGCTGATCAGCAGAAAAATCAATGCGTTGAAAAGAGACTTCATATGCAATTTCATTCTGCAGAATTTTTATCTACAAATCGACGCGAAAAAAAGAGACAAAATTGCAGTACAAAAATTCAGAGAAATGTAAACAGGGCAAATCGTTACGATCACAGGCAGTTGAAACCAAGAAGCTTACAACATACCAAATTCTGGCCCGTCCTGTCTGCCTTACACTGTTCTTGTCTTCATTTCTGCCTGCCTGCCTGCTTGTACGATATAGCTCCCTTAGTCTGCAGCCTAGTTGTCATCTTTCCTAATAGAAAAGGCGGGAAACTGAAGTCAAAAAATTCTTCCGCACAAAAACTTTTAATTTAGTTCGTCTTTCTATTTCACTAGAATTTTAGCCCCAATTCCGCACCGGGCACAAGACAGGCCATTAGAAGATTATTAAAAACTAATATCTAAACCATACAAGCAAGAATCACGCTTAAGATCTTAACTATTGTGGAGCACTCAAAAAAAAGACGTCTACTCTGACACAGACATGAACTTGAACCATTTGGGAAAATATGAAAAAAATGGTTAAACCATTTGTAAATAACTTATGCGCACGCAATAAAATTACTAAACATACATTAGAGAAACAGACAATTGCAGACACACCAAGTTAGTTTCGAACTAATAGCTATAGACACATCTGTCGAAGTGATAAAAAGTGGGCGGGTGACACCTAATTTTTTTAATTTACAGGGAGAAAATTTTGATCTATTAACTCGTCTATAACACCGCTTTTCCTACCAAACACCTCATTATATGGTATCACGCCCATTTTTCAGAATATATTTTAGTCTAAGACGGTGGACTCGGGAATAAAATTTTAGCTTTAAATTCGCTCCACAAGCTGAGAAATTGAGCTATTAGCATGGGAAAATTCACATTTGCTATAAAAAGTAGGCGTGGAAATAATCCTATTTTCCTTATTTTCAATACCAAACAGCCTATGATGACAAAATATATTCGTGCTAAATTTCATGGCGATAGCTTTATTCGTTCTCCCGTAATCGTGTTTCTACAGACAGACAGACAGACAGACAGACGGACTGACATGGCTAAATCTAATCAGGAGGTGATTCTGAGCCAGAATATATATACTTTCCTATATCTGCCACGCCTCCTTTAATGCGTTATAAACGGAAGTACAAAGTGAATATCAATCCTTCGGGTGTAGGGTATAAATTAGAGCTGTGCACAAGCCGTTTGAAAACCACTTTCAAAACACACAACGTTTTATCAGTAAAAATTGATAAAACATTTCAGATTTTCACTCATAGCCTTTATTGCTTGTGCTCTGCTGGAAACAAAAACAAAATTGTCAGACGAAAATGACACAACAGTTTTAATGCCAACAATTGCTAAATAGATATAAGAGAGGATACACACACGGAATGCACATACATATTCAATACATACATACGTTCAGCCGTCTCCTAGGCTTTTAGTTAGAAAAAAGCATTGCGTGCCTCTCCCTTTTTTCGTTTCTTTTTTTTTGTCGTTTTTCTCGAAAATGTGGCAGAACATTTTTTCATTGTTTTCAATCGTTGTTCGGAGCCACAATTTATGGACCATTTACAACAAAAACAAAGTAAGAAAAAGACGATAATTACATGGAAAAATAGATAAGAATGGTTTTTGAGTTTGAGCGGAGGGAAAGACGGGATGTTTTTTCTTCGTAATTTCTTAATTAGTTTTCAGACGCTTCTGGTGATAACAAAGCACCATCGACGGAGTGGCGAGCGGCGCAAATGCTTGCCTTTCGTTCCTTTCGAGTTCGAGCGGAGGGAAAGAGGGTGAGTTGTTTGCGTTTCTTTCGTTCCTTTGGAGATTAAGCGGAAGGAACGAGAGAGAAATGCATCAACATTAAAACAGCAACTGCAAATTTTCGAACAAGCTGTAAAAATGAATGTCGGTCGGGTAAAGGCACCACAGCAGCTGTTTATTGCGATTTTCATACGGCAGTCACAAAACAGCAGTCGTGCCGATTTGTGCCTAGCTGCCTTCAAAACGGCTCGCGCACAGCTCTAGTATAAATATCAACCTTAATATGGTAGATATCATGTCGCACTGACATGATTGTTGTGTTTATGGGTACCAATTTTGGGGTATGGACTTGGACAACAAGTATCGACAACCGCCGAGTCGCGTGTCAAGTGCACGCCCTCTCCAGATAATCGCGTGCATTATTGTCTCTATGTTATTGCACCTACGGGACATGGACTGCAGCCTTTTTACATTGCCTGCATGCAGAGTCTTTCGGACAAAGTGAAATCAGCCCGTCATGGCCAAAGCTGATACCATGACACCCGACAAGGTGCAACTCTTTAAGTCGTCGGCGCCAACACCATCCTTCAAATTGTTGGAAGTTGCAAGAAGTTGCGTGGTCGCCGCTATCTTTGGGGTCTTATTAAAGTTCAAAATCTATCGCATTGCAATTTTATCGCTGTGAGTAACATCCCAATGAATTTGGTTGCTCTTATAAAGGGTGGGAAAATTTGGGGTTATGAAGTAAATTGGCTGTCAAATGATAAAATGTCAAGAATTGAGCTGTCATCCTTTGATATTTATTTAGTAAAGCTTGGTAAATTTTAACCATGGAACGCTACATTCTTGAACAACGAATTTTAATTGTGAAAATTGGCTTTTTGAAAAACTGAACGAAAACAACGCATTTTTCCACAGAATCATCTTTAGTGATGAGGCCCATTTTCAATTAGGCGGTTATGTAAACAAACAAAATTGTCGCATATGGGGCTCACAAAATCCACAAAGAGTCCTCAAAAAACCATTACATCCAAAGAAAGTTACCGTATGGTGCGATTTGTGTGTCAGGCGGCATCATCGGCCCGTATTTTTTCGAAAATGAGCAAGGAAACGCCGTCACCATAAATTCTCAGCGCTACCAAATCGTGATAACCGATTTTTTTTAGCCAAAATTGGCTAATGTTGACATCTGTGACCTTTGGTTTCAGCAATACGGAGCCACACAGCCGGCCGAACAATTCAGTTATTGCATGAGAAATTTCTCGGTCTCGTAATTTCTCGATTTGGTGATGTCAATTGGGTTCTTGTGATTTAACGGCGCTGGATTATTTTTTCTGGGGCCATTTGATCATTTGATGAATGATTTGATTTGATGATGATGATTTGTGGGTTTACGTGAACAAACCACAAACAACTGACGCTTTGAAAGATGAAATTCGGCCCTTCATTGACGAGATAAGCGAAGCTTTGTTGCACAATGTGGTTCAAAATTTTGTGAAAAGAGCGGACGTCTGCCGACGTGCTAGAGGTGTGGACATTTGCCCAACATCATATTCCATTATTAATTCCCATACTTCTTTTTTACATTGGTATCATTGAAACTTTTTTAAAAATAATTTGTCAAAAAAAGTGTGTTTTTAAGCCAATTTACTTCCTAACATCAAATTTGCCCACCCGATATACATATGTATGTAGTTTCAGAGTTTGTAGCCCTTTAAAATTTGAAAATTTAAGGCCTATGTATATCTCCTAAACTTTACAAGATACTTATTCGTATATGTTAGTATATATTGGTATCGATGAAAAGCTAATCCTATTACCTTTCTTTTATCTTTAAATGAATTGCTTCTTGTTGATTCGGAGAGGCTCATATATAAATGGGCATGACACGCCCACTGGTATAACAAACCATATAAGTAGGTGTCCGTTGAAAAAATCAGAGTTGTAAATGAGTTAATAAATAAAAGTTTACTATCTGTAAGTGGGCGCCTTATTTGTTAAACTTCATATTCTTCATATTCATAAAGTTCCTCAAAAAATTCCTCTTGCAAATTTGCAAATTTCAATTTAAAAAGCTCCTTCAACTTAAAATACTCGTACTACTTTGAAATCAGTAAGAAGAAGACCAATCATTTTGAATTTTTAAATATTTATTACTTAATAAATTAGAATTTAAGAACAAATTTACATTACATTTTACATTTCATATTTACATTTTACATTACATTTTACTTACAATATACATAGTATTACTTATTTTCAACAAAATATTCATCTGTAGATTGCATTAGCAGCTCTTCGGCTTCTCTATCTAGGGAAGTTTAAGTTTTTATATATTTCTTCCTCAGTGAGGAAATGTGCATCTGATGAAATGAGCAGCATTCTAAATAGATCCTTTTTGGTCCCTTGCAGTGAACACTCTTTTGTGTTGTGCTCCCTATAGTATCTATATTCCTATAGTCTTTGTTGCGTATAGATACTTAATAATCTCTATACTATAATAATAATTATATAGTACAGGTACTATATAATCTCCCACATTTAAAATATATACAAAAAATGACCTTTTTTCAAAAAATTGCAAAAAATATTTTCATCAAAAACACAAACATTTCTTTGTATTTTTTTTATAAAAAATTCTTCATATATTTGGTAACACTACTTTATTTAGTTATGTTTATTAATTTTCGAGATATTAACATTTAAATTAGGCCAAAAACTTAAATTATGGAACTGTTCAGAAAATAGCTAGGTAAAATTTCCAACCGAGAAAAAAACGGCGGGTCCGGGCGGATCAAGTTTGCTTGGAGGATTTGTTCAAAATACTTCGAAGTTTAAAAAAAATAGACTTTAGGATAAGCATTTGAGACGCTTATAATTTCCCAAAATTAAAATTTATATACAAAATTACCTGTTTTTAAAAAATTTGCAAAAAATATTTTTACCAAAGACAAAAGCATATTTTATAATTTGTCCCATATAGAATAATTTTTCCTATATACACTTTATCTTATTTAGCTATGTTAAATACTTTTTGAGATATTAACACTTAAAATAGTTAAAAAAACACAAATTATGGAACTGTTCAGAGAATTGAAATAAGGTTCAATTGATCATATTGTTCATTCGAGAAAGATTTTTTGGGTTTTAGGTAGCAATCTATCATAAAAAATGGTATACCAAATTTTTAAAAAAACTCGGAGCGACTTTGTGACTTTTGGCCGCGCTTTTTTGTCGCAGTCCACTGTGTGACGTCTTGACAGTTTTAGTCCATAAAGAGCTTTCTTTATCAGGCAAACTTTATTCCTGCTGTATTTTTTAATTTCGTTTACGTCAAGTATATCGCACAGTTCTTTTCGAATTTCCATGAATATTTCTTCGTTTATATCACCATTGAGATAAGCGCTAACAAAATCAAGTTGATGAGTTTCAAGTTTTAATTCTGTGGCAAGGGCCATAATATTCCTTGTTGATCCGATTGTTACTACCGGTGAAAAAGTTTCATAATAATCTACGCCTGGTACTTGGGGAAAGCCCTTCGCTTCCTACTACCTTGCCTTTCGCCGATCAATAGAACCATCAGCTTTGTATTTCGTTGCGTAAAACCCATTTTGATTTAACTATTTTCGTACCTTTGCGTTGTGTAACTATATCCCAGGTATGATTTTTCATTAAGACTTCGTACTTTTGCTTCATCGCTGCTTTCCATTCGTCTGATTCGGGGCTGGATAAAGCTTCTTTAGGTGTTACTGGATCTGTTATATCGATGAGGCCGGCAAAGTTATCACAATCTTCGTCTTTATTTTGTATTGGAGGATTGTCTTTGCATACAGGTACTAAATTGAACAATTTCTTGGGTCTACCCCTTTTACCTGTTAGGATTTTTTTTGGGTGGTCAGGGCTCTTCTTTTATACGGTCGGTGTGTTGAATTCTTCCGATTCTTGTTCGTTTGGCTCATTAGGGATTGCTTCGTGGTAAATTTCAGGACTTGATACTTCAGGATTTGTGTCTAGTTCTTCAGGAACATCGAGTTCTTCGCTTAAGTCCTCAGTTTCTTAATATTCTTCGTTTGAATTTTCGGCTTCTTGCATTTTTTTTTGCGGTTTTCTGATTTGTGTCTCCCTTGATGGATACAAATTTTGCCATTCCAAAATTTTAACACTAAACCTACCAGTACCGGTCAAATTGACCATTTTTAAACTTTTATAAGAATTACACACTTAAAACGTTATAATACCGTTATCGGACTTTATGACAATTCTTAAAATATGCATATCATATTTTTTTCACTCTGTACTTTTAGTTATTTTTTTTCTTTTCCAAGAAAAATTTATCATGTGTCCTACCTACCGCGCCGGTCAATATGACCGATCGTCGATATGGGACAATACTTTAGAGTTACACTGCTCGCTCGAAGAGTGGAACTTCGAAGAGTGAAAACGCACATAATGGCGCTAATAGTCGAGCCATGGGTAGCAAAAACGAGCGTTCACGCGGTCCTACAAACATTCGAAGAGCGAAACACCACGCCAGAACATTTTCACTTTTCGAGCGAGCAATGTACCTCAGAGTCGGTTGCGATCGAATAGAGCAATTTTTTACAATTTTTTATTTAAAGGAGATAAGGTAAAGTATCAAAACTTCAATGTAAATTTTGTATTTCTTACATAGTGTAAGATTCTGTTGTAGATATTTACCCTAAAAGCTTTGCGACTTTACACTGTATTTCCTTGCCATCTGATCTGCTACATCTACACCAAATTTTGTACTATTATAAAATCTAATAGCTTCCGGTAAACGTTTGCATATAAAAAACATTGCATATAAAAGTTTTATTTTATTTGTTTTTATACCCTACACCCGAAGGGATGAGGGTATATTCACTTTGTTCTTCCGTTTGTAACGCATCAAAGGAGGCGTGGCAGGTATAGAAAAGTATATATATTCTCACTCAGAATCACGTCCTGATTCGATTTAGCCATGTCCGTCCGTCCGTCTGTCTGTCTGTCTGTCCGTCCATCTGTGGAAATCACGATTACAGGAGAACGAATAGAGGTATCGTCATGAAATTTTGTACGAATATTCTTTGTTATCCTACGCTGTTTGGTATTGAAAATGGGGAAAATCAGACCAGTGCCACGCCTACTTTTTATAGAAAATATGCACTCATCCGTGCTTTTAGCTGAATTTCTTGGCTAAAAATTGGCTTGGCTTGAAAATTGTAGACCGAATTTTCAGCTAAAATTTTATTTCCGAGTCCACCATCTTAGACTAGAATACCTTCTCAAAAATGTGCGTGACACGCCCACTTATTTACTATACCATAAAGTGAGGTTTTTGGTAAGAAAAGCGGTGTTGTAGATAAGTTAATAGATAAAAATTTGCTTTCTGTAGATTAAAAAAAAAGTAGGTGTCACCCGCCCACTTTTAATCACTTCGACCAATGCGGGTGTAGGGTATATGAGCTTCGGCCAAACCGAAGATAACGCTCTTACTTGTTTTATGAATAATTTGAGGTTTACAAAATATTTAGTTCGGTTTCTCATGTGGGAAACATGCAATTTTTGTTTTTCAGGTTTATAATTGAACTTATATAAAAATAAATTTGGACGAAATTTCATGAAAATCCTTCATTTTATATACATTTAGCAATAAATCAACCCCATTATCTGCATTAGATACTAAAATCGATAACTTTTTTAATTACCGGCCAATTTGACCGGGCACGGTAGGAATAGGTATACAAGAACTGTCGGTAGGTTTAGTGTTAAAGGTGTTTCTTCTGATAAACTTCGGGATGGACATCTGTTTCGGATGTGGTTGGAGGTGAGTACTGCTACCGCCCAAAATGTTAATGGACGCCCTGACTGAACCATGATGCAGCGGGCCATTTTCACGAGGGTACGATTCTTTCGCTCTGCTACTCCATTCTGCTGTGGTGTACACTGAGTTCATGTACAATGCCTTATTCTTTTAGATAATTCACAAAACTGCGACTATACTCTGCGCCATTATCAGTTCGTAGTGTTTTAATCTTTCTACCAGTTTTCCTTTCAACCATACTTATGTATCTGATATCTGAATGTACCAGTTCCAATATCTCCGCTGATTTGGAATTTAAGATGTTAAACGGTTTCTGGGCTTGCTTGCTCTTCGAACATATTTCGCATACAGGCAAGTCTTCATTTCTTTTGATGCCAATACCACGTACTTTACCAGTATTCGCGATGTTCATAAGGTCCTTGGCATTTAAATTACCGAACGTCTTAAATGAAATTAAATTAAATTAAATTAAATTAAATTAAATTAAATTAAATTAAATTAAATTAAATTAAATTAAATTAAATTAAATTAAATTAAATTAAATTAAATTAAATTAAATTAAATTAAATTAAATTAAATTAAATTAAATTAAATTAAATTAAATTAAATTAAATTAAATTAAATTAAATTAAATTAAATTAAATTAAATTAAATTAAATTAAATTAAATTAAATTAAATTAAATTAAATTAAATTAAATTAAATTAAATTAAATTAAATTAAATTAAATTAAATTAAATTAAATTAAATTAAATTAAATTAAATTAAATTAAATTAAATTAAATTAAATTAAATTAAATTAAATTAAATTAAATTAAATTAAATTAAATTAAATTAAATTAAATTAAATTAAATTAAATTAAATTAAATTAAATTAAATTAAATTAAATTAAATTAAATTAAATTAAATTAAATTAAATTAAATTAAATTAAATTAAATTAAATTAAATTAAATTAAATTAAATTAAATTAAATTAAATTAAATTAAATTAAATTAAATTAAATTAAATTAAATTAAATTAAATTAAATTAAATTAAATTAAATTAAATTAAATTAAATTAAATTAAATTAAATTAAATTAAATTAAATTAAATTAAATTAAATTAAATTAAATTAAATTAAATTAAATTAAATTAAATTAAATTAAATTAAATTAAATTAAATTAAATTAAATTAAATTAAATTAAATTAAATTAAATTAAATTAAATTAAATTAAATTAAATTAAATTAAATTAAATTAAATTAAATTAAATTAAATTAAATTAAATTAAATTAAATTAAATTAAATTAAATTAAATTAAATTAAATTAAATTAAATTAAATTAAATTAAATTAAATTAAATTAAATTAAATTAAATTAAATTAAATTAAATTAAATTAAATTAAATTAAATTAAATTAAATTAAATTAAATTAAATTAAATTAAATTAAATTAAATTAAATTAAATTAAATTAAATTAAATTAAATTAAATTAAATTAAATTAAATTAAATTAAATTAAATTAAATTAAATTAAATTAAATTAAATTAAATTAAATTAAATTAAATTAAATTAAATTAAATTAAATTAAATTAAATTAAATTAAATTAAATTAAATTAAATTAAATTAAATTAAATTAAATTAAATTAAATTAAATTAAATTAAATTAAATTAAATTAAATTAAATTAAATTAAATTAAATTAAATTAAATTAAATTAAATTAAATTAAATTAAATTAAATTAAATTAAATTAAATTAAATTAAATTAAATTAAATTAAATTAAATTAAATTAAATTAAATTAAATTAAATTAAATTAAATTAAATTAAATTAAATTAAATTAAATTAAATTAAATTAAATTAAATTAAATTAAATTAAATTAAATTAAATTAAATTAAATTAAATTAAATTAAATTAAATTAAATTAAATTAAATTAAATTAAATTAAATTAAATTAAATTAAATTAAATTAAATTAAATTAAATTAAATTAAATTAAATTAAATTAAATTAAATTAAATTAAATTAAATTAAATTAAATTAAATTAAATTAAATTAAATTAAATTAAATTAAATTAAATTAAATTAAATTAAATTAAATTAAATTAAATTAAATTAAATTAAATTAAATTAAATTAAATTAAATTAAATTAAATTAAATTAAATTAAATTAAATTAAATTAAATTAAATTAAATTAAATTAAATTAAATTAAATTAAATTAAATTAAATTAAATTAAATTAAATTAAATTAAATTAAATTAAATTAAATTAAATTAAATTAAATTAAATTAAATTAAATTAAATTAAATTAAATTAAATTAAATTAAATTAAATTAAATTAAATTAAATTAAATTAAATTAAATTAAATTAAATTAAATTAAATTAAATTAAATTAAATTAAATTAAATTAAATTAAATTAAATTAAATTAAATTAAATTAAATTAAATTAAATTAAATTAAATTAAATTAAATTAAATTAAATTAAATTAAATTAAATTAAATTAAATTAAATTAAATTAAATTAAATTAAATTAAATTAAATTAAATTAAATTAAATTAAATTAAATTAAATTAAATTAAATTAAATTAAATTAAATTAAATTAAATTAAATTAAATTAAATTAAATTAAATTAAATTAAATTAAATTAAATTAAATTAAATTAAATTAAATTAAATTAAATTAAATTAAATTAAATTAAATTAAATTAAATTAAATTAAATTAAATTAAATTAAATTAAATTAAATTAAATTAAATTAAATTAAATTAAATTAAATTAAATTAAATTAAATTAAATTAAATTAAATTAAATTAAATTAAATTAAATTAAATTAAATTAAATTAAATTAAATTAAATTAAATTAAATTAAATTAAATTAAATTAAATTAAATTAAATTAAATTAAATTAAATTAAATTAAATTAAATTAAATTAAATTAAATTAAATTAAATTAAATTAAATTAAATTAAATTAAATTAAATTAAATTAAATTAAATTAAATTAAATTAAATTAAATTAAATTAAATTAAATTAAATTAAATTAAATTAAATTAAATTAAATTAAATTAAATTAAATTAAATTAAATTAAATTAAATTAAATTAAATTAAATTAAATTAAATTAAATTAAATTAAATTAAATTAAATTAAATTAAATTAAATTAAATTAAATTAAATTAAATTAAATTAAATTAAATTAAATTAAATTAAATTAAATTAAATTAAATTAAATTAAATTAAATTAAATTAAATTAAATTAAATTAAATTAAATTAAATTAAATTAAATTAAATTAAATTAAATTAAATTAAATTAAATTAAATTAAATTAAATTAAATTAAATTAAATTAAATTAAATTAAATTAAATTAAATTAAATTAAATTAAATTAAATTAAATTAAATTAAATTAAATTAAATTAAATTAAATTAAATTAAATTAAATTAAATTAAATTAAATTAAATTAAATTAAATTAAATTAAATTAAATTAAATTAAATTAAATTAAATTAAATTAAATTAAATTAAATTAAATTAAATTAAATTAAATTAAATTAAATTAAATTAAATTAAATTAAATTAAATTAAATTAAATTAAATTAAATTAAATTAAATTAAATTAAATTAAATTAAATTAAATTAAATTAAATTAAATTAAATTAAATTAAATTAAATTAAATTAAATTAAATTAAATTAAATTAAATTAAATTAAATTAAATTAAATTAAATTAAATTAAATTAAATTAAATTAAATTAAATTAAATTAAATTAAATTAAATTAAATTAAATTAAATTAAATTAAATTAAATTAAATTAAATTAAATTAAATTAAATTAAATTAAATTAAATTAAATTAAATTAAATTAAATTAAATTAAATTAAATTAAATTAAATTAAATTAAATTAAATTAAATTAAATTAAATTAAATTAAATTAAATTAAATTAAATTAAATTAAATTAAATTAAATTAAATTAAATTAAATTAAATTAAATTAAATTAAATTAAATTAAATTAAATTAAATTAAATTAAATTAAATTAAATTAAATTAAATTAAATTAAATTAAATTAAATTAAATTAAATTAAATTAAATTAAATTAAATTAAATTAAATTAAATTAAATTAAATTAAATTAAATTAAATTAAATTAAATTAAATTAAATTAAATTAAATTAAATTAAATTAAATTAAATTAAATTAAATTAAATTAAATTAAATTAAATTAAATTAAATTAAATTAAATTAAATTAAATTAAATTAAATTAAATTAAATTAAATTAAATTAAATTAAATTAAATTAAATTAAATTAAATTAAATTAAATTAAATTAAATTAAATTAAATTAAATTAAATTAAATTAAATTAAATTAAATTAAATTAAATTAAATTAAATTAAATTAAATTAAATTAAATTAAATTAAATTAAATTAAATTAAATTAAATTAAATTAAATTAAATTAAATTAAATTAAATTAAATTAAATTAAATTAAATTAAATTAAATTAAATTAAATTAAATTAAATTAAATTAAATTAAATTAAATTAAATTAAATTAAATTAAATTAAATTAAATTAAATTAAATTAAATTAAATTAAATTAAATTAAATTAAATTAAATTAAATTAAATTAAATTAAATTAAATTAAATTAAATTAAATTAAATTAAATTAAATTAAATTAAATTAAATTAAATTAAATTAAATTAAATTAAATTAAATTAAATTAAATTAAATTAAATTAAATTAAATTAAATTAAATTAAATTAAATTAAATTAAATTAAATTAAATTAAATTAAATTAAATTAAATTAAATTAAATTAAATTAAATTAAATTAAATTAAATTAAATTAAATTAAATTAAATTAAATTAAATTAAATTAAATTAAATTAAATTAAATTAAATTAAATTAAATTAAATTAAATTAAATTAAATTAAATTAAATTAAATTAAATTAAATTAAATTAAATTAAATTAAATTAAATTAAATTAAATTAAATTAAATTAAATTAAATTAAATTAAATTAAATTAAATTAAATTAAATTAAATTAAATTAAATTAAATTAAATTAAATTAAATTAAATTAAATTAAATTAAATTAAATTAAATTAAATTAAATTAAATTAAATTAAATTAAATTAAATTAAATTAAATTAAATTAAATTAAATTAAATTAAATTAAATTAAATTAAATTAAATTAAATTAAATTAAATTAAATTAAATTAAATTAAATTAAATTAAATTAAATTAAATTAAATTAAATTAAATTAAATTAAATTAAATTAAATTAAATTAAATTAAATTAAATTAAATTAAATTAAATTAAATTAAATTAAATTAAATTAAATTAAATTAAATTAAATTAAATTAAATTAAATTAAATTAAATTAAATTAAATTAAATTAAATTAAATTAAATTAAATTAAATTAAATTAAATTAAATTAAATTAAATTAAATTAAATTAAATTAAATTAAATTAAATTAAATTAAATTAAATTAAATTAAATTAAATTAAATTAAATTAAATTAAATTAAATTAAATTAAATTAAATTAAATTAAATTAAATTAAATTAAATTAAATTAAATTAAATTAAATTAAATTAAATTAAATTAAATTAAATTAAATTAAATTAAATTAAATTAAATTAAATTAAATTAAATTAAATTAAATTAAATTAAATTAAATTAAATTAAATTAAATTAAATTAAATTAAATTAAATTAAATTAAATTAAATTAAATTAAATTAAATTAAATTAAATTAAATTAAATTAAATTAAATTAAATTAAATTAAATTAAATTAAATTAAATTAAATTAAATTAAATTAAATTAAATTAAATTAAATTAAATTAAATTAAATTAAATTAAATTAAATTAAATTAAATTAAATTAAATTAAATTAAATTAAATTAAATTAAATTAAATTAAATTAAATTAAATTAAATTAAATTAAATTAAATTAAATTAAATTAAATTAAATTAAATTAAATTAAATTAAATTAAATTAAATTAAATTAAATTAAATTAAATTAAATTAAATTAAATTAAATTAAATTAAATTAAATTAAATTAAATTAAATTAAATTAAATTAAATTAAATTAAATTAAATTAAATTAAATTAAATTAAATTAAATTAAATTAAATTAAATTAAATTAAATTAAATTAAATTAAATTAAATTAAATTAAATTAAATTAAATTAAATTAAATTAAATTAAATTAAATTAAATTAAATTAAATTAAATTAAATTAAATTAAATTAAATTAAATTAAATTAAATTAAATTAAATTAAATTAAATTAAATTAAATTAAATTAAATTAAATTAAATTAAATTAAATTAAATTAAATTAAATTAAATTAAATTAAATTAAATTAAATTAAATTAAATTAAATTAAATTAAATTAAATTAAATTAAATTAAATTAAATTAAATTAAATTAAATTAAATTAAATTAAATTAAATTAAATTAAATTAAATTAAATTAAATTAAATTAAATTAAATTAAATTAAATTAAATTAAATTAAATTAAATTAAATTAAATTAAATTAAATTAAATTAAATTAAATTAAATTAAATTAAATTAAATTAAATTAAATTAAATTAAATTAAATTAAATTAAATTAAATTAAATTAAATTAAATTAAATTAAATTAAATTAAATTAAATTAAATTAAATTAAATTAAATTAAATTAAATTAAATTAAATTAAATTAAATTAAATTAAATTAAATTAAATTAAATTAAATTAAATTAAATTAAATTAAATTAAATTAAATTAAATTAAATTAAATTAAATTAAATTAAATTAAATTAAATTAAATTAAATTAAATTAAATTAAATTAAATTAAATTAAATTAAATTAAATTAAATTAAATTAAATTAAATTAAATTAAATTAAATTAAATTAAATTAAATTAAATTAAATTAAATTAAATTAAATTAAATTAAATTAAATTAAATTAAATTAAATTAAATTAAATTAAATTAAATTAAATTAAATTAAATTAAATTAAATTAAATTAAATTAAATTAAATTAAATTAAATTAAATTAAATTAAATTAAATTAAATTAAATTAAATTAAATTAAATTAAATTAAATTAAATTAAATTAAATTAAATTAAATTAAATTAAATTAAATTAAATTAAATTAAATTAAATTAAATTAAATTAAATTAAATTAAATTAAATTAAATTAAATTAAATTAAATTAAATTAAATTAAATTAAATTAAATTAAATTAAATTAAATTAAATTAAATTAAATTAAATTAAATTAAATTAAATTAAATTAAATTAAATTAAATTAAATTAAATTAAATTAAATTAAATTAAATTAAATTAAATTAAATTAAATTAAATTAAATTAAATTAAATTAAATTAAATTAAATTAAATTAAATTAAATTAAATTAAATTAAATTAAATTAAATTAAATTAAATTAAATTAAATTAAATTAAATTAAATTAAATTAAATTAAATTAAATTAAATTAAATTAAATTAAATTAAATTAAATTAAATTAAATTAAATTAAATTAAATTAAATTAAATTAAATTAAATTAAATTAAATTAAATTAAATTAAATTAAATTAAATTAAATTAAATTAAATTAAATTAAATTAAATTAAATTAAATTAAATTAAATTAAATTAAATTAAATTAAATTAAATTAAATTAAATTAAATTAAATTAAATTAAATTAAATTAAATTAAATTAAATTAAATTAAATTAAATTAAATTAAATTAAATTAAATTAAATTAAATTAAATTAAATTAAATTAAATTAAATTAAATTAAATTAAATTAAATTAAATTAAATTAAATTAAATTAAATTAAATTAAATTAAATTAAATTAAATTAAATTAAATTAAATTAAATTAAATTAAATTAAATTAAATTAAATTAAATTAAATTAAATTAAATTAAATTAAATTAAATTAAATTAAATTAAATTAAATTAAATTAAATTAAATTAAATTAAATTAAATTAAATTAAATTAAATTAAATTAAATTAAATTAAATTAAATTAAATTAAATTAAATTAAATTAAATTAAATTAAATTAAATTAAATTAAATTAAATTAAATTAAATTAAATTAAATTAAATTAAATTAAATTAAATTAAATTAAATTAAATTAAATTAAATTAAATTAAATTAAATTAAATTAAATTAAATTAAATTAAATTAAATTAAATTAAATTAAATTAAATTAAATTAAATTAAATTAAATTAAATTAAATTAAATTAAATTAAATTAAATTAAATTAAATTAAATTAAATTAAATTAAATTAAATTAAATTAAATTAAATTAAATTAAATTAAATTAAATTAAATTAAATTAAATTAAATTAAATTAAATTAAATTAAATTAAATTAAATTAAATTAAATTAAATTAAATTAAATTAAATTAAATTAAATTAAATTAAATTAAATTAAATTAAATTAAATTAAATTAAATTAAATTAAATTAAATTAAATTAAATTAAATTAAATTAAATTAAATTAAATTAAATTAAATTAAATTAAATTAAATTAAATTAAATTAAATTAAATTAAATTAAATTAAATTAAATTAAATTAAATTAAATTAAATTAAATTAAATTAAATTAAATTAAATTAAATTAAATTAAATTAAATTAAATTAAATTAAATTAAATTAAATTAAATTAAATTAAATTAAATTAAATTAAATTAAATTAAATTAAATTAAATTAAATTAAATTAAATTAAATTAAATTAAATTAAATTAAATTAAATTAAATTAAATTAAATTAAATTAAATTAAATTAAATTAAATTAAATTAAATTAAATTAAATTAAATTAAATTAAATTAAATTAAATTAAATTAAATTAAATTAAATTAAATTAAATTAAATTAAATTAAATTAAATTAAATTAAATTAAATTAAATTAAATTAAATTAAATTAAATTAAATTAAATTAAATTAAATTAAATTAAATTAAATTAAATTAAATTAAATTAAATTAAATTAAATTAAATTAAATTAAATTAAATTAAATTAAATTAAATTAAATTAAATTAAATTAAATTAAATTAAATTAAATTAAATTAAATTAAATTAAATTAAATTAAATTAAATTAAATTAAATTAAATTAAATTAAATTAAATTAAATTAAATTAAATTAAATTAAATTAAATTAAATTAAATTAAATTAAATTAAATTAAATTAAATTAAATTAAATTAAATTAAATTAAATTAAATTAAATTAAATTAAATTAAATTAAATTAAATTAAATTAAATTAAATTAAATTAAATTAAATTAAATTAAATTAAATTAAATTAAATTAAATTAAATTAAATTAAATTAAATTAAATTAAATTAAATTAAATTAAATTAAATTAAATTAAATTAAATTAAATTAAATTAAATTAAATTAAATTAAATTAAATTAAATTAAATTAAATTAAATTAAATTAAATTAAATTAAATTAAATTAAATTAAATTAAATTAAATTAAATTAAATTAAATTAAATTAAATTAAATTAAATTAAATTAAATTAAATTAAATTAAATTAAATTAAATTAAATTAAATTAAATTAAATTAAATTAAATTAAATTAAATTAAATTAAATTAAATTAAATTAAATTAAATTAAATTAAATTAAATTAAATTAAATTAAATTAAATTAAATTAAATTAAATTAAATTAAATTAAATTAAATTAAATTAAATTAAATTAAATTAAATTAAATTAAATTAAATTAAATTAAATTAAATTAAATTAAATTAAATTAAATTAAATTAAATTAAATTAAATTAAATTAAATTAAATTAAATTAAATTAAATTAAATTAAATTAAATTAAATTAAATTAAATTAAATTAAATTAAATTAAATTAAATTAAATTAAATTAAATTAAATTAAATTAAATTAAATTAAATTAAATTAAATTAAATTAAATTAAATTAAATTAAATTAAATTAAATTAAATTAAATTAAATTAAATTAAATTAAATTAAATTAAATTAAATTAAATTAAATTAAATTAAATTAAATTAAATTAAATTAAATTAAATTAAATTAAATTAAATTAAATTAAATTAAATTAAATTAAATTAAATTAAATTAAATTAAATTAAATTAAATTAAATTAAATTAAATTAAATTAAATTAAATTAAATTAAATTAAATTAAATTAAATTAAATTAAATTAAATTAAATTAAATTAAATTAAATTAAATTAAATTAAATTAAATTAAATTAAATTAAATTAAATTAAATTAAATTAAATTAAATTAAATTAAATTAAATTAAATTAAATTAAATTAAATTAAATTAAATTAAATTAAATTAAATTAAATTAAATTAAATTAAATTAAATTAAATTAAATTAAATTAAATTAAATTAAATTAAATTAAATTAAATTAAATTAAATTAAATTAAATTAAATTAAATTAAATTAAATTAAATTAAATTAAATTAAATTAAATTAAATTAAATTAAATTAAATTAAATTAAATTAAATTAAATTAAATTAAATTAAATTAAATTAAATTAAATTAAATTAAATTAAATTAAATTAAATTAAATTAAATTAAATTAAATTAAATTAAATTAAATTAAATTAAATTAAATTAAATTAAATTAAATTAAATTAAATTAAATTAAATTAAATTAAATTAAATTAAATTAAATTAAATTAAATTAAATTAAATTAAATTAAATTAAATTAAATTAAATTAAATTAAATTAAATTAAATTAAATTAAATTAAATTAAATTAAATTAAATTAAATTAAATTAAATTAAATTAAATTAAATTAAATTAAATTAAATTAAATTAAATTAAATTAAATTAAATTAAATTAAATTAAATTAAATTAAATTAAATTAAATTAAATTAAATTAAATTAAATTAAATTAAATTAAATTAAATTAAATTAAATTAAATTAAATTAAATTAAATTAAATTAAATTAAATTAAATTAAATTAAATTAAATTAAATTAAATTAAATTAAATTAAATTAAATTAAATTAAATTAAATTAAATTAAATTAAATTAAATTAAATTAAATTAAATTAAATTAAATTAAATTAAATTAAATTAAATTAAATTAAATTAAATTAAATTAAATTAAATTAAATTAAATTAAATTAAATTAAATTAAATTAAATTAAATTAAATTAAATTAAATTAAATTAAATTAAATTAAATTAAATTAAATTAAATTAAATTAAATTAAATTAAATTAAATTAAATTAAATTAAATTAAATTAAATTAAATTAAATTAAATTAAATTAAATTAAATTAAATTAAATTAAATTAAATTAAATTAAATTAAATTAAATTAAATTAAATTAAATTAAATTAAATTAAATTAAATTAAATTAAATTAAATTAAATTAAATTAAATTAAATTAAATTAAATTAAATTAAATTAAATTAAATTAAATTAAATTAAATTAAATTAAATTAAATTAAATTAAATTAAATTAAATTAAATTAAATTAAATTAAATTAAATTAAATTAAATTAAATTAAATTAAATTAAATTAAATTAAATTAAATTAAATTAAATTAAATTAAATTAAATTAAATTAAATTAAATTAAATTAAATTAAATTAAATTAAATTAAATTAAATTAAATTAAATTAAATTAAATTAAATTAAATTAAATTAAATTAAATTAAATTAAATTAAATTAAATTAAATTAAATTAAATTAAATTAAATTAAATTAAATTAAATTAAATTAAATTAAATTAAATTAAATTAAATTAAATTAAATTAAATTAAATTAAATTAAATTAAATTAAATTAAATTAAATTAAATTAAATTAAATTAAATTAAATTAAATTAAATTAAATTAAATTAAATTAAATTAAATTAAATTAAATTAAATTAAATTAAATTAAATTAAATTAAATTAAATTAAATTAAATTAAATTAAATTAAATTAAATTAAATTAAATTAAATTAAATTAAATTAAATTAAATTAAATTAAATTAAATTAAATTAAATTAAATTAAATTAAATTAAATTAAATTAAATTAAATTAAATTAAATTAAATTAAATTAAATTAAATTAAATTAAATTAAATTAAATTAAATTAAATTAAATTAAATTAAATTAAATTAAATTAAATTAAATTAAATTAAATTAAATTAAATTAAATTAAATTAAATTAAATTAAATTAAATTAAATTAAATTAAATTAAATTAAATTAAATTAAATTAAATTAAATTAAATTAAATTAAATTAAATTAAATTAAATTAAATTAAATTAAATTAAATTAAATTAAATTAAATTAAATTAAATTAAATTAAATTAAATTAAATTAAATTAAATTAAATTAAATTAAATTAAATTAAATTAAATTAAATTAAATTAAATTAAATTAAATTAAATTAAATTAAATTAAATTAAATTAAATTAAATTAAATTAAATTAAATTAAATTAAATTAAATTAAATTAAATTAAATTAAATTAAATTAAATTAAATTAAATTAAATTAAATTAAATTAAATTAAATTAAATTAAATTAAATTAAATTAAATTAAATTAAATTAAATTAAATTAAATTAAATTAAATTAAATTAAATTAAATTAAATTAAATTAAATTAAATTAAATTAAATTAAATTAAATTAAATTAAATTAAATTAAATTAAATTAAATTAAATTAAATTAAATTAAATTAAATTAAATTAAATTAAATTAAATTAAATTAAATTAAATTAAATTAAATTAAATTAAATTAAATTAAATTAAATTAAATTAAATTAAATTAAATTAAATTAAATTAAATTAAATTAAATTAAATTAAATTAAATTAAATTAAATTAAATTAAATTAAATTAAATTAAATTAAATTAAATTAAATTAAATTAAATTAAATTAAATTAAATTAAATTAAATTAAATTAAATTAAATTAAATTAAATTAAATTAAATTAAATTAAATTAAATTAAATTAAATTAAATTAAATTAAATTAAATTAAATTAAATTAAATTAAATTAAATTAAATTAAATTAAATTAAATTAAATTAAATTAAATTAAATTAAATTAAATTAAATTAAATTAAATTAAATTAAATTAAATTAAATTAAATTAAATTAAATTAAATTAAATTAAATTAAATTAAATTAAATTAAATTAAATTAAATTAAATTAAATTAAATTAAATTAAATTAAATTAAATTAAATTAAATTAAATTAAATTAAATTAAATTAAATTAAATTAAATTAAATTAAATTAAATTAAATTAAATTAAATTAAATTAAATTAAATTAAATTAAATTAAATTAAATTAAATTAAATTAAATTAAATTAAATTAAATTAAATTAAATTAAATTAAATTAAATTAAATTAAATTAAATTAAATTAAATTAAATTAAATTAAATTAAATTAAATTAAATAAAATTAAATAAAATTAAATAAAATTAAATAAAATTAAATAAAATTAAATAAAATTAAATAAAATGAAATGAAATGAAATGAAATGAAATAAAATAATTCACTGAAACATGGCTTAGGCCTAATACAGTGCACGCGCAGTAGTGTGAACTAATTAAAACCAAGCGGGTTCACACTTTGGAATTTGTTCACTTTTGCGAATGTCAAAATTTAAGGCAAAACATATCCCGATTTTATCCTTATTATGCTTTTTAAAATGGAAATTTACATATATATAACCAAATTTAATTTTATTCAAAAAAGAACCAAATGCAGAAATGTATTTATTAAAAAATGTTTAAGTATTCATTTCACAAGAACTAAGAATTAATTTGTATGAGCTTAACACGCGTGAACTTGTAATTTTTAAGCCAAACACGCACATTTCGCAATAATACGGAATTCCCCGAATTAAAAAATTCGAAAATTTCATGTATTTATGTATTTTCGATATGTAAGCATTCATATAAATATGTTTCATATTGTTCATCTTTTAGAGCTTTCAAGTCTTGTTTACTCTTTAGAGTAGTCAATGCCAAATAAAAAGTGTTCATATTTTGGGGTGTTCATATTTTACGGTGTTCACACTACTGCGCGTGCACTGTATTTTGAATCCTGAAATTTGTTTAAATCCTTATGTGGTGTACCGGAAGGTTTGGAGCCGATTGTTAAATAATTTGACCAAAGGTGGAGGTGTGTTGATTGCTATAATTTCTACATACGAGGGTAGCTCGATAAGTCAGTGACTTTTTTTAATAAAAAATATTTTTTTCGGCAAACAAGCGTTTTATTTATCCATATAGTCTTCTTTTAGCTATATACATTTAGTCCACCGTTTTTTCAGTTTTTTATTCCTTCCAAATAATAGATTTTCTCAAGGCCTTCAAAATAGGCTTTTATTTCAGTGATTTGACCCGAATCTGTCACCGCTCAGCCATTTCTTCAGGTTTGGTGACAGGGAAAAGTCGCAGTCGTTAAAATTCGGGAGCGCATAAGAATCTGGAATGACAAAATCTTGAATTGACCAAAAAACTTGAAAAATGAAATTCTTGAAAAAAAACTTGAAAATAAAAAATCATGGAAACAAAATTTCGAAAGATAAAGTTAATCTTGAAAAAAATTTGGGGTTAAATTGAGCACTGCTCAAACTCTCCATTGTTGTTTTTGTTGTAGTTGTTTTTGGCACTGAACCCAACAATTTTGCCCGCTCTCCTCTGGTTTAGGAACTATAGCCCTTTGGAATTCGAAATTTTCCACGCCTTTATCTCCTAAACTATAAAAGATATCCGCATAATATAGGTACTGTTGTAAAGGTATCTATTTCTAATATATTTCATTTGTATTTTTGGATACAGGCCGCGTAGACCCCATATGAAAAAACATCACATTACCGAGAGGACTCTGCTGATTGAGGGTTATGATCCCTGCCGCGACCGAAGGCCGTCAATACGCGAAAAAGGCTGTATGCAAAAAACTTCACATGACCGTGAGGATTCTGCTGATTTAGGGTTATGATCCCTGCCGCGACCAAAGGCCGCCACGCGGATAAAACTTCATAAAAAAAACTTCACATGACCGTGAGGATCATGAGGGTTATGATCCCTGCCGTGAGGGTTATAATCCCTGCCGCGGCCGAGGGCCGCCAATACGCGAAAAAACCTGTATGCAAAAAACTTAACATGACCGTGATGATTCTGCTGATTGAGGGTTATAATGCCTGCCGCGGACGAAGGGCGCCACGCGGAAAAATCTGTATGCAAAACACTTCACATGACCGCAAGGATTCTGCTGATTGAGGGTTATGATCCCGGTCGTGGCCGAAGGCCGCCACGCGGAAAAACCTGTATGCAAAACACTTCACATGACCATGAGGATTCTGGTGATTTAGGGTTATGATCCCTGTCGCGACCGAAGGCCGCCACGCGGAAAAATCTGTATGCAAAACCCTTCACATGACCGTAAGGATTCTGCTGATTGAGGGTTATAATGCCTGCCGCGGCCGAGGGCCGCCAATACGCAAAAAAACCTGTATGCAAAAAACTTCACATGACCATGAGGATTCTGCTGATTGAGGGTTATGATCCCTGCCGCGGCCGAAGGCCGCCAATACGCGAAAAAACTTGTATGCAAAAAACTTCACATGACCGTGAGGATTCTGCTAATTGAGGGTTATGATCTCTGCCGCAGCCGAAGGCTGCCAATACGCGGAAAGACCTGTATGCAAAAAACCTCACATTACCGAGAGGGCTCTGCACACATTTTTTTAATAATTTTTTTTTAATAATTTTAGAGAAGTAAAATGAGGGTAAAACAATTCATAAGAAAAACGAAAGCGACCTAATAAAAACGTTTAACATAAAAATGTTCAAATGTATCCATAAATGTACTTTATTTATTTGCGCAAATTTCCAGATTTTTTTTCCAAATTTTTTTTTTCAATATTTTAGTTTTCAAAATATTTTTATCAAGATTTTGTTTTGAAGATTTTGAATTGATGATATTGAAATTCTCTTGAAATTGAACCTCTTGATTCATGAGGTTGTCTGCGTCCAATGGCCGTCAAACACAAACTAAATAGCGAAGATTGTTAAACATTTTACAGCAGTCACTTGTTTGGAGCCCAAATTGTAGCTGCTACATCTCCCATATTGAATCGGTACAAAAGAAATTCTTACTGTTTTGTCATCGTAATCTCCATTGGATTGAATCTGTGAATTTACCGTCTTATGAACCCCGACTAAAACTAATAAACTTGCCTACACTCGTTAATCGCCAAAATGCTATTTATATTGTGAGCTGTCTATCAGGTGTTACGGATTCCTCATATTTGTTAGCCAATATTCATCTTAACGTCCTTCGTCGTTAACGTCCCTTCATTTAAATTTTTCAGATCGTCATACATTCATTCAGATCGTCATAAAATGTAAAATAACGTAACATAACTATTCATAAGTTTACAGAAGAAGCAAAAACGATATAAAACTAAAACTAAAACTACTTCGGATATTAAAGCAAAATTTTCAAATCTGGATTAATATGAAACCAGAAATATATTTTACATTAAAAAATTCTATTTTTTATTTTGAATTTTGGTTATAACTTCGTTATTTCAGATGGCAGAATTTAAAATTTTGTACACCTATTATATAATATGACGTAGTGAATCGTAATAAATAAAAGGCTCCGGGAAATAACGCCCAAATGAAATAAAGCCCACTTTTTTTTTTATATGAAGATTTGAAATCGTAAAATTTGGGCGTTATTTAATTTTTTGGGCTTTATTTCATTTTCAATAAAAATTGAATAAAAATTGAAAATGAAATAAGGCCCACTGTGGGTTTTATTTCATTTTGTTGTGGGCTTTATTTAATTTTTTTGAAAAAATTCTAAAATTTCTGAAAATTAAATAACGCCCAAAATCACGGCGTCGACTGAACTTTAATGTGGATATGCAGAACTATAATGCATGCAGAAAGACCCAGAATAGAGGAAGAATTTTCAACAACGAGATGGTTTTGTTGACTGAGGGTTTTAATCCCTGCTACGGCCGAAGGCCGGCATGCAGAAGGACACATTGCCTGCGCAGAAGGACCCTGGATAGAGGAAGACTTTTTAACAAGGAGATGGTTTTGTTGGCTGAGGGTTTTAATTCCTGCCCCGGCCGAAGGCCGGCATGCAGAAGGACACATTGCCTGCGCAGAAGGATCCTGGATAGAGGAAGGCTTTTCAGCAAAGAAGATGGTTTTGTTAGCTGAGGGTTTTAATCCCTGCCACGGCCGAAGGCCGGCATGCAGAAGGACACTTTGCCTGCGCAGAAGGACCCTGGATAGAGGAAGACTTTTCAACAAGGAGATAGTTTTGTTGGCTGAGGGTTTTAATCCCCGCCCCGGCCGAAGGCCGGCACGCAGAAGGACTCTGGATAGAGGAAGACTTTTCAGCAAAGAATATGGTTTTGTTGGCTGAGGGTTTTAATCCCTTCGACGGCCGAAGGCCGGCACGCAGAAGGGCACTTTGCCTGCGCAGAAGGACCTTGGATAGAGGAAGACTTTTCAACAAGGAGATGGTTTTGTTGGCCGACGGTTTGAATCCCTGCCTTCCTTCCTTCCTTCCTTCCTTCCTTCTTTGCTTCCTTCCTTCTGCATGCCGGCCTTCGGCCGTGGCAGGGATTAAAGCCCTCAGCCAACAAAGCCATCTTCTTGTTAAAAAATGTCTAACTCTATCCAGGGTCCTTCTGCGCAGGCAAAGTGTCCTTCTGCATGCCGGCCTTCGGCCGTGGCAGGGATTAAAACCCTCAGCCAACAAAACCATATTCTTTGCTGAAAAGTCTTCCTCTATCCAGGGTCTATCTGCGCAGGCAATGTGTCCTTCTGCATGCCGGCCTTCGGCCGGGGCAGGGATTAAAACCCTCAACCAACAAAACCATCTCCTTGTTTAAATGTCTTCCTCTATCCAGGGTCCTTCTGCGCAGGCAAAATGTCCTTCTGCATGCCGGCCTTCGGCCGTGGCAGGGATTAAAACCCTCAGCCAACAAAACCATCTTCTTTGCTGAAAAGTCTTCCTCTATCCAGGGTCCTTCTCCGCAGGCAAAGTGTCCTTCTGCATGCCGGCCTTCGGCCGTGGCAGAGATTAAATCCTCAGCCAACAAAACCATCTTCTTTGCTGAAAAGTCTTCCTCTATCCAGGGTCCTTCTGCGCAGGCAAAGTGTCCTTCTGCATGCCGGCCTTCGGCCGTGGCAGGGATTAAAACCCTCAGCCAACAAAACCATCTCCTTGTTAAAAAGCGTTCCTCTATCCAGGGTCCTTCTGCGCAGGCAAAGTGTCCTTCTGCATGCCGGCCTTCGGCCGTGGCAGGGATTAAAACCCTCAGCCAATAAAACCATCTCCTCGTTAAAAAATGTCTTCCTCTATCCAGGGTCCTTCTGCGCAGGCAAAGTGTCCTTCTGCATGCCGGCCTTCGGCCGTGGCAGGGATTAAAACCCTCAGCCAGAAAAACCATCCCCTTGCTGAATAGTATTTGTATATTAACCCGTCCAATAAGTCCAACAGCTGCTTCGTAGCTAACGCATTTCAGCATTTATCGCAAAATTGGGCGTTATTTCATTTTTTTGGGCTTTATTTAATTTTTCGGAAAAATTTTTAAATTTCTTAAAATGAAATAAGGCCCGCATTGGGCCTTATTTCATTTGGGCGTTATTTCCTGGAGCCTAAATAAAAAACTCAATTTCGAATTTTTTGATTATACGTTGTTTTGCATTTTAGGTGGCTATACATTCTGTCTCAGAATAACCTCCTGAGTTGAGTTAGCACTGTCCGTCTGTCTGTCTCTTTGTTCGTTTGTCCGTTTGTAGAAATCACGATTACAGGAAAACGAATAGAGGTATCGTCATATTCCTTTTTGCTTAAAGATATTCCTTTAAAAGGAGAAGCAAAAACAATATGAAATTAAAACTACTTCGGATATTAAAGCAAAATTCTCAAATCTGGATTAATATGAAACTAGAAATATATTTTAGATTAAATAATTATATTTTTTAATGTACACTTTATGCTATGTGTCTTACGTTATTTTAAATTGTTGTTTTCTGAAACAAAATAACGTTATTTTGTTTAATAAAATCTTGCACTTGATGATGCGTTGTTTTGAATTTTGGTTATAACTTCGTTATTTCTGATGGCAGAATTTAAAATTTTGTACAACTATTATATAATATGACGTAGTGAATCGTAATAAATAAAAAACTCAATTTCGATTTTTTTGATTATACGTTGTTTTGCATTTTAGGTGACGATACATTCTGTCTCAGAATAACCTCCTGAGTTGAGTTAGCACTGTCCGTCTGTCTGTCTCTTTGTTCGTTTGTCCGTTTGTAGAAATCACGATTACAGGAAAACGAATAGAGGTATCGTCATATTCCCTTTTGCTTAAATATTAGAACACCAGAGAGACATCAATAGAAACAAAAAAACCACATCACTTAGTCAACATGTACTAAAACATAGGACCGGATTAACCCTCTTTGGGCTCCTTGGGGTCCTAAACATTTTCTTCCTACCGGGTCCCTACCTCTTCCACAAGAAATAGGGCACATAAAAAATATAAACCAATAAATACAACAAAAATAAATAATGTGAAAAACTAAAAAAAATCTTGAAATTTTGTATATGTATATATATTTTACCCATGAAAGGTAAATTGAATAGCTTCTTGATATTCGTTTAGCTTTCCGACAGGGTTGGATAATGATGAGTGTTGGAAGGAATTTCCGTCCTCCCTTGTCAATTTTGGTTTGGAGACAAGCCGGTTTCGGCGATGGGCCATTTTTAATGTCTTTTTTCGTTCCCAGAACGAAAAAAAAAAAAAATTGACAAGGGATGACGGAAATTCGTTCCAACACTCATCATTAAATTGAATAGTTGAAGGTAAGAGCCAAGATAGTTTAAAACAAGTAAGAGCGTTAACTTCGGCCTGGCCGAAGCTCATATACTCTACACCCGTATCTGTCGAAGTGACGATGAAAAGTTGGCGGGTGACGAATTTAATTTATAGATAGTAAATTTTGATATATTAAATCATTTACAACACCTATTTTCTCAACAAACACCTCATTATATAGTATGGTATACCAGTGGGCGTGTCAGGCCCATTTTTTGTGAGATAGCTTTCACTAATGCGGTAAATACGGCAATGGAACTTGAGCTTTAGATCCGGATTACGAGCAAAAAAATTCAGTTCTCAAATTTTATTTCATTCAAAAAAGTAGAAGCGGAAATTTTTAGATTTTCTTCAATTTGGACATCAAAGGGTATTTAATGGAAGAGAATATTCGTGGCAAATCTTAAGACTATATATCCATTCGTTCTTCTCTAGTCGTTATTATCTTCACCAGTGGGCGTACCACGTCCCCATTTTTGGGAGTGTATTTAAGTTTGAGACCATGGGCTCGGGAATGAAATTTTAGCTTTAAACTCGCTCTACAAGCTGAGAAATTGAGCTAAAAGCACGGGAAAATTCATATTTTCTATAAAAAGTAGGCGTGGCACTAGACCGATTTTCTCGATTTTCAATACGGAATATTCGTACCAAATTTAATGGCGTTAGCTTTATTCGTTCTCCCGTAATCGTGATTTCTACAGACAAACATATAGACAGACAGACGGACGGCAGTCGCTAAATCGGCTCAGAAAGTAATTCGGGACCAGAATATAGATACAGTCAACTCTACAACGCGTTTTGTTTAAGATGATGGGTTTGTCGGCTGAGGGTTTTAATCCCTGCTCCGGCCGAAGGCCGGCACGCAGAAAGACCCAGGATAGAGGAAGACTTTTCATTAAGGAGATGGATTTATTGGCTGAGGGTTTTATTCCCTGCCACGGCCGAGGGCCGGCATGCAAAAGGACACTTTTTTCCTGCGTAGAGAAAGACTTTTCAGCAAGGAGATGGTTTTGTTGATTAAAAAACTCTTCATTTTCTTTGCTGAAAAGTCTCTCTCTATATCCAGGATTCTTTTGCGTGACGGCCTTCGGCCGGGGCAAGGATTAAAACCCTCAGCCGACAAAACACTCTTCTTTGCTGAAAAGTCTTCCTCTATCCAGGGTCCTTCTGTGCAGGCAAAGTCTTCTCCTGCATGCCGGGCTTCGGCCGTGGCAGGGATCAAACCCCTCAGCCACCAAAACCATCTCCTTGTTGAAAAGCCTTCCTCTATCTAGGGTCCTTCTGCGTGCCGGCCTTTAACCGGGGCAGAGATTAAAAGCCTCAATAAGTCCAACACTTACTGCATTGCACAAGTTATTTTGCAGCCAAAGTCTTTTTGCGTGACCACCGGAAGGAATTAAATCCAAAAAAGCTAACTGCAATTTAATTTTTTTGGGTGTTATTTCATTTTCAGAAATTTTATAATTTTTACAAAAAAATTTCAAAATGGTCTTATATTTCATTTTCAGTTCTTTTGAAAATGAAATAAAGTCCAAAAAAATGAAATAACACCCAAATTTTACGATTTCAAATCTTCGTATAAAGAAAAAGTGGGCTTTATTTCATTTGGGCGTTATTTCTCGGAGCCACCAAAATATATATTTCCGTTGAAATGTGGAATTCGAAATTTTTTCCTTTACTTCGTACTAGGATGTTTTCTTGTTTTTGATTCAGAAAAATCATCAATTATTTTATCTATCTAATCTTATTAAACGAGCTAAAATTGTATATATATTTGTAGCTTTTTTGAGCTCGAAAACATCTCTAAGGATTTCTTTGATATTCACATATTAGGGAGATTGAGATATTGCAAATCGATCTGTCGAGGTTTTTTTTTTCATAAAAATTCATTTCGATGGTTTTTTTCCTCTATTAAATAATTGATTAACAAGTGTGTTAATAAATATTAGGGGCCGTAAATCGAAAAATTAGAAATAATTAGAAAAGGCCGTAATAGCGAAAAGCCGTATAAAGAGCGGCCGTGTAGCGAGGTATGAGTGTACTCTAAAAAACTCAACGTGTTTATTATTGCAAAGGGATTTTTAATAATTTGTATGTATTACGCTTGCGAAAAATTAATAAGTTTACAAGCTTTTCTTCGTGTTGAACCTTCAAGGCTTCTAGTGAGCGGATTTTTTCTCGATTTGGAGTGCCGAGAACACTGATCACAGACAAAAGAGTCCAATTTGTAACTAAGAAGTTCCAGGATTTCTTTAGAGGCTTAGGGGTGCAACAACAACGTACAGCGCCCTATATACCGCAAGAGAACCCAAGGGAACGCACGAATCCTACTGTAAAAACCATGCTTGCGCAGTATGCCGGGGAGCCACAGAATCGGTGAGAGTATCTTCAAAATTAGGCTTAGCGGCAAATACGAGGATTTCAGAGGCGACAGGATAAAGCCCCGTTTATTTGCTGCAGGGGCGAGATGCGCGGCTCCCCAACTCCCTCTACGAACAACATGTCCCTGGCAATAGCAACGCAACAAAAAATGATAACAACAACCCGTCTCTCACAAAAAATGCCCAGAAGTTACAGGACGTTTTTAATATCGTTCGGAAGAATTTATCAGTTACGGCACAAGCCCAATCGAGATACTATAATCTACGCTGACGAAAATGGAAGCCAAGGTTAGGGCAATTAGTACTGTGCAAAACGCACCCACTATCGAAGGCGATAGACAAATTCGCAGCTAAGTTAGCCCCTAGGTATGATGGACCCTACAAGGTAATGGGCTTTATATCCCCGGTAATTGTCAATCTACAGAAAGTTGGCGGAAAACGGTTCAAAACTGTGCATATCGAGTATTAAAGTTTTCCACTCCAAAAATGCTTTTCAGCAGGTTGGAAACGCACTAGCAGCGCAAGCAAGGTCTTCTACGAACGAGGTAGTAGAGAATATACAAGGGCGTGCTAAGAGTTTAGTTCAGTTCTCACGCGACACTCAGCCACGACATACGTAAACCAAACATGGATGAGCAACAGCGCTTCTAAAATGCAAGGACGCAAATGCAAAGAGGAAATTCCGCCAACACTTGACCGAGGAGTAGCAAACGCAACTACAAACACGCCTACTGAGCCCCGGGTGGAAGGCCACCATCGAAGGTCCTTCGACAAAGTACCCGCGGGTTAGATTACGATGGATGCCTATACAGCCGCCAGACCCTCTTAACAGAGAGGAGAGAAAGAGTTGGCAACACCCTGGAGAGTAGATAGTAGTCCGCCGACCACGTCTACGCAGCGGGCCATCGATATGGAGATGTCGGACGAATATCTGTCAAGGTTTCTACCGGCAACAAGGGACGACAACAGCCAATTATACGACGAGCAGAGGGAAGAGATCGAGGATATGGGCACTATATTTTCGGCTCAGGAAGGAATTGGACAGGAAAATGAGGGAACTGGAAAACGGCGAAAATGAGGGAAAAAAAGGTAATGAGACCGGAACCGTATGTTTCGAAACGGAGGCAGGCGACATGCCCGACGCTGGGGCAGAAGCGGGTCCCGAGGGTGTGATTGAAAAAGATCCGCGAATCGAGGCAGAAGAGTCGGGAAAAGAGAAGAGAAGCGACGAGGATACGGAGGGAGTATCGCAGGCAGAGAGCGAGCTGAGCCAGGTGCTCGAATTGACATGAGGATCCACCGCACCTAATGGAAGGTCCCCGGCCACGTTACGCTTTGCGTCGAAACTAGAACGTACCTAACGGTGCTCGATCCCAACTTCCGATGTAACGACTCGACTACAGAGCCCTTAATTAAGTTCCCCCCGTTACTACATCGTTAAGCGATTAAAACGGGTCCCCTTGACCAACTATCACCGTCACGTTCAACACCATTACCACCACTAATGCCCTCACCGCCAAGACAGTCACCACCATCACAATCACAGGCCTTGTCACTGCCACTGCTGTCATCACCAGCACCCAGGGAATGAGTGAAGTCGATGACAGAGGGTTCCTGTGAAGTAGAGCCTTTTTGTCACCGGGTAGTCACCAGATGCTCGATGAATTCCTACGTCTTGAAGCCGGCCCGAAGGTATATCAAACAGATCGATCACCATCAGCTCCACTGTCATCACCAGCATTACAAGAAGAAAATACACCGATATTTCGACCGCTACCTGCATGCTCCGAAGAATTCGAAACCACCGTAAACATTTATCAGGTCCTCGACGAGTTACTGCAGCTCGAGTTTTGGCCCACAACCGCTGACAAGTTCACAAACTTCACGAACACCGGATCAAGGGCCGGCCAGAACACCGGAACACCCTGTAACATTTTTGGTTCTTCTTTGTTTCGATAGATTCAATGGATCTTAATCAGATGGTATTCGATATGGAGACGGTGCGGTGTTGGTGCACCAACTTGGCTTAGCATGGGGGGAGGGGGTGTTGTCTCCTTCAACGTTACAAAAACGTGTTTATGCGAAACAATCTTTAGGGTTTCAAACACAAATTTTGGGCAACAAAATTGCAAATGTCCGTCACAATTCCTTTTATGTCGCGATTTTATCAAACTATAAGAACGCGAAATTTCGAAACAAATTTAAAGGCCTGGCACAGTATAAGCTCTCCAGCGCCTTTTCAGAAAAATTTTGCGGGAGTATCAAAATTCCCGTACAATATTAGTCGAACAACCGTTCAAAACCCAACTTCCTTTTCATGCCGAATCATTTCCCAACCATCCACAATAACATTCCAAAATCAAGGCTTAAAGCAGTGAACACCTGCGCATTGAATGTCGGTAAAAATTTATTTTGTTTTTTTTTAATGTTATAAAACAAACAAAGCCTACTACTGGGAATGCCATTTTTTTTTTTTTTTTTTTATTACGGGGTGGTAGATTTCAGCTGATATTGAAAATCTTGGTTACACAAACTTAGCCATTTCGAAGCTGTTCTACAGGAATGAAAGGGTTAAGAAGTCTTCTCAACGTAGGTCTCGACCTTGCCCTGAGATTAAGGCCGGGCTCTTTAGCTTCATCAAGTTCTTGGCGTGATACGTTCCGAGGTATTTATCATTCAAATCCGTCATGTGGTATAGAGAGCTTCCTATCCGTCGAATGACCTTGGCCTCGAGAACTTATATGTTAACTTAGCGCAGAAGAGTTTGGAGGAACTGCTTTAAAAAAAATTGCGTTTGAAAACAATTTCACATGGTTCGAACGATATTATCCGAGAACGTAAATTATATCTATGCTTGGGTTTTTGATTCGCTTCCTTAAAGCGCGACTTTGTTTAATTGCGCAACAGCCGAAGCGTTAGCCTGTGGAGAATACACCGCAGTCATCTGATGCTTAACTCCATATTCACTCAAAAAGACCTTAAAGAGCATGGACACAAATTGCTTCCCATTGTCGGTGAATACAAACTCGGGAACACCAAAAAGATGAAAATCTTCGCATTCCAAAATCTTAACAACTTTATTGGTTCTTGCAGTTCTAATAGCTTTCAGCACAACTAACTTTAAAAACTGATCAACCACAATCAATATGTAACAATGACCCTTCGGGGAGCGAGGGTAAGGTCCAAGAAAATCAATAAATAATCGTTAAAACGGCTTATCAGCCTACAGGGTTTCTCCCATAGGTGGTCGCAAAAAGTAGCTCGGATCCGTCCACATACTGGAGAGCTTGCAGGATCTTTTGGGCCGATGTAACCTTTGGAGAGTTTTGTAGCCATCATGACCACTTAGTGAAGAATAAGTGCTTCTGAAATAAATTAGTTTTTCAGTTGGACAGGAACCCACATCTCCCATAAGGAATTACAGCTTAGTCCGGGTTTGGCAAATTTAGCTTTCTTATAAAGAATACCATCTTTGATTTGTACGTCAGGATATTTAGACGGGTCGTCTTGAAATGGCCTCTTTAAAGTCAGGTACTCAGGGATTTGAAAAACTGTGTCATGAAAAATGTTCATTTTTTCTAAATGAACTCTAGACAGCGCATCTGCCACTACATTTTCTGAACCCTTGCGATGCTCTACATTAAAGTAAAATCTTTTCAGCTTAAGGCTCCATCGAGCTAATCTACCGCTGAGGTCCTTTTGGTTTATAAGCCGTTTAAGCGACGAATGGTCAGTTATGATTTTAAACGGAATCTAGATAAGGGCGAAATTTTTCCACGCTTTGTACCGCAGCTTAGCACTCAAGCTTGGTAACCGTATAATTCTTTTGTGTTGCGTTAAGCTTTTTGGACATGTAGGCAATAACCCTTTCTTCACCCTTGTCTCCAATCTGATACAGAACACTTCCCATGCCTAATTTACTGGCGTCACACTGTATAATAAAAGGTCGTTTATAATCTGCGTGACAAAGAACAGGCGATGATTTTTAAAGTATACAGGCAAAGTGTTTTTCCTTCGCTTAGAAACGATAGAACGGCCTTTTTCTTACTATTCACACTGCAAAAAATCAAAACTCTTTTATTTTTAAATTCTTTTGCCCCATTAAACCTATTATAAGATATGTCACTAGAGGGACGCCACAAGAAGGGGTTCTTGCACCGAAGCTATGGAATCTAACGGTAAATGACTTGTTAATAAATATTCAGGGCTCGGTGAACGACATGTTATTGAGGCTGGGATGTACCGGGTGTAAGGCAGTTGAATACGCAGACGATCTGGAAATTGCTGTTTCCGGTAAGTTCCTATCCACTCTTAGAGACATTATGCAACGCTCTCTAAACAAACTAACCGTTTGGACGAGGAAATGCGGTCTATCGGTGAATGACAGGAAAACCGACATTGTCCTTTTCACCAAAAACAACAAATTGCCAAACTTGACACCATTGGTAATTGACGGAGTCCCGGTTGCCTACACAGATAGGACAAAATTTTTAGGACTCATACTAGACAGGAAGCTAGATTACAAGCTCAACATTGAGTGTAGAATAAGGAAAGCTATGATAGCACTATACTCTTGTAAACAGACAATAGGCAGAAACTGGGGTTTCTCTCCGAGGGTTGTATACTGGATCTATGTGGCTATAGTCAGACCCATCCTTATGTATGGGATAGCAGTATGGTGGCCAGCGTTAGAAATATCGTCTAATCTAAAGCTTGTTAGCAAGGTTCAAAGGCAGGCGACTATTCATATCAGTGGCGCTTTGAGAACCACACCTAGTGATGCGCTAAATGTCCTACTGCACCTTTTACCCTTAGACATCTATGGTAAAATGGTCGCGGTCAACACGGCCCGAAGGCTAAGGCAATCCGGCCAATGGACCCAATAAGAGTATGGACATAGTGCCATTCTGGACTGTCCCACGAATACCTATAACTTCGTGGACTACCAAATCCCAAAGCCCTTATTTGAGAACAAATTCTCTACCCATATACCACTAAGATCCATGTGGATAGGGAATATCCCTGGAAGGAGGGGATATCTAAACTTCTATACTGATGGATCTAAACTCAACGGAAAGGTTGGGTTCGGGATATACTCGAAGCCGCTAGGTCTTCGGCTTGCTTTTAGGGCTCCTGATCACTGTAGCGTCTTTCAAGCAGAAGTACTGGCCATTAAAGGTGTCAAAGTGGCTCCTATTGAACGTTCCATCGACAAGGAACATCAATTTATATACAGGTAGTCAAGCAGCCATTAAAGCGCTAGAGTCTACACACCAAACATCTACGGTGGCAATATGTTGCCGGAAATCTCTGGATGAGTTGGGAGATTTCTTCAACATACACATGGGTCACAGCGACATACCGGGCAACTGTATGGCAGATGAGCTAGCGAGGGCTGGAACGGTACGTGGAGAGCCCTTTCAAGAGAGAATTGGCATGCCACTTTCCACGTACTAACTCCTCTCTCTACGGAAAGCAATTGAACTTTCAGACTCCAGGTGGGCCAGCAAGGACAACTGTGTTGTTGCACGTATGCTATGGCCAACATTCAACATGAGGAGATCAAGGCATCTCCTAAATTTTCAGAGGAAGTCCACTGCAGACCTTGTAGCGGTTCTTACAGGGCATTGCCTCATAGGAAGACATGCAGCAAGACTGGGGGTGGTATCAAATGACTTTTGTAGGAGTTGCAGGGACCCAGAGGAGGAGGAGGAGAATATCTTTCACCTACTCTGTGGGTGTCCGGCACTGGCTGGAGATTCAGGTATCAGGTATCTGAGGTATTCAGGTATCTGAGGTCTCATTTCTTTCAGTCTTTGACTGAACTAAAAGAGGCAACGCTATTGCAATTATGGGGCTTCGTGACCAGCTCAGGTTGGTTCACAGCTACTTAAGGGGCAGCTAGCTGCAACAGGGGTATATTAGTCCTTTTGGTCTGATGAGGGGACGCCAGTCCTGTGGCATCACAATGGGGCTCACCAGGCCTAAGTGAGCTGGTGAAGAATCGGCTGCCACATAACCTAACCTAACCTAAACCTAATTCATAAAACTTGGCCTAATTCATAAAACTTACTTCATAGAACTTGGCAACGTTCGGAAAAAAGTTCCGAGCAACTGCTCGGGGTCCCAGGTTCTTTATAATTAATTGAGATTATACGTTTGTATGCTAAGAGATTATACGTTTGACTAAATTTGTGAAGGTATTGTGATGTCAAAGCCATCCTCAACGCATCGAACACTTTTTGGGCTTCAAAGGTCCAACTGAAAGATCTACTTATATTCAACAAATCTGTCAAAGGTGCTGCCAGATTAGAGTAGTTGGAAATAAACCTCCTATACCAGCCTGACATTCCTAAAAATCTACGCACATCTTTGCAGTTCTTTGGAACCAGATAATCGCAAATCGTAGATACTTTTTCTGGGTCAGTCATTAATTTCCCTTCCCCTACTATATAGCCAAGGTAACGCAATCTTTTAATGCCCAATTTTCTTTTTTTCTACTTTAATGTCTGCCTCTCGGAGAGTGAACCCAACACGTCAAGTCTATAACACATCGAGTTAAAATCCGGAGCGATGACCATGATATCGTCCATGTGAACAGAACACCACTCACTGTGTTCTTGTGGAATTACTAAGCCCATCAACTTTCCAAAAGCTTGCGGGTCGTTACAAAGTCCGAAAGGCATTCTCTTGAATTTAGAGATTTTTGTCATCCTACATTTGAATTTTTATATTTATAAAAATATATATATTTATATATATTTATAAAATATATAAAAAATATATATGTATATTCATAAATATATATAAGTATAAATATATATGTTATAAAGAAATATAAATCTAGCAGTAGTACAAGGGTTGATCATCAGCAATTTTTAAAGGTTTTAATGTTAATTAATTAATTATAATACAATTCATTTATAATACAATGAAGCAAATCTATCCTAGTTGATGAACCTTAAAGTTGTGTACTACATAACCTCTTAAAAGTTAAAAATACTCGTATATTGAAAAACAATTATGTCAGTGTTACGACTTCGGATATACAATTATCATTAAACATAAATCCAAATCTAATCTTATTAAACGAGCTAAAATTGTATATATATTTGTAGCTTTTTTGAGATCGAAAACGGCTCTAAGGATTTCTTCGATATTCACATATTAGGGAGATTGAGGGATTGCAAATCGATCTGTCGAGGAGTTTTTTTCTAAAAAATTCATTTTGGTGGTTTTTTTTTTCTCTATCAAAGTGGTTGATCAACAAGTGTGTAAATAATTTATTGAATTTATTGACATTGTTTTGTTTTTGTTGTTAAATTATTTTCTGTTCTGAAATAAAATGTCAGTATATATTCAAATATTTTTGTTTTGTTTTGTAAAACTTAAAGGAATTTATCAACAGATGTCAATGTTTTCAAGACAAAAATGTTTATAAAAATTCAAAAAATTTTTAAAGTATACAGGCAAAGTGTTTTTTCTTCGCTTAGAAACGATAGAACGGTCTTTTTTTACTATTCGCACTGCAAAAAATCAAAACTATTTTATTTCTCTTTTATTATAAATTCTTTCGCCCCATTAAACCTAATTCATAAAACTTGGCCTAATTCATAAAACTTACTTCATAGAACTTGGCAACGTTCGGAAAAATTTTCCGAGCAACTGCTCGGGGTCCCAGGTTCTTTATAATTAATTGAGATTATACATTTGTATGCTTTGACTAAATTTGTGAAGGTATTGTGCAAAGAAAAGACTTAGAATTTATGCAACAACTAGTATGATTATTAAGTTCAAAAGTAATCATAGGGAAGTTTTTTTAAAAAAAAATTATAGCTTGCACTTCTTAAACACGTTTATTATACAAAAAAATATTAATAACTTCTACTTTCAATCCAATTTTAATTTAAATAAATGAATACATTCGTAAGCATTCGGAAATTTAAGTCCTCAATTATTTTATTAGTTTAACTTCTAGAAGATTAAAATCATAAAAATTTAGGCAAAACGAGGCATTTCTTACACCATTCTTTCGTCCAAATCAAATACGATACATAAGAACACAAAAAATCACTCACCTTTCAGCGAGTCGATTGTGCACAATCCTGCGAAGAATCGGAGTCTGTGTAACTTAAGCATACTCTAAAATGAAATTTGAGAAATATCCGCAAATAAGGAAGCAATCGCAACAACAAGGGAATTAAATGGGATTTTAATTCTAACTTAATGCGCAAGATAGGATTATTCAATATTTATCAAACAAAATTAATTGTAATAAAGGACAAACTGACTAAAGTCAAAAACACAATTAATTTAAAGTTAAATTAATTAATAATTTTGGAATTTTAAAGGGGTGTGAAATATAACTACTTGTATATAACTACTATAATATAACTACTACTTGTATAGCAGTAGTACAAGGAAAATGGTCACCACTGGCACGGCCTCTGGGGATCAGGTATGTATGTATATCAAATGTATACGGTAGTGTTGGGAACTATCGAATAAAACTATCGAGTTATTCGATAGTTGCAAACTATTCATTTATTCGATAGCTTTTACTAAAACTACTTCTTTTTCACTTTTCCGTCCGTCCGTCCGTCCGTCCGTCCGTCTGTGAAAGGTATTGTCATGAAATTTGGTACATATATTCTTTGTTGTCCTACGCCGTTTAATATTGAAAATGGGGAAAATCGAAGCAGTGCCACGCCTACTTTTTATGGCAAATATGCATTAATCCGTGCTTATAGTTCAATTTTTCAGTTTTTAGAGGGAATTTTAAGCTAAAATTTTATTCCCGAGTTCGCTGTCTCAGACTAAAATATAATCCCAAAAATTGGCGTGGTCCGCCTCCTTGTGACAAAAATGACGATTACAGGAAAACGAGTAGAAGTATCGTCATAAAAGCTGCCACGAATATTCTCTTCCATTTAATGCTCTTTGATATCGAAAATAGAGAAAATCGAACCATTGCCACGCCTACTTTTTTTAATAATATTAATAAAATCAAATTTGAGAACTGAATTTCTCAGCTTTTATTCCGGATCTAAAGCTTAAGTTTCATTGCCGTGTTTACCGTGTTGGTGGAAGTTATCCCACAAAAAATGGGCGCGACACACCACTGGTATACCATACCACATAATGAGGTGTTTGTTGAGAAAATCGGTGTTGTAAATGAGTTAATAAATCAAAATTTACTATTTTATCATCACTTCGACAGATGCGGTGGTAGGGTATATGCGCTTCGGCAAGGCCGAAGCTAACACTCTTAATTGTTTTTTTTTATGTTATAAAAAAACAAAGCCTACTACCGGAAATACAAATTTTTTTTTTTATTACGAGGGTGTAAATTTTGACTGAGGTTGAAAACCTTGGTTACAACCACTATACCAGCGTCTCCACCGAAGTCCTACGGCTCCGGTGCGACCCCAATACCGCCCACCCACCACGCTCCGGAGGAACTCCTCAAAACCGTAGATGGCTCGGGAGAACGATGGGGAAGGGGAAGGGGAAGAGGTGGTATTACGCCCACATTTCAACTCAAATGTCAGACACAAAATTAGACGAAGCCCCTATTATATACCTTGCCTCTAAACTCTCCGTCGCTGCTGCTCCAGAATTACCGTCGTCGAATCTCTTCCCCTTAACTGCTTCCTCTCCCAAATTATAACACCTCTTGATTAATTAAAATTATTTTTAATAAAACTTTTCACTTTTCACTTTTCACTTTTACTGGTAATTTTTAACTGCTCTTCTGAGCCAGAAGGGCTCGTTTATAAAGTAATTTTTGGAGTGGACTTTGGTCTGGTCGCCCTAATTTTTCCAATTATTTCTGCAACTATCTCAAGAATTATTTTTGACAATAATTCTTGAGAAAGTGCAAACGATCTCAGGAATTAATTCTTTGATATTTTCTGTAACCATTACGCAATGGTCACAGAAAATATTTCGACCTTATTTCGCTTTTCTTTCTTGTGGTTTTTGGCTTGCTGTTTGTTTTTGCTCTATGTCTTCGCTATCGCGGCACTCGTATAAGGTGAGAGTCTTGAATACTTCCAGGCTTCACCATGTTAGTTGATAATGGTGGAGCCTGAAAGTATGCAAGCTTCGTTCCGCGCTATATAACATTACATTACATTTTATTCCTTAATTCATATTACATTACATTTCATTCCTTAATTCATATTACAATACATTTTATATTAATTCATATTCTGTTTTCGCTGTTTCGCAGTTTGCTCCTTCGTAGTTCTTTTGCTGGTAATGGTTTAGCTGGATGTAGCTGTTTGACTTCGATGTTGTTTCGGGCAATATTAGTTATATGGGTCAGTTAAGGAGGTCCCCCGGTTGTTGTTGACAGGACTTTGGTTCAGTTCGGCTCAGTTTTGTTTTTATTATTTTGGATATATTGCTGGTGATATTCAGCAGAGTGTGATTTCCTTGTTACTTAGGTTTGAACAGTTCAGATATCTAGCTAGTTCGGCAGTAATGCGACATAGTGGTGGTGGCACTGTTTCTTGGTGACCACCTGAGTCGTCGTACCCCGAACTTTATTGCCAGAGTGAACTCCTGCTTAACTGTTACTACAAGAACAGTGGTTTGTAATCCGAGCACTCGCTATATGTTGCTTTTTTAATCGTCTGTACAACTCACTCGGGTTCTTTTCCGATAATTGTTCCCATTCTCCCGAACGTCTGTCCTCTCGCGATGTCGTTTTGATATCGTGATTATGATGAAGTTTATGCTGATATTATGAATTTTCGGTTATGACGGAATGGATGCTTGCCATTTCATACTGCTAGCTTTGCATTTTGTCATCCTTATACGCTAATTGTTATGTCTAATTTATGACTATTGCTAGGTGTTTAATTATTATTATACTTATTGTATATTACTTATTGTGTTTGTTATAATTTTGTGCAAACTTGTACATTCGGGTGTATTCTAATTGTGTTCGTTTGTGTTTTTACATTATAGAAATGGTTTAGGTTACAGGAACCAAGAATTATTCTCTGTTTCTGTTTACTTTGTATACATTGTGCATATATATATATATATACATATGTATGTATACATATATATTGTGAATATATATTATAAATTTGTTGGAAGGACAGACATTGATTGCAATATAACTTTTAAGCTATTATGGTCAATGCCGGCCCTTACTTGTTGCTTACTTGTTGTCAGCATATTTTATTTTTAAAAACTGATCGCCGCGCGAAAAGTTTTATCAGCAATAAACGGCCTATATTTAATGTCGATTTGTTTTCTTTCCCTTTTAGTTTCGTTTTAATTTATTATTTTTTTTTTCTTTTGATTTTTTTTTTAAAAACCGTGGCTATTGCGGTAGTATTGCGGTTGTGCAACACTTTTTTTTTTTTTTTTTTTTGTCGGAAAGGTAAAAATTACCTTTTTATAATACGTACGGACTTTATTTTTAAAAACATGCATATCGAAGTTGACCAAGAGAAAACCCCCCACTTTTTTTTTTTATTTTCATATATGGGAAACCAGGGCATTTTTTATGCAGTTGCCGTCTTGCGTAATTCCATATTCAAAATTTCAGTTTCCGCTAATGAAGCTTTTTCTTTTGGGCTTTGTCATGGGTTCTGTCGTTTATAAATTGCGTTTTCGCGGGTAGTAGACTCATAGTGCGTTTTGACACTTACCTCTGCGGATCTTTAAAATCAAATTAGAAACGAAATGTTCGAAGACCGTCTGCGCAGACTAATTGTATTTCATCCGGAGATGGCCTACCGCTACCGGCTGCTGCTGCACCAGGCTCAGGTGCTACGGCAACGATACCGTCTCCGGCCGAGACGACTGGCCGAGCGCTTGAGAGAGCTCTACCGAATCGCGGAGCGGATACTCCGGATGAAGGAATAGAGAGTAGCCCGGATGAATTAGTCGTTATTCCCGAGTTGGTCCAGGCGACCCCCGGGGTCGGTACAGGAGATACCGTATGTTATAGGAATCTCGAGGACTGGCCGAGTGTCGATTGGGCTGCTGGACTCACATAGACTCAGTAGTGCAAATAACTTGTAATTTTCTGCCTTGTTAAATAAAAACAAACTTTTTGTCTTGTTAAATAAAATTGAATTAATATAATACAGAATTGTGAGCTGATTGATTTAATTTGTTCTTAAGGATTATGGAAACTATTAAATGGAAACGGATTAACTTTTAAATATACGATGCACCGTTCTTGAGTGGTGCTTCATAAATGGTTACCCTTTTCTTGGTTTTACCCATGCCGGATTTTTTAGCCACGGATGGCTCCGCCAACTCTTCATTCGGTGGTGGTACGGGTGGTGGTTCGGTGTTGGGTGACACCGGCACGGACGTTGTGATGATTGGAGCGGAAATGGTGGGCAGTACCATGGTTTCTGGTCTCGCTTGCTTTCGTCTCCCGCATATTCTTCTGTTCCAGCAAAACCTTAATACTGACACCAGTATTATGAGTGAAATAATGACTCCGGTGCCAATTTCCCCCGTGGTCTCTATATTTTGCTGCCTGTCCGATAGAGTGGACATCCCTTTTTCCTGTTCCAACTCTCTTCTCAAGTCCTCGATCCGCTTACCTCCTGCTGCCAATGCATCCTTGACACTGAGGTTGTCTGGTAATGTGATTGGTTTCAGTTGACGCTCTGTGAGGTTGGCCGTAATCGCTGACGTCCAATTTTCCTTGAGCAAGTTAACTAAAATCGTGTGGTTCGGAGTTTTATGGGTTTCCTCGAGTGTGGAGTTCGCATTGCTCTCGTAATGGAGAATTATGTCTCTACCATGTATCTCACACTTTTCTGTGAGTCTTAACTGACCGAATCCATATAACGCTAAAGAAGTATTGGCTACGCCGCAGTTAAGCTCGAACTTTGTTTCTTGGCGAAGTTTGAATAGCCAAGAGTTCGCTGTTACCAGCTTTACTATTAGACCGGCGCTGGCGGGTATGGCTATTTGCTTGCAATGCTCCTCATTCAAGTTGTTATGATGCAGCAGAATGATCTCACATACATCGCTATTGCCTGTTAACGTTTTTCCCAACCTTTTGCATACCCTTAGACGACCCTGCTTTCTTGTTGATGTCAAGTCATTTACGCTCCTGCAGTGGTCAAGCTCTCCTTGAGACAGTCCCAAGAATCTCCAACGCAGCTTGGACTCAGCCAAGTATTCGTAAGTCACCTGCGTGGTGACATCCCACTTTCCGTCGAGGAAAATCGGGATAGGGTATGGCTTGAGTATAGTAAACTCCTCGTCCCCAGGCAGATGAATTTTGATACCTATGACAAACCCGTTGCTTCCGCGAAAAGATCTGACCTCGGCTATCTCGTGAACGTCAAAACTGTCGACTAGCAACCAAGTCGCCTTTCCTGACAAGTCCAACGCTTTGGCTGATTCCCTCAGTTCTTCTTCACTTAGAATTGCGGGGTGTAATTTCCCCTTGTTCAGATCGTCTATCACTGCCATTTCAGTCATTTGCTGGCCCTGTATTTCGATTAAACTTGCCTCTATTATTCCTCTATATTCTTTAATTCCGTCAGAGCTATGTCGTTGATTGCATTTTGTTGCTCCACGGCTGTCTTTAGCTCGCCTTTCATGGCATTGATTCTTTCCACGGCCATTGTGATGGGTTTTTCCAATTCTTCGTAATTCGTTTTCATCACTGTTATCTGCTTCTCCATTAGGTTGTAGTGCCTGTCTTGCTTCACGTCCAACTCTTGAAGATGACCGTAGATTTTGTTGGCGTCCTTTTGGTCCATTGAACCGAAAGCCCAATTTAATGCCTCTCCGACAAAATTGAGGGCTCGCTTCGGTCTCCTCCTTGCCAACACCGAATTAATCGTTCGTTCGTTACGCTGTAGCCTTGTCAGAACTGTGCGCATGGTACCATCGATCGCCCCGCAAACATATTGAAAATTGGTTAATAGTAGTTTTTTGTTGATGTTGTCGCAGCTTTCCTTAATCTCTGCTGCGTGCCCCTCTAATTGCTTTACCAAAGCAAGGTAGTCGTAGGGGTCGAACTTCGTGAAAATCGTCCATTCGTTATTGTAGAAGATCGCCTCCCCTATCTTCTCAAAATAAATTGGGGTTATTGGCAGGGGCTCGATGGTTACGGGGGTGGCTGCCACACCACCGAGAAGTGCGAGCACAATAATGATGTCTTCCATATTAGTACTGTGGAAAATGGATTGTAAGTAAACAACGTTTATCTAAATACTTAATGAAGAGGCTGAAATTAATTATATTTTTTATTATTATAATTATTAATTATATTTAGTTAAATTAACTTAAATAAAGTTTAATTAAATTGACTTTGGTTGCTATATTTTGCTTATATCGACGTATTTACAATAATATTTGATTCATTACTCGTGTTTCTGCTATTGTACAGCTTGAGTAAGTTATTGTGAAAAGGCTTTTTCCTTCCTTTTATCGTTATTGCTGTGGTGACTGGTGATCTCACCTGTGCTACCTCGTATGGACCGATCCATATCGGAGAGAATTTGTTCTTCCGAGTCTGATTTTTGAGGAGAACTTTGTCCCCTACTTTGAACACAACTGGCCCTTCTCTTGGCCACTTCTTGATTTTGCCGAACCAACTCATGAGCTCTTTGAATCTGGTATTTCAAAACTTTCGAAGGGTCATCCATATTGTAGACTGGAGAACACTTGCGTTTCAAATTGGTCGGAAATTCGGAGTCGAAACCGTACAGCGTTCGAAAAGGTGTCTGCTTCGTCGACGTATGCGGTGTGTTGTTATGTACATGCATAGCCGCTGAGAGCCACTGGTCCCAGTTCGAACCGTCCTCCTTAGCAAAACTGCGCAGATATTCTGCTAACGGCCTGTGACTGCGCTCCAGAGAACCATTCGCCTGGGTGTGGTATGGAGTAATATGCAACTTTTTAACTCCTAGCATTTTGCAGACATTTGAGAACACCTTTGAAATAAAATTTGTGCCATTGTCGGTAATTAATACTTTAGGGATGCAATGGCGGGTTACGACTTCATCGAAGAATGCTTTCGCTACCGTGCTGGCTTCAGCGTCCGGTATGGCCACACAAGCCATATATTTTGACAGGTCATCCTGGAACGTGAGGATGTATTTATTACCTGTGGTCGTCTCCGGTAATATCCCAACTATATCCATGTATGTCTTATCGAACGGTTTCTGAGGAGTGTCAGTTAATACCAATGGCATTTTAGTTAGCCTGCTACTTTTGTTCGTTTGGCATTTTGGGCAGTTTTTCACAAATTCCTTTATTTGTTTCTGCATGCCAGACCATCTGAACTGCCTCCGAATTCTTAAGTACGTCTTGACCGCTCCCTGATGTCCTCCCAGAGGCGAGTTGTGGAAATCCTTGATCACTGTCTCTATTTCCTTTTCGTCCGTCAGCAGTGTCACAGTGGCATCCGTATGCCCATCTGGTTGCTCCTCATCAACGCTTTGATCTTCTGCTCGTTCTTGAGGGTTTCGCTGCTCTTCCTGTTGTTGCGCTCTCGTTCTGGACCGAGTCTGCACCGTTACCACAGCCTGTGGAATCCTGCTAAGAGCATCTGCGTTCAAGTTTTTCTTCCCTGGCTTATATATCAGTTCGAATTGGTATTCAGACAGCTTGTGTCTGAACCGGGCTAAACGCGAAGTTTGGTCCTTGAGGTTTGCTATCCCTCTCAGCGGTTGGTGATCCGTAATTATCTTAAACGGTCGTCCTAATAGATAGGCTCTGAAATTTTTCGCTCGACTGGCGAACGCGATTGGCCTATCCTCGCCTATTATACCTTGCGAAAGGACGGCTCCTAAAGCCTCGCCACTAGCATCCGTCGTTAGGATGAACTCGTCACCGAAATCTGGGTAAGCCAAAACTGGTGGGGTTATAATGGAGTCTTTCAATTTTTACCCAATTTAAACCCAAGAAGGCTTGTACCTCCTTCTTACTTTTGGGTGGCAAAATATTTTTCACACACTCCACTTTCTGTGGGTCCGGAAGGGCCCGGACTCCGAACACTTATGCCCTAAATAGACGACCTCACGGCGGAGAAACTGACATTTGCCGACGTTCAACTTCAAGTTGTTTGCTCTCAGCGCTTCGAAGACCTTCGCTAACCTGTACGCGTGTTGCTCTAGATTGCTGCCGTAAACCACTATATCGTTCAGGTATACGAAACAATCGATTCCTTGGAGACCAGTCAGGATGTGATTCATTATACGCTGGAATGTGGCCGGCGCTCCAGTTAACCCAAACGGCATTCTGTTGAACTCAAAATGGCCCAGGGCTGAGCTGAAAGCTGTCTTCACCTTGTCCGCCTCGTCTATCAGCACCTGATGATAACCGCTAGCCAAGTCCAAAGTCGAAAAATACCGGCTACAACCTAACTGGTCTAAGATCTCGTCTATTCTGGGTATCGGAAAAACCTGTTTAATCGTTGCCTCGTTGAGCTTCCTATAATCTATTACTAATCTCCACACCTTTCCCCGTCTTTACCGCTCTTCTTTGGAACCAGTAGTAATGGTGAGTTCCATGGCGATGTGCTTGGGGATATGATCCCGTCCCCGAGAAGTTTTTCCACCTGCCTATTAATTTCTTCCTTTTATGTATGTGGCAGACGATACTGCTTTTGATTTATTGGCGGCTGATCCGCCTTTGTTGGAATCCTATGTTTCAGTACAGTCGTGCATGTCAGCGCGTCACCCTTCAGCAAGAAAATGTCATTGTATTCCGCGCATAAATTCACTATTGACTTCCTTTCCTCGTCATTTAAATTTTTGTCCAAGTCCAGTTCGCTCATCAGAACTTTCAATCTAGGGTTGATGTCCGAGGTCACTAAACTGTTAACCGAATATCTTCTGTTCGGTGGCTGATACTCGTTGAAATCGCTGAACCTCGGAACGAAGTTCCGTTGAATTCAGGATCGGTACCACCACCTTGTCATTTGTTACCTTTACCAATGACTCCCCTAGGTAGATTCCAGGTGATATCTGCTCCTTATGAACGATGACTACTGGTAACCTCGTGTTTAACCTTATTTGGACGAAACACGTTGACCGGGCTTTCACCGAGTTCCGCGCCACAAGTGAACCTTCGCACTTTGCTTTAACGAATGGTAACTTGGAAACGCACTCGCCGTGCCTATCAAACAGTGTAATATCCTTCCTAATCGAATCTATTACAGACTTGTTCCATAAGTTGTCTCGCCCAAGTATCCCATCTCCTGGCAATCCTTGTACAGTCGGCACCAAGTGCAACTTTAAACTAAGTTTTGGCCAGACCCCATTGGTAATTTTGACCTTTCCTTTTGAATACACGCTACCCCCAAAGGCTCCATTTAACATTTTCCCCTCGCGACGATCTACGTCAACACCTTTTTTCAACGAGCTTTCCTTAACCAAACTTGTGTCTGCTCCCGTGTCCACCAGCAGGGTGAGTTTTCCGTGTGTGCAAGGAAGTTCAACGAACACATCGTCCTCCGGCTTCTCATCGTAGCAGCACTCGGTGACGTTATTCACCTTTGCATTGATAGTACTTTGTCCTCCCTCCGCAAATTGCGAATCGAACAGCTCCTTAACACCCTCCTCATGGGTTTCTTCCGAATTCCCCTTTTCCGATGTTTTCCTCATATCACTACCTACTGTTGTGGAGATTCTGCTCTCGATAACCCCTACGATTGACTTATTCTGTACTCCTCTCAACGTTTTACTTTCGCACTGACGTTGGGGTGAACTAACTGTCCCAGTTGACGTATAGTCCCCGCTAGTGCGTCTGTCTGGCCTGCTTATACTAAGGTTTTGGGGTTCCCAGGTTATTGGCCTTGCCTGGGCCCCTGACAGTTTTCCTGGACTGCCTCCCAGTTCTTCTTAGCGTCGCAGTCCCTTAAAAAGTGGCCTGGCCTGTTGCACCAGTGGCACACCAACGTCGACTTATTTTGTGCCGGCGTAGCGGCTCTGGCGCCTGACTTCCCAGGACCTGTTGACCGGTAGTTGCTGCCTTTGCCCGGCTGCGTCCTGTTCTCCCACTGTGTCCTCTGAGCAGTAGCTTGCGGTCTCCCCTGAGACATTTGGGCACTCGAACCTTGTCCACCACAGTTCCGGCTAGCCTCATGCCCATACACTAGGCATTTTTGACAGAATGGAGAATTCTTCCTTGTTAAGCAATCCTCCCTCGTATGGCCCCGTCTACTGCAAAAACTGCAAACTACATTCGTCACAGCTTGGTCTGCATAGTTCCCGTTGTCCCGCTTTGCATAGTCTCTGTTCACTATGGGCCTTCGCGGCTGACCACCTTGATGCTGCCTCGGCGAAGCTTGTCTCTGTTGTGGATAAAACGGGGAACCCGCGACTTGGAAACCGTCGCGCGAACCTCCCACTAGACCAATGAGTGGGCCAGGCTGCCTGGCTTCCGCTTGTCGAATATCCTCAGCAATTCCCAGGGCCTGTTCCACCAGGTCTTCAAGGGACTCTCCCGTGGACCCCAGCATGTGCAATCTGAGCATGCTGTCCTTCAGACCAAACTTGAAGGACTTCTTTACAGTCCTTTAAACCTCCGCTCGCAAGGCTACATCAGACTGGCCCTTGTAGACGTTCGTCACAATATCTTCCGCTTGTGACTTCAGTGACATCAGCCTCTCAGCAAAGCGTCGTATGTCCTCCTCCCGTAGCTGCCGAATGCTTTGTATATCTGCTAGAACCGCGTCCAACGACCGGTATTGCAGATAATTTTTCTTAATTACAGCGAATAGACCCTCCAGGCTGTCAAACTTCTTCGTGCGGAGCAAATTGTAGGCATTACCATGCAACCTTTGCTTCACGCAAGCGAGGAAATCCGGTATTTCTGATTCGCCTATATTTCTTCTTGCTAAATCGCAACCCTCGATAAACTTGTAGACCTCGCTGCGGAGGTCCACCGAAGGTGCTCCCGAGAATAACGGCACCAAGCGGGTTACCGTTTTCGATATTTCCTCTATACCCATACTGACCGCAGGTGTACGTCTCGGCTGAAAAATTGGAGAGTCCCTGTTCACCTCCACAGCTGCTTTGGATGCTTCCTTGTGGTACAGGGTTGTCTCACTCGCCAACGCGATTTCCTGCTTCAACAGCCGGTTCTCCTCCTTCAGCTGATGGATCCTCTGCTTAGCTTGCTCCAAACTGGTGAAATCCTCCTTAGACCTCTGGTGCACGACCTCCTCAAGTGCCTCCTCGGCAAGGCCGCCGTCCCTTAGAAGGTCCCTTAGCCGCTTGTTCTCCACCTCCAATTCCCCCAACAGGCCCTCCTCCAGCTGTCTGTCCAAAAGGTAGTTATCGTACCTATTTTTCAGAGCCCCAAACTCTTCTTTCCAGAGTTGCACCTCCCCCGCGATTGCGATATTTCTGTGCTCTAAAAAGCTTAAAAGTTCGTCGGTCACCGCGTCAGCTTCTTCTATCCTTGAAATAGGGCCGAGCGCGCGGACCTTCTCTCTGATTAGGATAACGTTTTCCTTGTTGTTGATGGCCGCGGCTAGATTTCCCCAGGCCTTCTCCACAAATCTTTCTATCTGTCCGGACAAACCCCGGTATTTGTCGTTCAATTGGACGTACAATGCAGTCCCCGTCAGCCATCAATCATCATTCCAGAACACGAACCGTAACGCTTGGAGCGAATGGGTTAATCTGCATTTGCGCTTTGCTTTACTTTGAAGAGTGCAAGCGACGCGGCCTTGAAAACGCTCGTCAAGTTCAAGTTCACTTTAAACCTACTCCTCTCGTTTAATACCAGGCGTGCGAAAACAATCTCTCGTTTCAACACAAATGGAGTATCGCGTTACCACTAACCGGCGCACGCCAAAACGCGAAACAACAAGAAACAAAACGACAAAGACAACAACGACGAAACAAAAAACAAAAAGTAGGACAAGTACAAGTACACAACTAAAAACAAAACGACAACGGCAAAGCCCAAGCATTGAAGAAAAAAAAAAAAGCGTTGAAACGTTGACGTCGCGGAAAATGCTGACCACGCAATTCGACACCCGTCGAGCTTGCATTCACTTTACCAACCAGCTTTCCGTTTACCCCTCCTTTCTAATCTCAACGAAAAGAACAATAAACCATTGTTTCCATGCAACCGTAAACCAACTGAGAATAAAAATAAAATATTGTGCTAGTTTTACAAGTGTTCTTTATTTTTCCTCTTCTGCCCTGCTTCGTCAATGCCCTAGCACTTCTCACTTCTGACTCGATGCGACCGCTTTGCCTTCCTTTTAGGAATCACCCTACAAGTCTTTAACAGCGCCTCGTCCGCCGCCTTCCTTAACTCCCTCACAATCCTCTCCGCTCTCTTAAAAATCCTAGCGTGCTTGTCCAGGTGTTCCTCCAATCCACCTTCTCTCACCCTCTGCACACAAACGAAGCAATACAAAGAAATTGACGAAATCCATTGGTACGGTATAATTGGACTAAAATTAAGTTGCTTCCCAAGACTGAGCGGTATTCGCTCAAACGGTACAAATGAACATATGTAATTCTTCTCGAATTACACGGCTCGCGCCCTGGCGATAGCAAAACTTTTCCTGACCGCGCATATACGACAGAAAACAAAAATTCGCTAAAAATAATTTAACTAAAATAACATGATTCAATTTTTCTTAACTAACTCCTAACAATAAACAAGATATTGAGCGGCGAACTAACTTAATCGTCACACTCCGTATATTTACTTAACACACTGTAAACCGTAAATATTCACCGAAAATCCACAAACGTCTGCTTATTAGACAGTGCATGACTATTGAAGCGCATAGCACTGGTCTAAACTAAACACTCTAGATGAATTACCAGCGACTATTCAAGCACGCTTGCTAATTCATCGCCGACGCAAAATTCGCGAATTCAGTGCACTATTTTCCACTTTTTCCAAACTTTAACCAACTATGTTAAATTGCTTTCCTAATGCATGCCACAATTTCTTAATATGTAACCCACTACCGCACCTAAAAAGTTACACCGAGCAGTGGACGACTGGTAAAGTGCGTCCCACTGCCCACATTACATGTATTGGATAGCTTAGCAGCGACTCTTAAAGCACGTCTACTGAGCTAATCCAACGCAAAATGCAAGCATAAAGTGCACCAAATACAAACATGCTTTTCCCATTTGATGAACCTTAATCTTATCAACTACCAAATGATCAAATCAATTATTATCAATTTATCAAATTAACTATGTTGAGTGTTCCTCAGCGAGAACGTCCAGCTACCCGTGGAGTATCTCCGAGACCACCTCAACTTCACTTTATTAAAGCAAGCAAATCCTTTGAAAAAACATTAAAGAGTGTCTTCAATTCGTGCAAATCATTCGCAAATAAGTTATTATGTAGTTAATAAATTTAAGTATTAGGTAAAATGTACCATCATGACTTGTGTTGCATTATTTGAATTAATTGGTGCTAATTGCAGCTTAAGTTCAAAGTAGAATGAAAACATAAATGCTTTGAAAACCACTCGATTCGGCATACAATAAACTGATGAAATATTGAGGAAAGACGATACAAAAAACTTTCGTTTAAGATTCTATAATTTTACTAAATACCATTAACATTAGTTGTCTCATTCAAATACTCCTCGTGTACCTTATGGCCAAGCTGAATAACAACGGGTTAGTTTCGAGAAAACTTCTTTCTCATAATATTAAAAATTTGTTGATAATTCGAAAATGAAATCGTAACTCTATAAACGTAATACGTATTGTTGAACATTAAACACTGTGTATCAATATAAGAAGGAACTTAAACTTAACTTAACTCGATGTACGCATAAAGAGATTCAATTTACATTTACAACATTTTTTAAAATTTTAAAAGTAAAAAATGCAATGGCAAAAACTTGCAAGACAAAAAAAAAAACAAAACTTAGTTTGTAATTTTTCCAATTTTTTATTAAACACATCACTCACCTGAACGATCTTAGGTCCAAAAAGACCGGCTGCGCCAACAATGTTATATACCTATATTATAAATCGAGTATTATATTATATTATATTATATTATATTATATTATATTATATTATATTATATTATAAATCAATTTTTAAAAAATGTTATATACCTCGCCTCTAAACTCTCCGTCGCTGCTGCTCCAGAATTACCGTCGTCGAATCTCTTCCCCTTAACTGCTTCCTCTCCCAAATTATAACACCTCTTGATTAATTCAAATTATTTTTATTAAAACTTTTCACTTTTCACTTTTACTGGTAATTTTTAACTGCTCTTCTGAGCCAGAAGGGCTCGTTTATAAAGTAATTTTTGGAATGGACTTTGGTCTGGTCGCCCTAATTTTTCCAATTATTTCTGCAACTATCTCAAGAATTATTTTTGACAATAATTCTTGAGAAAGTGCAAACGATCTCAGGAATTAATTCTTTGATATTTTCTGTAACCATTACGCAATGGTCACAGAAAATATTTCGACCTTATTTCGCTTTTCTTTCTTGTGGTTTTTGGCTTGCTGTTTGTTTTTGCTCTATGTCTTCGCTATCGCGGCACTCGTATAAGGTGAGAGTCTTGAATACTTCCAGGCTTCACCATGTTAGTTGATAATGGTGGAGCCTGAAAGTATGCAAGCTTCGTTCCGCGCTCGGACATTGTTACCGATAGTAGCCAACGACACCAAACCAAAAACCACACCATAACAACGTGAGGCGTTGTTACAGTTAGGGCGACTCTGACCTACAACACCCCATTGCATTTTTCACTTCATTTTTCTTCGAAATATTTTGAGCTCTGTTGATCAATTTAATTCAATTCAATTTACTTAAATGAATTTAATGCTTTGTTTATTTATTTGCTCTTGTAAATAGCTTAATTAAGTAAAAGTAAAATTAAATAGCTTAATTAACTAATGTAAATGCTTAATTAAGTAAAATTTAATATTTGCTATTGTGAACATATTTAGTCGCAAGCATAGTTTATCAAAGAGAAAGAGAGCAGGATCAATTGTCAAGAACGTTTACCAAGAAAAGGGGAGCCAAATGTGTGAGCATACGCCAATACAAATTCACGAAAGGTGAAAACGGTTGTGCGGAGGTTGCGAGTGAGATCACAACTTGTAAAGAGAACATTTGGTGCTGGGCTCTTGAACCGAGATAAGGAGATAGGAAACTTCGTTCCCGCGAAAAATTATGTAAAAAAAAAACTGAATTTCTTCGTTAAATTTAAATGGGGACACATGTATAGCATATGTGTGCTGTATGTGAAGTTCACCGCATCACGTGGGTTTATATGACATTTTCTTTGTTTATTATTTTAAGAGCTCCAAAAATGTTCAGCAAGGGAAAAATTGTTAGCTATTTCACAAAGAATTTACGAGTGTTAATGAATTTGAATGAAATTATATTGATTGCATCAATACCGCGATAAAAATACTCAAAATTCTTGGTGAAATACAAAATTAATCTAACTAAACGGACGAAAATTAAGAACTCAGAACGCGTCCCTGGTCTGCACAAATTGGATTAACACGTTTCATTGCAAAATGGACACAACGATGCACTGGACTGCGAAAATAGCACGGCAAGTATTAGTAATTTTTAATTCCGGACAGCAATGATGTCATTCGTGAAGAGCAACTGTGCGAGCTAATGGTCAATACCAGCATAACCATGATGGCTAAGTTGCATGATTATGTGCAGTTGCAACTACTGGAAGTGGTGGTGGTGGCGGCGCATCACAAATTGGTAAGAGCTTACCACCGCATCATGGCTACAAGTTGAGTGAATGGCATGCTTGTGGAATTTTGAATTTCATAATTTTTTCTGGATTTTTAGGACTCTGGCTTAGCCCTCTTTTGCTAAAAATCCCATCCAGAAAGTCCAGAAAATCCCAAAACAAAGTTATGTCTATACTTGAGAAGGTCAGAAGTGCTTTAACCGAAGCGTACGGGTATGTTTTATGATCAAAATATATAATCTGTCTTTTTCGGCTGATCAAAAATGTCAAGTCGACAGAATTTAGAGGCCAAAAGATGTGGAATTTTGTTGTTGTTGCCAAGGAACGTTTTCCTTGGATTGTTTTTGTGAACGATGCACTTGAACTACAACTAACTATTGATGAAAATTATGGAAACTCACAAGAATGATGAGTTACTTGCAGCACTTGAACTACAACTAACTATGGATTGATTGATGAACTAACAAAGGATGATGAGTTAGTTGCAGCACTTAGACTACAACTAGCTATGTATTAATTGGCACCGAATTAATTAGCAACTAGCACCGAAATCGCTAATGAACACCGAAATAAAAATGCGTCGATTTGATTCTTTGAGTGACTGAACTGACTTCTGATATGAACTGACTTCTGACTGTAGTTTATTGAATGTAGATATATTTAAAGGATTATAAAAATATTCTAGTTCAATGTAAACGACATGAAATGGAAATGAAATTATAGAATGGAACAGTTAATACAATAAATGGACAAATATAATAAACATGAAATTATGAAGAAGGTTATGGTTACCAATTACAAGTCGCAGTCGCGGCAGTTGAACATACGCTTGTAATTGGAGAATGATTTGAAGGTGAATGACTTGTGAAAAACAGTGTCCCTGTAGCAACAGTTGGACATCAGTGCTGTTGTTGTTTTGGTTCTAACCATCCTCCCGCCCGTTGAACGAAGTTCAATGTTATCTTCAAGAGTTTATATAAGGTTATTACATTTTGTTGATCGATAGGTAGCTGTAGCGTGCTTGGTAGATGGTTTTTAACTTTAGCTATTTCCTTTGTAAGCTGAGTTGGTGATAACAGTAGCGGATGAATTCTTCCGTGATTAGTATCAGTTAGGATGTCAAGAATGGCTGATTGAATTTGTTCTACATTTGTTTTTATCATTGACAGTTGGATAGCCAAAGAAGTAAGGACTTGGTAGCGTATCTGATTGGTAATGTAGTCTTGTGCCTTATTACTAAATTTTGCTAGTAGTTGTAGTTGGTTATCTAATTCTTTGAATTTTTATGCTATTGCCTTGTGGTCTTGCTTTTTCAAGTTCAGTGTTAAATCGACCATTGAGGTTTGATTGTTGATGAGCGTTAATAAAGGGGATTCATTTGCGTTTATACGGGTTATTATTGTTGACATTTGTTCTGCGTATTTTGAGTCTAATACTCCGAATAATGTATTAGAAATATTCCCAATTAAGTCTATAGCTTCTCTCTTTTTGCGACTGTGCATCATAATTCTGTTGCTTGATTTTAGGCGGTCAATGTCTTGCTCAAACTGACTTGTTAATATATCGCAGCTTATGTGATTATGCATTTGTTTACAAAGTTTATGCATTGAAGACGTCCCCTTTATAAATGCATTTACACTATTTTGAAGAGGGACAAGGTCTAAAAAGGCAACGATATTCCACTCGGCAAATATTAATTTCACAATCCCAAGGCCTTCAAAATGGATTCCTGAAGTTGTGTTGTACCAGTTATTGTGATAGGATCTGCTAATATGAGTGGTAGCAAGAGGATTACACAGCAAAGGGTAGCAATGATATTACTAGATGTGGTTTTGCGTCTTTTGGGTTCTGATGTTTCCTTGTTGGATTCTTCAGTGTCTGTATTAGCTTCTGTTGGAATTTGTGGAATTTCAATGTTTACAGGTAAAGGTGCAAGTCGATGAATTGGGCGTCTCCATTCGCCTGTTAAAGTTTTTATTTTAGCTACTCGAACGAAACCGTCGTCTCCTTTGTAAGCTTTGATAACCCTGCCTAAAGGCCATTTTAATGGTGGCAAATTGTCTTCCTTGATTAACACCATTGAACCGATTTTAATGCTAGCTAAATGTTGAGTCCACTTGGCTCTCTGTTGTAGTTGATTTAAGTATTCAATGGACCAACGTTTCCAAAATTCGAGTTTAAGATGTGTCACCAATTTCCATCTTGTTGGTAAACTTGTGCTGATGGGTTTGGCTGATGGATCTATCTGAGCGGTTAGTGATTCCCCAATCAAAAAATGTCCTGGTGTTAGTGCCGTTAAATCATTCGGATCTGCGGACATTTCAGTTATTGGCCTTGAATTAAGTATCGCTTCAATTTCAACAGCAACAGTTTCGAGCTCTTCATACGTTAGATTTGCGGTTGATACGCTTCTTTTTAGCAGATATTTTGCTGACTTTACTGCGGATTCCCATAATTTTCCGAAATGTGGTGATCGAGGACATTTCACACAATGTTGCACAATTGATCTGGTCATTAATTTTCCCTTAACTGGCCAAAATCTCTGTCTTACGTGAGCAAGTAACCTTTGGGGTCCACAATGAAGATGCGTGATGTGAATCATTTGTAGTAATAGTTTGACTATGGGGTCATTGTACGGGAGAAGCATTGGATGCTTCGCATCGTAACTAAGCGTTGAAGATGTCAAACGACCACAGACTGGAATAATTTCGTCGTCATCTAGAAATGGATTCAGGGATATCATGGAACTTGATTTGTGAACTTGTTCACCCTTTGTCAATGACTTTATTTCTTGGAGTGTCATAAATGAATTTTTATGGTTAATCGTATATATTAAAGCTGAGTTTTCCACGTTAACCAAAAACGATGCTGGTATTTTGCGTTTTCTGCCTGTATCGTGATTAATTTTCTTCGTCGTGGTTTTTCTTTCCACATCGTCTACATCGTCTGTTATGGATAACGTTGATGTAATTTTAGGTGGCCACTGTGACTCTGCTCCGTGCAAAAATAATGGACCGTAGAACCATAGGTTGCACTCTATTAGTTTCTTTGGTGTCATTCCCCTTGATAATACGTCAGCTGGATTGTTATGTGAAGCAACATGCCACCATTGCTCCGACAGTGTTAGTTCCTGAATTGATGCTATTCTGTTAGCTACAAATGTTTGATAAGATACGGAGGATGAGTTTATACACAAAAGCACAATAGTTGAGACTGTCCAGAAGAATGTTGGAACATCTGAAAATTGTAGATCATTCCTTACTCTGGTAGCAAGTTGGGCGCTTAGCATTGCTGCACATAATTCTAATCTCGGTAATGTTTGGCGCTTGAGGGGGGCAACACGAGACTTTGCGCAGAGAAGTCTTACTATGACTCTGCCATCTAGACAAATTGATCGAATATATATTGCTTCGCCAAAAGCCTTTTCTGATGCATCTGAAAATGCATGGATTTGCATTGATTTTGATAAACACCCATTGCGGATGTGGCGGGAAAATTTAAAGTTGCTTATCTGAGCAAATCTTTGCGGAACGATGTCCATCTTGTATGATGCTCGACTGATAACGACTCATCCCATGTTAACTTTAAATGCCACAGTTCTTGGATGAACATTTTTGCCGTTACAACAATCGGTGATAGGATGCCAAGAGGATCGAATAATCTCGCTAGGTCTGAAGAAACGGTTCGCTTCGTTATCCGCTTGTGAGGACATAGATTGACCTTAATGCAAAATTTATCGTCTTTTGGTAACCATGTTAATCCCAGGGTATTAATAGCATTATGGTTTTCTTGCGACAGATCAAGATTCTTTTCCTTAGTGTCTTCTGGTATATCCTGAAGGAGCTGTGAGTGATTTGCGCTCCACTTATGTAATGAGAATCCTGCTGATTCTAGAATGCGCGCAAGTTGACGTTGTGTTTCTATGACTGTACTGAGGCTGTCTGATCCTCCAAGACCATCATCGACGTAGAAATTATTCTTGAGAATTTCGCATCCAAGTGGGTATTTAATGTTATTTGCCTTTATTAATTGTTGAAGGCATCTGATTGCTAAATAAGGTGCTGGCCTCGTTCCATATGTCACAGTATTTAGTTGATAATATTGAGTCGGCTCTGTTGGATTATTACTCCAGATGATCATTTGATATCTTCTATCTTCCTGATGGATGAAGATTTGGCGATACATTTTCTTGATGTCCGTAGTGAAAACAAACCTTGGTAGTCGAAAACGTAGCAGTATTGAGAACAGATCCTCCTGAATTGTAGGACCGGTGTGTATTATGTCATTCAGAGACACTCCTGATAAGCCTTTTGCAAATGCATCAAAGACGACGCGCAATTTCATGGTACTGCTGTAAGGTTTGATAACGCAATGATGTGGGATAAAGTAGTTTGGTGTTAGGTTAGATTCTCTGCTAATTCTTGTCATATCGCCTAGAGTTTCGTACTCCTTCATGATTGCGACATATTGCTGTCTTAAGTCTTCATTTTTTGACAATCTTCGTTCAAGAGCTAGAAACCTATTGTATGCGATGGCTTCTGCTGCTACCAATTCGCCTGGGCTGTCAGCAAATGGAAGTTTTACAATGAATATTCCGTTGTTACTTCTGGAAGTATTTTAAATGAACTGTTGTTCACATTGCTCATCTGCCTTGGAGAACCCTTGTTTTGTTGGTATTACCTCCTCCAGCTTTCATAGACGTTCAATCTTTTCTTCTAAGCCGTCTTCATCAGCGGTGCAAATTCCACATTTCACTGAGTTAATTTGTTCAGTGGAATCTGAAGTAAAATTAATTTTACCTGACAGTACCCAACCAAAAACTGTATTTTGAAATGTCGGGAGGTTATCTCCTAGTGAAATTTGTCCAATCATTGTCCAATAATGTTTGTGAAGGCTGTAGAGATATTATCTGTGGAAGTACACAAGGCTTCTAACCGCGTGCAGAATTTGTTATGTCTGGACTGCATGTTAAAATTGATTCGATGATCTGCTTTCTTGTTTCTGCATGGAGGTTTTTATTAATTTGACGCCCAGTTTCTTAACCAATCTTTCAGTCACGAGGTTGATTTGCGAACCGGAATCAAGAATCGCTCTGCACTCTATTTCTCTACATTGTTTGCTGTCAATTTTATTACTGCAGTTCCAAGCAAAACGTACGACTGAAGCTTCTGGCTATTTGATGCTGCTAAAGCTGCTGAGTTTGAGCTGTTTTGTGGTTTCATGGCTAGTGTAGAGGAAGGGTTTTCTGCTATCTTCTTCTTATCATCTGCTCCATTAATATGAAGAAGAGTGTTATGTTTCTTATTGCATTTGGTACAATTTCTTGATGTACATTATCCTGCCATGTGACCAGTTTTAAAACAATTTATGCACAATGTTTGCTTCTTCGCAAACGAGAGTCGCTTCAGTGGTTGAAGCTTCAAAAATACTTGGCAAGCAAATAATGGATGAGTCCCAATTTTGCATGACTTGCACGAAGTTGATCCTTGGCGTATGGCTGCTCCTAGCGTGCAATTTTTTGCTACTGTATATGTTGATGGAGAATTCTCTTTGTGGCTGAATGATTCAAGTGATTAAAATCGCTTTTCTAAGAACGCCAAAAACTCTGTTATTGTCGGCATTGCTTTTGGATATGTCAACGACTGTTCAAAAGCCATATATGTTGTTTTGTCCATTTTCTTGACCAATATGTGCAGCAGAATTGGACCCCACGTTGTTGTAGTAATACCGAGGTTATTCAGTGCCAGCAAACATTCCTGAGTGGTGTCATGTAGCGATTTGATGGAGGCCACAGAACATGTATTGCTGTGTTGATCCTTTTGAATTAATGTGGAAGTCAAGATTCTTACATTATTGTATCTGTCCTTGAGCATCGTCCATGCGGTTTCATAATTTTCCTCTGATAAAGTCAGGTGATGAGCAAGATTTTCTGCTTCTCCTGAGAGATTCATTTTTTAATAAAACCACATTTTCTGAATTGTTGGTAGTTGCTGGTTGTGTACCATTTGCGTGAATAGATCATAAAATTGATTTCACTTTAGATAATCGCCATTGAATGTCGGAATGTCCACCCTGAGTAGTTGCACTGAGCATGATAAATTCGGTAAAGTGGATTTAGCTTCAGATGTTCTCGACAGGGTATCTGCCTTTACTGACAGATCCACCAATGTTTGATGAACTTGATCATCTAAATCATTGAATTCTGATTCATCATAGCCCTCAGAATTTGGATCTTTACAGGCTTCAAGAATATTGAGGTGTAGAGCTTCTGCTTGATGCCACATGTGTTGTAAGGTATCCATTTTCACCTGGTAATGCTGTCGTGGATGTTCTGTTGTATCCATTTTTATTCTGTCGCACATTTATCGCAAGGCTGCTAAAGATGCTGATTGTCTCCTTAAAAAACGCAAGATTTTTGTAGACGAGGTATTTTTCTGGACCTCTTGTTTGCTTCCTGTCGAACCGGTTGGTTGGCAACTTGCTGCTTCTTCCGCTGCTCGATGTAGAGCTAGAAGTGCAGTCTCAAAATTAGCCTTGTATTGCGTTACCAAAGCCATGACTTCAGTGTAAAAACTTTTGGCGAAATAGTTGTGGTCATATGGCGGTTCGGGCAATGATTTCATTGTGGCATCTGTTGCCTTAAACTGGCTCACTAATTCCTTTAAGCGTTCTATACGCTTTTCAAAGTACTTTGAGCTCTGTTTTCTGCTTGCAGAGTCCTTTTTATAATTTCTGACAATGGCGAATATTGCTTCGCCAGTTGTCTCTTGGATCGCGAAAAGATCGTCAAATGTCGACATGGTGATCACTAAAGCTGATCACGTCGGGGTCACCAAATGTTGCCAAGGAGCGTTTTCCTTGGATTGTTTTTGTCAACGATGAGTTGCAGCACTTGAACTACAACTCACTATTGATGAAAATGATGGAAATTAGCAAAGTATGATGAGTTAGTTGCAGCACTTGAACTACATCTAACTATTGATGAAAATGATGAAAACTCACAAGAATGATGAGTTAGTTGCAGCACTTGAACTACAACTAACTATGGATTGATTGATCAACTAACAAAGGATGATGAGTTAGTTGCAGCACTTGGACTACAACTAACTATGTATTGATTGGCACCGAATTAATTAGCAACTAGCACCGAAACCGCTAATGAACACCGAAATAAAAATGCGTCAATTTGATTTTGAACATACGCTTGTAATTGGAGATCGATAGTCATGGCCAAGAAGCAGGTGAATAACACTGCAGGTGAATGACTTGTGAAAAACAGTGTCCCTGCAGCAACAGTTGGACATCAGTGCTGTAGTTGTTTTGGTTCTAACCAATTGTAAAAGTAAAGTTTCCTTCCTTTCATTGTAGACGAGGTTACGACGAACAAGTTGCGTACGAGCAACAAGCTTATGATAGCTGTAGCTACGGACATGCGCCAACAAATGCGGACCGCAGAACAGTAGTATTGGCGTCTCTGGCATAGGTGCACGCGGCCCTTATGACACACCCGAATACGAACCGGAATATAACTGCAGATTATTATCAGCATTCACCACATTACGGAGGTCTGTGGAATTATTTACAGTATAGTTCTGTTAGAAGCTCTACATGCAATTGCAACATTCGGAATTTACACTCTCGCAAGTTTATTCTTTCATAATTTTCTTTGTCTTTTCGGCTTTCTTTGATTTATTTACATATTTTATTTTATCCTCTACATTTTAGGTATTCTAGTACCAGATCTGTTACTCTCAAAGCTGTCAAACCGTACAGTAAAATGGTACATTCCAAATACTTGCACAAATCCGCTGGATTAACTTTAGATTTAAATCAAAAAAAGAATAAAATGTACAACATGATATTTTTATAATTCAGACTGTAACAGAAAATAATAATAATACTCCACTATTTTTATACCCTACACCCGAAGGGATATTTACTTTGTTCTTCCGTTTGTAACGCATTAAAGAAGGCGTGGCAGGTATAGAAAAGTATATATATTCTGGCTCAGAATCACCTCCTCATTCGATTTAGCCATGTCCGTCCGTCTGTCTGTCTGTCCGTCCGTCTGTGGAAATCACGATTACAGGAGAACGAATAGAGGTATCGTCATGAAATTTGGCATAAATATTCTTTGTTATCCTACGCTGTTTAATATTGAAAATGGGGAAAATCAAACAGGTGCCACGCCTACTTTTTATAGAAAATATGCACTCAACCGTGGTTTTAGCTCAATTTCTCGGCTTGTAGACCGAATTTTCAGGTAAAATTTTATTTCCAAATCCAGCATCTTAGACTAAAATATATTCTCGAAAATGGGCGTGACACGCCCACTTATATACTATACCATTTAATAAGGTGTTTGGTAAGAAAAAAACAGGATTGTAGATGAGTTAATATATCAAAATTTGCTCCCTGTAAATTAAAATTAGGGGTCACCCGCCCACTTTTTATCACTTCGACAAATGCGGGTGTAGGGTATATGAGCTTCGGCCAGGACGAAGATAACGCTCTTACTTGTTATAATTATAAGCATTTAAATGTTACTACATAATATGTATTCAAATAAAATACATAATATTTAAAAAGTAAATAAATACATCGAACTTAAATTCTTATTATTTAAAAGCAATTCTTTTTATACCCTACACCCGAAAGGATGACGGTATATTCACTTTGGTATGTTCACTTTAATTCATTCCGTTTGTAATGCATTAAAAAAGCAGGTATAGAAAAGTATATACTTTTGTATGTTCTGGCTCAGAATCACCTCCTGATTCGATTTAGACCTGTCCGTCCGTCCGTCTGTAGAAATCACGATTAAGGGAGAACGAATAGAGCTATGAATTTTAGGACGAATATTTTTTGTCATAATAGGCTGTTGGTATTAAACACAATACCAACATGGCTGTTTGTAACACATGCAATCTTGCATCTTGGAGGTTTGCTAGAATATTTACGCTATTGCAGCAGGGATAAAAGGAAAACTGTTACTCATAACTACTGAAAATCAAGAATACTTCTAAACAAACTAATGGCGGAATTCTGTACATTTAGTTAACATGTTTCGTATCGTTAAATACAATCCATATCCATAAATAAAATAGAAGATTTCATCTAAAATTTATTCATTTCTTAAATTGTGGTGAAAAAATCAATTATATTATGAAGCAGCGTTACATTTTACGTTAACTTAAGGAAATTCAGAAAGTACGAAAAAGGTAAAAGTACTTTTTGTAGCACTCGGTATAAAGAACACTATAATTTTATATTCTAGGAAGTAATTTGTACTCCGCGAAGCAAGAATAAACGTTTTGTTAACAGTTAAAGCGCATTTATGCACTAATATATTTGCTAATTAAGAAAAACATCAAATTTATACTATACTGTAGCATACCGGTAACACTTCTTTGGTACCAAAATTCATAACAGGCGCAAAAATTAATGCGTTTTATACAAACGGGCAACACTCGTATCGGCAAACTCAAAGGCGAGGTGAACGAAATTATTAGGGTATACCAACGCCATTTTATGTCTGCTCTTTTATTTTAATTGGATAATCAGTTTGATTTTACAATATTTTATTTTGCTTAAATTGTCCATAGAATATGTCATACAGTTTCTGGTATCAAATAGTGGCGGATTTAAGCGTATAAAACAATTTACATTCGATTTTTTGTAATGTTGAGTTACATCACAGATTTACATTAGATTTTCTGTAATGTTGAGTTTCTTATGTAGTAACCCCTCCGCCGCAAACGTCTCACCCACAACAGGGGAACGTAACTTTGAGTTTCCTATACAAAACTCCCGTTCCCTTTCCTTGACACTCTTCATCAGGGTCTGTAATGTTGATTTTCTGAGCTGAATTTTTGGCTTTTTCACGAAAACTACTTTATGTCAGAGTTGCATATTTTATCCTATCTCCTTATCTCTGCTCTTGAACGAAGCAGACGTACTAGAAGACAATACGGATAATTCAAAGACTGAGTGGGCATTCGAAAACAGAATTATACGTCGACCAAAAAGTAGTAATCGGACTGTAGGTGAAAAGTAGTCGTAATATTTAAAGCAGATATAAAAGCATAGGTTTTCTGCCTTTTAGGGCGATGTCGATCTTGCGATCGGGCGCAAAACAGTGAATTATTTTTGTACACGATGTATCGATCAGGTATTGAATAAGGCGGGTGTTCAAGATCTACCGATCGGGCATCTCAGCTAGCTCCATGCAAGAAAAATTCTAAAGTTGTCAACTAAGAGAATTGTTAGACTCAGGAAAGCTGTAAACGCATAGGAATCTGACTTTAGAGGTTTTACCCTACGAACGCCTAAGACAGCATCGCCATCGTCAAGCGGTCGTTAGTGAACACGCCGCCAAGGTGTAGTTATTGCGCCAATGTCGTAAAAAAATTGCTGTCAAAATTGTCATCGTCAAGCGGTCGTTAGCAATCACGCAGCCATCGCTCGTTTATTACACCAACGTTGCCGGAGCCAGGTCGGCAGAGCAACTAGCTGTAGTCAAAGTAAAACGGTCGCAAACGCACTGACGCCATTAATTAAGTCCCAGAGTAGCAACAAATTGTCTCAACAATAAAAGCAACCTTCAATAGCGGGCTCCCTCTTCTCGATTAATGACACTACCAATATTTCTAAATTTAGACTTAAACCCAGAAAAAAAAATAAAGTCGAATTTAAACACAGCTTGAAACGTCTAGACAAATAAATTTTTTGACGACCACGAGACCTATAACGACCCTGCATAGCCCACCGAGAATACGTCGGCTATAGACCCGAAACCGGGAACTTCGTTACAGAATATAAAAATATCGTTGGGAAAAATGCGTGAGGAAAAGTTGGTCGAATTAAAGGCAGTTCTTCGCAAACAACAAAGCATTTTCGCTTAACCAGTTGCAGAAAATGAGGCCGCTGTAAAAGCTAGTTATCGGTTATCGCATGCAATTGCAAAAAATTAAAACTATTTATGAAAGGCGAATTTTTTTTAGTGAATGTTTAATAATAGCAGCTGAAGAGTTATGCCCCGAAAGATAAATAAATTTAAAAGCATAAGTTTATCCCGAAATACAGTTGTTAATCACTTGTTGTCACTGACATTGCTTCAAATTTAAGAGGCCCACTTCGCTCAGTTGCATTCAATTTTTAAGTTCTTTTATTGCAATTGATGAGAGTACTGATTTAACAGATATAGCACATCTAGACGTTTTTATTCGAGGATGTGATGGGAATATGCCAATAACTGAAGAGCTATTAGAAGTAATTTCAATGCATGGTACAACAACTGGAGATGATATATCCGATGTACTTGTGATTGTTATTAAAAAATATGATCTTGCAATGAATAACTCGGTACCTCTGGCAACTGATAGGGCCCCTTCTATGTCGGGAGTTACACGTGGCTTCGTTGGTACACCAAAAACTTATGTTAAAACCCAACATAATAAATCTGCTCACCACTTCCATTGCATTATCCACCAACAAGTCTTATGCTCCAAAGTAATTAAAATTGATAATGTATTTAAAAAAGTTGCTGAACTTGTTAATTTTATAAGACATCCTGAACTTGCGTCATAGCTGAAAGATGTAAAATCTGATTACGAAGATTTGCCACTGAGCCAGAATATATATACTTTTCTATACTTCCCACGTGGCAGGTATAAAAAAGTATATATATTCTGGCTCAGAAACACCTCCTGAGGCGATTTAGCCATGTCCGTCCGTCTGTCTGTCTGTCTGTAGAAATCACGATTACGGGAGAACGAAAAGAGCTAACGCCATGAAAATTTTTTCGAATTTGTTACGAATTTGTTACGAATATTCTTTGTCCCCATAGGCTGTTTGTTATTAAAAATGGAGAAAATCGGTCCAGTGCCACGCCTACTTTTTATAGAAAATATGATTTTTCTCTTGCTTTTAGCTCAATTTCTAAACTTGTAGAGCGAGTTTAAAGATAAAATTTCATTCCCGAGTCCATGGTGTCAAACTTAAATACAATACCAAAAATGGGCGTGGTCCGCCCACTGGTGACAAAAATCACGGTAAGAGAAGAACAAATGGAGTTATAATCTTGAGATTTACCACGATTCTTGCATTCTCTTCTCTTCTCCTAAAACATTCTAAAAAATAATAATAAAATAAAAAGTTATCTCACAAAAAATGGGCGTGACACGCCCACCGGTATACCATACCATATAATGAGGTGTTTGTTGAGAAAAGCGGTGCTGTAAATGAGTTACTATATCAAAATTTACTATATGTAAATTAAATGAAAGTGGACTTCACCCGCCTACTTTTTATCGTCACTTCGACAGATACGGGTGTAGGGTATATGAGCTTCGGCCAGGCCGAAGTTAACGCTCTTACTTGTTTAAAATACTTTTTAATGTCATACCATGTCACACCATATTTTGAAAATTCTTGCCTGCCGCAAAGTGGACGTCGGTGGTTAGTTTATGCTAATATACCATTGTCTCCTCACGATATAAAATTTTATTTTAAAATTCACCACATTTGAAGGTTGCAGAATATTCTAACCTAATTGAATTTCTAGAAAATTAATTTTAAAGAATATTTTTTTAACTTGAAGAAATATCAAAGTCAATTTAAATTATTTCCTTCTCCCTTGTACATAAATGTTGAAACCCTTGATGAAAGTTTACAGCTAGAACTAATAACAATTCAGTGCGATTCCGTATTAAAACAAAAATATATGGATGCTGCAAATCCATCTTTCTATACTTCTTTATCAAAGGACCGATTTCCGAATGTGTTGTAGGCAATTAAACGTATTTTATCTATGGTCGAAAAGTAATATCAGTATATACATACTTGTACATAGATAGTCAGGCGGCTATTAAAGCATTAGAATCCACATATTTAACAGCCGTGGTGGCAGTAAATCTTTAATTAAGATTTATCTTAAATCTTTGTCGTAATTCTTTAAACTAGATAGAGCCGACGAACTAGCAAGGGCTGAAACGGTATGCGGAAACTTCTTACCAGAGAGGGCTAGCATGCCGCTCTCCACCTTTAAACTGTCCTTTCGGAGCAATTGTTTGATCGAAGCAATTGCTATTTCGAACGCCAGGAAGGCAGAAAAGGCAACTGCGTTATAGCCAGAATGTTATGGCCATCATTTGACATGAAGAGAACAAGTTACCTCTTAAATACTGAAAGGAAATTCATTTCAGAACTGGTAGCTTTACTTACCGGGCATTGTCTCATAGGTAGGCATGCGATAATGGTATGAGTAACACCAAATGACTTCTGCAGAAGCTGTGGGGATCCAAAAGAAAAGGCAAGTATCTTCTACCTACTGTGAGTGTCCAGCACTTGCACACAAGTGATTTAAATACTTAAGGTCTTACTTCCTGCTACCTCTGACTGAGCTAAAGGGAGCAGATATAGTGCGAATTAAAAGCTTTGTGACTAGTTTAGGCTGGTTTTCAACCACCTAAATGCAGAGTGAAGATATTATAGGTTTCAACTTCTATTGGTCTGACGAGGGGACGTAAGTCTTGTGGTATTCCAATGGGCCTTTTAGGCCTAAGTAAGCTGGTATTATACCGGCTGCCACCCAACCTAACCTCTATGTATCTATGGTCGAATATCTATGGTCGATAGCATATATTTGTGCGAACAACTATTTTCCACATTAAAAAAGAATAAAACTGCAGAAAGGTCGAGATTAACAGACGAACCTGTGCAATCAGGTTTAGCATTAAAAAAAACTACAGCTCAACAAATTTAACCAAATTTTTAAGATTGATTGATTGATTGATTTTTGGTTAATAAAAAATGTTGCCAAGTTTCGTTTAAAAAAATTAATATTATTTTATTTAAATGTCATGTTCAATTGAAATAAACTTTCATATATGCGAGTGTATATGTATTTTTTAATAAGCTAATTTATAAATGTATGAATTTGTTAATAATAAAAGCTAATAGTAAACGCTTTTTTTCTTTTGCGGCCCGCATTGTTACTGTTGGAAAACAATATTTAATATGGCTCGCGGTGGTTAACGAGTTTGACATGCCTGGTTTAGCTTACCAAGAAGTTGGTTTGAAATAATTTCAAAAACTCTCTAGCTAACATTTTGAAAGGGCCCAATTTCCTTGCCTTCAAGTGGGCGTGGTTAGTAAGTTTATGGATTATGTTTCATTGTCATCCAGTTCTAAGCTATGGTTCAAATTTCGAGTCTTAAGATCACCGGGAAGCTTGTTTAAAATCCATTTAAATATTTTTAGCGAACATTTTAAAAGAGAAAAAATTCCTGGCTTTAAAGTGGGCATGTAATTTGCATGTAAGGATGATTTATTTCATTTATACATTAAGTTACATTACATTACATGCCTTTGCATGTACGGATGATTTTTTACATCTACGAATACAATAAAACCAGCCAGAATTCATAAACATTTTTGTAAAAATAAAAATACTAAAAACATTATTTGACTTGAAAATAAGTTACACTTAAAGAAATATAGCGTAAAATCTAATATAGTAAAAAAAGAAAAAAGAGTTTTAGCTTCGGCCTGGCCGAAAAATGTGGTTTCTGAAAGTCGGTTATTTTGTGATTTGAAAGCAGAGACAATTGTGTAAAATCACCGATGATTCAAGGACTATAAATTTAGACAACACCGTTTGCACAATTGGTATCAACTTCGATAACCTGGAACCGTTAGGCAAGGTGAAGAGGTGGTCATCGGAATTGAAGCAAAAGATCGGTGTTAATGTTCCACATCCTTTTCTTTATTACGAGTATAACCAACATATAAAAAGCAACCCATCCTCTGTAGAAGGCTATAGTCGATATAATAATGGACATGCATCGTTTATCACTCTAGGATTCGATTGCGCTGAACAAAGTGCTAGTAAACTCTTTGCGTTGAAAAGCTTGCTTTGGGGTATATCACTCCTAATGTGTCCACTATATCCGCTTGAGTACACCCCACTAAAAATTGTGTTTTTATAAATTATGGATATTTCTAAGCTATTTTACATTCTTTTGTTCTCTATTAATATAAAAATTAAGAAGTGAAACTTGTATCTATTGTAGTTTAGCTATGGACGCTAATGGGTTAGTATCAGTTTTAAAATTTGTACCGAACATGAACGAAAGCGACTTAATAAAAACCTTTTAAAATAGTAAGAAACAAGGTATCGAATAAAAAATTTTTTTTATACATATAAAACGTTTTTACAACTATCTAAAAAGTTTAACGAAAATTATTCAAAATTTGAGAAAGCAGTTCCTTTTTTTTAACATTTCTTTACACATTTATTGAAATATTTTTTATGTCAAATATATGTAACTTTTTATAATTTCTTGCATTTAAGTGGGCGTGGGTGGTTAGTTTATACTTTGTAACGATGTTTCCATTTTATTGTTATGATTTCTAATATTTGTGTTATTGGTATTTATTGAATAACAATTTTATAATTTTAAACATCTGTGAATGTATCGTAACTCAAAATTACAAAATTACAATAAATTATCAAAGAACTACGAAGGATGATATATTGATATCTGCTAACCAACATATAACACTTAACAAAATTCCAACAAGATCTACGTTTACGGGAGAGCTGCGGGTGTAACATCGATACCCGCTAGAAGAACTTAACCAATATTACAGCTAATATAACAGCAAGGATTAGCCAACTACAAAGGATGAAGATTGATCTTCGCTAGAAGCACTAAGGCCCACTTTCACAGTACGCACTTAAGTTTAGGGCGCCCCTAAATGTATTTCACAGTTGTCCCACACTCACAGTACACTAAAGTGCACGAGTTTGAGCACTTAGATTTTCCTTAAAATTAAAAAAATTTATTTGACGTTACTCCATTTGAAAAATTTTCATAGAATAAACTGACAGAAAAACATTTTTGTTTTTGCTTTTTGACAAAAAAAGTCAGAAAAAGTAGTAAAATACTACTTTATGAAATTTCACGTGTGGTTGTTGTTGCTTGTTGTTTACTCTAAATTCTGTTGAAAGGGAACCTGCTGCATTCCCTTTGTGTTGTTTTTGTAGTCGTGTCATGCAATTGTTATTGCAATGAAATTCTACAATTCAATGTATAGTTGTTGTTGCCCTTCCTTATGTAAAATTTAATTTCGGCTTCTGTGGTACTCGTATTATTGTTGTTCCGCGTGCTGAAATTTCTGCTCTTTGTTGCGTTTGATGTTAGGAGCTCGAGTTGCGTCCTGTTAGACGTTCGGTTTGTTTTGTGTTAGATGTTCGTTTCGTTTAGTGTGTTATGTGTTTAACAGAGTTTTACACTGGTCATTGCAAAGAAAAATGTAATTTCCTTACGGCTTATTATTACATTGTCATCCAATTTTGTGGTAAGGTTAAGATTTCATCTTTCTAGTTCATTGGAAAGTTGGTTTAAATTCAATTCAAAATTTTAGCGAATATTTTGAGTGGGCCCCAATTCTCTCCTTAAAGTGGTTAATTTATGGTTTAAATTTCATCGTTAGGAAGTTAGAGAATCGCGCTCCTTCCATATTTGTGCCGAATCCTCGCCGCATTGCATATCATCCAACTGTTTCCGTGTTTTCCGTAATCGCTGTTGTTCTGTCGGCCACACAGTAGCATTGTACACAATCACTTTTAGACATAGGCTCCTGCAATAAGTTTAGTGTGTTATGTGTTTAACAGAGTTTTACACTGGTCATTGCAAAGAAAAATGTAATTTCCTTACGGCTTATTATTACATTGTTATTATTATTATTACATTATTATTACATTGGCTTATTATTACATTCCAATTTTGTGGTAAGGTTAAGATTTCAACTCTCTAGTTCATTGGAAAGTTGGCTTAAAATCAATTCAAAATTTTAGCGAATATTTTGAATTGGGCCCCAATTCTCTCCTTAAAGTGGTTAGTTTATGGTTTGCGTTGCATTTTCATCTAGTTCTAGGCTATGGTTCAAATTTCGGATCTCTAGCTCGCCGGGAAGCTAGTTAAAAATTAATTTCAAAATTTGTAGTGAAATGAAAAAAAGAAAACCAAATTTCCTGTATCGAAGTGGGCGTGGGTAGTTAGTTAATGCTTATTATTGCATTGTCATTTAGTTCTGAGCTAGGGTTATATTTTATCTTTTTGCTGATGGACTAAACCCGAAAACCGACAACCCGAAAAGTAAACAAATGAAAAAGAGAAGAAAAGCACTTTGTGTGTGTGTCGAATTAGAAATAGAGCATTCTTTTCGGACAATTGTTCTCAGATAATTGATTTTTTTATGATTCCCATAAGCCTATGTAATTTTGACATTTGATTTATGTTTTGTCCCTCCAACTGTGTTCAAGGCATATGTGTTTTTCAGTTAGATATTTACCATTGCCGCATCGGTTTTTACAATATAAAAACGCTTTTTTATATTATCCCGGGTCCGCGCTTTTGCGTTTTTTCGGCGTCGCCACCGTCAATACTTCTTGTCTTCCTGTGCTGATTGATTTAAAAAACTTTCTTTAGTGGAGTCTATGACAGACGACGGAAGACAGGTTCTTTTCAGAACATAATTTAAAATCAATGTGAATTTTAATATTATTATTTTTAAAGCCAAGGCTTTAATTATTACCATAAGACGTATTGCTGTCTGCACAATCAGCATTTCCCTCTATATATGAAGACCCATGTAAGTTTAAAACCTTCAGCTCAGTTTGGCCCAGGTTATTATAGGTCAAAGATTGGTTGCCCGTCTGAGCCATAGCCAACTTTGCTGAAGTTTTACTCTTCAGATCTCGCTAAGCCTTTAGAAATGAAAAACTATTTATTTCTGAGGATAATTTTTACTATCTCCCGTTAAATACTAAGTGGATTTAAATACCATTGCTTACTTTTTGTTATAGTTCTTGTTCTGATACTTACTACTTGCCATTGTTCCGTCGTTTTATGGGCGCCATTTAACAAATTGAACTCATTTGCTAACAGACCAACTTACGTTACGCCTCTTCACAGCCATTAACCTTTTTTATTTTACCTTCCGCTAGACCTTTTTCGGTTAGGAAATAGTCCACCATATATGTGTACTGCTGCGCAAATGCTGGTCCACTTTTAGTTTTCTTTCTTTAAAATTACATTTAACAAATAATTGTTTTTATTTTGCACACAAATATTTTTATTTTGCAACGGAACTAAAATAAATTTTATAAATACTATACTCACATCTTCATTCTCGGATCTTCCAGCTTTGGCAACGGTTTTTAAAAATTTTGAATTTTTCTAAAAATTTCAAAATTTTTAAAATTTCGAATTTGTTGATATTTAAACAGTTAATATGCTGTATTTTTTAAAATTTTCCTACTGATTTTTGTCGGTGTTTTTCAACAAATTTGAGCCGACAGAAACCGCTTGGGTAATTTCGGAGAATAACTCCCAACGAGTTCTCTCGTTATCGCAAGCTATATGTAAAATTAGCTTATTAACGATAAAAAATTTCATCGTTAGGAAGTTAGAGAATCGCGCTTCTTCCATATTTGTGCCGAATCCTCGCCGCATTGCATATCATGCAACTGTTTCCGTGTTTTCCGTAATCGCTGTTGTTCTGTCGGCCACACAGTAGCATTGTACACAATCACTTTTAGACATAGGCTCCTGCAATAAGTACCATGCAGCTTCTTGACTCAAAAATTTCCACAGAATCAAGCACATGAATGCTCATTTTCATGGTTATCTCCATTATGTTAAATTCGGTGTTTTCATCCATAATCGTCACTATCTGTCGTTATAGATTACTTATGCTTCTATTAGTATTGTTAACATATTCAGCAACGTATTGTGCACACGAATTTTCCTTCGTGATTAACTGTATATCCATATTCGTCTTTAAAACTTTAAAAATGGCCGGGTTGATCGGATTGATCAATTTCTGAGATGGCTCTCTCTTGACGAAAACTCGTGGTCGAGTAATTCCAGCACTTAGCATTTTAATGTAGTCCTCATCCGAATACTTTTATACCGTTTAGCATATCTAGTGAAGCCATTTTCTGTTTTAGGCATAGGGGTGAATATTAGTGAGTTTTAGATGGCATGAAAGGAGGTTCGAATCTACAATACATTTCTGAGCTTTTTTTGCAATTACTTTCTTAAAACATGTGAAAGTATGCTTACGAATTTTCAATTTAATATTTCCTGAGCCTTCGGTTGTGTAGTGCACCTACATACCCGTAGTCCGCTTCTGGACAATAATTATAAATAAATGCTCAAAAATAAATGAGCAAAAACAATAAAATTTCGAGTGAAAATGGAAAATAAAGAAATTATGTTAATTTTAGCATAAGTAAGAATAGGCTAAGTATAACTAAACAAAGAATGGGATCAGCTCGGATATAAAAACCCGAGCGTTTCAGAACAAAATTCCGAATTAATCTAACAGCCACAATTGGACAGTATTTTAATTATTGCCTTAAAACCTTAATCCTTAAAGAAACCTTTTTTTGAAAAGAGTGCTTTAAACGGCACCTTATCTGTCCAACGACGTTCGCTCCGGATATAATTAGGGCGACCTTTCTATTGGGAAGACTTTTTTAAACTCTTATTAAGCAAATTCCACGTTTATAACATGGCGATTCACGCCTAAAGCATGGCGATCACGCAAACGATTCATCCAGCGATCGAAACACTGTAACGAAATAATACACAAATTCTGAGAGGCATGTTCACGCACTGCTTCATCTGCGAGGCAAGAATAAACAAGAATGAAATAGACCAACATATATCGGCAAAACATGAGGATATAGTAGCCAAGACGAACAAACTAGTAGAAAAACGGGAATGGAGGGACCATCCAAACTAACCATAGATGTCTACTTGCGAAAAAGTATCAAGCGAAAACAGCAATCACTCCCACGCCCAAACCCCGCCAAAAGACGAGGAGGCCAATTAGTGAAATTGAGGAAACTTGGCTTACCTAAGAGCTATCGTACTAGATAAAACAAGCTTGGTACCCTGGGACATATCTTACAAGCTGTGGGCCGAAATAGATCAAAGTGATAAAAAATTAGAAAAAAAGGAACGATGGGAAAAACACAGTCCAAAGATGAAGTCATAAATATAAATAACAACAACGCAAACGGTTTACCAATATTTTCTATACTAGAAGTAATCAGTATAACTATAACAGCAATTATATTATCTATTTACGTATTAAATAAAATACACATGTATTTCAGAAACTATATTAATAAACAAATAAATTTAAGAAATATAAATAGTATTTAAAGCTTATCCTTTTAAATTTTTCATTTCATTTCATTCCAAACATACAAAAATAAAATGTTATAAGACAAAATAGTATCTTTTAATGGAAGAAATAACCTTTTTTCAATGGAAGAACTAGAAACTGCAATACCAAAGGTCGGAAAAATTATAATAAATTTCAAAAAGTCAGGTAAAAGACTATACACAAAAGAGACGATAATAATAAAGTTAGAAGGGCCGAACTAGAAGCAATAAAATCAAAAGTATTATTTTAAATAGGAAGACTACATTTCGAAACTAAAAATAAATTAGTTAATCAATTCGAAGAAAAATATACATTAGCGAAAAACTTATTGACAGCACAGAACACAGAACAAATAAAGAACTAAGCACAGACACAGAATCCGAAACAGATTTCAATGTCTCAGATTCAAACTACATATTAATACCTCCCGAAGAAACAATAGACAACAAAAACATGGCAAACTTTCATATAGAACCCGCGGCAAAAACTATCCCAACTTTTACCGGGAATTCCAAAGAGCTAGAATCATTTTTCAAAATTCTTGAAATTATTGACAAAACTCTGTCATCAAATGGCAAACAAGATTTGATAGAATTCGTTTACCACATAAAACTTAGTCAGAATGGAAAGACCGCATTAAATTCAATACAAACACAAGGAACACTTACTCAATTAAAAACAGCGTTAGAGACACGTTACAAAACACACCGGTTTATTCCACAGCTACACATAGAACTATCTACATTAACACAAAGAGGCAATATTGCGAACTAAAGGGTGATTAAATTTTAAGAGCCGATGTTGAATGTGAACCACACCTAAACGTCAAGTTTTTTTCTGCATTTAATTTGACACTTCTCAATTTCAGACTAACTCAATTTGAACCATGGAAAGATACACAATCGAGCAAAGCGTTAATGTTATTCAGGCTTATTATGAAAATGTGCGTTCAAATCAAAATGCATATCGTGCACTTCGTGGTTTTTTCGGTCAATTTAATCGTCCAAATGAGCGTACAATCGGAAAAATCGTGCAAAAATTTGAGCAAACCGGGTCTGTAGGAGATGTGAAAACACCAGTGCATGCTCTTACAGCTCGTACTGCAGAAAATATTGCTGCTGTTTGCGATAGTGTGGCTGAAGAGCCACTAACCTTAACTCGTCGTCGTGCCCAACAATAACGAACTTTTTATGACCTGAATTGGAAGATATGGATGTGGACGATATATGGTTTCAACAGGAAGGTGCCACTTGCCACACAGCTAACGAAACAATGGCTCTTTTGCGCGACAAATTCAATGGCCGTGTTATCTCACGTGGTAGCGATGTCAATTGGCCGCCAAGATCATGTGATTTGACACCGTTGGACTTCTTTCTTTGGGGTTATTTAAAAAAAGAGGTGTACGTCGATAAGCCAGCAACAATTCAAGAGCTAAAGGATGAGATAATTGGCACATTAACGGCATAGAACCTCAATTATGCCTCAGCGTCATCGAAAATTTGGACCATCGGATGGAGGTGTGCCGCCGAGGTCGCGGCGGCCATTTGGCCGATATTTTGTTCCATACATAATTGAATCATACCAATATTATCATAATAAAAAGAAATGATAATAATTTCCTAAATAATTTGTGTTTTATTCAAAATCAACATCGGCCCTTAAAATTCAACCACCCATCAACGATAACTAAAATAAACGACACTTACGCACTTACAATATTTAAGAATAGAACATATTGTCATATATACATACATATATACGTAAGAGAAACTCAAGTTACAAATATCAAAATAGACTACAGTCATATAACCGCAAATACAACAACAATTACAATCAACGACAAAATAATTACAACAACAACAACACTAACTACCAAAAATATAACAACAACAATAACCACCATATCGAAATTAGCAACAATAATACAAATTACCAACCCAACACAACGAGATACAACAATAACAACTTTAATTGTACCAACAGAAATTGCAATTACAACACCAATAATTTTTCCAACAGTAACAACATCCGCAATAGAAATACTACATTTCAGAACAACAGACACACAAATAACAGAAACATAAAGATCGTACAAGAATCGGGAACCGAAATAGGCTTCTAGACAGCCAGATTTAAAAGTATGCAAAATAACGGATTATGTAACAAATTACATAACTTTTGAATTTAAAAACAAAAAATTAACATTTCTAGTAGGCATTGGCGCTGGCATATCATTATGCAAAATTTGTACACAATTAACCAGGAGATGCTGGTTATCGGCTTCAACCCTACCTGATGACTCCCTTTCGGAGTGAAACTACTGCCAGTCAAAAGTTATTTATTTATTTATTATTTATTTATTAAGATCCAAACTAAGCATTCATTGCCTTATAATTTACAAACAGGTAAAAAATTCATAACTGAGCACTGAGCTTTGCGATACCACGATAATTATTTATTAGATGTCTATTACCAGATTTATGCAAAGGAATAATATACGATGACTTCCAAGCACAAGGGAAATAACCGGTACGTAGTGAAAAGTCGAATAATGCTGTAACGGGCAATGTTAGCTCAGCGGCACAGTGTTTAAGGATACACGATGGAATGTTGTCAGGTCCAGGATTATAAGAGCATTTAATATCTTTTAGGGCATTAAAAACAATAAATTCGTCGCTGATAGGCCGGACTATAGAGCTCGAAGAAATGTTGTAAGGGTATGTATCCGAGCAATAACTCGACGAAGAATACTTTGATTTGAAATAGTCGGCGAAAAGATCACAAATAATCTCTGCATTGTTAGACTCCATATCATCAAGTTTCACAAAAGTTGGGAAAACCACACTCCTCCTTTTGGTATTTACAAAGTTCCAGAATGTTTTCGGATCGCCACGTATGTTGGATTTAACTTTGAAGATATAGTCTCTATACGCCTGCTTACATAACCAACGATATCGGCTTCTGATAGATAGATAATTTGATAGATTTATAGTTGAAGTCGTATTACAGAACAGCTTATAGTATTTGGTTTTCAAGTTCCTTAAAGCACGCAACTCATTAGTAAACCATGTAGGGCTCGTACACGAACGCATCTTACGTAACGGAACAGATGCTTTAAAAGCCTCCAGTAAAACATTGTTGAAAGAATGCAAAGCCCTATCCAAACTTGCAGACAAAGAATTATCCAAACGAAGAATTGAGTTCCAATCAATGGAACAAAAATTATTTTTCAAAGTTAAATAATTTGTATGTTTGAAGCAAAATTTCCTAGGCATTCGCGCACGCATCACCGGCTGGGACAATTTACAAGATTGAACTAAATCAATGTTCAAGGTGGGTGGTATCCTTATCATCAGTGAAGATAAGATCTAGAAGGCGACCATATTGATTACGTACATAGTTAATTTGGAAAAGACCTCTGGAAAACACATCATCAAGGAAGGTAATGTTATTCGCACGCTCAGATGACGGCAAAGAGTATCAGGATCATCAGCGCAGGATTCCCAGTTTACATAAGGCAAATTGAAGTCACCTAGAACAAACAGTCTGTCACTCGGTAGCATAGTCTCCATCACACGCGCAATGCATCTGGCATGTGAGGCATAGATGTTCTCTCCAGAATTAGGTGGAACATAGGAGCAACATATATAGATACAGAGGCTGACAAGTTTGACATAAACACAGCAGAACTCAATTTCCAAAGCCTCCTCCAGAAGAATTTCGCGTGAATAGTATTTAGAAGTAACCGCAATCAATACACCTCCGCCTCTTGTCAAATTAGTCAACAATCGGTTTCGATCCTTCCGGTATGCCACATAGTTATTCATAAAAATTTCGGAATTTAAAACATCGGGCCTCAGCCATGTTTCGGTAAACACGATAATCATACACTCAGAATCCACACTTTTTAATAAAATATCAGACAATTTAGTATTTATTCCCCTGACATTTTGATAGAGAATGTCAGAGGAAAATGCATTCAGTTTTTTTCAGCAACACGTAGTGATGACCCAGAGTTAGTGCTACGATTTCCTTTATGTCTATGCACGTACTCATGGATAACAGCATTTTCCGGCCAAAATTCAGGATTGATAACGCATTCCATTAAATGATCGGGTAAATTAATGTTGAAAGATGATGATGAGATCTCTGCGACTTGAATTTATATTTCGCTACAGAAATACTCAAATCCAACAATGCCAGCTGGGAAGTAATGTGGTCCCGAATGTCATCAGAGGACGTAGTTGGAGCAAAACGAGAAATAAATAAAGTCTTTTTTGGCTGCACAACAGTGAGCCTTTTAGGAGCAGAAGGCGGATCTGCCAGAGTAACCGCACGCACTTTTGGAATGGCACCTGTGCTATTCACGAAGGTAGCAGAAATTGAGTCACAATTAGGTGCAATATCATTTATTACAGATGATGCCGAAACCACATCTGTATCAGTTTCTGGAGCACCCTTTATTGGAGCAACCGCCAAGAGTGAGCTTGAGGCAGCTCCAGCAACACTACCGCCCGGGCTCAATAAATTAATTAAAGAAGGCGCGTTCTCCGTAGCTGTACAAACACTCAGCGTTTGCTGCGAGCCGCAATTATTCCTTTGCGGCCGTTTGCACTTCGGTGATGCATCATATAGCAACTTAAAGTTCTTGAAAAAGTCTTCATAATTGTTAAGTTTAGCTTTCAATGCCATAAGGTCGCGACTAACATCGCGAAAGTTTTGCCGCACTTGCCGTAAAATTTGGATAACATCCACATCATGCGATCTACACTTTAGACAAGACCAGCGAAGACCGCCCTCAACCCCGATCTTGTCAGCCATTCGTCCTGTAAGCCCGGCACATTTTATGTGGTACTCATCATCGCAAACAGAACAAAAAGTAATGCGTTCAGATGCATTTCTCAGTTTACACTCACGAAACTCTTCATGAAGTGTTGTTTTAGCCTTCAATGCAGAAAAACACAATTTTGCTTCAGTTTTTAAATGTTTATTTAAACAATTGAACAATTTGCTGTGTTGATGCAGCAATAGATTGAGTTGCTTCTGCTTGAGCCGCTGAAGCTTCAGCCTGTTGTTTTGCTGATTCAGCTCTTGAGGCTGATGCTTCGGATATTTTTTTCAGCTCAACTAGCGTCAGCTTCTGATTTTCTACCTCCAGTCGCATCAGCATCAGTTGATCTTCTTGCAATTTCTTCCGCATTGATTTTTTACCATATGGTTGGGGCCCATTGCGCGGAGAGTCGTCAACTTCCACCTCTGTAACGTTGTTTGGAGTGGACGCGTTTTTCGGTGGCTGAGGAAGAACTTCAACTTCGCTTGGGATTAAAGTGGATGAGTTAACCGATCGCTCTTCTGCATCTTGATGTGAACGGCTTTCAGTCATTGTGCCGTCAAGTGGCGGTTGTATCGGAGAGGCAGGCCTCTTTAATCTATGCAGTGCGGTGTCACTTAGCGCAGTGGAGCACAAGAGACACAGGATCCTGTTGATAACCTTTTCCAACTCCGTCAGGGGATTAAACAGATTAGGTCTGCCTCCAGTACCACGAATATTAGTACTATTAATGCTAATTTTTTTGTAGTTTGAGACTTCATATCAGCCCAAATCTAAACGATTATGGAGTTAGGAATAGGTCAGTTAGGAATGAGCATTTAGCGTTTGAGTTAAAGTATTCCACTTTTACTTCAGGTCGTTTTTATTTGATCCAAAAGTTTACGTATTTCTGGCTAATTCCGGGTTCGCCTCAAGCTCCATTATGAGCAGACAAAACTGCTCACTAGTTGTTTTTTTATTGCTGAAAACAAAATGTAAATTTCTCAGACACAATTCAATACAAGATGCAAAATTTACTTTTTTTCTCCAAATTTGCCATTTTTATTCACAAATATTTGAAAACGAAAACAAAACTTTATTCATGTGAGCTTGAAGTTTTAAACTGGCACTCTTTTTTAAAAAAAAGGAAAGTTATCGCTCGGAAGTTAAACGATCGTCAACGTATACAGTATAAGTTCGTTTAAAAAAAAGCTGTTATTTGATAAGGTCGTGTTTCAGACGAAACGATCGAATTAATTCGTTTTACAAAAAGATGCTGTATGACTGTTCTGGACTAAAAGATCTTCATTAAATAGAAAATTTTCAGTTGACATTACTGGACATCTGATTTCACTCAATATAAACCTTTGGGGTAGAAACATGCTATGCATGCCACCTTATGAAGTCATTGAAAGTGGGCGGGGGACGACTTTCTTTTTATTTACAGGGAGTAAATTCTGATCTATTAAATCATTTACAACACCGCTTTTTCCAAAAACACCTCATTATATGGAATGGTATATCAGTGGGCGGACCACGCGCACTCTTGAGAGTATATTTTAGTCTAAGACAATTGACTCGGAAATAAAATGTTAGCTTCAAGTTACTTCTACAAGCTGAGAAATTGAGTTATAAGCACAGATGAGTGCATGTGTGCTATAAAAAGTACGCCTGGCACTAGTCCGATTTTCTCCATTTTTAATACCAAAAGGCCTATGATGACAAAGAATATTCGTGCCAATCTTATGCCACATTTTATGGCCATAGCCCTATTCGTTCTCCCGTAATCGTGATTTCTACAGACAGACGGACGGACATTGCTAATTCGACTCCGGAGGTTATTCTGAGCCAGAATATATGTACTTTTCTATACCTGCCATGCCTCCTTTAATGCGTTACAAATGCAAAAACAAAGTGAATATACCCTCATCCCTTCGGGTGTAGGGTATACAAAATTAATATTCAATGTCGACAAAAATATAACCAATTGTAAAACTACGATTGAAAATATCAACGTGAATGTAGGATGCAGCGATAATGCAGCGAAACTAGATTGGATACTACAGAAGCTAATATCCAGAAAGAAAAAAGGAAAGATAGAATACTTAGCGCTCAAAAGTAACCATGAAATATTCAAAATATGCGAAAAAGAAGAATTTAAAAAGACGTACGCAAAAATAATTAAAAATTATAGTTTGTAATTATTAATGTTATATGCGTGGTTATGAGTAATTATAATCACCCATATTTTTCCTGCTCAGCGTAATTAAGCAACAACTAATTGTTGTGAAGGCAATTTTTAGTGGATCGTTGAGATCAGATTTTGAACTTAATTATATTTAATTTCTGGCAGATCGTTAAGATCAATTTTTGGGCAGATCGTATGGCCATTTCGGAACCAGCCACTGTTCCTCATCAGCGATCTTTAGAGTTGGATGCTTGCATGTTTACAACTTCGGCTATGTAAGCTCCATCAACTTTCGCATCTCAGTTGTGATTTAAATCAACGGGGGTATTTTAAGGTCTTCGACTTAGAAGCCGAGAATTGCAACAACACCAACGCACTGGCTTCTACAAGCGAACTTTGTTGTTGTCTTTTTCATTTTTACGTGCCGACGGTTCTGTGTATGCCGCGATCGCGGATCGAATACCAGAACAGGCCACTTTTAATTTCTAAATTCTTTACATTAGAAACTATTTATATTATTATGATATAATATACATAGCCGAAGTTGTAAACATGCAAGCATCCAACTCTAAAGATCGCTGATAAGGAACAGTGGCTGGTTCCGAAATGGCCATACGATCTGCCCAAAAATTGATCTTAACTATATGCCAGACATTAAATATAATTAATTTCAAAATCTGATCTCAACGATCCACTAAAAATTGCCTTCACAACAATTAGTTGTTGCTTAATTACGCTGAGCAGGAAAAATATGGGTGATTTTAATTACTCATAACCACGCATATAACATTAATAATTACAAATTAATATCAGCGTAGGGAAAATTTCGATTATAAAATCAATAAAAATAATATAAATAATTATAGTCCCCATTTGAAAATACATACTTATTTATAATGCCCCATGTTGAATTCTTCGCTCATTTGCGAAAAAATAAGTGGACTGTATGCGCCTTGATTTCAATAAAACTTTTTAAATATTTTTAAGATTTATTCTTGCAGACAAAATGGTTTCACTTTTCAAAAATAACAAATTAATTTTACAACAATATAATAAATCCTTGTGGTGAACTCTTCTTGAACTTGCTTGGTCAACTTCTATATTCCAACTAACTCTGACTGTACGTATTTACTCAAAAAATGACGAAATGTTGTTTACCCCGATTTCAAGGGCATTTTAGATTACTGCACATTCATAGCAGATGCCGGTAGTCAGAGTTTAATGGAAAAACTTATGCAAAAAAAAATGCAAGAAGTGGCTTGCGAAGTTGGTGTTGCTAGTTTTTGTTAATTCGTGAAGTCAGAGTGACTAGGGTTGCCAATTGCTTCAACACCCTAAGACAGATAAACGATAATTTCATGAAATATAAACGTACTGACGAATTCCATAATAAAGAACACTTAGTTAGTCGCAAACATTTACAACACTTAAACAACAATATACATATTTGGAAAAATATGAAAAAAATGGTTAAACCATTTGTAAATAATTATGACTTATGCGCATGAAATAAAATTAATAAACATACATTAGAGAAACAGACAATCACAGACACATCAAACAATAGTTTATTTAGAAGGAATATCTACAGACACAGTAGGCCCCCTAAAAGTATCAAATGGTTTCAGATACATTCTAACTATGCAATGCGATTTAACAAAATACATAATAGCACATCCCATTCCAACTAAAGACGCTCTCACTAACTGCCAAAACTGGGTTGGTAACGAAATCCCGAAAGACAAAATCCCGAACGACAAAATCCTGAAATGACAAAATCCCGAAACGACAAAATCCCGAAATAACAAAATCCCAAAATTACAAAACTAGTTTTTCGGTATTCTCTATCTTCTTGAACATTTTAAAACCACTAGCAAACTTCAATTTAGCCACTATCAGGAGGCACGGATCATAAACCTCAGACAAAATTCTCTTGATAATGTGAAGTTTTTTCATATAGGATCTTCCTACGCGGCCTGTATCCAAAAATACCAATGACAGATATTAGAAATAGATACCTTTGCAACTGTACCTATATTATGTGGATATCTTTTATAGTTTAGGAGATATAGTCGTGGAAAATTTCCAATTCCAAAAAAATAATAAAAAATTACTCTTATGTTACTTCTCTAAAATTATAATTAAAAAAATAAAAAAAAACATTATAAAAAAATAATGTAACGAGCAGAGCCCTCTCGGTAATCTGTTTTTGCATACAGGTTTTTCCGCGTATTTGCAGCCTTCGGCTGCGGCAGGAACCCTCAATCAGCAGAATCCTCACGCTCATTTGAAGTTTTTTGCATTCAGATTTTTTCGCGTACTGGCGGCCTTCGTCCGCGGCAGGGATCATAACCCTCAATCAGCAGAATCCTAACGGTCATGTGAAGTTTTTTGCATATTGTAGATTATAACCTTCAGACAACAAAATTCTATCGATATTACAACTTTGCTTTTCTGCCATTGTAAAAAAAGGCAAGTTGGCGCGTACTTCGCTTCGGAAAAAATTGTGACTTAAATGTCATTTCTTCATTAATTTCAAATTTTATTTCGTGATTTTCGGGATTTCTCATTTCGGTATTAAAAATTTTTCGGGATTTTGTCGTTTCGGGATTTTGTCGCATCGGGATTTTGTCGTTTCGAAATTTTAAAATTTTTCGAGATTTTGTCGTTTCGGGATTTTGTAATTCGGGATTTTGACTATCTCCCGCCAAAACTATAGTAGAACAATTAATCCTAAAAGTTGGTCATTTCAAAATACTAAAATCAGACAAAGGGACAGAATTTGCTAATGAACTTTTAGAAAATATATGTGACATCTTAAAAATAAAACAAGTATTTTCTACTGCGTACCATCATTAAACATTAGGCTCTATAGAAAGAAATCATAGTGTGTTAAACGAATTTCTATTAAATTTTGCAAATAAGTATTAATAGGACATTTGGTTACATGTTTGCATATAACACTACCCCGCATGTCACAATAAATTATTCACCGCATGAATTAATTTTTGGGAAATTACCATACTTATCAACTGACTATTATGAGTACAACAACAAATAACAACATTGAAGACTATACCAACGAACTTAAGATTAGATCACGAACTTTAATTGACATTTTCATTGGAAAAAAAGAATATTGAGAACGAAAAGAAGAAACGAAATACAAAACAAATAAATAAATACACGAATCCATTTAATTTAAAGATTGGAGACTTAGTTTTAGTAAAAGTAGAAAATAGGAAAAAATATAATAGTCCATATAAAGGACCATATAAAATTATAGAAGAAAAGGTGTTAATTCGACTATAGATATAAATGGCATGCAAAAAGAATTACACAACTATTTATTAAAATCATATAATGCAATGGATATTTAATCTAAAGTATAAATTTTAGAAAAAACTTAAAAACCTCAAATTTATATATATATGATATCGTATCATATATCGTATATCATATATGATATATGATATATACAGTGCACACGCAGTAGTGTGAACTAATTAAAACCAAGCGGGTTCACAGTTGCGAATTTGTTCACTTTTGCGAATGTTAAAATTTAAGGCAAAACATATCCCCATTTTATCCTAATTATGCATTTTAAAATGGAAATTAACATTTATGAAACCAAATTTAATTTTACTCAAAAAATAACCAAATACCAGTAATTACCGGCTAAATTATAAATTAAAAATTATATAATTTTTTAATATATTTATTAAAAAATGTTTAAGTATTCATTTCACAAGAATGAAACGCGTAGTGTACCTACTCAAAAAAATCAGTAATTGTTTTCTGCTTTTTCTTTTAATAACAAAAACTTTTTGGAGCTCATAGCAAAAACCAAACCATCCCGTGCCCGAACTAAGTGCGTATGAATTAATTCGTATGACCTGAACACGCGTGAACTTGTAATTTTTAAGCCAAACACGCACATTTGGCCATAATACGGAATTACGGAATTAAAAAAATCGAAAATTTCATGTATTTATGTATTTTCAATATGTAAGCATTCATATAAGTATGTTTCATATTGTTCATCTTTTAGAGCTTTTAAGTCTGGTTCACTCTTTAGAGTAGTCAATGCAAAATAAAGTGTTCATATTTTGGGGTGTTCATATTTTACGGTGTTCACACTACTGCGCGTGCACTGTAAATATATATAAAAAACAAAGGCCCCGGTTTTTATTTAATACGTATATAAAAACGTTTGTGCGTATGTACATATGTCCGACCTTCACGGCTGAACCACTCGACAGATTGACTTCATACTCACAGCGTATGTTATTTAGGTTGCAAGTATCCTTTTTAGTTAGGTCCCGATAGGTAGCGCCACGACAGAACTTCTACACTAATAGACCGATTGAGACCATATTCACACCATATGTAAGTTAATTTGTAAGAAAGATTTATAGGAGCTTAATTATATATACTCTGGCATAATAATCCAAAAAAGAGCACGTATGTGCATATGTCTGTTTGTCCTTTCTGGATTCCTAAACCGGCCATCCGGCCATGCACGTGGCACGGTCTAAAACGACATAAAATAGCCATAATTTAAATACTACCAGGTCTAGGAAGCTGAAATTTTAAATGGCGAATAGCCTTATGCCGTTGATGTGCAATGAGAAGACATTTTCAGGAGTTCCGCCCCCTAGATGGTGAAAATGGGCGTGGCATGGTCTGTAACGACAAAAAAAAGTCATAATTTCTTATGGATTGGTCTTACACTGTAGAGGTGCAAAGAGGACATTTTTAAGAATTTCGCCCCCTAAGTGGTTAAAACAGGCGTGTCACGGTGTGGAATGACTTAAAATAGCCATAATTTGAATACACGATTTTGTAGTTGTGCACATGCCCGCGAAGTTGTTTGATTCTAAGGTTATCACACAAAGTGGTTACACGGGGGTGTTTTAATGCAATTTTTTTTGCATCAATCAATAAGAAATGTCGGGAAATATATATGATTTTGGTTATGGTGGTATGGAGGTATGCACATTTGCCTGGTGACCGATATACGCCAGCGTTCGCAACAGTAGCAAACAAACAGGAAACTGTAAACTGTTTGTTACAGTAGGTAACAAACGTAACCGCCCAATTTTTAAATAAAATTTCAATTCGGACGACAGATCAATAAATGCTCAATAATAAATTAACAAAAACAACAAAATTTCGAGTAAAAAGCGCTTTCGGGACCGTCGTTAGTGGCTAAAGCTTATTTTAAGTAACTTTGAAACTAGTTTTTACTGAATAAAGTTTGGCTTCTGCCATTTAATAAAATCTAAATAAAATTATTTTTTTTACAAATTCCACTAAAGTGAAATTATTGGCGCCCAACGTGGGGCCGGTTTAAGTAACGAAATTAATTATTAATTGGAGTTCAGCAACAGCAAAATTGCCAACAGCGCATTGCCAACATAACTTAAATAAAGTTTGTGCCGCGTAACCCACTATTGCAAGAAGTTTCAGTATCAACGCAATGTGCCAACAATAACCGGAATAAGGTTTGTGCCGCGAATCCTATAAGAAAATTAGGCAGACTGGACTGGATGCAGCGGGATCCAAATAAACCGGCCTAAAAAACCCGTGTTCGGGAGAGGATCCCGAGTTACCAGCTAATAGCGCCGCCAGAAAGTATGAAAGCATAGCCTAAGTAGGATCGTCTGTCGTTCAAATCTGCGCCCTAATCGGCATCTGCTACGCCAATTATTTTTTCGTTGTCTTTTTGTGTATAATAATCCTCTATTGATGGTGCCTTTTAAATATCTCTGCACCCGCTTCGCAGCTTTACAATGCTCGCCATTATAGTTGGAGTTAAATTGAATCAGGAAGTTAACGGCATATGAAATATCAGGCCTCGTAGTGACGGAGAGGTACATCAATGCTCCAATGAGGCTTTGATATGGATACATTGCCATTATACTTTCGTCAGCTTCAGTGGGTCTAACCAATTTGCAATTTGTTTCAATGGGGGTTTTAACCGGTTTACAATCTTGAATATTAAATCGCTCCAAGACCATCTGTGTATACTCCGACTGTGAAAACGTTGTGACTTTTAAGGTCTTGTTTAAACTGAATACCCAAACAAAGATTTGCACGACCCATGTCCTTCATTTCGAAGTCAGCTGCTAAAGATGATTTCAGTTTATTCACAAGAGTCTTGCTGTTTGATGCTAACAAGAGATCGTCGACATAAAGTGCTCCTAAAAGTCGTATTGTAGTTAATCGCGCTACCGGTGAGAAAGTGTGATTGTAATCTTCACCTGGCCTTTGGGCAAAGCCCTTTGCAACTAAACGCACCTTTTTCTTATTATCTGATGCATTACCTTTGGTTTTCATGACAAGTTTGCTTCCAATCACTTTCTGCGATTTGGGGCGTTGAACGATGTCCCAAGTGTTGTTCTTTATTTGTGCAATGAACTCCACAGATCGTGAACTCCACACTCTTCGTAATTGTCATCGGACTCCTGATCAGGTTGTCGGTTTACTTCTGACACGGGTTGGTATACTTTCCGTGGCCTACCCCGTGAACCAGTCCTCACCTTTCGTGGCCGACCTCTGCCATGTTTTTGTACGCTATTAGTCCCAACGCTTTTGTCGTCATCCGTTTCGACCTCTTCGGTTTGAGTCTCCGTAGTTTCCGTCAATTCAATCTCAATATCGCTTTGCGGAATTGTGTTATTTATCGAGCCCGATCTTTCACCATTTTCGGTTTAAAATGTGTCTTTAAATTCGCTCTTGAATCCCGATTCATTAACGAATTTAACATCACGACTAACTACTACAGTACCTTTTTCGGCATTCCATAATCGATAGGCTTTCGATGTTGTTGAGTACCCTACGAATGAGCACTGAACCGATCTGGAATAGAATTTTCCTTTTTCCGATTTCACTAATGCATATGCCTTTGTTTCAAATATTTTAAAATGATTTAGACTCGGTTTCTTACTAAACCACTCGGTATAGGGAATTTTTCCCGATAAAGCTTTTGTAGGGCACCGGTTTCGTATGTAATTCGCGGTATTCACTGCTTCACCCCAAAAACTGGGAGGAGCACCAGCTTGCTTAAGCATACATTTTGCCATTTCCACGAGAGTCTTGTTTTTTCTTTCAGCGACGCCGTTTATTTCTGGAGTGTATGGCACGGTCAATCGCCTTTTTATCCCGCACTTCTGCAAATATGAGTCAAATTCTTTGTTGCAATATTCAGATCCGTTGTCTGTTTGTAAATACTTAATCTTTTTGCACGTTAAATTTTCGGCCGTATTTTTGAATTTTATGAAAGCGTTAAAAACGTCAGATTTGTTTTTCAATAGATATACTTCACAAAAACGAGATTTGTCATCGATGAAGGTAACAAAGTATTTTGCTCCACCCGCAGAAGCATTTCTCATTGGCACACGTCACTATATACAATTTCTAGTAATTCTTTAGTACGTTGTTCTTCATTTTTTGGAAAAATTGTACGAGTTTGTTTTTCTTGGATGCAAATTTCACAAGTTGATAACTTTTCACTTGGTTTAATGTTAAGCCCATATACAACGTCGTTTTTCGATAAATCTTTGAGATCGCGTTCGTTCAAATGACCCATTTTATAGTGCCACTGGTCGATGTTTTTCACCTTTTTTTCTTTTTCAGAAATGTTCGCGCATTTGTCGTTATTGTCATCTAAGAAATAAAGATTTCCTACTTGATTTGCCTTGCATCTTATTTTATTTCCTTTTACAACAATTGCGTCACCTTTTCGGAAGTGAACTTCTTAGCCTTTATCAGTTATTTTCGCTACTGATAGCAAATTTGAACGTAGATCGGATACATAACAAACATTTTTTAGATTAATATGATCTCCCGGACTCAAGTTAATTTGCATATCACCGATACCAGTTATCTTTGTCGAATTTTCGTTTGCTAATTGTAATGTTTTCTCCATTTTGGAAATATTTTCCATGTTTTCCAAACTAGCAGTTAAATGCGTTGTGCAACCACTATCGAGTATCCATTTATTGCTTTTCGCAACATAGTTTACAGATTCAGATATAGTAAATAAATTTTCATTGATTTTATTTGAATTTTCGTCGGCAATACGCGCACTTTGTTTACTTTTGTTTTTACAATTTCGCGCAAAATGTCCCGGTTTACCGCATTTAAAACATGTATTCGATTTTGTTTCACTTCTGTTTTGATTATTTTCGTTCATTATTTCACTGGAAGTTCTGCTGGACGAATTAGAATTTTTCCAATTGGCATTCCGTTTAGAATTTTCTCTTCTTTGTTGCTTGGTTGCGTACATTGCATTCTGGCAGTCTCTGTCTTCCTTTGACTTTCTGCTTTCGCTCTCTTCGAGTATTTTTACTCTCAACACTTCAGGCTTCGGGAGTTGATCTCTTGTTTCCAACGCGCATCGAAATGTCTCATACGATTCTAGCAAACTGTACCTGTAGATGTTCTCGAACTTTTCCATTTTCTCCCATACGCGACAGCGCAACACGCTTCAGCAGCGATGCTTTCCGTGCCGGTCCTTTCGACTGGTAGACATTTTTTAATTTATTCCACATTTCTGCTGAGGTTGTGCATTCGCTAATTTGACCCAATTCCGCTGGTGCAATGCAAAGTATGATGTCCGCGCAGGCCTTCTGATCATTTGCTCGCCACTCCTCAGCGCCTTCGTTGTCTGGATACACTTTAGTTCCCTCAGCATATTTCCAAAGATCATTGTTAGTATCGCACGCATTTGTAGTTTCCAAGTATTTTAGTTTTCCGCGGTTAACGGTTCTACTCGCGCGACAGTACTAGCCATTTCCAGGAACTCGATTCTCTTTTTCTTTTGGAATATTTTCACAGTTTTTTGTCTTTTCTTTTAAAAGTTATGCCTGGGCCCATAACCTGTTGTTCTAAATTTACCAATTAAGAATGAAAGACACGATGAACTCATAAAGAAAAATGAGGTTTTTATTAGAGACAGAAGTGAGTCTTCAACCACACGCTTCAGTGTTTGTATAGCGACTGGTTGACATTATGAATGGGTGTTGCCATATAGTGAATAATAGAAAAGGTAATAAAGTACTTTATGCCCCAATATATCTCCCTGAAACAGAAAAATTCTTTAAGTACTATGTCGAACCCATCTAATCTCATACGTCTTCCTGTTCTTAATCACAGGGTCTCCTCTTCTGCAGCTACTACTCCCGCTGCAACATATCCATTTACCCTCGATCAGTTAGGGACACTTATTACAAATATAGTGAAAGAACTACTGCAGACAGATGGGGAAAACCCTAATACACGCTATTTTAAACTCTCAGGCTAATTTTTCTAATTTCGCTAATGCGACCATAGACTCGGCGCATGCAAATAACCTCACAGATTTAGATAAGATACCGGACGTAGTCCGCTGCCTATATCCAACCTTCTCTTGTAGAAAAACCTATTCCAAATGAAACCCATTTCTACACTAAATCCATAGCAGGCAATGTTAAAATTACCCATCATACGTTTCTGAACCTCTTCGGTATCAAAGATACTAATCTTAAATATTACTTCTCCATTTCTTAAAATCTTTTAATGGAATACTAGGAAATGACAGTCTCAAAGAATTAGACGCGGTTATCCACACAAGGCAAAATTATATAGAACTAAAAGGAGCAAGTAACAGGCCAAAGCTCACATACCCTACACCCACATCTGTCAAAGTGATGATTGATGATGATTTCATTAATTTTCCAGATAGTAAATTATGATATATTGACTTATTTACAACACTGGTTTTCTCAACAAACACCTTATTGTATGGTATGGTATATAGTGGGCGTGTCACACCAATTTTTTGTGAGATACTTCCAATACGCCCAGTGGACGGAAATTTTCGTTTTTGATTTAGTGGCGGTCAAAATTCTGTAACTTTTGATCGGATTAAGATATTTTGATGCGGTTTTCTGCAAATGAAAGTAGAAACGTGTATCAAAATCCTAAGTGTCAAACATCTCAAAATTTTTTTTATATTTTTAAAAAACTTCTAAACTTAAAATTTGTATATAAAAGTCGCGTCAAAGAAAAAACGCTTTTTAACGTATTTATATTTTGAAGATTAAGTATTATTTATATAATATGACAAAATTGATGAATATATTTTATTACTAAAAGATTATATTTTAATAAAATCCATTGTAGTTGTATGCTTTTAATGTGGTCCGCCCAGTAGTGACAAAAAACCGCGATTACAGCAGCACGAGTAGAAGGATTGTCATGAAATTCGGCACAAATATTCTCCCTAACATAGGGCTCTTTATTGTCGAAAATGGAAAAAATCTAACATCTGCCACGCCTAGTTTTTTAATTATTATTAATGCTTCAGATTTAAGAGCTTATTTCTCAGCTGTCAGTTCGGATCTGGAGGTCAAATTTTATTAACGTCCTCACTGTATTAGTGAAAGTCATCTCACAAAAAATGGGCGTGACAAAGAATATTCGTGCCTAATTTGACGATACCTCTATTCGTTCTCCTGTAATCTTGATTTCCACAGACGGACGGACAGACAGACAGACAGACAGACAGACAGACGGACGAACATGGCTAAATCGAATCAGGAGGTGATTCTGAGCCAGAATATATATACTTTTCTATACCTGCCACGCCTCCTTTAATGCGTTACAAACGGAAGCACAAAGTGAATATACCCTTATCCCTTCGGGTGTAGGGTATACAAATCAAAGTACAAATAAAACAATTATTATCAAAAACCTCACATGCCATTGACGTAACAGAAGGCCAATTTTTACTACTAAGGTACTAGGCGAAATTCGCACCAATACCGATTCACCAGTTTACACCAGATATTAACCTTACCCTATGTTTCTAAAATCCAAAGTTGAAACACAAATATCACAAATGCTAAAAGATTGAATTATTAGACCATCAAGGTCACCCTATAATTACCCAGTTTGGATAGTTAAGAAAAAACCCAATCCTCAGGTAAACAACAATATCGAGTAATAGTAGATTACAAAAAACTGAATTCAATTACCATAGCAGACTGCTACAAAATACTTGATATTACAGAAGTTTTTTATCCCAATTAAGCGAAAATAAATATTTTTGAGTCCTAAACTTAAAAAAAGGTTTCGCCACATACCGCTGAAAGAATCCGACAAGGAAAAAACAGCCTTCGCAATTAATAACGGAAAATACGAATTTAATACATTACCTTTTGGTCTGAAAAACGCAAGATATGCGTATTGTATATTGACGACATAATTATAATTAGTAAAACTAAAAACGATCACATAAAGCATTTAAAACATAAATGCTTTATGTGATAAAGTTGATGCCAACATAAAGGCACAACTTAAAAAATGCCATTTTTTTAAATCATCCGTAGAATAGCTAGGAATTATAATATCATCTGAAGGAATAGAAACAAGTCCCGATAAAATAGCAGCTATTTCAAAAATACCATACCCTACTACGTTGAAGGAACTTCGTTCTCTCCTCGGCTTATCTGGATACTATCGCCGCTTTATTCAGGATTATGCCAAGTTAGCTAAACCACTAAAAACCATATTAAGAGGAAAAGAAGGTCTAACCTACAAAAACCAGTCAGGAAAAATCCAAATTCAGTTAGATACCTACGCAATTGATACTTTTAATAAGATAAAAACTTTAATAAGGAATTTCATTTAACCATAGACGCTTCAAGCTTCGATATCGGAGCAGTCCTTTCACAAGATAGCAAGCCTATCGCTTTTTTTTCTAGACAACACAACAAAACAGAAGAAAACTACGCCACATACGAGAAAAAGCTACTAGTAATAATATGGTCTTTGAACTCCTTTAGAAACTATCTGTACGGTCAGGCTAAAGTAAAAATCTTTACTGATCACCAACCTATGCACTTAGTACACTCAGAAAAAAACGTCCCATTAAATCGTTAATAGTACGCCTATTGATTTAATAGTACAAGAATTAATAGGATTTTCCCATTAAAACAAAAATTTTATATTAAAATTAATAGGTTTTGAAAATTGAGGTATTATTATTCCAATGAGACGCATACTATTATTTCTTTAATATAACGAAGATTTATTTTTACTAGAAATACTTTAACCCTAATAGAACAAAAGCAGTTCGTAGCCTAGAGGATGTGTGCTTGCTTTGGAATACAAAGAGTAGAGGAGCAGAGGTTCGAATCCCGACGACGCCATGGAAAAATTATAGGTAAAATTTTGAAATACGAACTAAATTAAAAATCATAGATAATTAAATTTAAATTATAATGTGGATCAGTAATGATGAACCTACGAATGTGAAGCCCGCAAGTCGCCACTCTATGCTCCTGCCTATGCCCTCTACATTTTGTGTATAAAATTTTACTTACATACACCATACGTTAGGCATTTTGAGAGCTGTTATGTGACGTACTTTTATTCTAAAATGAGATACTATTAATTATTGGTACAAAACCAGTATTAATACAATAGTTTAAAAACATTGACAAAAAACAGTAGTAAATACTATAATTTTATAAATACGTACTTTTATTCTAAAATGAGATACTATTAATTTAATGGTACAAAACTAGTATTAATACAATAGTTTAAAAACATTGACAAAAAACAGTAGTAAATACTATTAAAAAACTATTGATTTAATAGTATTTTTTTTTCTGAGTGTAATAAAAATAATAACTGCAAAATGAAAAGCTGGAAAGCTATATTAGAGGTGTAGTATTTTAATGCCTATTTTGCAACTCTGCTTTTTGTACAAGCTTTAGTGTTTACTTAAGTTGGCAACTCTGTGTCGTACATGAAATAAAACCTTCTTCTGAAATCAGCAGTCATTGTGGACACGCGTTTTTACTCCACTTCAATACATTATTGTGGTGACGAGAAAAAATATAAAATTTAAATCCACCAGAAGCCATGGCATCCTTGCATCAAATTAATATGCCTCTGTTTTTCCCGGAGCGCAACGTATGGACGATATTTGAGAAGCAATTTTTAATCGCAATCGAAGTAAAGGATGAAGTCAAGAAAAAAGCAGTTTTGCTGACGTCTTTATCGGAAGGTGCGTACAAGCTTTTAGAAAACTTATTGAGTCCCTTGGATTTGGAGGATGCTAGTGTGACTGCTGTGAATTGCATCGACGCAAGGGCGAAACATTTTAAGCCAACGTTATCTGGTTTAGCGGAGCGCTACGCTTTTTATAATGCTAAAAAGGAACCGAATGAAAGCATTAACGAGTGGGCGGTCAGAGTGCGTGAGTTGGCGATAAATTGCAAATTTTGGGAGCATTTGGTGACAACTCTTAGAGATAAATTTTTAATGGGATTAGAGAAAGGTCCGGCTCGGGACAAGATATTCTTGCAAGATGTGACGGTATCGTTTGACAGAATGGTGGAGCTAGCGAATATGGCGGAGTATCATTTATTTCACCGCGAAAAAATTAGGTTGAAACCGACTTAAATTTTATTCGCAAATATCAACAGCAGCAGCGTGGTGGCAAGTCGGCAGAGCGAGAGCAACAGCAGCAGCAGTGTCAGGTTTGCGGTTACAAAAATCATAGTAGTGAAAATTGTAAATTTAAAAATTAAAAATGTAAACAATGTAAGCAACGGGGACATTTGAGGAAAATGTGTAGGCAGCGTAATGTTAATTATTTAAGCACGAAAGATCTAAGTTTATTTTCTTTTGGTACTGCTGATGATGAGCCAATAAGAGTTGAAATTTTGATTAATAACACACCATTATTAATGAAATTAGATACTGGATCCAGTGGCGTAGCTACCTAGGGGCTAGGCGGGGCAGTGCCCCGGGGCCCTCAAGCTTAGGGGGCCCTCGAATCCTTACCAGAAATCTCGATCGAACTGAACTTTTGGAAATTTTTCCCATTTTCAAAATAAATATGACAGGTTGCAACCCCACTTTAATCACGACAACTTAGTTGAGAGAAATTCAAAAGTTATGCCCAGGGAATTCCCCTAAATTCTTTCTGTAGGTTGGCAGTGTTGTCAATTTGACGGATAGTGATATGTGCGTTTTATTATTCATCGACGTGCGTTTTATTGTGAATTCGAGTTAAGATTTTTTTTTTTCGAGAACGGTTAAAAAATTAAGGCTGTATCAGGAGTAGTAAGCTAATGTCAATAAACTTTTTTGTACTGGTCAATATAGTGGTTCAATTTTATTTGATCGGGCAGGGCAGGAGATCGTTAATGGTCTCCACCGTTAAATGTGGTAACACTAACGGTGATAATTTTTTTTTCGGGGATTCCCCAACGACACTTGTAGCCTATCATTGTTTTTCTCTTTCCTTTTATTTTACTTTTAACGTCGTCAGTGAACAGTGAGTACCTACCTACTCGAGCACAATCTAATATTGTATTGTTTAAATAAATTAGAAAACTAAAATTATGGATAAAAAGAAGAAATCCAGTGGTGCATTTAAACGCAAACAACGCCAAGAAAGAGAAGATAGTAAACAAAAATTGCCCAAAATTGACAAGTTTTTTTAGTCAGCCTTCTGCAAGTACATCTGGCTAAAATATTTCTATTGATAGTGACTCAAATAATGTGGTTACTGCAGTGTTGGTTGAGAAGCCTACTGAAGAAGATTCAATTATTGCAGTTGGTGATACCTCCGCCGCCGATCATGTGAACGTGGATGATATTTGCATGACACACATAAGAGCGGAGGGTTTGGAGGAACCACAGACCTCTACGTTTTTCGAAAATGTGTGCGACAAATCTTCTTACGACTTGGGAAACTTCACGAACAAAATATTAAGACATCAATTAAGACACCTATTCCAACAGACATCAACCAGAACCATAGGTATTTTTCAAAATCGTACACGTTTCGTGTTCTAAATATGGGCCAGTTAATCGTTTTTGGTTGTGTTATGCCAAAATACTAGACGCTGCCTATTGTCAACCCTGTTGGTTATTTTCTTCACAAAGGAATAATGTTTGGTGTAGGGGAATTTGAGATTGGAAGCATTTATCAGAAAGAATTAAACAACACAGTTGTCGAGTGGCCATTCGGAAGCATGTGCTGTGTATGAATTTTGGAAAAAAAACGATACTAATACTATCGACAAGAAACTTGAAAATTAAATTCGCACAAAAGCATCATTTTAGAAAATGGTTCTTCATAGGTTATTCGATATCATACTTACCCTGGCAAAGAGTTCTTTGGCTTTGAGAGGACATCAAGAAGACTTAAGTCAGGAAGGATACCACGGAAATTTTCTGTCCTTTGTAGAGCTTGTCGCCCGAAATGATCACATTTTGCGGCAAGTTTTGGATATGCCCAGAGGTAATAATAATTATTTCTAAGTTTTTTTATTTATTTATTTATTTATTTAACAAGACTTAAACTAAGCACATCGCTTTATAGTTCATACAAATTGTTAACAATTTAAGGAAAATAAAAATAAAACTTCAGGAATTAGATAAAAAGTTTAAAATTTTCCGTTTAGCTACCCAAACCGAGTCAGAAAAATTAATAACAGGAAAAACGGTATTTAAATCCGAACAGGCATTACGAAGAGGTTCATGCTGAAGGTATGATGATCTACAAAAGCTTAAGTGAAGAGGCACATATCGTCTCGACGTACGAAGAGGAACGTTAAGATAAATGTTGGATAGCAAATAAGAGGAATCCGTAACGCCAGATAGACAGCTCACGATAAAAATAGCATTTAGCATTATTCGACGATTAGCGAGTGTTGGCAGGTTTATTAGTTTTAAGCGGGATTCATAAGACGGTAAATTAACAGATTCATCCCAGTTAAGATTACGAAGACAAAAAAGTAAATTTTTTTTTTGTACTGACTCAATTTGGGAGATGTAGCAGCTGTAGTTTGGGCTCCAGACAGACGAAGCATATTCCAGAATTGGTCTCACTAATGAAGAGCAAAGTAACTTAGTAAAATAGAGATCATCAAACTCCTTAGCCCATCGCTTTATAAAGCCCAGTATACTGTTTGCTCTGCTAGATACGCCGCTTATATGAGTATGAAAACGCAATTTCCGATCAGAACTACTCCTAGATCATTTATAGTCTCAACTACATCCAAGTTCCAATGACCAATAGTGTAATTACGGAACGAAGGATTCAAACAGCGGGCAAATGTAATTTGTTTACACTTCTTTAAATTTAGATCCATGCAATTTGTGGTACACCATTCAATCAGGGAATCCAAATCCGACTGAAGTAACAAGGCATCGCATTCCAATAAATAAGATAGAAATAACTTTACATCATCAGCAAACATAAGTACTTTTCCATTTACAATAACAGTAGGAAGATCATTTATGAAAACAAGAAATAGCAGCGGTCCCAGATGGCTACCTTAAGGAACTCCTGAAGGCACAGCAAACTCCTCTGATGCCGAATTGTTAAAAACAACTATTTGAGTGCGATTACTGAGATAAGATTGGATCCAACCAACAAGAGATCCTGGAAATCCAAATAACTTCAGTTTCATAATAAGAAGCTTATGGTTTACTACATCGAAAGCTTTACTGAAATCAGTATAAATAACATCCGTCTGCTTAGAATGCTTAAAATTCTTTATTGTTTCACTTCTTTTCACCAATTCCAATAGGTTTGTTGTAGTTGATTTCCCCACACGAAAACCATGCTGAACAGGCGAAATTGAAGAACCAACAGAGCGAGCAATTTGATCCGTAATTATCTTCTCAAACAGTTTCGGAAGAGCACTGAGCTTTGCAATACCACGATAATTATCGTTTTATTTTGTTTATAATTATTAACTGTTTAATATCAGGACTTTTTTGAAATTGTGTTTTTTATGTTTTTAGGAATCTTGTAGATCTGAGTGCAACAATTCAAAATGAAATGATTGAGAGCTTGGGGACCAAACTCGAAACCCATCTACTAGAACAAATTAGAGCGTCACCGTTTGCCATCATAATGGATACGATACAGGACGTATCGAAGGTAGACCAGCTAAGCATTGTTGTGAGGTATGCAGTAATAACCAGATCGGAAAATGGACAGCCAATTGATATAGAAGTAAAAGAAGTGTTTCTAGGCTTTTATGCAGCCATCAAACATGGCGCAGTAGATTTAGTCAACCAAGTGACAACATTATTTATCGACAAAAATATTGATTTTAAAAAATGTGTGGGGCAAGGCTATGATGGAGCCAGTGTGATGAGTGGTGTGTATAATGGTGTACAAAAACATATTAAGGATATCCAGCCTAACGCAGAGTACGTACATTGTGCCACTCATAATTTAAATTTGGTGATAAATGATGCCGTTAGCAGTTGTGTGGGAATGCAGATTTTTTCGCAACGTTGAAAGATTTGTATAACTTTTTCGGAAACAGCATCAAACGTTGCGATCTACTGTCAAAATTCACTGGCGAATCGGACACCACTCTAAAAAAACTAAATCCGACTAGATGTTTCAGTAGGGTCAACACGATATCTGCAATAAAACTTCGTTATTTTGATATTATTAAAGCATTATCAGAAATAGTTCTACCGAGTCCTAATAAAGGTGAGCGTAGTGAAGCAGACAGTATTAAAACAAAAATGCTAAATTTCGAGTTCGTGTTGCTTTGCGAATTCATGCACAGTGTTCACACCAAACGCCTTGTGGCACTGACTTCACTGTTCGCGATACGTGTGCTGCCGTCTTTATTTTTCACAACAGCTGACAACGACGTTTTGTTGGACTTCTTGTCTAGCTGACTAACTTCCGTCTTCTTGTCTTCTTGCTTTTGAGCTTTCAAAAACCACCTCGTGTTTTTCTTAGTATTTTTTTTTCGGCATTTGTATTTTGTTTTGACCACACGACTACCGAATAGTGAAGCCGTAGTTTAACTCAACAACTAATAATAATTGAATAATTGAAAACGTGAAACAGATATTGTTTGGAATCACCACAACCCCAGTTACACCCTAAACATTTTGGTCCTACGGAGCCGGATTAAGGCGATAAAAGTGAGTACGTTCCAGTCCAATAATTTTCAATTTCGCGTTTTTAATACTCGGCGTGTTCGCGTTATATATATACGCGTCACATACGTATATGTATACATATATGCCGGCATCTATACGAAAATAAAATTTCGTGTTTCGCTTCATATTCGCGATTTTTCCAGTGCCGCGTTTTACTTTTCGGTTCGTTTAAATGCAGTTCAATTGAAATTCTGCATTTTGTCGCGTGTGACAGACGTTCGAAAAAGTTGTTCATTTCCATTGAATTTGCGAACCGCGTGGTCGCAACTTACTTTGCATATACTTTACAATTTATATACTCCAGTATATAAGAATTCGTTCGTCGCGCCTCGTAACGTACATACACACGAACTCATTTTTGTTCAAAGCGAACCGCGTGGTCGCCACTTGCATTGCATATACTGTGCAATTTATATACTTCAGTATATAAGAGTACTCGTGCTTCGCGCTTCGCGCCTTGTGTATACACACGATTACTCTGTTTTAGTTAAGCGAACTGCGTGTGTTTTGTTTTTGCCTTAACTCAAAGCTCGAGTATTTTCCCGCGCGTTTATTAATTCTTCTTCGAGAATAATAACGCATTTACGCTTTTTGCAAATTCGTGTTTCTCACAATTATAATTACCCAATTCTCGAGTTTCTTCTCGTGCGCTGAGTTAAGTTCTTTTTCGAGAATTTTAACTTGTTTTGCACAGAAACTGGAGAATTTCTCTCATGGGTGTTTGTAATTCTACTCAAATCTCGAGTACTCTCCCGGACGTCTAGTGGAAATTTCTTTTTCAAGAATTTCAACGAGTATACACAGAATTTGCAAGCTGCAAATTCTTTTTTTTGCAATTGTTTTTGGCAAAACAAAATTTACCCAAATCTCGAGTGTTCGCCCCAGTGGTTGTGTGTTTAAATATTTTTCGATATTTTCAACGCTCCACCCTATTTACCCTCAACTCGCTCAACCTCGTGTTAGTAGTGCAAAGCACAATCTACGTTTCTTATGCCCAAGAAGTCGCCAGCAAAACAGTCTCCCGCGAAAAATTCGCCGCCTAAGGCCCAACAAAGTGTCAGGATGTCTAAATTACAGACATTTATTCGCCTTGCCGACGGCTTAATTGAATTCGAAGCCAACTTCAATAGCATCCCGCGTAAAGAGCATTCAACTTTCTCCTTGAAAGTCCATAAAGGTGAATTGGAATACCAATGGACGCTCATCAAGGGCGCATTTGAGACTTTTTCGGCTGAAGAGCAGCCTGCAGAAGCAGGTGGAAATTTAGAAGCCATTAAAGCAAAACATCGTCAGTGCTATGCGACATTCGTCCGATGCGCAGCCAAAATCGACGAATTAAGGCACGTTCTCACCCAACCCGTTAGCACCCCTGGTTCACGAGACGCTCAAATGGAGCAAACAGCTGTTGGCTACAGTATCACCTTACCCCCTTGCGACACCGAAGCTTTTCACGGTGATTATCTACTGTGGCCATCTTTTCGGGATATGTTCACTGCAATTTATATCCGAAACCCACGCATTTCCCCAGTTGAAAAACTTTTTCATCTAAACAAAAAGACAAAGGGCGAAGCGAAAGAAATCGTCCAGAAATCACCACTCACGAATGAGGGCTTTGCTCAAGCGTGGAAAAATCTTTGCGATCGTTACGAAAATAAGCGCGTGCTTGTAAACTCGCAACTCAAGATTTTATTCAACTTACCCGCTATCACGAAAGAGTCGGGAAGTGAGATTAAAACTCTGCAACGCGAAATTAACAACGCGTTGTCTGCACTTACCCTGCAAGGAATTGATACTTCAAGCTGGGATGCAATAATTGTGTTCCTATGTTCCACAAAACTCCCAGATACAACACTTTCCTTGTGGGAACACTCGATAAAAGAAAAATTTGCGCTGTCCAAGTGGGCAGAATTAGACTCTTTTCTCACGAGTCGTTTCCAAACCCTGGAAACCGTGCAAGATCTCAAAGCCACGCCCCCCCCTCACCCTAAAAAAGTGCCGAATTCATCCCAAACTCAAAGCACGTCTTCGAAACGCGTTAACACGTTCCAGCTTAACGTGTCCCACTTAAATTGCATTTTATGCCCTCAACAACAGCATAGTTTACGACTTTGCCAACGTTTCCAAAAATTGCCAATCAATAAAAGGATTGAATTGGTTCAAAAAAATGGCATTTGTTTCAACTGCCTGGCAACATCACACACCGCCAAAAACTGTACAAGTAAGTACAATTGTTCGACATGCAAAAGCAGACACCATACTCTTTTGCATCGCGAGAAGCCTTCGGCTCCCTCCTCGAGTTCTATCTCGAATCCTAGAATCTCGCGCCCAGAGCAACCTAGCACGTCTGCTCAAACTCTTTCTAACCCAATACAGTCCACTAGTTCCGCTCAAACTGAGCATCAAGTGTGTTTTGCTACCAGCCCAAAACGGATGCTATTAGGGACAGCCATGGTAAAGATTTGCCATCACGATATGGAATATTTCGCCCGCGCTCTAATCGACCCAGGATCAGAGATATCCTTTATCTCTGAGCGCATTCAAAATCGTCTCAAGTTACCTTTGCAACTTGTGAGTGCACAAGTTTCCGGTCTTAACAAGACAGTTGCCGCAAAAGTAACTAAATCATGCGAATTCATGCTTAGTTCACCGCATGACCCTAACTTTCGAGTGCATGCTACAGCATTGGTGCTGTCCCACCTTACAGGTAATCTCCCCAACTTCACACTCGACAAGTTTAACCTTCATGATCTGCCCAATATTCAACTAGCCGACGTCAATTTCTATAAAAGCGATCAAATCGACGTCCTCATCGGTGCAGATTTATACCCATCCATCATGCTTGGAAACACATACCCAAATGTACTCAATACATTAATCGCTCAACAAACTGTATTTGGATGGATACTCACAGGTCCAATTCCAGTCTCAACCCCTTCAGTGTCAACCGTGCGAGTTTCTTTTTTCAATGAAATCTCAATCGAACGACAGTTCGAACGTTTTTGGGAGGTGGAGGAGCTTCCCAAGAAGCAGTTTGTATCCCCCTCAGAAAAATTTTGTGAAGAATTTTTCGAAAAAACTACTAGCAGAGACGAAAGTGGTCGTTATACTGTTAGCCTTCCCTTTAAAAGCAGTTTCCCTGACGACACCCCGTTAGGATTTTCACGTCAGATTGCAATGAAGCAATTTCTAAAATTGGAAGAAAGACTATCCAAAACTCCTCAACTCAAACAGCAATATGACTCCGTCATTAATGAGTATCTTGAGTTAGGCCATATGGAAAAGTCCACCCAACCCCAGCATGAATATCGTCCGAGCCATTATTACCTGCCTCATCATGCGGTAATAAAACCCGAGAGCACTACTACGAAAGTGCGCGTCGTGTTCAATGCATCAAGTCCAACATCTACTGGACTTAGCTTGAATGACGTTTTACACCCAGGCCCAATCTTGCAAAACGATTTAACATTGTTGATTTTACGATGGCGTTTCTTTAAATATGTTTTCAACGGTGACATCCAGAAGATGTATCGGCAAATTCTTGTCACGCAGGAACATACGCGATATCAGCGTATTCTCTTTCGAGATCCGAAAAGTAATGCAGTTTGTGACTATGAATTGAAAACAGTCACATTTGGTGTCAATTGTGCCCCGTTCCTAGCTATTCGAACACTTCTACAACTAGCACGTGATGTAAAAGTTCGATATCCTCGAGCATCACACATTTTGCAACATTCAATGTATGTTGACGATGCTCTTGTAGGAGCTCATGATGTTTCTTCAGCTATCGCATGTCGTGATGAACTTATCGCTGCCCTTGAATCCGCCGGATTTAGCTTGCGAAAGTGGACAGCCAATCACAAACCCATTTTGGCTGACTTACCAAAGCATCATTTGTTGTGCGAAGACTTTCTAAAGCTTGAAGACTCTAGCGCAGCTAAAATGTTAGGAATTCGCTGGAATGCAAAAAGTGACACTTTCTATTTTCACGTCGAACCCGTTGAAACCAAACCCATCTACTCGAAGCGAGAAATTCTCTCCACTATCGCTAAGCTCTTCGACCCAGCAGGTTGGTTAGCGCCCATCGTAGTAACAGCGAAAATGTTAATGCAAGATATATGGTTAGAGAAAATAGATTGGGATGAATCTCCATCCCCACAAATACTCAAACGCTGGATCTATTTTCTCGAAAACTATTCGTATATAGCAAAGATCCGAATACCCCGTTGGATCAATTACTCTCCTGGGTGCAATATTCAATTTCATGCATTTTGTGATGCTTCACAAAAAGCATATGCAGGAACAATATATGTAAGGGTGGAATTCGATGGTCATGTGGAGGTCTTTTTATTGTACTCAAAGACCCGAGTCGCTCCCATCAAGACAATCTCCTTGCCTCGTCTTGAACTCTGCGGAGCCACACTTTTGGCAGATATGGTTGAGTCTCTTGTGCCAAATCTTCATATTGAAAATTACGATTTGTTTTGCTGGACGGATTCTACCATAGTCTTGGCTTGGCTAAAGAAGCCCCCATGCAACTGGGCAACATTTGTTGCTAATCGAGTTGCAAAAATAACAGAGAAAGTGAGCAACACCCAATGGTTTCATGTCAATTCCGTTGACAATCCTGCAGACATTGCCAGCAGAGGAGCTCATCCTCAAGAACTTGTTGACAATTCGTTGTGGTGGTCAGGTCCTCAGTGGCTGAGATACCCGAGAAACCAATGGCCAAGATATGAAGCTTTAGACTGTATAGAGACAACTCTAGAACAAAAATCCGTCAAAACCTTCTTCTCGTATTTTTCACAATATGAGGATCCTCTCGAGAGATTTTCGTCTCTTTCACGAGCGCTAAGAGTCTTGTCTTATGTATTGCGGTTTTTCTACAATACTCACCCAAGGCATAAGACCACATTTCGACAACAGTCTGCGCAAATCACCTCCAAAGAGATTGCTGCCCTACGAACTCGCCTGGAAATTCTCGCTCAGAAAAATCATTTCTCAAATGATTACCGTGGTCTTGAACTCAAGAAAGGAATTGAAGCAAAAAGCTCGCTTCTCTCATTAAACCCCTTCATACATTCAGATGGCACGTTGCGTGTTGGCGGGCGGTTATCTTCTTGCCCAGATTTGCCATTTAACGAAAGACATCCGATTATCTTACCGTATCACGGTCACTACACCAAACTTCTTGTTCGTTTCACTCATGAGGTCTCCATACACGGAGGTAACCAGCTAGTGCTTCGCCTCTTACGCACTAAATATTGGATTCCTCGCGTCAAGAATCTTATAAAGGCAACAATCCATCAATGTAAACCTTGCATTGTAAACCGGAAAAAACATCAAACTCAGCTGATGGCGTCTTTACCTGCAGAACGGACAACCCTAACTCGACCCTTTGCAACAACAGGTGTCGACTTCTGCGGCCCCTTTGATCTCAAAAGCTTTTCAGGTCGTGCTTGCCGAATATCGAAAGGATACGTATGCCTATTTGTTTGCTTCGCGACAAAGGCTATACATTTGGAACCCACAACTGACCTGTCAACCTCCACATTCTTGGCTGCATTTTCACGACTTGTGGCGAGACGAGGTTGCCCTTCTGATATCTACTCGGACAATGGTACAAATTTTGTAGGAGCTTCTCGAGAGCTTAAACAGGAGTATAACAGGTTCTTGGTATCCTCCAGTCAATCTATTACTAATAAGTTTTCTCATCAAACAGTCTCTTGGCATTTCATTCCAGCAGGTGCGCCGCACATGGGAGGACTATGGGAAGCTGGAGTGAAGAGCTTCAAAACTCATTTTCGGAAAATAGCTGGAGATTTCAAATATACGTTTGAAGAATTCACAACGCTACTGTGTAAAATTGAGGCATGCCTCAACTCGAGGCCACTCAGCCCAATTTCCGACAACCCATCGGATCTCCAAGCCCTAACGCCTGGGCACTTCCTGATCGGTGGACCGTTACTCACTCCAGCCGAACCAGAAAGCAGTGGTAGTCCAATGTCAATGATCAACAGGTGGCTACGTGTAAAATCTCAGAATCAACATTTCTGTCAACGATGGAAAACAGAGTACTTAAAGGAGCTCTACAAACGCAACAAATGGAAAACTCCACAACTAGATCTCAAGGTCGATGATCTAGTCATTGTTCGAGAAGATAATTCGCCTCCAAACACGTGGCGTCTAGGTCGCATCTCCCGTGTTTACCCAGGCAACGACAATAAAGTTCGGGTAGCCGATCTCAGAACTGAGCGCGGCTACATTACCCGCCCGATTACAAAACTCGTGCTTTTACCCTCCTGACTATGCGTGTTTAACTTCATCTTCCTTCTTTGCAGAATGTCTTCCAGAAACAATAGTTCGGACGATGAGGAAGAGCTACGGCGTCAGTTGATAGACCGCACATATGGCAAACATCGTACGCCTCCCAAACGGCCGACTGCTGATCCAACAATCAAGCCTCCCAGACGTGAGTTCAAACGCTACACTTCGCTCCGTCAAATTAGGGAGGAGCTATTAGCGACTGTCACCAGCTCATCTCCCAGGCGCGAGTTGCTCGCCTTGCTGGAAAGACGCACTAATAGCGAGTCGCCTCAGCGCTCACGGCGGTCATTTTCAGCGAGTCCTCGACGTTCACCCAGCCGCCCCGAGCGCACTTTGCCTGAAGAATTACGACGACGTCCCGGTCGCTCGGGGCGCTCGCCACCTGAAGATTTCGGACACCGACCCAGTCGCCTAGGGCGCTCTTCCCCTGAGAAACGACGCCATCTACCCAGTCGCTTACGGCGCACGCCCCCACGCGATTTGCGGCGACAGCTCAGCGGCAATCTGCGCACCTCGACGGCAAGCTCCAGAAATCCCCGAACTGGAAGATCGAACTCCAATTTGCAACGACCGTGTCCATGTTGTGGAAGCGACCATGGTCTCCGAAAATGCGTCCGTTTTCGGCGATTGTCGACAGATGACCGGCGCAACCTCGTCCAACGCCACGGATTCTGCCTCAATTGTTTAGCGAGGTCCCATTCGGAGAAAGACGGCATTTGCTCGGGATGCTGCCACATCTGTAAAGAACGGCACAATACTTTGCTACATCCTCGTATGGAAATCCCGGACCCTCGTTCGACGCGTGCTGCTGTACCACGAACGCAAGCTGAGGTTCGACCGATGAGCACTGAAGGTGTCCGCAATGAGGCCCCACTTATGATCGCAGAGTCAGAAGAGTTCTCCGTAAAGCGAAGTATCGCCATCCTACCCACGATTTGGGGCTGCTTCCTGGTGCAGGATCGAACTCGGCATGCACGTATCCTGGTCAACGCGTGCGCTCCAATGTCAGTCATTTCCCCAGCCTACGCTCATAAGTGGAACCTCAACAAGTCTCGGGTCCATGGAGGAGAGGTGGTTTCCCTAAAACTAAAAATTAGCAAACATTCTGACGAGCTAATCGAATTCAGCGCCAAGGTCGCCCCGATCACGCCACCGGTCACCCCCAGTGAAGATTTGGACAGCAAGATACTGGAACTATTTCCAAATCTTCGCCTAGCGGATCCTGAGTTCCACATAAGCTCTGCTGTCGAGGTGGTGCTTGGAGCAGATGTATACCCGCAAATCCTTCGCACGGGCATATTCCCCAGCCAGCCTGGTTGTCCAGTGGCCATCAACACTCTGTTCGGGTGGTTGATATCTGGCAGCCAACAAAAATAATTTCCTTTTCTTCTTCAAAACTCGACATTGTAAAATTTTTCTATTATTGCAGTGCTGCAAGGCGGGCGGCATGTTCACACCAAACGCCTTGTGGCACTGACTTCACTGTTCGCGATACGTGTGCTGCCGTCTTTATTTTTCACAACAGCTGACAACGACGTTTTGTTGGACTTCTTGTCTAGCTGACTAACTTCCGTCTTCTTGTCTTCTTGCTTTTGAGCTTTCAAAAACCACCTCGTGTTTTTCTTAGTATTTTTTTTTCGGCATTTGTATTTTGTTTTGACCACACGACTACCGAATAGTGAAGCCGTAGTTTAACTCAACAACTAATAATAATTGAATAATTGAAAACGTGAAACAGATATTGTTTGGAATCACCACAACCCCAGTTACACCCTAAACACACAGTATATTGAACGACATCAACTATGCATCCAAAACTTTACAAAAATGCGACATCAATTTGGGCGAGGCGAGTGAAGTTTTAGCAGAGTTGCAAATTTATAGAAATGATTTCGAATTATTCAAGTGTAAAGCCAGTGAAACTGCAAGAAAATATGGTATTGATACCCATTTTCAAGAAAAAAGGCGAAGAAAAGTTAAAAAACATTTTGATGAATTAGCTGCTGATCACCGATTTCCAAACCAAGAAAAAATATTTAAAATTGAGATTTTTAATAATGTACTAGACGCAGTAATATTTCAATTAGATACACGTTCTATTGGTATGAGTGCATATATTCATATGTCATATATTCGATTTTCTAACACCAACATTTTTATTACATGTTGATGAAGCAACTTCATTACAAAAGTGTGACGAATTCCAAAGAAAATATTCAGATATAATAGGCCCTAGTTTTTCACTTCAATTTATTAATATTTACCACCTAGTTTTACCTCAACTAGCTCAAGCATGGACTGTTCACCAATTATGTAAGTAAATAATGAGCAAATATGGAGTGCTAGAATGCGACCTAACGGAAGTATTTACAGCAATGTTATTATTCTTTACAATTCCTGTCACTTCTGCAGCAGCTGAAAGGTCATTTAGCAAATTAAAAATAATAAAAAATTATTTAAGAAATAATATGGGCCAAACTCGACTCCGACATTTATCGCTAATAGCAATTGAAAACAAAACAATTGCATCAAGCCTGGATTTAAAGGAAGTCATTGATACTTTTGCAAAACTAAGGCTAGGAAAAAATTGTAAATATAATTGTTATTTAGCCAGTTGGTAGGTCCGACCTTTATATAATAAACCCTTGAATCTTCTCTATTTCGTTTTATTAGCCAAACCTACACCAAGTATTAATTGTAATTTATGTTGTTACTGTTTAATATTTTTATTACCTGCCCTGCAGTGCACAAAAAAGAGCTTAAGTAGCTTATAATTTTTAAAGTATTTGTATATTTCATATTTTTATTTGATAAAACCTAATCAGTTTACATAGCAGTGGGGCCCCATTTTTTAATTTGCCCCAGGGCCCTTAGTTACCTAGCTACGCCACTGACTGGATCCCAAAATAATACAATTTCGGAAGAAACGTATAATTCGTTCTTCAAAATGTATGAGTTATGCGATATTCCGATGGTATTAAAAACTTACACTGGTTACAATATAAGACCGTTGGGTGCATGCACAGCTGTAGTTCGTTTTCGCAGGCAATCTAAAACAATTGTGTTTGTTGTGATTAAGGGCGGTGGTCCATCGCTACTCGGGCGAAATTTTTTGAAAATGTTTAATATAGGTTTGCCTACACTATATTACTCAGTGCAAAGTTCAGGTGAGGACCAAAGGCACATCGTAAAAAAGTTTAGTAACCTTTCCAAGGGGTCTTTAGGGTTGTTTAACAGAAGCAAAGCTTCGTTACGCCTTAAAAGCGATGCAAAACCGAAGTTTTTTCGTCCAAGGCCAAAAAACCAACTCCTTTGCCTTTGGCGATCAAGACAAAGGTTGAACAAGAAATTGAAAGTTTAGTTAGCAAAGGAGTATTAGAGCAGGTTGATTATAGCGAATGGGGAACACCAATTGTGCCAATAATGAAAAAGGATGGTACGAGTAGTGTTCACATTTGTGGCGATTATAAGGTTACTTTAAATCCCTACTTGGACATTGATAGATACCCATTGCCTCGCATTAAGGAAATTTTTGCAGAATTACATGGGGGTGTTGAATTCACCAAGCTGGATTTAAGTTCAGCATATCTGCAAATAATGTTGGACAAATTTTCGCGCAAACTGACTACGATTTCAACAACAAAAGGCCTTTTCCAATATACAAGACTTATATATGGTTTGTCTTCGGCACCTGCGATTTTCCAAAAAACAATGGAATCATTATTAATGGGTATTAAAGGTGTTGTCGTTTTTCTAGATGATATCCTAATTAGTGCACCGGATAGAAAACTCATGTCGAAAGGCTGGAGAAAGTCCTATCAGTACTTAGCAAAGCAGGTATTAGACTTGCAAGAAAAAAATGTGAGTTCTTTTGTAAAAAAGTAAAGTATCTAAGACACATTATAGATAAAGATGGGCTGCATATGAATCCTGATAAGGTACAAGAAATAAAAAATATGCCTTATCCGACTAACGTAAAAGAACTGCAGGCTTTTTTAGGCGTTCTAAACTATTATAGGCGTTTTGTACCAGATGTTTCTTCTTTCTTACATCCGCTCCATGAGTTATTGCAAAAAGGCAAACAATTCGAGTGGACCAACGAATGTACCAATTCTGTCAATAAATTAAAGTCCTTGTTGACGGAAGAATTGTGTTTAGCTCATTTTAACCCCAGTTACAAAACAAAATTAACAGTAGACGCTAGTCCTGTTAGAGTGGGAGCGGTTTTATCCCAAATCAATGATCAGGGAATTGAAAAACCTATAGAATTTGCTTCTAGGTCACTTTCTGTGACTGAAAGGAAATATTCCCAATTAGACCGTGAAGCAGTAGCTATATTGTTTGGTGTTAAAAAATTTCACCAATTTTTATTTGGACGCCCTTTCACTTTAGTTACGCATAATAAACCGTAACTACACAACAACACATATTTAAACAACACATATTTGGCCCGAAGAAAGGAATCCCAGTTATGGCTTCAAATAGGTTGCAACGTATTGAATTAACCTTATCCGGGTATCAGTTTGACGTCTGTCATGTTAAGTCTTCAGATGACATTGCTGATTACTTTTCGAGATTTCCACAAGCTGACGAGGAAAACAAAGACGAGTTGTCACCGGAAATATATATTAATTATGTAAATGAAGTTAGTGACGCGAATAAAATCCTAAATTTTGAAGCAATTGATTAATTAGTGGTTGGCCCAAAAAATGTAAAGACTCACCTGATAGAAGCTCCGAGAATCTTGTCAAGCTCTAAGACGATAGTTTACAAAGAGTTCGAAATTTGTTAAGAAACTTCAAAAAGGAGTCTCCAGAGCGTCGCACAAGAACTTATTTCGAGACTCGGCTAACCAGATTGGAAGATTTAAAGGCTGTTTTCCACCGCCGTTTCCTTAATTACAGAAGCCTTTCGGATAAAATTTCCGGCAGAATCTGTAACTGCGCCTGCTTTAATTACGAGTGAACCATCGCCAAATCAAGTCACTAAAAATGCTGCACGACTGCCAAAAATCTCAATACCATCGTTTTCTGACAAATATACAGATTGGCCACAGTTTTACGACTCTTTCTTGCGATCAGTTCACACTAGTTCATCGCTTGATGATATTGAAAGGTTTCATTACCTTAAACAGGCACTGCCAGATAACTTCGATAGTGACATTCGAGATATTTCTCTCACATCGGACAAGTACTAGGAAGCATGGAAAACCCTAGTGACGAGATATAACAACAGCCGCGTGTTATTCACTCATTATATGAATTTATTATCTTCCCAATCCAGTATTAACAAGGAAGATGCTTCCTCTATTAAACACCTATTGGACACTTCACGTTCTTGTGTCAATGCATTGCGAAATTTACAAATTAAAATTGACCAATACAATGAGATTGTGGTTCATTTTTTGGTCGCCAAATTGCCGCGTGAAACGCATCAACTGTGGGAACAAGAATTAGGTAATTCTGTTGTTATACCAACCTTCCAGAAATTCTCTGAATTTCTCGAAATTCGATATCGCATACTTGAAGCTAGGGAATTTCAACACGGTATAAAAGTTACTAATCGCACTGAGCCAACAAAGACCAGTCATCCAAATCAAACTAAAGTTTCGAGTAAGAGCATACGTCGAGATTATAAAATAAACTATTTGACGAATTCACAAGTTAAACCGGGAACATTGTGCCCTGAATGTAAAGGAGCAAAGAAATATTGCCCTGAATGTAAAGGAGCACATATTCTACGGCGATGTCCAATATTCCTGGCAATGGATTGTGTTACACGCAAATCTGTCGTAGACAGGTCAAATCTGTGCACAAACTGTTTGCACACAAGTCATCCAGTTTCAGCATGTCTCAGTACAAAAAATTGTCAGCAATGTGGAAAACGTCACCACACTCTGATTCATTTTTCAACAAACCAACCTACATTACCATTCACTACATCGTCGAGTAACCTATCAACAGATTCGATCTCATTTTCTCCAAGTTCATCCAAACTTGCAGAGCGCAACACGATTCATCAAGTCGCCCCGGCTCAAGTAACAACACTGGTAAATCACACTACAAAATTAACATCGAGAGCAGAAGTTTTATTGCCAACGACATTAATCAATGTCATCACTCCTACTAAGCAAACTTTCATATTGCGCGCTTTGATTGATCAAGGCTCAACCGGAGCTCTTATCAGCAAAAGAGCGGTACAGTCATTAAAATTAAACCGCCTCTCGAGCATTTCATCAATAAGCCTGGCTAACGGTCAGCGTACCTACGGAAATCATGTTACCAACATAACTCTTCAGTCACGATACGACTATCAATTCGAACTCAGCGTAGTCGCTACGATCGTGAAAACTGTTACAGCAGATCTACCATCAAGGAACATCAAATATCCTCACTGGCCACACTTTCATGGCCACACTTGCAACTTGCCGATCCTGAATTTTATCGTTCATCGACAATCGATCTCTTGCTAGGCGCGGATGTATTAGGTAAAATCCTTATGACAGGTATAAGGAGAGGAGGTCCTAATGAACCGCTAGCACAACAAACCAGGCTAGGCTGGATCGTTTTTGGAGAAACTTTCGACACTCTTGACGAACCGAATAATTCGCAATCAACAAATCATGTTCAAGTTTTATTGCAACAACTTGATACACTAGTGAAGCGATTTTATAAACTAGAAAGCGTACCTTATGAACGTCGATATACACCAGAGGATACATGGTGTGATGAATTCTTCCAACACACCAACAAACGGCAACCTAATGGCAAGTATATTGTTCGTTTACCTTTAAAATCGATGCTGCATCCAAATCTCGTCTTAGGCAAATCTAAGCAGATGGCATTAAACCGATTCCACTGTTCTGAACGCAAACTCAATCGGAACCCTAATTTAAGAGAACAACACAATGGTGCCATACAAGAGTACTTCTAATTAAAACAAATAACTGCAGAAGAAACTACAGAGGACCAACACCGTAATTTCAATTCTAACAACAAACCTAACTAAACATGCTGCACGTTACCTCACCACGCTATTATCAAAAACGATAGCATCACAACTAAATGTCGCGTTGTGTTTGACGCGTCTGCTCAAACTTCAAGGGGACACTCTTAATGATTTACTCTGCAAAGGACCACCACTGCAGAATGACTTAGCTGCGATATTACTAAATTGCCGACTACACGAATTTGTCATAACAGCAGATGTCGAGAAAATGTATTGGTGTATTGACATGCATGAAAAAGATTCTGAATACCAACGAATTCTTTGGCGAAATCAACTCGGCCAAATTGAAGAGTTTCGTCTTACCACAGTGACTTTCGGAACTACTTCTGCACCTTACACGGCCGTCCGTGTACTCCATCAATTTGCAGAGGATGCGGCTGAGCGATATCCGCTGGCATGTAACGTGCTGAAAAACGAGGTTTACGTTGATGATATATTTATGGGAGGCTCTTGCGTAGATCATGTCTTGGACATTCGCAACCAGACGCAAAACGCACTGAAATCTGCTGGTTTTCAATTGCATAAATGGTCTGCAAATAATTCTACATTATTGAAAGGAATACCTTCCGAACATCAAACTAGCGCTACTGCTCTTCAATTAAACAGCAATGAACCGATTAAAACACTAGGTATGTACTGGCAACCGAACAACGATACATTTCAGTACCGCCTCAATTTCGACTTATCGTTGGAACGAATAACCAAACGATCGGTGCTATCTACCATAGCGAAACTATTCGACCCTTTAGGTCTCATTAACCCCGTCATCGTCGCAGCAAAGATCTTTTTAAAACGTCTTTGGACAATCAACCTAGAATGGGACACGGAACTACCTTCTGAACTTTGTGAGGAGTGGTGCCGTATAGTTACAGATTTACCAACAGTCAACCATATCCAATTTCCTCGTTGGCTTAGATTTTCACTCACGTCAACCAAACATGTTGAAATTCATGCCTTCTGCGATGGCTCATCTAAGGCGTACGCATCCACAGTCTATCGGCGTATTCAAACTGGACTACATGAATTTTGTACCAACATTATCACCGCAAAAAGCAAGGTAACACCGAAACCGCCAATTTGTATTCCCCGAGTCGAGTTGTGTGCAGCAGTCTTAAGCATAAAATTGGTTAGTTGGGGATTGACACATATTTCTTTGCCTAAGAAACCAATACCAGTATACTACTAGACTGATTCAATGATCGTGCTCTGCTGGATTCGAGGAGACGTGAACCGTTGGCCCGTATTCGTCGCAAATAGAATCGGACTAATTCATTCCCAATCCAACCTCGAGCAGTGGCATCACATTTCTACAAATGACGACCCAGCGGATCATTCCTCACGCTGGTTAACAGCTGCTGAACTACTACATTGCGAGTTGTATTGGCATGGACCGCTGTGGCTAAGTAAACCAAAAGAATCGTGGCCAACTTCTGACTGGACCTTTTTGAATGAAGTAGCCCCAGAAAAATCTGTTAATGTAGTGGTGAATTGCCCAGAGATCAAGTTCTTGCATAAATATTCTTCATTTTCGCACTTGCGCCGCATAACGGCTTGGATTCTACGATTTAAACATAACTGCATGAGTTCGAAGGAGTAACGTACGTCAGGTCCTCTTACGGTAGACGATCTTTACACTAGCCTTCGGAAGTTAGTCTGCATAGTGCAAGCTGAATATTTTGTGGCAGAATTGCTGAGTTTGCAAAAAGGCGAAACAGTTTCAACCAAAAGCCCTTTAATCAGTTTGAATCCATTCCTTGATAAAGACAAAATTCTACGTGTTGGAGGTCGACTACAACGTTCACTGCTACCCTATGACGAAAAACATCCGATGATTTTACCGAAGATTCATCACTTTACAAACCTAATCATATGGTACAGCCATTCAAGTACACTTCATTGGGAAATCAGGCTCACCGCTGCCTTTATTCGGAAGAAGTTCTGGATTTTAAATGCATCAAAAGTCATCCAATCCAAACTTAGAGGGTGCGTTCGGTGCTTCCGGGAAAGACCAAAAATTTGTCAACAATTGATGGAAAACCTACCCTCAGCACGGGTCACCCCCTCATCCCGTCCTTTTTTATCAACCGGACTTGATTATACGGGTGCCATTGAACAAAGGCATCACGCTACCGAGGCTGCACCAGATATAAAGGGTACATTGTTATCTTCATTTGTTTAGCAACCAAGGCGATACACTTGGAGGCTGTCACCGGAATGTCGACAGATCAAATGCTGTGTGCATTACATCGTTTTATCGGAAGGCGAGGCTTGTGTCACGACATATACAGCGACTGCGGCACAAACTTCATTGGGGCAGATACCATCCTAAAGACAAATTCAAAGAAGTTCGTGGAATCCATGGAAAAGCAGGTGATCCCTCATCTAACTGAGCAAGGAATCCAATGGCACTTCAACCCACCTCATTCTCCAAATTTTCGAGGGCTTTGGGAGGCCAATTTAAAATCAATCAAACGTCATCTTAAAAGAACAATTTCGGATACTCTAACCTACGAAGACTTATCCACCGTTCTCGTGAGAATCGTGGCATGTTTAAATTCGCGACCATTGTGTCCTCTCTCATCTAGTCCAGACGATTTGAACGTCCTCACACCAGGACATTTTCTTATAGAAGATTCACTATTGGCTCCGCCGGAACCAGAAGTCTCTCAACAGCCACTGCACCGTCAATATTTAAACATGCAACGAACAATCCAACAATTTTGCTCACGATGGTCAAAAGAATGGCTTTCTCATATGCAGTCACGCCCAAAATTGTGGCGAAAACAAGAAAATTTAAAAATTAACGACCTTATTCTTATCAAAAATGACCGCCTACCACCACAACAATGGCATCTCTGACGTATTACAGCGGCACATCCTGGCAAAGACGACTTAGTGCGGGTAGTAACAGTGCAGTTTTTCTCTTTTTTTTTTCATTGCACTCCGTGCACAAACACTACAAGTTCTGTAGTTATTGCAGTGTTAAGAGGATAATTTGCGCGTTTTGGCTTACCAAAAACTATTGTATCAGACAATGGTACTTCTTTTTGTTCGAAAGAATTTAAACAATTTGCACTGAATAATGGGATAGAATTCATTTATACGCCAGTTGGAAACCCAGCTACCAACGGTCAGGCTGAAAACTCAATAAAAACTATTAAATTAGCTCTAAAAAAGAATTTAAAAAATGTACCAGTGTCAGAGTTTAATACTGTCTTAAATAGATTTTTATTCGATTATAGAAATACTGCTCATTCCAGCACAGGTTTTTCACCTTCTTTTATGATGTTTAACACTCGTAAACTTAGGACAGAATTGATCTTTTAAATAAAAAACGAACAGTCTTATGTCGCAGTCAAGAATTTATTAGAAAAACAGTCAATAATTCGCAAAACCAAATTAAATACCATAAAGGTTAAAAAAAGATTGAGTTTAAGGTTAATGATAAGGTTATGGTTAAAAATTATTCATTTCCCGGGAAAGTAGTATGGAGTGAAGGAAACATATGTAAAAGAATTGGGAAACAAACGTATATTGTTAAAATGGAAACTAGTCGTATGTGGAAAAGCCATGCGAACCAGATTATTTCACATAATTTGAAAAATGACAAAAATAATGTTAGTAGGTCGCAAGACCACAAAACTTTCCAGCAGCGCTGGTCCGTAGGCAAAAAAAATGAGAATATGTCGCAAGACCACAAAACTTTCCAGCAGTGCTGGTCCGTAGGCAAAGAAAATGAGAGTAGGTCGCAAGACCACAAAACTTTCCAGCAGTGCTGGTCCGTAGGCAAAAAAATGAGTGTAGGTCGCAAGACCACAAAACTTCCCAGCAGCGCTGGTCCGTAAGGGGAGACGGGTTTTTAACCTGTGTCAAATTAAGTCTGCGTTTACTTGTGGTAGGCTATAAACCCACGTCACTAGTAGACAACAGTTTTTGTCTTGAGCTCAGGTTGTTGGATGAGCGCAAAAACATGTCTTAAGAGTATTAAGTCTGTTTGCACAGGCAAATCTGTGGAAAGTGCACTGCAGCGTGTGGTTGGTACAATTGAGAAAACTATTGAGTGTAAGGAATATACGTTGGGGGCCTTCCTCGATATAGAGGGTGCCTTCAATAACGTAACAACAGAAGCAATTATCGAAGCCCTCCTATTTTTCGATGTGCCGCGCTTCATCATTGACTGGATCAGTGAAATGCTTTATAGCAGACTCATAAATACCAGCATGGGGGCCAGCACCCTTAGGAAGGAGGTCACCAGGGGAACTCCTCAAGGGGGAGTCTTATCCCCACTATTGTGGCTTCTAGTGGTGGACGGTATCCTAAGGGAATTTGAAAGACTAGGGATAAGGGCCATAGCCTACGCGGACGACATAGCCATACTTGTTTTTCGCAAATTCTTGTCTACCATAAGTGAGCTAATGGAAACCGTCTTGAGGATAATTTCTAGATGGGCGCATGGGCGTGGCCTTGGCATTAATGCATCCAAGACTGAACTGGTGCTCTTCACTAGAAGATACAAGATTCCGGACTTTAGGCCACCGCATATTGAGGGTAAGGCATTAAGTCTATCGAAGAAGGTAAAATATCTCGGAATTGTTTTGGATAGTAAGCTATCCTGGAAAGAAAACATAGCTGAGAGAATGAGGAAAGGAATGAACGCCTTCTATGCCTGCAAAAAGGCCATAGGGAAATATTGGGGACTGCCACCTTACATCGTGCACTGGTTGTATACGGCGGTTATAAGACCGATTCTAACCTATGGTTGTATTGTTTGGTGGAAAGCGATAGAAAGAAGCAGCAATCTCAATATCTTATACAAGGTTCAAAGATGTGCTACTTTAGGAATTACAGGAGCTACTAAAAGCATACCGCAGGCAGGATTAGATATGTTGCTACACATGCTGCCCCTGGACTTTTACATTATGTGCCTAGCGGGCAAGAGCTTCCTAAGAATTAGGGAGCTGAAGCTCTGCAAAGAAGCCCCATATGGACATGCGAGGGTTTTGAAAGTATTAGGAAGAAACGGATGTGGTCCTGGGCTTGGCTTGCTCCAACCGACGGACTACCTATTGAATAAATTTGATTTTGACAATATCTCTGCTGTTTTGTTTCCCAGAAGGGATGAGTGGCTGTCAAAGGAGGGTTTACAAGAAGAGGGTGTTAATCTTTTCACTGACGATTCAAAAACGGCAGAGGGAACGGGAGCGGGCTTCTTTTCGGATACACTGCGGGCTCAACAGTCGTTTAGACTGCGGGATGAATGCAGTGTTTTCCAGGCAGAGGTCTATGCCATTGAGAAAGCTGCAGCATACGTCATGCAGAAGTGGTTACCGAGAACGGTTATCAATTTCTGCGTGGACAGCCAGGCTGCACGGAAATCGCTGAGTTCAGAATCGGTGAAATCAAGGACTGTGCTGAAGTGTAGACATACTCTAAGGAATCTGCGAAGAGTCCACTCTGTCAAACTCTGCTGGGTTCCAGGGCACGCAAATATTGTGGGTAACGAACTGGCGGACTTGATGGCAAGAATGGGCTCCTCGCTGAGTTCCGAAGAGGCAGACTCTTCGGTACTTCCGCCGATATCCCATCTGAAAACACTGATTGACGCGATGGTAAAAGAGAGAGCAAATCATCTCTGGAGTAACAGAAGTGACTCCATCTCCGCATCTCTCGCAATCTATGGCGTGAGTTAAACTGGAGCAATTCCAAGTGCCTTCTCGCTCTTAGCAGGGACCAGCTGAGAATTGCGGTAGGAGTAATCACAGGGCACTGTCCCATAGGCCACATGGTGGCAAAATGGAAGACGGGTGCCAACGTAGATTACTGTAGATCATGCCAGGATGTTGATGAGGAAGAAACGGTACACCATCTTCTTTGCCGCTGTCCAGCGCTTGCAAGCCGCCGTTTCCGATCATTGGGAACATGGTTTTGCGCAGAGCTTTCGGACGTGACAAAGGCTCCGGTACCGAGGCTTATAAAATTTATTTTGAGCGTCAAAACAGCGTTTTATTAACCCCGCTACGATCCTAGTTGATCTAATGGTAGGGTGTGAAATTTAAATGAGTATATGGCAGGTTCCACTACTTTATGAAGGCAATCACAATGGGCCAAATTTGGCCTCTGTGGACGGGATCAAGCATCCCAAGCCTTCCTAACCTAACCTAACCTAACCTAACCTATTAAGTCTGTTACACCGGTCAGGAATTATATGCATTCATGCAAAAATGAAAGCAAAAACGGAACAGTGCGTCTGTTTTTAATTGTCTCTCTATTCATGTGTGGATGTGTGTGTTCGTCTATTTGTACCTGTTTGTGTGCTAATTTCGGTTTTATTTGGCGATGAAATAATTTTATTTACATAAAAAAATAAATTGTAATGTTTTTTTACTCCTACTACTACTACTACTAGTGCTAGTGGCTCTTACTCTAGCCACTAGGCTATGATACTCTACGAGTTTGAAGCGGTTAATAATTAAGAAATAATTTGTAACGATTTATGATCGTTACATTCTTTCCCTACTAAGGGACAAAAAGGGGGAAAAAAAAAGAAAAAGGACGGAAGAGACTTAAATCTATAATTAGCGTAATTTAAAGAGGGAAGTCAAATAATTCAAGTAAATAATTCATTAAATTAACTTCTTTTTTTTTTTTCAAATCCAAAAGTTTTCTTTTAAAAAAAAAAAAAAAATTCATTTGGTACAATAGTTTCTTGAAACGGAATTAAATTGGCGGTTGCGAAACGGCGTGTTTCCTGATTTGGGAGTTTGTTGATTTGTTGAGCTTCGGTGCCCATTGCGGAGTGTCAGGAGTCGGTGTTGTGTTTTTCTAGTCGGCGACGTTGTGGTTGAAGCTGGACGTAGAGTAACCAGATATTTTCCCGGGCTGATAACATTTTTCTGGATTCGGCAACATGTGGTGTATATTTTTGCGCTGGAAGTGGGTTTCAGGAGACAGCACTGGTACTGGTTTTTTCGGCCTTTCGGCCACGTTCCTTGGCGGTATTCCGTATCGCCGTGATCGTGTAGCGACAGTGGTTGTCATGAATCCGGAGGTTCAGGATTTGCTCTGGTTTGGGCACATGTGAAACAGGATCGAAAATACTTTTTGATATCCACATACATTTTTGGCCAAAAGTAGTGCTTGCGTGCTCTTCGCAATGTCTTGTGGAATCAGAGGTGACATGATGTAGAGTGATCATGAATTTCTCGGAGTATTTTTGATTTCTCGTTGGCGGATATACAGAGTTGCCAACGAGCTGGTCTGGTGCGGAATTTTGCTTGAGGTGACAGACTGTCGGTGACCACGTTTAATTCTTCTTTTCAGTATTCAGTTTTAAACTTGCAGTTTTGCATGGCTGGCTTCTGCGGGTAGTTCCGTCGTTTTTCAAGGGGTCTGGTATGCTTATCAATACTGCAGAGTTCTTTTGAATCTATTATTCATTTCTGTTTCTTATTACGAAACGCTTCTATGGTAATGTCTGGTTGGCTTATCATGCACAAGTGATTCTCCCTTTTTAGTTTTGGGAACTTGGATTTCTTCTCCGGCAATAATTAATTTGCAGTTAAGTTTCGTTAATAGGTCCATACCCATTACGAAATCCTTTAGGAGACCTGTTAGGAAATACACTCGGTGGATGAATTTCAATGCTTCTACTTCAATGATGGTTTCAAAACTTTCCTGGATATTGATTTGATCGCCATTCGCTAATACTAAAGGCTGTACCTCTATTATAGCTGGAACCTCATGGGATAGGTAGTCTCTAACAGTTGAGCCAATAAATGATAGGGTGGCTCCTGTATCGAGCCAGGCGTCTGTGGGTCGCCCGTTGCACAAAACTCGCATTTGCAATCGGTCGTCTTGCGGCGTAATTGTTTTAGTCCATACGGGATTAGATTTTCGACAGGGACAATCCTTCGACCTGGTTTTGAACCTGTGTCAAATAAAGTCTACGTTTACTCGTGGTAGGCTATAAACCCACGTCACTAGTAGACAACAGTTTTTGTCTTGACCTCAGGTTGTTGGATGAGCGCAAAAACGTGTCTTAAGAGTATTAAGTCTGTTAAACCGGTGAGGAATTATATACATTCATGCAAAAATATAAGCAAAAAGGGAAAAGTGCGTCTGTTTTTAATTGTCTCTCTATTCATGTGTGGATGTGTGTGTTCGTCTATTTGTACCTGTTTGTGTGCTAATTTCGGGTTAATTTGGCGACGGAATAATTTTATTTACATACAAAAAATAAATTGTAATGTTTTTTTAATGTTGTTCGTACCGAGGTTCGAACCTGGGTTTTTCTGATCGTGAGTCGGCTACTCTAGCCACTAGGCTATGATACTCTACGAGTTTGAAGCGGTTAATAATTGAGAAATAATTTGTAACGATTTATGATCGTTACAAGCCTCCGATATAATCTATGCTGTAAGTCCAATACCTGATAAATACTTTTGTCAAAATATAATGATTAAGGCTGTAAAGCACAACAATATAATAAATACAATCTCCTATGAAAAAATCGTAAAACGAGCACCTCGCAAAACGAATAATTCGCATAACGGGCAGTATAAATTGTAAAAAAATTACTCGCTTAACGAGCGACGTTTCGCATAACGAGTGACGTAGATAGGGGAATCCCCGAATTGTGCGATGGAACTTTTCGTGCCATTGCTACATCAGTCTCTTTATGTATCTTTTGGCGAAATAATATCTTATGTATCTTCTGTTGCTTCGTACATTTAGAAGCATCACCCTAATAAGACAGAGGCTATGCGCGCTACAAATTAATTCAATGATAATACGGTGTCACATTTTTACCAAATTTTGAAGCGTCGGCAAAAACAAATGCCTTTAGACAGCTTTCTAGTAAAAAGAAATTAGGTTTGTTACTAAGAAAAGATAACGATGAATCAAACATATTAACAATTTATATGTATTTTTCTTTTAATAAATTTACACATAACGTTTTTGACTACTTTTTTGAATATTTCAAATTTTGAGTATTTTTTTCGCATAGAACGTATTATCGTATTTTACATCAATTTATATGGTAAAAATTGTTTCGCTTAACGAGTGTTTCGTAGTACGAGTAAGACTCTGGAACGAATTATGCTCGTTATGCGAGGTTCCACTGTATTTGGATTAATATCAAATTGTAAAACCTTTGATAAATTATCTATTTGTAAAATAAAATGTATTAGAATTAAGTAATTATTATTGACGTCGACAAAATTCTACCAGGAATCCTGCTGGTGAACTAATTTAACGGATCAGTTATTACATCGGAATGAGAAATCAATTTAACCGGAACATTTATAATAAAATACAACAATTTAACGATAGAGATCTCAAGTTCATCCTTTACCCATTATAGTTCAACCTAAGTCATCATCTATTATTTTTCAAGAAACCCTCTCTCTAGAAATGATGAAGGAATTACACGTGAAAAATATCAAGGATATTAAAACGCTAGAAACGAAGAATAAATATATTTGGATCCACATCTATAATCCTAATATTTGTAATCTTCTACGTCACTGGGAAATTCATGAAAACGCCAAAAACCCAAGTGATAAATGTAATGGGAAGCAGCCCCAGCAGTTTCACCACAACAACAAAAAATTTCAGGAATTAGCCAAATCCCGCTCTTCTGATGCAAACATGGGAAAAATTTTCGATCGAGGACTCGAATTAAAGGGCGGAGGAGTTAAGGATCATATTACTGCAAATACCCAAAAAGTGCACCCAGCGAATAACTGACGATAAGCGTCGCTTCTCTCCTACTTCAATCTCCCACATTCGTCACGAACATCACTTCCGCTAGCTTGCTGACGCAGCGCTTTCAGCATCGTCGTTAGCGGCTAAAGCTTATTTGAAGTAACTTTGCAACTTTAGTTTTTAACTCGCCCTTATCAAGACCAGTTCGAATTATGTTTGGCTTCTGCCATTTAATAAAATCTAAATTTAATTTTTTTTTATATAAATCCCACTAAAGTGAAATAAATGTAATTAATTTATACCATGTAAAATTTTTTATTACATTTACTCTAAAACAAAAAATGGGATCAACTCGGCTATAAAAATCCCAGCGATCCAGAATAAAATTCGGAATTAAACAGTCAAAATTGGACGGCGTTTTAATTTGTTTGCCTTAAAAGGCAAATCCTTAAAGAAACCTTTTTTTTAAAAAAATGCCTTAAACGGCACCTTAACTGTTAACTCGGACGAGCATAACTGTCCGATGGCATTCCACGCCGGACGATATTATTTGGGATTACTGGGAAGACTTTTCCGCACTATTTTTAAGCAAAGCTGAAATTCCACGTTTATAACAGTTGTTGATACTGATACTGATACTTTCACAAGTGCTGAAATTCTATGCTTTTGAAATAGTGAGCAACATGGTATTTTCCAAACGCGGTATTTTTCTTAGATTGTAAAATATTTTTCAGGGCATTGACAGCGCCTTATTAATCCTTAACCCTTTACAGCGCAACATACCAAAAAGGGGTTGGTAACAAAATCCGGAAAGGCAAAGTCCCGAAAGACAAAATACCAAAATGACAAAATCCTGAAACAACAAAGTCCTGAAATTACAGAACTAGTTTTTCGGTATTCTTCAGCCTCTTGAATAGATTAAACCCATTAGCAAAGTTCAATTTAGCCACTATCAGGAGGCAAGGATCATAACCCTCAGGCAACAAAACTCTCTCGATAATGCAAAGTATTTTCATATTAAAAGTGTTGATGCGAGGCGGCCTTCGGCCGTGGCGAGGAATATGACCCTCAGACAATAAAATTCTCTCGATAATGCAAAGTATTTTCGCATTAAAAGTCTTGATACGCGGCGACCTTCGGATGTGGCAAGGATTATAACCCTCAGACAACAAAATTCTCTCGATATTACAAGAAAGAAAGCGCGTACTTCGCTTCGGAAAAAATTGTGACTTAAATTTTATTTCAACAAAACACCAATTTTATTGCCAACAAAATCACCTTCTTTGCTGAAAAGTATTCCTCTCCAGTGTCCAACTGCGTGTCGGCTTTCGGCCGTGGCAGTGATGAAAATCCTCAGCCAACAAAACCATATTCTTTGCTAAAAAGTCTTCCTCTATCCAGGGTCCTTCTGCGTGCTGCCTTCGGCCGGGGCAGGGAATTAAATTCTCAGCCGACAAAACCATCTTTATGCTGGAAAGTATTTTTCTATCCAGGGTCCTTCTGCGTGACGGCCTTCGACCGCGGCAGGGATTTACACCCTTAGCCAGAAAAACCATCTTCTTGCTGAAGAGTATTTGTATATTAAATCGTCCAGTAAGTCCAACAGCTGCTTCGTAGCTAACGCATTTCAGCATGTATCGCAAAATTGGGCCTTATTTCATAATTTTTGGCTTTATTTCATTTTTCGGAAAAATTTGAAAATGTCTTAAAATTAAATAAAGCCCATTTATTTTAATTTCATTTTTTTATGAAATAACGCCCATTTTGCCCAAATGAAATAAAGCCCATTGTGGGCGTTATTTCCCGGAGCCCCTTTTTTTATGATAATTTCAAAAAGTTTTTAAAAATTTTACTTTTAAATTTGGCCTTAAGCTCTGACCTTGACACCTCCATCGGGATTTGAATCACATTGCAGAGATAATTAAACTTTTTTATTCTCTGTCGACAGCAAAAAACCACATTAAAAAATTCCTAGTCGTTCAAAAGTTATCAATTTTTGGCCGATGGATTTCTACTTCACACCACTGTGCGTCGGAAGCCCGACTGAAGAGCAGACAAAAGCTTAAATTCCTATAAGTTATAGGTAATTTTGTCGGATAGATTGACTAAAAGACCTTAAACACAGACGACCAAATACTAATGGGTCGAAAATCGCCTGGTACTGAAGCATTACATTTCTTGGCAAAAGGAATAACAGTGGCTAATTTCCATAAGCTTGGAAACGTGGAGATAGTTAAGCAATGGTTAAATATGAACTGTTTGTAACGCATTAAAGGAGGAGTGGCAGGTATAGAAAAGTATATACATATATTCTGGCTCAGAATCACCTCCTGATTCGATTTAGCCATGTCCGTCCGTCTGTCTGTATGTCTGTCCGTTTGTGGAAATCGATTACAGGAGAACGAATAGTATCATCATGAAATTTGGTAGGAATATTCTTTGTTATCCTATGCTGTTTGGTATTGAAAATAGGGAAAATCTGATCAGTGCCACGCTTATAACTCAATTTCTCAGCTTGTAGAGTGAATTTTAAACAAAAATTTTTTTCTGTGTCCACCATCTTAGAATAAAATATTTTCCCAAAAATGGGCGTGGTCCGTCTCCTGGTGTACCATACCACATAGTGAGGTTTTTGATAGGAAAGCGATGTTGTAGATGAGCTAATCGATCAAAATTTACTATTTGTAAGTGGTATGGAAGTGGGCATAGCCCGCCCACTTTTTATCCTTACTTAAAAGGATGCGGGTGTAGGGTATATGAGCTTCGGCCAGGTCGAAGTTAACGCTCTTATTTGTTTCTTTATACTTATTTACTTTGTTACATAAGTAATATTACAGATTACGACAATTTTTGTTGTTGGGTCAACAAAAGCCAACAATTTTTGTGGTTAGGATGTCTTGGTTACTTGTTTATTTTTGTTATCGTAATTGTTACAGATATCTTCTTAGGGTCAATGCGAGCGAACGCGAATCATGTAGCGACAACAATTAAACAAGCACCTTTAGCAGATACACCTGAATCTCTGCCTGAGACCAACAACAAAAACAAACCAGCTCGCTTCAAGTTCTGCCTTCTAAATGTGACAATAAAACACCAATATGGCCAATAATACCAAATATATACACGACAGTGTAAAGCGCATGTCACGTATTTTTGCATAAATTGCGAGAAGTAACGTGGTTTATAATTGAAGACAATTTCTGTTCTTTTATAAATTTTAGTTAGCTTTGAATTCTATTGTATGTAAAAACAATGAGTAGTCAGTAATGTGAAAAAAATTAAAATTGTTTTGGCCTAATTTTGTATTTCAGAGTAATCCTTTCGAGTGATTGTGACCCGAAGGAGTACAAGTGTGGTATTAGGTTAATATTAGGTATCAGTTATTTTAGTTAATATAGATGTTAATAAAAGAAACAATTAGTTATTAGGTAGTAATGATGAAAACTATTTTGGATACTTATTATTTAGCTTGAATTTTTAATTGTTTATTTTTCAATTGTTTTATATTTTGGTTAACACTATTGTACTTTATTGGCTTACTGTTTTGACTGTTTAAATATTTTGTATCTAAAGATGACCATCAAAATGCGATCAAATTTTCTTTGAATATTGTTAATTCATTAAATAACGCTTGACTTGACTAGTTTTTGTAATTAATAAAATTATTTCTGTACGAATCGAAATGTGGTGTCATATTACTCAAAATTTGTCTTATATAAAATGAATTTTGCATTGTTCTTTTGTTTGCGATATTACAGTTCGCATCATATTTCTTGCATTTATGCAAGACATGCATTCATGTCTTAACATTCATTTCTTGTGCAGTGTTATGTGTGTGCATCTATGTATGTGTGTTTTGATTATGATGTGCATGTACATATTTACACGTTTAATATACATATGTATATACATATACAGTAGAAATCGATTATAACGACACAGCTTAAAGCGACATATCATTTATTGCGTCCACATTTCAAGGTCCCGTTTCAGCTTCCATATAGCTTTTGTCAGTTGATAATACTGTTAAGAACTCCAGTTACATGTTTTTACGTTTTGCATGCTTACTCGTATCATAATAAGAAAATATTTTGGGGTGAGCAGTCAAATTTTTAGTGCATTGAGAAATAGTTGCCCAGCATTATTTCGGTGTTTTAATTTAAAAATCGCATTAACTTAACAATGTTTCAGAAAAAGAGAGCATCAATGAATATTGAACACCAAGCGCATATCATCTGGAGACTCGAAAGCGGTGAGTGCAACGCAGACCTTGCAAAGAAGATGTGAGCTACTCCACAATTTGTACAGTTTGGAAGAATCGCGCTCAAATTAAAGAAATTTTTTTTTAAGAAAATTCATTAATTGTTAAACGCGTTCGATCCTCTAAATATGGCCAAATAAGGAATGCTTTGCTTAAATGGTTTAATCATCAACGCAGTTTTAGTATTCCAATAAATGGACCCTTCTTCAGCTAAAGGCCAACGAATTTGCAATCATATTTTTTTGCATCATATTTTTATATGATTGCTGAGTTAATAAAGATACATATGTATATAATAAATACGAATAATTGTTGTTCTTTTTTGTGTTTATATTAATTTTAAGTATTTTTGTACCACTACTTGATGCAGCGACATCCGGATATAACGACGGAATTTTCTGGTTCCTTCAATGTCGTTATAACAGATATCTACTGTATGTAGATATCTTGATGTATGTATATAAATATACAATATATTATTTTTTATTGCTCTCTTCCCTTTTGCTTTAAAGACTTTTTCAATAATTATTTTTGTATGTATAAATACATAGGCATTTATTTACTAAAATATATACATTATAAAGGGTAGTATTTAAAAGTTAGTAAAAGCATAACTATGATTAAGGGCCAGTTTTACAGTACGCACTTAAGCGCAAACTAAGTGCAGACTTTGAAAAAACTTAGCTAAGTCAAATGTGAGATTTTACCCCACCTTAAAGCTTTTCCCTGTTTCACAGTGCACCCTTAAATTTTTCTCAATATTTTGAAAAAACAAAAAAGCTCTCTGAATTTTTTGTCAAAAAGCAAAGAAAAAATGTTTTTCTGTCAGTTTATTCTATGAAAATTTTTCAAAAAGAGAAAACGTCAAAGAAATTTTTTGAATTTTAAGGAAAATCGAAGTGCTCAAACTCGTGCACTTAAGTGTACTGTGAGTGTGGAACAACTGTGAAATACTTTTAAGGGCGCTTAAAAACTTAAGTGAAAACTGTGAAACTGGGCCTAAGAGTTTTATTTTAGTATTTATTTAGATAGGAGTTTCCTAGAATTCCTTCCCCCTTTAAAAAAAAATTATGTTATAAGTTAAGTTTTATTTAGCTATTTTATGTCATCTGTATGCTTGGTAGGTTAATAAAGTAAAGTAAAAGAAAAATGTCATTGATTGTATTTTTTAAGTAGGTTTTTATGGAATATTTTAGGTTTATTTTTTGTTAGTATCGAGGTGTTGGGGGGTTAAGGACTGGGATGCGACCTAACCATTCTATTCTATTTTATTCTATTCTATTCTATTCTATTCCATTCTATTCCATTCTATTCTATTCTATCCTATTCTATTCTATTCTATTCTATTCTATTCTATTCTATTCTATTCTATTCTATTTTATTCTATTCTATTCTATTCTATTCTATTCTATTCTATTCTATTCTATTCTATTCTATTCTATTCTATTCTATTCTATTCTATTCTATTCTATTCTATTCTATTCTATTCTATTCTATTCTATTCTATTCTATTCTATTCTATTCTATTCTATTCTATTCTATTCTATTCTATTCTATTCTATTCTATTCTATTCTATTCTATTCTATTCTATTCTATTCTATTCTATTCTATTCTATTCTATTCTATTCTATTCTATTCTATTCTATTCTATTCTATTCTATTCTATTCTATTCTATTCTATTCTATTCTATTCTATTCTATTCTATTCTATTCTATTCTATTCTATTCTATTCTATTCTATTCTATTCTATTCTATTCTATTCTATTCTATTCTATTCTATTCTATTCTATTCTATTCTATTCTATTCTATTCTATTCTATTCTATTCTATTCTATTCTATTCTATTCTATTCTATTCTATTCTATTCTATTCTATTCTATTCTATTCTATTCTATTCTATTCTATTCTATTCTATTCTATTCTATTCTATTCTATTCTATTCTATTCTATTCTATTCTATTCTATTCTATTCTATTCTATTCTATTCTATTCTATTCTATTCTATTCTATTCTATTCTATTCTATTCTATTCTATTCTATTCTATTCTATTCTATTCTATTCTATTCTATTCTATTCTATTCTATTCTATTCTATTCTATTCTATTCTATTCTATTCTATTCTATTCTATTCTATTCTATTCTATTCTATTCTATTCTATTCTATTCTATTCTATTCTATTCTATTCTATTCTATTCTATTCTATTCTATTCTATTCTATTCTATTCTATTCTATTCTATTCTATTCTATTCTATTCTATTCTATTCTATTCTATTCTATTCTATTCTATTCTATTCTATTCTATTCTATTCTATTCTATTCTATTCTATTCTATTCTATTCTATTCTATTCTATTCTATTCTATTCTATTCTATTCTATTCTATTCTATTCTATTCTATTCTATTCTATTCTATTCTATTCTATTCTATTCTATTCTATTCTATTCTATTCTATTCTATTCTATATTCTATTCCATATTCTATTCCATATTCTATTCCATATTCTATTCCATATTCTATTCCATATTCTATTCCATATTCTATTCCATATTCTATTCCATATTCTATTCCATATTCTATTCCATATTCTATTCCATATTCTATTCCAAATTCTATTCCATATTCTATTCCATATTCTATTCCATATTCTATTCCATATTCTATTCCATATTCTATTCCATATTCTATTCCATATTCTATTCCATATTCTATTCCATATTCTATTCCATATTCTATTCCATATTCTATTCCATATTCTATTCCATATTCTATTCCATATTCTATTCCATATTCTATTCCATATTCTATTCCATATTCTATTCCATATTCTATTCTATATTCTATTCTATATTCTATTCTATATTCTACTCTATATTCTATTCCATATTCTATTCTATTCTATTCTATTCTATTTTTTAGTGTATGAGTACTTGCTCGCTGCTATAGTTTGGTATACCCGAAACCAAATCCAAAGGGAATTTTGCCCGTTTTGCTGTTGCGTTGAAATAAATTTGGCGTTTCGTTGTTTGTGCATTCTCGTCATGAGAAATTTATTAGAGGTCTGCATCGAACGTCTTAAAAGCATTTTCGAGATACAGAAAAACGTTCGAGCATTGGCTGCAGAAATCTCTTTATTTTTGGAATAGAATGAGACTGAACGTATAATCTGCTGACAATTCTACACTAGACGACTCTGATGAAAAGAATTTTTCGTCGTTTATGAATTGGAGGGCACCGAATAAAGAAATGGTCATATCTCATTGATTCATTTTTGTTTTTGGAATCCACGGAAATACGTTTTTTTTACTTTACGCCTGGGGAAAAAAGGGAAAGTTATTTGTTTTCTTCTCTATTTGCGTATGTTTTTGTCAGTGGAATCGAAATGAGTATGAGGTCTGTTCAATTTTTAATTCCCGCGGGTTGCGTATATTCGATTTTCAATTTTGTGTCGTTATGTTGGTACTCATGTCTCTTATGCTGACTTATGCTGACAAGTTCGGCCACTTTGAATGTTCAGTTAATTTTTAACAGCTATATTGCTTGGACATGTTTTGGCTCGTCTTCGATTTTTGCCTATTCCTGTATAAAATGAATCTTTATAAAATTTTGCGTGAAAAACAAAATTAAGTGTGTAACGATGGCTCCGGGAAATAACGCCCAAATGAAATAAAGCCCATTGTGGGCTTTATTTCATAAAAAATTAAATAAGGCCCACTTTGAACTTTATTTCATTTAAAGAAATTTTAAAATTTTTTTTTAGATACGAAGCAGCTGTTGGACTTACTGGACCGGTTAATATACAAATACTCTTCAGCAAGTGGATGGTTTTTCTGGCTGAGGTTATAATCCCTGCCCCGGCCGAAGGCCGGCAAGCAGAAGAACCCTGGATAAAGGAAGACTTTTCAGCAAGGAGATGGTTTTGTTGGCTGAGGGTTATAATCCCCGCCCCGGCCGTAGGCCGTCATGCAGAAGGACCCTGGATAGAGGAAAACTTTTCAGCATGTAGATGGTTTTGTTGGCTGAGGGTTTTAATCAACAAAACCATCTCCTTGCTGAAAAGTCTTCCGCTATCCAGGGTCCTTTTACGCAGGCAAAAATCCCTGGCAGGGATCAAAACACGCATCCAAAACACGCAAGAACTATATCGTTGAAAGTCTTCCTCTATTCAGGGTCCTTTTGCATGATTATAACCCTCAGCCAACTAAACCATCTCCTTGCCGAAAAGTCTTCCTCTATCAAGGGTTCTTCTGCATGCCGGCCTTCGGACGGGGCAGAGATTAAAAGCCTCAATAAGTCCAACACTTACTCCATTGCACAAGTTATTTTGCAGCCAAAGTCTTTTTGCAAGAGCGGCCTTCGACCTCGGAAAGGAATTACATCCAAAGAAGCTAACTGCAATTTATTTCAGCATTAAAGTTCAATCGACGCCGTAATTTTGGGCGTTATTTCATTTTCACAAATGTTAAAATTCTTACAAAAAAATGAAATAAAGCCCACAATAAAATGAGTTCTGTTTTAGTTGTTTTTGAAAATGAAATATTTCAAATCTTCATATAAAAAAAAAGTGGGCTTGATTTCATTTGGGCGTTATTTCCTGGAGCCTGTAAAGATCATAAACCGTTACAAATTTTTTCTTCATTGTTAACTGCCTCAAACTCATAGAGTCTCACAGCCTAGTGGCTAAAGTAGCCGACTCACAACCAGAAAAACCCAGGTTCGATCCTTATTGCGGACAACAATAAAAAATCATTAAAATTTATTTTTTTTTTGTGAATAAAATTATTCCGTCGCCAAATAATTGGTCGAAATTTCAAAGCCAACTTTTAAAAAAAAATTTAAATCGTACCATCAATTTCTCACAGCACAAATAAACCAGAAATAAGTACATCCACACATGAATAAGCAGACAATTACAAACAGATGGACTTTTCTTTTTGCTTTTATTTCACATGAGCGCGTATAATTCTTAACCGGTTCAACATCTCGCGCTCATCCAACAACCTGAGCTCAAGACAAAAATTGTCGTATACATGTGATGTGGGTTTATAGGTAAACACAGAATTTTATTAGACACAGTTTCAAAACCCGTCCCCCCTACGGACCAGAGCTGCTGGGAAGTTTTGTGGTCTTGTAACCTACTTTCATTTTTTTTTTTCCTACGAACCAGTTCGCTGGGAAGTTTTGTGGTCTTGTGACCCACTCTCATTTTTTTGCCTACGAACCAGTTCGCTGGGGAGTTTTGTGGTCTTGTGACCTACTCTCATTTTCTTTTCCTACGAACCAGTTCACTGGGGAGTTTTGTAGTCTTGTGACCAACTCTCATTTGTTTTGCTTTACTGGTATGTAAGAAAACCGTGAGTTTAGTAACTCGTAAAAATTTGTAAGCAACTTTTAGTTGCCAGGCACTCTGCCTGTCCAGAAAAACTCCTGTATTCCCGTATTTGTAAGCGCCCGTCAGTCGTCGGGCATTCTGTCTGTCTCGAAAACCAGTAACCTGTATTTATCCCCAATTTGTAAACGACATTTGGTCGTCAGGCACTCCGCCTGTCTCATTTATTATAAGTCTGTATGTTGTGTAAGTGAAAAACCTTTTACCCCGTTCGAGCTGAGCTACCAAGTAGCCAGTGAATTGATTGACGACATAGGCAATCGTGTGGAATTCGGCAACGGTGGTGATCTTCCCGGAGGGACACGAGATCCCTCTACAATGGACACTGGGGCCGCTGAGCATACCCTGGCTAGAAACAACAACTCGTTACAAGTGTGCGGACGCATTCCGAATGTTGATTGTGGCATATGGTGAAGCTACTTTCCATTGGAGTTTGAGCAGTGCGAATGAGGGAAAGTTTTTTTCATTCGTTTATTTGCCGATAATTTTCAAGCGTTTATACGGCAGTCTCTTGCCTGCGCTTCTGCGTCGGTTAGGCTTATACAGCGGTCTGCTGCTTACATTGCTACGACGTTATTTTTCTCAACGCTTTTTCCCTCCATGGGGACATTGTCTTAAAAATGCGTAGTTTCCTTTCTGTTATGTTGTCTGTTATTGTATTTTTTAATTGTTTTTGAAGTATGTTGCCATCCGCAATGAAGGAGGATATACATACAATGTGTAGATACATAATGTATACATATGTTTATACACGTCTCATTCGAAATTTGAATCATCTTTTCCTTTTTATACCCTACACCCGAAGGGATGAGGGTATATTCACTTTGTTCTTCCGTTTGTAACGCATTAAAGGAGGCGTGGCAGGTATAGAAAAGTATATATATTCTACCTCAGAATCACCTCCTGATTCGATTTAGCCATGTCCGTCCGTCTGTCTGTCTGTCTGTCTGTCTGTCTGTCTGTCCGTCCGTCCGTCCGTCTGTGGAAATCACGATTACAGGAGAACGAATAGAGGTATCGTCATGAAATTTGGCACGAATATTCTTTGTTTTCCTACGCTGTTTGGTATTGGTAAAATGGGAAAAATCGGTCCAGTGCCACGCCCACTTTTTATAGAAAATATGCACTCATCCGTGCTTTTAGCTCAATTTGTTGACTTGTAGACCGAATTTGCAGCTAAAATTTTATCTCCGAGTCCACCATCTTAGACTAAAATATATTTTCAAAAATGGGCGTGACACGCCCACTTATATACTATACCATATAATGAGGTGTTTGGTAGGAAAAGCGGTGTTGTAGATGAGTTAATAGATCAAAATTCAAATCAAATATCACCAGCCCACTTATTATCACTTCGTCAGATGCGGGTGTAGGGTATATGAGCTTCGGCCAGGCCGAAGATAACGCTCTTACTTGTTTAGGTTCAATCCTAATTTCTTTCACACAAAAATATATAGAGATATGGTTTCATTCGAACCCAGTAGGCGTCACAATAAACATATCACTTTACTTTCCTAATTTCCAAATAATTATATAGATTTTTACGAGTATAAATACAAGTAAATTTATTGCTTGTAACCTTTTATCTATTTTCGTAAAATATTATCTCGTTAGCCCTTATAAAATTTGACTATTATAATTACTTTCAATTTCTCATATCGCCTCCCATAAAGAAAACTTGAAATTGCTTTTTAATTTTTAGTTGTAAAAATTTCTAGCTGCGGCCGCAAGCACCGAACAAAGCATACACAGTCGTATAAATTTACCCAACACAAGCAGCAAACAACTGTGCGTTGACAAAAGCGACAAAGCGAAAGGGTAACAAATACACATGAAATGCATTCTACTCGGGCCATATTCGTTCAAATCGCCTGCATTTTGCGTATCATGTGTTTCGTATGTGTGTGCCTGTTCTTGGCTATTGTTTGCTAATAAGCAAATGTATGGAAAGAGAAACGAAGAGGGAAGCAAAGCAATTCAATGAAAGGCAAGCGCTCGGGCCACGATACTTGTCGTGTGTATTGCCTGCGTCGAAATCGAATACATGTTGCTAGCACCCCTCTGCCAACTGACCGACCGCATCTGTTGCGAAAAATTGAAACATTTTCGTCATGCGCCTTCTATGTACTGTATATTTTTTGATAGAAGAAACCTCAAGTTATGGACGTACGAAGAATGTTGCGCAACATGGACGTACGGCTACGACCATCGAAGAAACTTTTTTGCTCTGAAACATGTATGAGATGATCCTTCTATTTATTACATATTCTTTGCCACTAGGCTATCGAGCCCTATAAAAAACCAACTTCACATACCATAAATGAAGGCAAAAATTGTATATTTTTTGATGCGCAACATGGCCGTACGGCTACGACCATAGAAGAAACCTCTGGTTGCTCAGGTTATGGACGTACGAAGAATGTTGCGCAACATGGACGTACAGCTACGTCCATCGAAGAAACTTTTTTGCTCTGAAACATGTATGAGATGCGCCCTCTATTTATTACATATTCTTTGATTACATATTCTTTGATTACATATTCTTTGTTAAGACGTTTGTTGAACGACGAAGATGATAACCCTCAGATATGCGAATATTATGAAGTCAAATTAGATAATATTCACTGTGACGACAGATCGAGGAATTAAATTTGCTTATTTGGAAAGACAGTACCGATCCATCAACAGAAGGTAAGGATTATGATGAATACCTAAGGCCTGAAGCAGATAGAAGCACACACAACAAGCCAATTACAAATGTCTAGAAAATGTGGTACCTCCAAACAAACTTAACTAGAGAAGCAGAACGGCCTCACCTCTTAAAATACAAATCATGTGAAGCATGCAGGGATGGGATGGGATGTAGCAATTCCCACAAATGCCTATAAAGATTTAAGCTTGTAAAAGGGCATAACTTATGCTAAAATTGTTTTTAAGGTAGTCACAAATTAGCTAATTGTCCCTCACGAACTTGCTTCAAATGTGAGCTTGTCAGCATCTCCATCAACACTTGAAAAATATGTTATTATTCCTACCGCTAAAATGAAGGTAGAATCACCAGAAGGACGAGTAAATTTCTGTCGAGCATTAGGTATTAGAATATAATTTAAATAAATTGGTAAATAAATTTAAATTTAAATAAATTTAAAAGACCCTACATTTGTGCCTCCTTATGCATCAAGGGAGTCGGAGCTGGCAACTGACAAATATCACACAAGCGGGTGGTTGCAAAAATCGCTTCAAAAACCAATAATTATTCATCTCAACTTCAAGCCTTCGTTCTACCGACTATTTTCTCAAATCAGCCAATGCGGAAATTTTGTACTTTAGCATGGAAAAAACCAAAAAACTTAAAGTTGTCCACCCCAGACTTCGCGCACTCCGATAAGATCCAGGCACTGTTGGGCGCTGAATTTTATTTTAAATTACTCTGCAGAAGGACCAATTTTACAGAATACCCTGTTAGATTGAGTGGTAGCAGGCAAGGTAAACGCCTGCTCTGATTCCATCGTCACCTGTGGACTATGGAGAAATTTTGGATGTTAGCGAAAGTTGGTCAACCAGAAGCCAATTTAACAGAGTCCGAAACACGATGCAAAATACATTTCGCGCAAAATACCACTTGAAATCGTAAAGGACGTTTTATGGTACGGTTTCCATTCCGAGATCTAGCACTAAGTAGGTTTTGGAACGACGTGACATTGTAATTGGAACGACGATTAGCAAAGAACGACACTCTTCGGAAGCAATACATCGACTTTATGGAAGAATACGAAAAACTTCGACACATGTCAGAGATTAATGCTGATCACATATTGGGTGGTATTAATAAAAACGAGTAAATGCTTAAAAGTAAAGAAAATGTTTCTAGCAAATGCTCAAATTTGTATGAACAACCTTTTACTTTGCTCGGCTTATATTTACTTTACGTCTTTGGGTGATATTGGTTCCGTTATAAAGCTAATTAAAATGTCATTCATTTATGTAAAAGAACTTTTTATCGAAATATGTCTAATTTTATAAATAAACGCAACCTTAGGTTTTTAGTACTATTTTTTTTGATAAAAAAATTTTTTCCAAAGAAAAATGTGTAATTAACCCAAGGAAATATACCAGAGCTTGAAACTTTTATAACTTATATTAAAAAAGTCTTTGAATAGGAGTTATTCAGTGACTTTTATTTTTAAAAGTCTTTCATAACAGTTATTCAACTGTCTTTCATAACAGTTATTCAAAGTCTTTTATTTTTAAAAGTCTTTCATAACAGTTATTCAAAGACTTTTATTTTTGAATAAAAAAAGTTTGGGGTGCCCCCAAAGGTGTCAAAAGAGGAGATCCTTCCATGAACTCATATACCTATTGGTACAAATCGATTCCTATCCTCGAATCCTATCGATTCCTAAAATAAAAAATTTTGGTAAAAATCCCCCGTGTGACCCCTTTGGGGGTCCCACCCAAACCAATGACCAAAATCCGCCCACCATGACCAAAATCCGTTTCACGATATTTGCTATCGATTTGCGCAATAAAAATTTCTGGGTAAAAAACCTTGGGGTGGCCCCACCCACCGCCCACTATGTCCAAAATCCGTTTCACGACATTTCCTATCCAATGGTGCAATAAAAATTTTTTGGTCAAAATACCCCTGTGTGACCACTTTGGGGGTCCACACTCACCGCCCACCATGTCCAAAATCCATTTCACGACATTTCCTATCCCCAGAGGGTCATTTTCGGGGTCGTCACACACCTACCACGTGAACTTTTGAGCACCGCATCATCAAAAAAATACTTTTATAAATTACTTTTAAAAATCTTTTTAAAATCTTGTCTTTGAATAACAGTTATCCAAAGACTTTTATTTTAAAAGTCTTTGAATAAGAGTTATCCAAAGACTTTTATTTTAAAAGTCTTTGAATAAGAGTTATCGAAAAATTTTTATTTTTAAAAGTAAAAGTTAACAGTTAACTTTTAACTTTTATTTTTAAGTTAAAAGTTGACTTTTATTTGAAAAATTTTTTGAATAAGAGTTATTTTAAGGCTCTGAAATATACTAAAAATAAGATAGCATATATTTTAAGCTTTCTGAAGAAATTTATTTCGTTAAAATTGATGCATTATTTATAAAGAAAACTCGTTTTTAAATTGATAAGAAACTACATTCTGAAATTATCTTATTATACCTTTTTACAATAATGCGTCTCTGGTACTATCCATTATGTTTGCCGTAATGGTGTGGTGGTGTTAGTAACAAAGTAAAAAACGGCGCTATTTCTTTAGATTTTCATATGAATTAAAAATGAAAAATTTTTAAGAAAAATAGCGCGATTTTTCTTCAAAAGACTTTTCTTCATAGCTTAAAAGACTCATCGGTGCAAACTCAGTACGTTCGCATTATTAAAATGTATATAATGTATAAATGTATATAATGCGAAATATGTATAGTAGTAAAATTCAAAATTGGTAGTTTATACTTACGCTTAAAAATGCGTTTCCTCCGCAATTTTACATAAATTAACGACATTTTTATTAGCTTTCTAACGGTACTAATAACATCTAAATATCCTCTACAGTTTTAGAGATATTAAGGTTTTTTTCAAATTTCAAAGGGCTCTAGCCCCGCCCCCAAGGGAGAGCTACTTTTTTTTTTGGCTTGTTGGGGTCAGGAAAAGGAGCACTAACAACAAAAAATTAAAAAAAAAAATTGGAGTCACTTGTCTAAAGTAAATATGTTCCCTTTTCTCAAGTAACTTCGAAATTTCGAACTGAGCATTTGCTTGACGTTTTTGTGTCAAAAAATATTTTAATTATAAAAAATACAATATTTGAAAATTGAAAAACACAGTAAAGTCTCGGTTATATCAACTACAGTGTGCTCGGGATAAGGCAAACTAATTAAAACCATGGGTATTTACGTTTATGAATTTGTTCACGTTCGATAAAGTCCGACCTTAAGACAAAAAATGTCATTCTTACTGATGTTTTAGCGTTTTCTTACGATTTTAATAAATAATCTTTAATAAGTAATAAATAAGGTTTTCGGCTAAACTAAAATTTAAATTATTTAACAATTTTGTAGAAGGTTTATTAATTGACCCTATTCTGGCTTCTCTGTTATTCTGATAAAAAATTCTGTTATGCATTCATAACAGATCGTGACCATAACAGATTTGTTACATGTGGTATTCTGTGTTTTAATCCTTTGTGGTTGTCTGTTAATGGTTTTCAAAACGGAAAATCTCTAACAAATCCTTTAAAATAGACAGATGCCAACAAATTATTTAAAATTAAAAAACCATGCAGGCAGAGCCGACTCAAAGCATACATAGATGAGACGACTGTCTAGAGCCCGGTTAAATTTTCAATGTTAAAAATATTTGTAAAAAAGATAGTTTACTTTCCTGTTGGAAAGCTGTTTATTAAATTATAGATTTATTAATATATCTCGACTATTTCAGCATTTTCGGGAAAAATCTCGAATGTAGCGAAATCCACGTCGTTTATAATTTTGGCTATGTCATGGAGAACGAAGCAGGCAACAATAACAGAAGGTATTCTCTCAGTGTTCATTTTTATTTTTGATTGCAAAATCGGAAATCGTTGCTTCAATTGGCCGAACATTTGCTCGATTATGCAACGCTCTTTTGTATGGATTTTATTAAAATATAACTCGCTGGGATCGCTGTTCTCGGATTCCGAAATGGGGTCATGAGCCATGGGGTTAAAGGATACCCTTCATCTTCGAGAAGAATCGCTCCTTCAGGATTATCTTTTAGGGCGACCGGGATGTCGGAGTTACGCCATATCCGTGCATCATGAACTGATCCCGGCCATTTGCAATTTACACTGGTAAACATTTCGTTACCGTCCCATGTTGCTTGAAGATTAAAAAAAGTTCGGCCTTTCCTATTGATATATTCGTCACCATGGCATTTGGTTTTTTACTTAGCACGTGGGTGCAATCGATAGCACCAATAGCACATGGAAAATTGAAGTTCCTCTGCCAAATTGATTTGTGCGATTCAATTTCATCCCTAGTAGAAGGAAATCGGATTCACTCTGCAGCTTTCTCCACAATTTTTTTAACGTTAACATTTGGTCGTTAACATTTGGTCGAGAAAAACGATACAGAGACTTTAAATTTAATTTATATATTTTTCTGTTTTAACTACTATTAATGACTGTTAATACAGGAATTTCTCCACAAATATTAAAATTCATTTTTGAAATTTAAAAGTTACGAAAAAAGACACAGATAACGTAAGTAAATATATGTCAGTCTGCTCAACAGAATGCTTAAAATTTTTTAAGTAAATGCTTAATTAAGTAGGTTTTATTCATACTGAATTGAACAAAAGCTTTTTAAAAAAAAAAAAAAATTCAAAATATTTTTTAACATACGGATATGAGCAAATGCTTCAAAATGAACATTTTTCAAGCAATTGCTTGAGTTTTGAGTAAACTCAGACGTCACGACTGTAGTCACGAATGGCTGCTGGCGATAGTTCTATTCTAAAGTCATGCTCTCTTGGTCTTTGCTCTCTTTATTTTTCTTTGTTTTTTACTTTATCTCAAAAAAGAAATGGCCACGTTTTACCGAAAAACGTGAGGATTCGTTGTATAGTTGCTTTCACTCGTTGCTTTTGTATAGAAAATGTAAACTAAAAACATATGTTCTAGACATTTGAAAATTTATTCAAATTTACAAATTTTTACAAATTTTAGAAATTTTCAACAAATTTTTAAAATGCAAATAAAATATGAACGCCGAATATAAAACATTTAGCGCAACAGAGTGCTATACAATCTGTTCTTTCTAGGGTATAGAAATATCTTGGAGACGGACATGATTTGTCAGTCGCCGAGAGAGAGAGCAAAGCCTTTCGTGACGACTTTCATTCTGCATTCAATGATTTGAGAAAATGACTAATAATAATCATAAAAATTATATGTATCTTTTATATGACTCTTCTGTTGTAAAAGGGGATTAAATTTTAAGGGCCAAAGTTGAATGTGAACCACACCTAAACGTCAAGTTTTTTTCTGCATTTCATTTGACATTTCTCGATTTCAGACTGACTCAATTTGAACCATGAAAAGATACACAATCGAGCAACGCGTTAAAGTTATTCAGCCTTATTATAAAAATGGGCGTTCAAATAAAAATGCATATCGTACACTTCGTGATTTTTTCGGTCAATTTAATCGTCCAAATGTGCGTACAATCGGAAGAATCGTGCAAAAATTTGAGCAAACCGGGTCTGTAGGAGATGTGAAAACACCATTGCATGCTCGTACAGCTCGGTTTATGGGATGGCGGCATCATCGGGCTTTTTTTTTCCCAAATGAGGCCGGTCAGGCAGTTACTGTGAATGGTGTTCGCTATCGTGAGATGATAACGAACTTTTTATGACCCGAATTGGAGGATATGGATGTGGAAGATATGTGGTTTCAACAGGACGGTTCCACTTGCTACACAGCTAACGAAACAATGGCTCTTTTGCGCGACAAATTCAATGGCCGTGCTATCTCACGTGGTGGCGATGTCAATTGGCCGCCAAGTGATATCATGTGATTTGACACCGTTGGACTTCTTTCTTTGGGGTTATTTAAAAAAAGAGGTGTACGTCGATAAGCCAGCAACAATTCAAGAGCTAAAGGATGAGATATATCGGCACATTAACGGCATAGAACCTTAATTATGCCTCAGCGTCATCGAAAATTTGGACCATCGAATGGAGGTGTGCCGCCGAGGTCGCGGCGGCCATTTGGCCGATATTTTGTTCCATACATAATTGAATCATACCAATATTATCATACTAAAAAGAAATGACAATAATTTCCTAAATAATTTGTGTTTTATTCAAAATCAAAATCGGCCCTTAAAATTTAACCACTCTTTATAAGAAAAAATTGATGAATAAAAGTGTTTCACTACAACAAATTCAATGACCCCATATTGTATAAAAATTAGATATTTTTTCTATAAACTTTTGAAAATAAAAAATTTGGGGGACATCCATTGCACCTGCTTCTATTGACTACAAAATACAAAAAAAATGTGTGGTGAGAATTGTCCAAAACACGACTACAAAAATGTGCTACTTTTAAAAGTTTATCTGCAATCGTAAGTAAAAACATATCGGATTATAGCTTATGGTCTCTTCTTTGATATTCTTTATTTTCTTCTAGATTGTGGCGCTTATTCAATAATTTGGATATCACATCGCCTCTACGTTATCATGTTTATTATCATATTGTGCAAGTTGCCAAGCAATGCGACAAAGTTTTTGAAGTCTGCTCCGGAGTTGATTATCTTAAAGCCCAGTTTTCCAATTGTTCATTTTTCACAATTGTTCACATTGTTGGGAATATATTTAAGTCTAAGATGGTGGACTCGGAAATAAAATTTTAGCTGAAAATTCGGTCTACAAGCTGAGAAATTGAGCTAAAAGCACGGATGAGTGCATGTTTTCTATAAAAAGTAGGCGTGACACTGGTCAGATTTTTTCTATTTTCAATACCAAACAGGGTAGGATAACAAAGAATATTCGTGCCAAATTTCATGATGATACTTCTATTCGTTCTCCTGTAATCGTGATTTCCACAGACGGACGGACAGACAGACGGACATGGCTAAATCGAATCAGGAGGTGATTTTGAGCCAGAATATATGTATATATTTTTCTATACCTACCACGCCTCCTTTAATGCGTTACAAACGGAAGAACAAAGTGAATATACCCTCATCCCTTCGGGTGTAGGGTATGAAAAATGTTTCTTAATATAAATCGATATAAATCGATTTTGCTCCAATCCGGGGAGTGTGTCAGCGTAGGCAGCCAGATGGGTGGCAAGTTCAATTTCAGTGGCACGAGCACCGGGCACATAGCGACCATTTCGAGAAAGTTCGTAAAAATTAGTAACGTAATAATCAATGGATAGTTCAATGTCACCGATGAAATTATCAGTAGCGTCGCGTACGACAATTGTAGCAATACTTCTGCAAAGTAATATTAAGCATATTAATTTAAAACTAGTAATATCTTATTATTATTCACTACCTGAAAATAGCAACTGTTGTTTCACCTAATTCAATGCACACTTAATCGCAATAACCCAGTAATTCAGGGTAATATAGTAGCATTGACAGCGCGAGTCAAACAAGAGAAGTCGAATTTGGAAGTCAAGCGGTCAGCCAAAATATTAATTTGTAAGGAATTCTTCTTGTTCATATTGCTTCGACATAAATGCAGCAGTTACTATACATTCTTTAACTTAAATGTCGCGAAAATCTTTGATATCATGACACCAGTTTCGGTAGTATCTCTGAATTATCCAATGCTTTTTCATAGCAATCCGCAATTTCTGATGTGGTTATACCCAGACGTAGCAATTCTTCTGCAGCCTTCTACAGTGCCCAGCAAATATAACCACAAAATTGGTTCCATCTCCCACTTTAGCGTCTTGCATCTGGCTGGCGATTACCATCAATTTTTCTGAGAGGTGATTAACATCTAATTCCGCATTATAGTTCCCGCATCACTTTTTACGAACTGTTTTTTAAGATGATTGATAAACATTTTGTTCATGCCGTTTGGGCCGTAGGTCGATTGCATTGTTTAAGCAGTCTTTACAGGCGTTGATGTTCCGATAGATTGCCTCTTCCAAGCCACCGAACATCTGTGGAAGGCAGTCACAGATATAATAAGATCGCAATTCGGAAATAGTAAAAGATATTACCAATGTTAAATATCGATTTTCATAGCGATAATCCGCATCACAGACTGGAAAAGTCTCAGTTGGTACCAGCGTCCCCACCGCATGCTTTTTCGTTTTATTTGGAGTTTGTTTTTGTTAATTGCTTTTTCGTATTATACACTTACCCTGGCGCCTTCCTTTAACATTTGTGCACCACCTGGTGCTTTTGGTACAGATAAAGACATTTTTATTAACAGATTTTTAGTGAAAAAATATTAGAAAATTTGTAATTGGTCCCAACTAAATGATTGTAACTTCACAAATCGTGTGTGACGTTTAACTTTTGCGGTTGTTGTTGCACAATGTTGTTGTAAACGATGGTGAACAAAAGTTTTTCAACATACTCGATACACATTTCAACGATTCGCTATAAAATTATCAATAAGCAAAAACAACAACAGGGCAAGCTTTCACATATTGTGTACGTGAATTCAACATAGCATAAAAAATACGCGTCAAACGAAATTTTTTGAGATGAGTCATCGAGTGTCGTATCTTCTTATCTCTGGTTATAAGCTACTCTGAGTAACGAAGAAGTAACGACGTTAACTGAAAGTAACGAAGAGTAGCGAAGAAGTAACGACGTTAACTGAGAGTAACGACATTACTTCCTTAGTTACTTTTGCTCACGTTAATTTAACGGCGTTACTTTTCAGTTAAAGTTACTCAAGTAACGCCATGCAACGCCACGCCATAAGTTACTTTTTTCGAATTTAGTTACTTTTTGTAATTTTACCCAAAGGAGAGAAAATATGGGTGAAAAATTGTTTGTTTATACCAAAAAAATTTTATTGAGACAATCGATCGTAGATAGGGCGAAATTAATTTTAACATAGTGGGGGGTGGGGGGTGGGTGGAGACCCCCAAAAGTGGTCACACAGAAGTTGTTTGACCCAAAAATTTTTATTGTGCCATTCGATAGCAAATGTGGCGAAACGGATTGTGGACATGGTGAGCGGTGGGTGGGGACCACCCAATGTGGTCACACGGAGGTGTTTTGACCAAAAAATTTTTATTGCACAAATCGATAGGAAATATCGTGAAACGGATTTTGGACATGATGGGTGGTGGGTGGGGATTAAAACATCCCCGTGTGACCCCTTTGGGGTGGCCCCACCCACCGCCCACCATGTCCAAACTCCGTTTCACGATATTTACAATTTGCGCATTAAACATTTTTGGGTCAAAACACCCCCGTGTGACCACATTGGGGGGGTCTCCACCCCCAAAAAAATGTTTGGGTAAAATAACTTCTGTGTGACCACTTTTAGGGGTCTCCCCCACCCCCACTATGCTCAAAATTCATTTCGCCCTATCTGCTATCGATTGGCTCAATAAAATTTTTTTGGTATAAACAAAAAAAGTTTCACCCACATTTTCACTCCTTTGGGTGAAACTACAAAAAGTAACTAAATTCGAAAAACTAACGCGTTACTTTGCATGGCGTTACTTGAGTAACTCACTCTCAGTTAACGTCATTACTTCTTCGTTATTCTTCGTTACTTTCAGTTAACGTCGTTACTTTTTCGTTACGCAGAGTAACTTTTAACGATAGCAAAGTAACGCGTTATTTTAACGCCAACAAAAGTAACGAAAGTGACTACGTTACTTTCAGTTAACGTCGTTACTTTCAGTTAACAACGAAGGACGTGGAAGGCCAACTAAAGAGTTTGAAGAGAGCAGTAAAAGATCCCAGAGACGGAAACTAAAAGATCTTAATGAAAGTTTATAAAATTATATAATGAATTGTACCCATGGCGAAATATGTCACCAACAGTCCACAAAATTCTGTTTCATGGAGAAAGCATTATTCAACACCATTTATTGCCAATAGGAGATTTATCAGAAGAAGCTCAAGAAAAAAGAAATAAAGATTATAGATTCTTTAGGGAACATAACACTAGAAAATGTAGTAGAGAAGCAACAAATGAAGACCTCTTTGGAATTTTATTAGCCACATCGGATCCATATATTTCCAGCATCCGGTATGTGTGGACTACAAAAAACCCAGATATAAGTCCAGAAGCCAAATTGTTACTATTAAATATTAATGAAAATTCGGAAAGAGAAAAATATTTACAATCTGTTTTTACAAAAATTGTATAATACTCGTATATAAAGAAATATATAAAAATTGTAATTAACCGCAACATTGACCTCGCAGTTTTTTTATTATTTTCGTTTTTGGCCTTGAAGCAGGTACTTTTAAACAGGTAATATTCAGGAGTATATAAAGAAAAAAAATTAGGGTTAAAAAAAGAAATACTTATGCATTTAGTGTCTGAAGGACCCTTTTTTTGAAAATTCTACATTTGGAGGGCTCCAGCGCCTAAGGCCGTAGTTTGCCAGGTATAAAACTGGGTATAGGATGAAAGGTTATCTCAAAGGCTATTAGAAAAATCTAATTTTTTTTGTTGTCGACCATAATTTTTTTAATTTTTCGTTGTTTTTTTAAAAGAAAAAATGTAGACCATTTAGAGGGCTCCAGCGCCTAGGGCCGTGGTCTGCCGGGTACAAAACCGGGTATACGATTAAAGGTTATCTCAAAGGCTATCAGAAAAATGTAATTTTTTTTTGTTGTCGACTGTTGGGCTATAATTTTTTTAATTTTCCGTGTTTTTTTTTTTTAAAAATGTTTTTTTCAAAATATATATACATTTTTTTCATCATTTTTTTTAAACATATAAGTTTAACCATTTAGACCATAAAGACCATTTAGAGGGCTCCAGCGCCTAAGGCCGTGGTCTGCCGGGTACAAAACCGGGTATACGATTAAAGGTTATCTCAAAGGCTATCAGAAAAATGTAATTTTTTTTGATGTCGACTGTTGGGCTATAATTTTTTTAATTTTCCGTGTTTTTTTTTTTTTTTAAATTTTTTTTTCAAAATATATATACATTTTTTCCCCATTTTTTTAAAACTCTTATCCCATATAATATAATAAAAAAAACCGGAAATCGAAATTTTTAAAAATGGCGGAGATATTTAGTTTCAAAGCATCCAAAAATAGATCCCTTTTCAGGGGGCCAAAAAGTTATGAAAAACTCAACGGATGCACTTGAAACTTCACAGCCATTACGAATGTATCCTCAATTTATAGATAAGTACAAAAAAGTTTCAAGAATTTACTTTTGAATACGTTTTTTTGCCAAAATTTAAAAAAATTAAAATATTTTTGGAGCGGCTCTGACCCTGAGACATCTACATAGATCTCGGTGCCAGTGCAAAGATATTTCAACATTTCTCTGTCGATTGCAAAAAACCGCATTCAAATTCCTATCCGTTCAAAAGTTACAGATTTTTGGCCGATGAATTTCTATTCTGGACCACTGTGCGTCGTTACTTTCAGTTAACGTCGTTACTTCCTCGTTACTCAAAGTAACTTTTAACGATAGCAAAGCAACTAGTTACTTTGGAGTAACGAGAACTTCGTTAAAAGTAACGAAGTTAAAGTAACTTTAACGATAACGATAACTTGTTACAGATTTAACTACACCATTTCCAAGTGTAAATGAGAATAGGTCAAGTGTGAATGAGATTTTCCATATGAAAATGAGAATAGGTCAATTGAAAATGAGATTTTCGATATGGAAATGAGAATAGAACAAATGTAACCGAGATTTTCCATATGAAAATGAGAATAGAACAAATGTAAATGAGAAAATATCAAATGTATATCAAATATCAAAGTATCAAACATATTTGATACCCTGGAAATCTTTGTACCCGTGACAATTTTAGCAAATATGTTCATCAAGAATTATGGAGCGTAAAGATTTATTAGGATGGAGTACTACCAGCACACAAGATGGACAACTTTTCGTAGCTCACTTGAGAGCGTCAATAGGATGCAAATCCCAAGACATATGTATATTTAAGGGGTTCATGTCTAAAATCAATACAATTACATGGATTTGCAGACACATCCGAGAGGACATACGGAGCAGCTATACTCATATATTTATATACGATCGATTATGCAAGATGGAACGGTGCTTGTAAGGCTTTTATGCGCAAAGTCAAGGATGTTGACATTAAAAAGGCAAATAGTTCCTGGACTAGAGCCGCATTGTTGTGTTCACAGCTGGAGCTTACAATTTTTATATATTTCTTTATATACGAGTATTATACAATTTTTGTAAAAACAGATTGTAAATATTTTTCTCTTTCCGAATTTTCATTAATATTTAATAGTAACAATTTGGCTTCTGGACTTATATCTGGGTTTTTTGTAGTCCACACATACCGGATGCTGGAAATATATGGATCCGATGTGGCTAATAAAATTCCAAAAAGGTCTTCATTTGTTGCTTCTCTACTACATTTTCTAGTGTTATGTTCCCTAAAGAATCTATAATCTTTATTTGGAGTAAAGTCGTAATGCGCAAAGTCAAGGATGTTGACATTAAAAAGGCAAATAGTTCCTGGACTAGTGCCGCATTGTTGTGTTCACAGCTAATGGATAAAGTCAGAACAATCTTGGGATACATAGACAAGCTCATCTATTGGTGGACGGAATCACAATCGTGTTAGCATGGATTCTCTCCGGACCAGAAAATTATAGAACATTCAGTGCGAATAGGACTACAAAGATTTTAGAACTCTCATCCTCAAGTCAATGGCGTTACGTTGGTTCTAAGAAGAACCCAACCCATTTGGTTTAACGAGGCACATCACCAAGCCAACTTGCCGCTTGCAGCATATATGTTTACGGTGCATGATTTTTACACGGAAAAAATCAATCTGGCCAGCACCTCTTTATAAGGAGCATTTTGTATCAACCGGCAAAGAAAGGAAACAAGAAATCAACGCGTTGGCAACAGCTCAATGCGGTATAGAACTTATTTACAAAATTAACCATAGACATTTTTTATCACACGGTAAAAAATAAGCTTTTTTTTTGCGGTATAAGCTTTTTTTACACTTTGAATTTGGTTTATGATTATTGTTTTGTTTATAGACGCAAGATGTTACTTGCGTCTCTGTTTGGTTGCTGGTGATTGTAAGAAATATCTGGCTCTTAAACCAGCTATTTCTTTACCAGACTTTATTTGATATTGTGTTAGCAGTTGGCACTTTAACCAACTACTAACGGATGTAGGTGATAGGTTAGCTATCGGCACTTTAACCAATTACTAACGTTTGGATGAATAAAGACGCGTTCAAGAGGTGTGGATGATGGTTAACAATCGGCACTTTAACCAATTACTAACGTATGGAAGAATGAAGACGCGTTCGTTCCGATATTTAAAAACACACTGACTTTATTGATTAATTTTCGACCTTATAAATAAAAATTACATTGAACGCTTAATCAATAAAGTATAGTAAAGCATGTATAAAAAAATGCTTGAAACGATTACAAAAAAGAGTGCATGAGGCAGTGACAAAAAATGGTGGAAGAAGTTTCGGTTTCAGAACTGTTCAAATGCAGAAGTGCAAGTCAGCACGCTTGGGTTCGAAGACTTCGCGTGCTGCTTGCAGCGCTGCGAGCAGAAATGTTCGCAGCTAGACGGCATTATGTTACCGTTTAAGGTGCGATGACCGCTAAAAACATTGGAGTTAATAAACTCTGAAGTAATAAAAAAAATAGAGTGAAATTTGGTATTCTGGATTTGAACATTCTGCCCCCCGTTGAGCGAAGGTTTCTTCGTTCAACTAAATAAAGAAATGACCTCGATTATAAATATTACAAAAAATAAAGAAAATGATGTCGATTATAAATATTACATTGATTATAATGTTAATTAATACATATGTATGTATGTTTACGATGTAGATATGCATAATAGTTAATCATATGTGAATGCTGTGAAACTGGTCCGGCTGTCGACGTGGTGCTGGTTGAGGTGCAGAGGTAACTTCTATGGTTTGACTCCTCTGCTTCCCGATCCTATAATGCTTAATGGCTGCAGCAATACCGAGTGAGATGATCAGGGCCAAACATGCGTATCCTAAGGTGTAGTGGTGGATATCATGGTGGCGTATCTTGGGCAGACTTCGGCGGACATGAGAAATCTCTGTTTTGAGCGATTCTATTTCATTAATGTGTGGATTGAAGATTCTGGAGTCGGCATTGAGCACCCTTGCAGGAGTGTCGCCAATGTTGAGGCTCTTGGCCGCCTTTTCGAAGACGAAGCTTCACCACTAGTGTCAGGTAGTGATTGTGCATCCCTCTTCGATGATGCGGACACCTCCTTATTAAGGTTTTGCTCTTTTTGTTGGAAAATGGTGGTAATGCTTGGTGGTTTACTCGGTGATGGTGAACTTGCCTCCAATCCAAGTGGTGCCAATCGGTGAATAGCGCGTTTGATAACTCCGTTCTTGGTTTTCACGTCTGCTACTCTGACCGCACCATCTGGACCTGTGTAGACCTTGGTGATTCTTCCAAGTGGCCATTGTAAAGGTGGAATGTTGTCTTCCTTGAGGATGACCAATGTCTCGATTTGTGCGTCTGGTGAACGATCTCGCCACTTCCATCGATATTGCAACTCGTTGAGGTACTCGATTGACCAACGTTTCCAGAATTCCTGTTTGAGGTGGGAAACCAAGTTCCACCTTTTTAAAGTTGAAGCATTAATATCAGCTGCTCTCACATCTACTTGTGCAGTCAATGGTTCTCCGATTAAGAAGTGACCGGGAGTTAGTGCTGCTAAGTCGTTTGGATCGCTTGACATTGGTGTTAAAGGCCTTGAATTTAGAATTGCTTCTATTTCAATTACGACTGTTTCTAACTCTTCGTATGTTAAGTTAGCAGTGGAGACGCTTCGAACAAGGAGATGTTTTGCTGACTTGACAGCAGCCTCCCACAATCCTCCAAAATGAGGGGCTCTCGGTGGAATAAATTGAAATTGTATTCCTTTGTCTGCACATACCGTTGTTAGAGCCTGTTTTGCTGTAGAGGAGTAGATTGCTTCCTTTAGTTCAGCAAGCTGATTGCTTGCTCCCACAAAGTTGGTGGCGTTGTCGCAATATAAATTCTTGCAGTGTCCTCTGCGACTTATGAACCGTTTTATTGACCCAATAAATGCTTCTGTAGTTAAGTCGCTGACTACCTCCAAATGAACGGCCTTTGTTGCGAAGCAGCAAAATACTGCTATATAGACCTTATTTGGTTTTTGCCACGAATTTTATAGTGAACCCAGAATGGTCCACAATAATCGACTCCTGAGTTGATGAAGGGCCTAGCGGGTTGGATCCTGAGTGTAGGTAAGTTACCCATGACTTGATTGTAGAGTTTTGGGCTTGCCCTTGTACATTTCACGCAACGTTGTACGACAGCTCTTGCCATTGACTTTCCTTTCAAAGGCCAAAAGCGTTGGCGTGTGTTCGCTAACAGAGCCTGGGCACCACAATGAAGATTTTGCTCATGTATCATCTTCATTAGAAGTTTAACTAAAACATCGTTGTATGGTAAGACCATTGGATGCCTGGCATCGTAAGATAACTGGGCTGATTCCAGTCTGCCTCCTACACGAAGAATTCCATGATCGTCTAGGAAAGGTGAAAGGCTGTTTAAAGATTCTGTTCGCTTGAGTGCCCTTTTATTCTTTAATTGCTCTATAATTTCGTTGAAATCGGAGTATTGAATTGATTTGACGATTAGAAGCAGGGCCTCATCCATCTCTTGGGACGTCAATGATGGAACATCATTTTGTGGTTGGCGCTGCTGCTTCCTCATGTAGTTAATTGCGCGCAGCATGTACCCTACAATTCGTTGAAGTTGCTTGAATGAGTTGCCATGGTTAATACTGTAGATTATGTCTCCTTGGCTAATTGTAATTGTTGTTGTTATTAAGGGTGATTGTTGCTTTCTTTCAAGAGGAGTTGCCAGAGAGTCTCTGCTAATTACTCCCGGCCAGCTGGTTTCTGGTCCATGTAGAAAGAGTGGTCCATACATCCACAGATTGCTTGATGATAGCCGTTTTGGTGATAGGCCTCTGGATAAAATATCTGCTGGATTGTCTTTCGTTCCTACGTGTCTCCATTGCTCAGGAAGCGATAGTTCGTGAATCTTTGCAATCCTGTTTGCGACAAAAGTTTGGTATGACGCTGCATTTGAGTTGATCCATGCAAGAACAATTTGCGAATCAGACCAATAGAAGATCTGTTTCGACTCGTAAGAGAGATCTTTCTTGACTCGCGCTGCCAATTGTACACCTAGTAGTGCGGCACAAAGCTCGAGTCTGGGCACTGTTTGAACCTTGATAGGTGCCACTCTAGACTTGGCACACAATAATCTGACAAGAACTGTATTGTTTGCTAAAATTGATCTGATGTATATTGAAGTACCATATGCCTTTTCTGAGGCATCCACAAATACATGAATTTGGATTGCTTTTGGAATTTGTTGCGAAAACATGTGACGAGGAATCCTTACATCATTTAATTGCGTTAGACTCTCGCGAAAATTTGTCCAGGTGGTGTGATGTTCTAATGGCAGTGGCTCATCCCATGATATTTTTGATTCCCATAGTTTTTGTATGAATATTTTAGCTGTGACAGTTACAGGCGACATGATTCCTAATGGGTCGAAAACTCTTGCTAGTTCTGATGCGACTATACGTTTTGTGATTCGAGTGCCGGTGTTCACATTGCTTTTGATGCATAATGCGTCTTCTTTTGGAAGCCACGTTAATCCTAAGGTTTTCACTAGTGTTTCCTTTCCTTCGTCTAGGTTAAGATTGATCACCTGGTCTTCTATTGGTATACCTTGTAGAAGCTGCGGATGGTTGGCGCACCATTTCCGCAGTTTCAATCCGGCAGAACTGAGAATAGCGCTGAGTGGTTCCTGTATTAATTTAGCTGTAGCAAGACTATCACTACCTATGATACCATCGTCGACGTAGAAGTCTCGCTCTAATGCCTTTGCTGCCTGCGGGTATTTGTGTCTGGCTTGCCTTGACAGCTCTTGCAAGCATCTTGTGGCAAGATATGGTGCTGACCTTGTTCCATATGTAACTGTATTCAATTTGTAGTATTTTAATCGTAAAGATGGATCTTCTCTCCAGAGAATTAATTGAAGCATTTGGTCGGTTGGGTGCACTAAAATTTGCCTATACATTTTTTCAATGTCGGTGGTGAATATGAATCGTGGCAATCGGTATCGTAGTAAGATGGAGAATAATTCACTTTGTACCCAAGGTCCTGTGTACATGATGTCGTTGAGGGCCAAACCTGTTGAAGTTTTGCATGATGCATCGAACACTACTCTTAATTTAGTAGTGATGCTGTCCGGTTTGAGGACACAGTGATGCGGAATGAAATAGTGTGTTGGCAAAATGTCATTTTGCTTGATTTCTGTCATGTGACCGAGCTCGTTGTATTCTTTCATGAATTGAATATATTGTTGCTTCAGTTCCTTGTCTCTTGTTAACCTTCTTTCCAGCGCTGCAAACCTGTTGAATGCTATTTGTCTTGATTCTCCTAATGCAGTTGGACATGTTGACAAAGGAAATTTCACCTCAAATCGTCCTTCTTGATTTCTTTTCACATTTTGAACATAGTGAGTTTCACATAGTGAACTTTCTGGTGTAGATAACTGCTGCGATGGTTCCGAGACTTCCTCCAGTTGCAAAAATTTTTCCAATATGTTATCGGTTGCCTCATCTTCAGAACTGGCCACGCCGCAGGTCACTATACTTGGTTGTACAATTCCAACCTTTCCGGCCACAACCCATCCAAAGGCGGTGTTCTGTAACACAGGTAACTTTTCTGCTAACTGGATCTTTCCTGTTGATAATAATTCGTGGTAGAGTTCAGCTCCTATCAATGCATCTACCTTATCTGGACGGTAAAATGTAGGGTCTGCTAGAGTTATATTTTTGGGAATAGGCCATGTTGATGTATTTAGCTGTGAAGATGGCTGCGTGGAAATTATTTGTGGCAGTACAAATGCCTCAAATGGAGATGAATATTTGCTTGTTAATGATTGGATTGTAACGTGCACGCGTCGGTTAGCTGCCTTTGTGGTTCTTCCTATGCCCTCAATGCTCATTGACGTTGGTCTAGTGGTTAGCGACAATTTTTGAATGACTCTCTCAGTGATGAAATTAGCTTGAGAGCCTGAATCAAGAATTGCCCGGCATTCTGTAGATCTTCCATTAGCGGCGATAATTTTTATCTTAGCAGTACCGAGTAAAATGTATTGCTGTTTATTGCTGGAAGCTGACATAAGTGTGACTGTGTTGGGCTGCTTGGCTGTTGTTGGTTGGTCCGTGCCTGTATTGTCGAAATGTAGTAAGGTGTTATGTTTTTTACCACACTTGAAGCAGTTTTTAGATGGACAGGAATTAAGTTTTTGTCCTGATTTTAGACAATTCATGCACAAGTGGTGCTTTTTCACTAGCTGCAATCGATCATTTGTAGCCATCTGAAGAAATTGTTTGCATGCGAAGAGAGGATGACCTTCATTGTTACATACCCTGCATTTTGTAGGCTGAGTTGTTTTCGTTAGGGCAGGCAAGCTTGTAGATGTTCTTGGCCTATGTTTGTTTTCCTGGAGGGAAGCGGCCTCCAAATATTGGAATCGTGACTCTAGAAAGCTGAGGAAAACCTTTATAGTTGGTACTTCCTTTGGATTCTTGAGTGATTGTTCGAACAGCAAGTGGCTCTGTTTGTCTAATTTTTTAAATAATGAATGAAGTAGCAGAGGACCCCAGGATGTCGTATCAATACCTAAATTGTTGAGTGCATTTAGGCATTCTGTGGTCGTGTCGTGTAGATTCTTTATAGATGCTGCTGTCGTGTCACTGTTGTGACTAGACGGTTGGTCCAAAAGCTTCTGAAGCAGTACTGATGTTAAAATTCGATTATTGTTGTAACGATCTTGAAGCATCTGCCAAGCCGGATTGTAATTGGTCTCGGTAATTGGCAGATGCTTGATTAAACGTTCTGCCTCTCCAGTTACATTTGTTTTGAGGTACCACATTTTCTGGATTGTTGCTAGTGGTTTTTTATGAATCAATTCCTGAAACATTTCGAAGAATTGACGCCATTTCAAATAATTTCCATCAAACGGCTGAAGAGTAATTCTTGGGAGCTGAACGTCGTTGTTAACATTAGATGTTGAGTTCATCAAAGTCGGCGATTCCTTCGTCTTCCTGGCCAACTTCACAATCTGCTTTCTAATGTCTTCTTCAAGCTGTAAGTATTCTTGATGATCATAGCCGTCTGTTGTTGGATTAGTACTGCTTTCCCAAATTTGAAAGTGTAATTCCTCGACCTGATGCCAAAGCTGCCGAATATTGGCTAATTTCACTTCGTAATACTCGATTGATTCATCTTCATTCACTTCATCAACCAATAACCGCCTTAATGATATTATGATTGCCTGTTGACAACGAATAAATCTTGCAACATGTGGGTCAGGAGTACTAACTGCTGCTGATGGATGCAGTTGCTTGGCCTGATCAGAACTTGTGCGTGTTGGTGGGACAGGCGTATTTACCGATGAAGGCTTGAGAAGCTCTGGAGCCATTGGAGTTTCACGCTCAGCCCAATAGTTTGCCTGCGTTGTAAACTCCTCAATATAAACTCTAGATAAATCTGCAATTTTGTCATAAAGACCGCTTGAAAAGTACTCGAAGTCGAGGGGATTGTCACAGTGTGTCCTGATTGTTGAATCCTGCTGCTCGAATGCTTCATATAGTTTAGTTAATTTAGCAAGCCTTTCTTGATAATATTCTTGCGACCTCTTGCGTACTGATGAGTCCTTCTTGTAGTTGGATATGAGTCTTTGTATTTCTCCTGCGAGCTCCGTCTGGTCATTGAAGAGTTCCTCTAAATTTGCCATTGATATAGAGTGAGCCGGTATAAATAACAAACGTGATAAGCTTGTGATCAAAAATCACGTTTGTTAATTATACCGGCTCACTCTACATCAATGGCAAATTTAGAGAACTCTTCAATGACCAGACGGAGCTCGCAGGAGAAATACAAAGACTCATATCCAACTACAAGAAGGACTCACCAATGTTTTGTTAATAGACGCAAGATGTTACTTGCGTCTCTGTTTGGTTGCTGGTGATTGTAAGAAATATCTGGCTCTTAAACCAGCTATTTTTTTACCAGACTTTATTTGATAATGTGTTAGCAGTTGGCACTTTAACCAACTACTAACGGATGTAGGTGATAGGTTAGCAATCGGCACTTTAACCAATTACTAACGTTTGGATGAATAAAGACGCGTTCAAGAGGTGTGGATGATGGTTAACAATCGGCACTTTAACCAATTACTAACGTATGGAAGAATGAAGACGCGTTCGTTCCGATATTTAAAAACACACTGACTTTATTGATTAATTTTCGACCTTATAAATAAAAATTACATTGAACGCTTAATCAATAAAGTATAGTAAAGCATGTATAAAAAAATGCTTGAAACGATTACAAAAAAGAGTGCATGAGACAGTGACAAAAAATGGTGGAAGAAGTTTCGGTTTCAGAACTGTTCAAATGCAGAAGTGCAAGTCAGCACGCTTGGGTTCGAAGACTTCGCGTGCTGCTTGCAGCGCTGCGAGCAGAAATGTTCGCAGCTAGACGGCATTATGTTACCGTTTAAGGTGCGATGACCGCTAAAAACATTGGAGTTAATAAACTCTGAAGTAATAAAAAAAATAGAGTGAAATTTGGTATTCTGGATTTGAACAATTATCTATAAAAATATGTCACCGTATTAGTAAAAAAAATCGTTTGTGTAGATAGATCCATTCTGATCCCACTGATCCCTTTTTATATTGTAGAAGAAATCACATATTTTAATATGATATGTATTCTTTTCCTTCCAGCAAACAGCATATGAGTCAAGTATTGTTGGCACAGGTTCTATCGACGACCAAATTTATTTAAAAAATAGCTATAGGGAATTTATAAGAAATGGCTGGAAACACATTGTAGGATAATTTTCCTTGAAAGCATTATTTCGTCGTTCCATATGGATTCAGTCCACATTCCTGTTAAGGGATTATTCGTACAGCGTTATTTAGGATCCGCTCTATAAAAAACTCAGAATTAACCTATTAAAACCAGTTCAAAACCAATGAAACCTTAAACAACTGACTGAGAAGAAAGCATTTCGAAACGTAAAAATTAACGTGTGTGACAAAGTTTGTGAACAAAAACCGGAGTGATACCGTGATATAGCCAAATCTGATATGAAAAACTCAGCTACTAACGAAAAGTCCTACCTATGGGTCAACACGGTTTCATTCTAACGGTTTCATTTTGTTAAATTTTAGAACACAAGTAAAATACTTCTTATGAATATTTGTTAATGTTCCGAACATTTATTAATCAGATCTAGAATTTAAAATTCGATGTTGCCCGAGTTACAAATTTCACCCATGTATCTTTTTTTTATACCCTACACCCGAACGGATGTGCTTCTGTGTGTAACGCACTAAAGGAGGGGTGGCAGGTATAGAAAAGTATATATATTCCGGCTCAGAATCATCTCCTGAGTCGATTTAGCCCTGTTCGTCCGCCAGTCTGTCTGTCTGTTCATCCGTAGAAATCACGATTACAGGAGAACCAATAGAGATATCGTCATGAAATTTAACACCAAGTTTCTCTGTCATTTTAAGATGGTTGGTATTGAAACTTGACCCATGACATGCCTACTTTTAATAGCGAATATTTATTCATTCGTGCTTATAGCTCAATTTCTCAATTTGTAGAGTGAAGTTGAAACTAACATTTTATTTCCGAGTCCACCGTCTCAGACTGAAATATACTCAAAAAAATGGGTCGTCATAAAATTTGCGGTGAAAATTTTCTCCCACGTAGGGCTCTTTTATATCGAAAATGGAAAAATGGACAAAATCGCACCATAGCCACGCCTACTTTTTTAATTAATATTAATGCATTAGATTTGAGAACTGAATTTATCGGCTTGCAGTTCTAGAAAGTATTGGTGGAAGTCATATCATAAAAAGTGGGCGTGACACGGTATAGCATACCATATAATGAGGTGTTTGTTGGGAAAAGCGGTGTTGTAAATAAGTTAACAGGTCAAAATGTATTATCTATAAGTGAAATTAAAGTGGGCATTACCCGCCTTTTTACCACCACTTCGACAGATTCGGGTGAAGGGTATACTCGTATAAGCTTCAACCAGGTCGAAGTTAACGCTCTTACTTTTTTATTTTATATTTACACTAGCAGAACCCGGACAACGTTGTTTCGCCCTAGACTATATTCGCATTAGTTATTACTTCGTTTCGAATTTTGTACGCCACTAATATTCATACCAACGAACAAACAAAAAAAATTCAAATTAAACTGAAAAACAAAGTTGAAAAAATTTATCAGCTTACGCACATATTCACTCCTCAATTTTTTTTTAACAGATGACTGACTTCGAAAAATTAAGGGTTGGGTAGGAAAACCCACATTTGAAAATCCAACAACACAAAATCCAATTTTTGAAAATCCATCTGTACATAATCCCACTGTAAAAAATCCAACTGTACATACAGGGTCTTCTTGCATGGCGGCAGGGACAAGAACCCTTAGTCAACAAAACCCTGTCTTTGCTCAAATCTACTTTTGCATACAGGGCCTTCTTGCAGGGATTGTAACCCTAAGTCAGCAAAACATTGTTTTTGCTCAAATCCACTTTTGCATACAGGGTCTTCTTGCGTGGCGGCCCTCGGCCGCGGCAGGTATTATAACCCTCAGTGAACAAAACCCTATTTTTGCTCAAATATACTTTTGCATACAGGGTCTTCTTGCGTGGATGCCTTCGTCCCCGGCAAGAATAATAGCCCTCAGTAAACAAAACCCTGTCTTTCCTTAAATCTACTTTTGCATACAGGGTTTTGCGTGGCGGCCTTTGGCCGCGGCAGGTATTAAAACCCTTGATCAACAAAACACTCTTTAAATGAAATCTTTTTGTATTTAGGGTTTTTGCGTGGAAGCCTTCGGCCACGACAAGGCCGAACAACAAGGCCTTCTCAAGAAGTCAACAAAAGTCTGTTTTTATTTTTTTAAAAGTACATATAAAATACTGAACGAAATGGATGTTTAAAAAGTGGGATTATGTATTGTTGAATTTTAAAAAATTGGATTATTCGTACAGCGGATCCTAAAATTAAAAATGTTGGATTTTGTTGCTGTTGTATTTTAAAATATGGGATTTAGTGGTGCTTTCAAAACGGGTTGGGTATAAAATCCCACATTTAAAAACCCAACACACAAAATCCAACATCACAAAATTAAAAAATCAGTCTTTTCTCTAAAAGATGTTTGACCCGGTAAGCAACAAACTCCTCAGTGGAAGGAAAATGCAACACATAATTAATTTACAGTTAAACAGTTTTATATAGGTAAATAAATAATAGTTAAATAAAAAGGAACAATTAATAAAAGTTATGATTTAAAAAATTTATTATTATATACTATTTGATACTATACTATTATACTATTATATGCTATTATATACATTATTATTAGATACTATTATATACTATTTAATATTGGATATTTTAACAATTATATTAAATCTATTAATATAAGCAAAACCAAAAGAACAACATATACAAGAACATGTAATAATTAATTATCTAAATAATTAATTAATACAAATTTATATTAATTGCAACTTGCTTTAGAAAGTCAATCTTTCTGCGCATATCGCGTTTCTTGATTACTCTGCGTATTTTCTTGATTTGTTTTGCCAAATCAAGATTTGCCAAGATTTGTTTTTTTTTCACCGGAAAGGAATGTCCGGTTTCTAATTTTGCAATCTTGTGTTTAATAAAAATCATCTCCTTAGATAGCTCTTGTATAAGTTTGTATATTTCCAAACTTTTGCTTTCAATAATAGACTTCAATCGACGATGCCAAGCCTCGACATTATTTTGGGTCCTCGGAAAATTCTCTTTCGAGGACGAAGACACAACGGTCCAAAATTCAGGCGCATACGTAGCGCACGTTTTTCCCCCTGTATTAATATAAGTTTGTTTAAACAAACGACTGATTTTTTAAACATTTTCATCAACCAGAGTTTTTTTTAGTTCCATGTAATACTCTTCCACATGTTCGTGAGGAACCAATGCAAAGATCTTAATCCTCAGAATTTGGAAAGAACTCCTTTGCAGCCGCAACACTGGCCTTTTCAAAGTCAATTAGTATTTTTGCAGGGTAATGTACCATATTAATAAAGCAAACTATACGACACAATTTGTAAAAAAACTGACGATAGGACTCCGAATCTTTCTTGCACATCAGGCAGAACACCAAAGGGAATACCTATCCGCAATATGTAATTAAATAAAATCAGAACTTACATAAAAAAGTAGAACAATACCTGTCCTTCAATATATCCGTGAATACTGTATAACTGTCTCATAATATTTGGTACTACATAAAAAGCATCCATCCATCATCCAACATGGAGACTGATGTCTCTGGTGTTTAACGTGGGTGTCTGCCTTAAAAAGGCTTAAACCCACGGTGTGCCATCACACTGAAGTCTGACCAAGCGCGACCACCGCCCCAATCAGTAAAACAAAAAGTAATTAAAATACACATGCAGAACATATGCCAATCAGGTGCCAATTTGAGGCCACACATAAAGGGCATAACCCTTTGCTTAAGGGTCGAGGCCTATCTAACACATCAGTTCTATGGGTCACGGCACCCGGTTGCAGTGTAAATCTACATCGAGCCAGGCTGTCTCCGCGTACATTTGGGTATTAACCACAGCCACCACGACACTCCCACAAGGGGACCTACCACATGTCAGCTCGGATATAATCCGGGGGCTACTGACATCCCGTGGTACCAGAAAAGAAGCCTCTGGCCAGACCTCGTAGTCAAAACTACTACCAGTTAAGTTCCTTTATAGCTCTGGAAAATTCTGGCTGCCGTTAAGAAAAAATAACGATAGGAGATTGGAACAAACGTGTAAGCAGGACCTAGTAGGGGCACGTCCCACTAGGACACGTGAAGGAGGCAGTCTAAAGTTCGCGCACATGGTCGCGAAATTCCTCACTGCGGGGAGCAAGGCCAATCCCAATCTCTTCCGCTCAATCGGGGAGCGGCACCTAAGGTTCAAGGCAAAAGCCCAATCGTACCCCCAACAAAAACCCAAAGGTCTATAATGCCGAGGTGGAAAGTTGAGACCAACTCTAATTCTCCTCGGCACCCGTGGTTCCGAAAAGCCTCCGGTCAGACTTCGTAACCAATGTTACATAACCATGTGCTTCGTAATCATGTACTCGAGGACTGGTGACCCCAGGTATCACCGGCAGTGCAGCAACTAGAGGCAAACTTGGCGCAACATATCTACAACCGACGAATACACAAACACGCACAGCATTTATTCCCACAAACACACGCAGTCACCTAGAACACCAACACTCTCACAGTCACAACAACAAACACCCCATCCCAAAACGCTCATACTACAGAAACTCATACTCACAAAAACTTGTACACTAGACACCAAAGACACACAATGACCACACGCATACATAAATCACCCACAAGACTACACAGCTAAACTCTCCCAGCGCGACGTTCCGTAAAAACACTACAGGCGTAACTGTCAGCACAACGCTCACACTCTTTAGTGGAGAGCATTTTACTGACATTCCAACCCCCGTCAGTCCATCTGATCCCCATAGCCGCCCTGTCCCTAAAGTCAGAGTACAATGAACATTCGCACAGCACATGTTTCCAATCCTCCTCAGTGCACCACAGTCGCAAGTCTCACTAGGGCAAAGGTTCCTTTAATGCAAGAAAGCATTAAAGGACCCATGACCCGTGAGAAAGAAACTAAGGTGCATGCTGAAGCGAAAATATGGCTGGAAAACAACGAAATTTACATCACTGATGTACTCGTACGTCACTCTTCCATTCACACTACTGTTCCATCTATTTAGATGGCCGTCTAGATGTGACGCATTCATGCTCTCCACCTCCTGATTCGCTAACCAGCCATTCAGCAACGGTAATCCCCTCTTTACCCTGTAGGATGCGCTACAACGTAGCACCTCCAGGTCAAGAGGGGCCACACCCAACAACACATGCATGGCCTCGGTAGAGACCGTGCGGCACACAGGCAGACACGCAAGCAGAAGCAGTCGTTGGCAAGTAAGTATCTTGCGATATCCCACAGCAGACGTGGCCTCCTCGCCCCATACAGACGACCCATAAGTTGCACAGGCAAGAAATTGGCCGTCTTTTCAATTGCTACATCCACACCAACACTCGCACCCCATTCACAAACAATGGCCATGACCAAGGCTATCAGACGTTCCAAACTGGCACGCGTCCCATTTAAGATGAAGATAATCATACGCACAACACTTGCCAATCGCAATAAGACGCCTTAGAAGGGAATCCATCATGAGGTTCCTTATAAATGGACCACAGATGGATCCCTGTGGGCAACCTCGGACAACAGTCATCCAGACAGAATCACTTCTGCCTTCCGCACATGCTTTTCTGCAAGAAAAATAGCTCCTCCAAAGAGGACGCTCCTGGCAGCCCAACTCATGCAGTCTTGCAATCACGCTCGTCTAGCTCAGGTAATCAAAAGCACCTTTAAAATCAATAAACAGACCCAAAACATACTTACTACTAGATTTACTCACACCATTCTTAACATACGTTCATGCATCATCAACACATTAGCCCTTAGTAAAGCCAAACTGCTGAGAACACAGGTTCGCATTTACAATCTCCTGAAGTCGATTCACCATGATTCTCTCAAGCACCTTGCCTAGAACGGAATCAGGCAAAGGGTTGGTAGCGAAATCTAGAATTTCAATATCTTAAATTCAAAATCTTGAAAACAAAATCTTGAAAAAAAAAATTTCATAAAAAAAAATCTGGAAACTTGCGCAATTAAATAAAGTACATTTATGGATATACATATTTCAAAACTTTTATGTAATATGTTTTTATTAGTTCGTTTTCGTGCATGTTATGAAATGTTTCTCTCATTTTACTTCTCTAAAATTATTATTAAAAAATTAAAAAAAAACATTAAAAAAATGTTAGCAGAGCCCTCTCGGTAATGTGAGGTTTTTTGCATACAGGTCTTTCCGCGTATTGGCAGCCTTCGGCTGCGGCAGGGATCATAACCCTCAATCAGCAGAATCCTCAGGGTCATGTAAATTTTTTCGCGTATTGGCGGCCTTTGGCCGCGGCAGGGATCATAACCCTCAATCAACATGTGAAGTTTCTTGCATACCGGTTTTTTTGCGTATTGGCGGCCTTTGGCCGTGGCAGGGATTATAACTCTCAATCAGCAGAATTCTCACGGTAACCTGATTTTTTTTGCATGCAGGTTTTTCCGCGTGGCTGCCTTCGGCTATAACCCTGTAACCCTTAACCCATAACCCTTTAATCTATCAAGATTTTTTACTTTCAATTTTTTTTTTTTCAAGGTTTTTTTTTCAATTCAAGATTTTGTCATTCCAGATTCTGATGCGCTCCCTCAGGCTAATACCCCGATATGAACGAGGATTAGATCTGACTCTATCGGTGGACTTTAGGAGCGGAATCACTCTTGCACTCTTCCATTCACTTGGGAAATATCCCTTACTCATCCATATCGCATACAAGCCACCCAAATAATCAGAATTGACTTTCCAGATAGCTTTCACCATCAGTCCAGTCAGACCATCAAAACCAGGCGACTTCCTAGACCTGACTTGCGAGATACTACAACTAACCTAGCTTTCAACCAAGTCAGGGGGACCAGGGTCCGGCTCCATAGGGGGGTTAGGCCCAGGCCCCATCCTAGGGAAGAACTCTCTCATGAGTGCTCTCACACAGTCTTTCCATGTTGACAACACTGTGTCACCAACATGGATACAATTCACTTCCATACTCTTACACTGTACTGCTCATCATCACTACTGCTCCGCGAACCTTTCCCAATCACCCAGTTTCACTCTCTGAATCATACGCTTATACTCATTCATACATCGCCTATAGGCTATATCCGATGCTATGAACCACATTCATACCATCGGTTAGCCTAGCTCTCTGGGATTGACTCCTGAGGCGTCTGTCAGACCTTCGCTTAACAGACAACTCTCGCATCCACTATTTGACCCTTATGATTTACTCTACGGTTCCTCACAAGGAGCATTCAAAGGTACCGAAGTAACCTCTTTTTTTACATGTTCACCATACACAACCCAATTCACACCACAAGTGCGCCATCCTTCGACATAACATTCATTCTTGCCGCACCTATGTATGTAAGCGAACTCAATCTCAATAAGATTGTGATCGCTTACTGACCAATCACGCACCATCCAACTGAACTCAAATATACACAAACGTCATTCACAACGTCACGTCAATATCACTCGAACCTTTAAGTCCCTTAAAGGTATCTCGCTTGGTTTATTGAGTGCGTAGACGCCGCGAGCGATCACTTACTCGCTAAGCACCTCACCCCGCTCTTGGTTTGGCTGCCCAGTATACCTGGACAATTTACTGAACCAGAGCGGAGAAGATGCATTGGCGTCCACAACAAGGATGACAGGAAAGTTACTAGCCCGTAGTAACACCCCATCCATACACTCAATGAAGGGACCCAGTTCCCCCCCATTGCTTACAGTACACACTGGAAATAAAAATCTTGCCAAAGGTACCTTTTGCAATCACACATACACCCATACCACCGCATTCAACAACCATACATTCAACATTTACATCATTCACAATAACAGCATCATTCCCTCTAGCATCAGTAAATGAGCGCAAACACGGCGGAATGTCTCTTACATTCCGATGGAGAATATGAAGACTGTACCAGAGCAAACCTGCTACCAGACTTACAAAACCATTCACCAAATTCACACATAACGCCATAAGACCTCTGGCAATTTAGCTGAATAACCTTGCCAATCATTTCAATGTCTGGCATTAAGGCGGTCAATGAAGGCACCGAAATGGGGGCAATCTGCTGTCAGTATGCGATGTCCAGTCGGCTTTACCCCTATAGGCACAGTCACGGCAACATACCGCATTCCGGCAAGACCGGCTGATATGCCCTAATTGCCCGCACTGACGACAGACAATGTCTTTCACACGACACTCAGACACTCTGTGGTCAAGACTACCACAACGGAAGCAGCCGTACATCATGCTGGCCCCACTCAAACGAAGGCGAAAGCATGCGATATAGACTCCGTGAGCAGTCTAGAGTGCAGTAGCAGGACCACTGCACTCCAAAGTGATGTTGGAAGTCTCATCACCAGCATCCGTCTTTGCAGTGCGCGAGACAAGCTTGACGCACTTCTCGAAGGCTTCCTGGGTCATACGTTCCTTGAAGTTCTTCTTATAGAGATCAGCCATGAACAAGTCATCACTGATTCCACAAGGAACCCCACGGACTACCACCCTGGTGCCAGGCTTCTGGTTTACGCTAACATCCAGACCGGGTTGGTAACGAAATCCCGAAAGACAAAATCCCGAACGACAAAATCCCGAAATTACAAAACTAGTTTTTCGGTATTCTTCATCTTCTGGAACATTTTAAAACCTCTAGCAAACTTCAATCTAGCCACTATCAGGAGGCACGGAGGCAATTCTCTCGATAATGTGAAGTTTTTCATATAGGGTCTTCCTATGCGGCCTGTATTCAAAAAATCCAATGAAAGATATTAGAAATAGATACCTTTACAACGGTACCTATATTAAATTTCCAATTCCAAAAAAAAAAGAAAAAAAATTACTCTTATTTTACTTCTCTAAAATTATTATTAAAAAATTAAAAAAAACATTATTAAAAAAATTTAGCAGAGCCCTCTCGGTAATGTAAGGTTTTTTGCATACAGGTTTTTCATGTGAGGTCTTGTGAAGTTATTGGCATTCAGGTTTTTTCGCGTATTGGTGGCCTTCGGCCGCGGCACGGATCATAAGATCATAACCCTCAATCAGCAGAATCCTCACGGTCATATAAAGTTTTTTGCATACAGGCTTTTCCGTGTGGCGGCCTTTGGCCGCGGCAGGGATCATAACACTCAATCAACAGAATCCTCACGGTCATGTGAGGTTTTTTGCATACAGGTTTTTCCGCGTGGCGGCCTTCGGCCATAACCCTGTAACGAACCCCTGGGTCGGGTCTATAGCCGTGGTAGGCTCAGCGAGTGACGGGGGGCTAACAAAAATTTGTTTTGAGACGCCCTAAGTTCCAAAATAGTATTTATTTCCTTTTTCAATATAGTATTTATTTCCTTTTCTCCAATTATAGTTTTTGAACCCAGTGGGTGAGCGAGAGAGAGCGATGCCGTCGTCCAATGGAATGCGCACGTTTAGCGTGTAATGCGGAAGCGTGAGTATAGCGAACGAGAGTACGTGCGCAGCAGGCGTGCGCGCAGCGGCGTATACGTGACGAGCGTAAGTAGAACAAGCGTACGAGTAATGAAAACGCGCGGAACAGGTTTGCTGGCGGCGAGCGTGCGTGCGGGGTGCGCGAGCGTAGCGGGCGCATGCGTAGTGTATGCGTGAACAGCCAGCGTATGGGCAGCGGGCGCGTATACGGCGAGTAGAAGTGTGTGCGCGTATGCAGCGGACGTGACGCGTTATGGACGTAAGTGTGTGCGTGCGCCGTGGGCGTGAGCGCGGTGAGCGTGTGCGTGGCGGGTACGTGTGAAACGAGCGTACGAGTAATGAGTGTGTGCGCAATAGGTTCGCGTGCGGCGAGCGTACGCGCGATGAGCGCGAGCGTAATGGGCGCGCGTGTAGTGAACGCGTTCACGGTGGAAGTATGCGAAGAAAGTGCGCGAACAGCGGGCGTACGAGTAGAAAGCGCGTATGCGGCGAGCAGAAGCGCGTACGTGTGGGCGTGCGCGCGGAGACTATACGTGTAGCGGGCGTAAATGTGTGCGTGTCGCGAGCGTAAGTGTGACGAGCGTGTTACGCGCGTAATGTTCGAGTATGAAAGAGGAAATGATTGCCTATCAAATTTAAGTGGAGAGACTAAGTACTACTCTGACGAGCCCAGACGTGCGACGCTAACTTTCGTGTAGATTCCGACCCTAAGGCCTTGAAACTACTTAATCACCGACCCTGAGGCCGCGAGATTATATAACGTACAAACACCGACCCTGAGGCCGAGAGCTTGCGAAATCACCGACCCTGAGGCCGCGAGATTGTATAACTTACAAACACCGACCCTGAGGCCGAGAGCTTGCGTAATCACCGACCCTGAGGCCGCGAGATTGTATAACTTACAAACACCGACCCTGAGGCCGAGAGACTATATACCTTAATCTACGAGCTATGAAAGTAACGAGTTATTAGTCGAAATTAGCGTGGAGGGAAAAATTAACGAATGAATTACCGAGTTGAGAGTTAATCGATTGAGAAAAACGTGCAGTTGCCGACCCTGAGGCCGTGAGATCTGCAAAACCGTCGACCCTGAGGCCGTGCGATTATCTATTGTAGACCGAAGGACGCGACAGAAAAGAAAAGGGAAAAAAATAAACGTGCGAATTTTCCGATCCTTAATTATGTTTTCCAATCACCGCTAGTTTTAGTTCTCTGTAATTTCGTGTTAGTTCGTCGATATGCAAGCGGATTTCGATTCGTCGCGTAGCAGCGCGTTTCTTAGTGCCGTCCGTACTCGATGTGTGCCCGTCGCCCACTAACTCCCCGTTCGCTTGTCATGTCTTAGACAACCCACCAACTCTTTTTCTTCTGGTTGGTGTGTTGTGTTTTCCCATGGTGGGTTTCGCGTAATGACTACAGTCGTCTCCCTCTCTCGTGTATACTTATTTAATCTATTCTTATAATATAGTATGTATATTTAACAATAGTAAGTAAGTTAATTTAGTTCGGTTTACATACCAAAGTAAGTAGATACAAGTGGTTTCAATAGAAATAATTCCATTCACAATGTAAGAAAGTTAAAAATGTAAACTGTGTTGATTATTGTGTGCGCCAGAATTCGTAAAGAATTGTGGCCGTCACAACCCTCAATCAGCAAAATCGTCACGTTAATGTGAGGTTTTTTGCATACAGGCTTTTTCGTGTGGCGGCTTTCGGACGCGGCAGGAATCATAACCCTCAATCAGCAGAATCCTCACGGTCATGTGAAGTTTTTAATTTATTGTTTAAAACCACAAAATTCTCTCGATATTACAACTTTGCTTTTCTGCCATTGTAAAAAAAGGCAAGTAGGCGCGTAGCTTTGGTAGCTTTGGAAAAAAAATAGCTTTGGAAAAAATTGTGACTTAAATGTCATTTCTTCATTAATTTCAAATTTTATTTCGTGATTTTCGGGATTTCTCATTTCGGTATTAAAAATTTTTCGGGATTTGGTCGGGATTTTGTCGATTCGGGATTTTAAAATTTTTCGGGATTTTGTAATTCGGGATTTTGACTGTCTCCCATCCAGACCCAATTCGTCAAACTTAGCGTTCTTACGTATCTTCTTTCTTTCGGAGACGGACATGGTGCGTATAATTACGCCACCACTGCGCAATGCCTTTACTTGGTGCACTCTTACATCAAGGGTGGGCCCAACCTGCTTCACCATCTTCTCAACCACTTCTTTGAAGGTCTCACCGGCTTTCCGGCTCTTGACAACCAAGGCCCATGTCTCAACAGGTTTGAGAACCGGTGCAGCAGTCGGTACAGCCGATAACCCAGCGGCAGCACTACTAACGGCACTGCTTGGAGTACCAACCGAAGCTGGGGGAACGCCCGTGCCACCACACTACCACTGCCGGAACCCATACCATCAATACGCCCCCTAAGACACTCATTTTTAGCAATGAGCTCCATCAAGATCCGCTCGTAACTGCCAGACATGGGCCAGACCAATTAGCTGGCGAGCAACATCCTTGACCACATCCTCCTTGTTGAAAACGAGAGTGATCAAGGCGTCAGAAACCGCTCTGAACCGCCGCACAGTGGTCCAGAATAGAAATTCATCGGCCAAAAATCTGTAACTTTTGAACGGATAGGAATTTTTGAATGCGGATTTTGCAATCGACAGGGAAATGTTGAAATATCTTTGCACTGGCACCGGGATCTATGTAGATGTCTCAGGGTCAGAGCCGTAGGGCTCCAAAGTCGGGCTCCAAATTTTGGCAAAAAAACGTATTCAAAAGTAAATTCTTGAAACTTTTTTGTACTTATCTATAAATTGAGGATATATTCGTAATGGCTGTGATGTTTTAAGTGCATCCGTTGAGTTTTTCATAACTTTTTGGCCCCCTGAAAAGGGGTCTATTTTTTGATGCTTTGAAACTAAATATCTCCGCCATTTTTAAAAATTTCGATTTCCGGTTTTTTTTATTATATTACATGGGACAAGAGTTTAAAAAAAATGGGGAAAAAAATTTATATATATTTTGAAAAAAAATTTTTTTTTTAAAAAAAACCACGGAAAATTAAAAAAATTATAGCCCAACAGTCGACAACAAAAAAAAGTTACATTTTTCTGATAGCCTTTGAGATAACCTTTAATCGTATACCCGGTTTTGTACCCGGCAGACCACGGCCCTAGGCGCTGGAGCCCTCTAAATGGTCTACATTTTTTCTTTTAAAAAAACAACGAAAAATTAAAAAAATTATGGTCGACAACAAAAAAAATTAGATTTTTCTAATAGCCTTTGAGATAACCTTTCATTCTATACCCAGTTTTGTACCTAGCAAACCACGGCCTTAGGCGCTGGAGCCCTCCAAATGTAGAATTTTCCAAAAAAGGGTACTTCAGACACTAAATGCATAAGTATTTCTTTTTTTAACCCTAATTTTTTTTCTTTATATACTCCTGAATATTACCTGTTAAAAAGTACCTGCTTCAAGGCCAAAAACGAAAATAATAAAATACCTGCGAGGTCAAAGTTGCGGTTTCTACGCCTGAATATTAACTGTTAAAAAGTTCCTGCTTCAAGGCGAGAGACGAAAAGAATAAAATACCTGAAAGGTCAAAGTGGCGGTTAATTACAATTTTCTTCAAAAATTCCAATTCTTTATATGTATTTTTTGATATAAATATTAAACATTTGAAAGATTTTTGGCATTATCAAACCAAGCGTCTTTCAGCCATGGAGTCATACAGCTACAAAGAGTTATCAGATGTATATTTTAAAAACAGAAGCGCACAAGATGTAGTTGAATATATTAAAATTAAAGTACCATTTGATTCATGTAGCAAAAAAATTCAGGAACAAATTTTATCACAAATAAACTCGTTTGTGTCCATTTTGTCTAGACACTACAAGTCTTCCTATTTCAACAAAAATAAAGTGTATGCTACTTTAAAGGAGTGGATGGAAGGCGAACTCTGCATCATTTATCAGGCAGATAGCAACGAGGGACGTGGAAGGCCAACTAAAAAGTTTGAAGAGAGCAGTAAAAGATCCCAGAGACGGAAACTAAAAGATCTTAATGAAAGTTTGGAATATGAAGACGCTAAACGCAGTTTAGTACACACGTTGCATTCAGAGCGGAAATATCGGAAAGCCGAAATCATCGAAAAAGTTCTTAATGCGAGCCCTTTAAGGACAAAAAGAATTCTTAAAAGCATACCTACACCAGACCAAGAAAGGACGTTTACACCTGAAGAGGCGTTAGCATTATGCCTGGATTTAAAATTAACAAAGCATCAGTATGTTTTACTCCGACAACGCGCAATGGAAAAGATGTCAAATTTGTACCCCAATTACAATGAAGTACTAATGGCAAAAAAAGAATGCTATCCCGAAAACATAACTATAGAATCGACATCTGCCCAAGTCCAACTCCAAAGCCTTCTGGATCACACAACGGAGAGAATAATTAAAACACTTCAAGAACCGAAATTAAAAGAAATTGGAGATTGTGAATTAACACTTTTTTGTAAATGGGGTTGCGACGGATCTTCAGGCCAGAAACGATATAAACAGCCGCTAGATGGGAATTCTTCAGACGCAGACTTGTTTATGTCATCAATAGTACCTTTGCGATTAAGCAAGCTAGATTCAGAACCATCGACCAGCACAGCAAAAACTAATGATGCTTGGATAAACCCTACTCCAAATTCAACAAAATTTTGCAGACCCATTAAATTCGAATTTAAGAAAGAAACCAAAGAGCTCATCGTTGAGGAAGCCAATGCAATAAAGGCTAAAATCGAAACTCTTCAGCCAATACAATTTAATATTGGCCAGCAAATAATTCGAGTGCATTATAAATTGCTGCTTACAATGATCGATGGTAAAGTTGGTCAGGCATTGACGGACACAAAGGCTTCATCCAGTTGCATAATATGCAAGCAAACTTCAAGCAGATTGAGTCAGCTACCATCAACATCATCGTCGTCATTATTATCATCCCTTGGAGACATTGAGGCATATGAATTTGGACTATCCCCGTTACATGCAAGGATAAGATTCATGGAACACATACTCAAGATAAGCTACGACTTGGATTTTGGAGCTTCAGGAACTGTACGGAATGACAAGTTAAACCAAGAGAAAAGGAGCTTAAAGCAAAAATACGTTCAAGATGAATTCAAAAAAATTGGTTTAATTATAGACCAACCAACTCAAGGTGCAGGCAATACAAATGATGGAAACACAGCCAGAAGGTTTTTCTCGGACCCACAACAAACTGCAACAATCACAGGAGTGGACTACAATTTAATTTACAGATTTAAAATTATTCTTGAAGTAATTGCTTGTAATCAAAAAATAGATGCTGCAAAATTCGGGGAATATGCAAAGGAAACTGTAAAATTATATAATGAATTGTACCCATGGCGAAATATGTCACCAACAGTCCACAAAATTCTGTTTCATGGAGAAAGCATTATTCAACACCGTTTATTGCCAATAGGAGATTTATCGGAAGAAGCTCAAGAAAAAAGAAATAAAGATTATAGATTCTTTAGGGAACATAACACTAGAAAATGTAGGAGAGAAGCAACAAATGAAGACCTTTTTGGAATTTTATTAGTTACATCGGATCCATATATTTCCAGCATCCGGTATGTGTGGGCTACAAAAAACCCAGATATAAGTCCAGAAGCTAAATGGTTACTATTAAATATTAATGAAAATTCGGAAAGAGAAAAATATTTACAATCTGTTTTCACAAAAATTGTATAATACTCGTTTATAAAGAAATATATAAAAATTGTAATTAACCGCAACTTTGACCTCGCAGGTATTTTATTATTTTCGTTTTTGGCCTTGAAGCAGGTACTTTTTAACAGGTAATATTCAGGAGTATATAAAGAAAAAAAATTAGGGTTAAAAAAAGAAATACTTATGCATTTAGTGTCTGAAGTACCCTTTTTTGGAAAATTCTACATTTGGAGGGCTCCAGCGCCTAAGGCCGTGGTTTGCTAGGTACAAAACTGGGTATAGAATGAAAGGTTATCTCAAAGGCTATTAGAAAAATCTAATTTTTTTTGTTGTCGACCATAATTTTTTTAATTTTTCGTTGTTTTTTTAAAAGAAAAAATGTAGACCATTTAGAGGGCTCCAGCGCCTAGGGCCGTGGTCTGCCGGGTACAAAACCGGGTATACGATTAAAGGTTATCTCAAAGGCTATCAGAAAAATGTAACTTTTTTTTGTTGTCGACTGTTGGGCTATAATTTTTTTAATTTTCCGTGGTTTTTTTTAAAAAAAAAATTTTTTTTCAAAATATATATAAATTTTTTTCCCCATTTTTAAACTCTTGTCCCATATAATATAATAAAAAAAACCGGAAATCGAAATTTTTAAAAATGGCGGAGATATTTAGTTTCAAAGCATCAAAAAATAGACCCCTTTTCAGGGGGCCAAAAAGTTATGAAAAACTCAACGGATGCACTTAAAACATCACAGCCATTACGAATATATCCTCAATTTATAGATAAGTACAAAAAAGTTTCAAGAATTTACTTTTGAATACGTTTTTTTGCCAAAATTTAAAAAAATTAAAATATTTTTCGACTTTGGAGCCCTACGGCTCTGACCCTGAGACATCTACATAGATCCCGGTGCCAGTGCAAAGATATTTCAACATTTCCCTGTCGATTGCAAAAAACCGCATTCCTATCCGTTCAAAAGTTACAGATTTTTGGCCGATGAATTTCTATTCTGGACCACTGTGCGCCGTATGGAAGACTCAACGTCAGAAACGCCCTTAGGCAACAAAAAAATCCTTCCAAAATCCTTGTTTTTTGGCGACCCTCCCCCTCTGTCTTAGTGGCTACTTTACGGCACACCTGGACAACCATCTCCTTTCATTTGGAGCTGCCAGCAGCCTCAGCGGCATACACACTGCTGCAGCTGTCGGACATATCCACCTCCGACCGGTCAAAAGAAGACTTTTTTTTCTCCACATTACGGCTTGTCGACTTGGGGGGCTTCATTACCGGCGCTTCGGAGGCCGAGCTCCCACATATGTCCGCTGCCGCCTTGACATCACGCTGCGGGCTCTTCACCATGGCTGGCGACCCACTCACGATTATTTCGCAAAAATACCAATAAATTGCCAAACACGCAACGTATAAAACGTAGTCGCTGTCTACCTCTTTCTCAAGTAATAATCAAGTAATAACATTTTACCCTTACGGTAACCACTTTTTTTTGCTGGGTGGGCACTCAAGGAGAACTTCTTACCGGGTCACAATCACAACCGAAACAATACCGTTCACTGTGGCGCAACGAAGGCGAGCACAAAGGAAAAGCACGGATAAGCTGGTTTAACACAACCGATCACGACTAGAGTTCTTAATCGAATCCCAACACGGAGACTCGCCAAAAAGTTTTAAATTTGTTAGAGTCCCCATAATAATGTTTCTCTTTCCATTAAAAGTAGTATCCGAAAAAAAAAATTCTTCGCCCTCTATACGTTTCAGTTCTACGTGGACAATTTCTTCCAGTTTTGCGGGCTCCTTTTTCTGTCTCGTTATTTTATTTTTCTTCGATCTTTACCTTGGTAGATATTGACAGCATTCTAGCGCACAATCAATGACTGCTTCACGAATTATATTAGCTGGACGATTAGTCGTTGTTTTTGCCAAGTCCTTAACTTTGGTATTAGCCAAAACAACTTCCTTTGTAAAGACCTCTGAATCATGGTTATGATCCAGGGGACGCCGGTATATTTCACACACATCTTGTATTATTGTCGTTAATACGATAAATTGCTTTTCCAGCTATGAGTTTTGCGTTTTGCACAAATCCATGTAGTGACGTTATCTTTAGATGTACATATGTCTATGAAAATGGTATTAATAGCCACTAACTATCAATTTTTCGCGGCGATTGTTCGATTTAAGTGTAATTATTTCAATTTCAACAAAGGCAAGCAAATAAGATTTGCAAACTGACAAAAGCACGGAATTGGCTTTTAAGGTTTACGAAAGCATTCTTGATTCGTTTAGAAAATATAATTTTTAGCAAGTATTAAACCTTAGTTAAACCTGTCTTTGCAGAAATTTACTTTTGCATTAGGGTTTTCCTGCGTGGCGGCCTTGAAAAGGATTTTAACCCTCAATCAACAAAATCCTATCAGAAATGTGAACTCTTTTTGCATAGAGGGTCTTCCTGCGTGGCGGCCTTCGGCCGTGGCAAAGATTATAACCCTCAATCAACAAAATCCTCTTGATAATGAAAAGTCTTTCTGCATACAGGGTTCTTTTGCGTAGCGACCTTCGGCTGTGGGAAGGATTTTAACCCTCAATCAACAAAATCCTCTCGGTAATGCAAGCCCTTTTTGCAAACAGAGTCCTTCTTCGTGGCGACCTTCGGCCGTGGCAACGATTTCAACCCACAATCAACAAAATCTTATTGGACATGTAAACTCTTTTTGCATACAGGGTCTTCCTGCGTGGAAGCCTTCGGCCTTGGCAAGGATTATAACCCTAAATCAACAAAATTCGCTTGGTAATGTAAAGCCTTCTTGATCTTGTCTTTCTGCATGGCGGCCTTCGGCCACAACAATCTCAAAACTGCTTTTTTAAAGGACATCCGAAATACTGAACGAAATAGATGTTTAAAAAGTGGGATTTTGTATTGTTGGATTTTCAAATGTTGGATTTTGTAATGTCGGATTTAGTGGTGCTCCCCCTTTATAAGGATCTAATAATTATACCCTACACCCGAAGGGATGAGGGTATATTGACCTTGTGCTTCCGTTTGTAACGCATTAAAGGAGGCGGGGAAGTATACATATATATTCTAACTCAGAATCCCCTCCTGAGTCGAATTAGCCATGCCCGGCCGTCTGTCTGTCTGTCTGTCTGTCTGTAGAAATCACAATTACGGAAGAACAAATAAAGCTATCGCCATTAAATTTGGCACGAATATTCTTTGTCATTATAGGTAGCTGTTTGGTATTGAAAGTGAGAAAAATCGGATTAGTGCCACACCTACTTTTTATAGCAAATGTGAATTTTCCCATGCTTATAGCTCAATTTATCAGCTTGTAAAGTGAATTTAAAGCTAAAATTTTATTCTCAAATCCACCGTCTCAGACTTAAATATGCTCCCAAAAATGGGCGAGGTCCGCCCACTGGTGACAAAAAACCACGATTGCAGGAAAACGAGTGGAAGCATCATCATGAAATTCAGCAGAAATATTCTCTTCCATTTAGAGCTCTCTGATATCAAAAATGAAAATCGGTTTACGGCCACGCCGTCTTTTTAGGTAAATATTAATTCATCCAATTTGAAAGCTGAATTTTTTAGCTTGTAGTCCGGATCTAAAGCTGATATTTCAGTGTCGCGTTTAGCGTGTTAGTGGGCACGCACAAAAAATGGGCGTGACACGCCCACTGGTATACCATTCTATATAATAAAGTGTTTGTTGAGAAAAATGTTGTCGTAAATAAGTTGATAAGTTGATCACAATTTACTATCTGTATATGAAATGAAAGTTGGCGTATCCTGCCCACTTCTTATCATCACTTTGACAGATGCGGGTGTAGGGTATATGAGCTTCGGCCAGGCCGAAGTTAACGCTCTTACTTGTCAATTTTATAATCACTTATAACCACCCATATTTTTCCTGCTCAGCGTAATTAAGGAACACCTAATTGTTGTGAAGTCAATTTTGGTAGATTGTTGAGATCAAATTTAAAATTAATTATGAAAATAATTTTTGGCAGATCGTCAAGATCAATTTTTGGGCAGATCGTATGGCCATTTCGGAACCAGGCACTGTTCCTCATCAGCGATCTTAATGTTGGATGCTTGCATGTTTACAAAACGAAAGTCCCCCCCCCCCAGGATTACGGGAGAACGAATAGCGGCATCAATATGGACTCTGGAACAAATATTCTGTGTCATTATAGGCTTGTCAAATAATGACAATTGAATTGGATTGAAAATGGGAAAAATGGAAGCTGAATTTCTCATCTTGTAGTGTAGATTAAAACTGAAATTTTATTACCGAGATTACCTTGTTGGGTCGTGTCACCTCACAATTGGGGTGAGCCGCCTACTGGTATACTATAACATATAAGAACGTTATTTAGAGAAAAGCGGTGGCAAATATGAGGTTTCGGAAGTCATAACTTTTGACGCATGTCCATGCAGGAACGGACTTAAAGTATCGAGAATAGGGTTGGCAATCCCGCGCTATATTTTCAATCCCGGGATTTCGGGATTGCATTTACCTAGTCCCGGGATCCCGGGATTAATCCCGGGATTTTAATTTATTTGTTTTTGAAACATATTAACATATTATTTCAACAGAATTAATAAGATCACACATTCAAAAATAGGTTTATAGATAGGCTTATATACTCGTATAGGCTTAAAAACAAGAACAAAGTGATGCACGTGTCACAACAGGGAAACAGTCCCCAAAAGTAAACAGTTCATGGATCTAAACATTTCCTGGATCGAAATAGTTCTAAGAGCTAAATAGTTCTTGGCGATGTTAACTGTTTGCATATCAGAGGAATGAATGTAAATTTAACATGTCCGGAATGATACCATGAGATATAAATGAATTGTATGTGGAGTAATGTTTACGGTTAATTATTATAATCAGTTATTTTATATAATCCGCGACAAACTATACTAAATAAAAAAATTCTAAATATTTTTATACACAAACACCACATAAAATAAAAGAAAAACAATCATTTTCTATGCTTTTCATCCAATAACTCCTTTCTTGGAAACCTATTAAAACCATACAGAAAAAATGATTAAAATTTAAAAAGACAGTCATATTAAAATACAAATTCAATATGTAAGAAAATTTTGTTTTTCATAGAGACGATCTTATTAAAATACATATTCTATAAATACATATTCTACATCTACATATATATTGAAATAATCTGTTAATATCTTTCAAAAACAAAATATATTTTTCATTTAATTTTATTGGCTCCGGGAAATAACGCCCAAATGAAATAAGGCCCAATTTTTTTTTTATATGAAGATTTGAAATCGTAAAATTTGGGTCTTATTTCATTTTTTTTGGGCTTTATTTCATTTTCAACAAAAACTGAAAATGAAATAAGGCCCACGTTGGGCTTTATTTCATTTTGTTGTGGGCTTTATTTCATTTTTTTGTAAAAATTTTAAAAATTTTGAAAATGAAATAACGCCCAAAATTACGGCGTCGTCTGAACTTTAATGCAGAAATGCAGAAAGACCCTGGATAGAGGAAGGCTTTTCAACAAGGAGATGGTTTTGTTGGCTGAGGGTTTTAATCCCTGCCCCGGCCGAAGGCCGGCACGCAGAAGGACCCTGGATTTTGTTGCGTTTATTTCTCTGTTGTTACTAATTACTTGTAGGATGGTTTTGAATTTAGATAATGAATGGACATCAGGTTCAGTCACTTGAGAAGTGGTAAATGGATCCGCGAAAAATCTTGTGGCTGTATTTCCATCATTTGTATTTCCAGGACTTGCTTTTGGTGTTTCTATTCTAAAAACTAGAATTCTAGTTTCGATAATTAGTGTTTCTGCATGCGAAACACTTTTACAAGACAAATGAACGAAGGATAAATTCTTTCGAAAACTTAGGTTAATGAAGATTACATATATTCTATTCTTCACTACACTGATTTTGCTTATAGGCTACAAGCTTATAGGCTACAAGTGAAAAAATTAGGTTAACAAGAAGAGCACTATTTGTAGAAACTAGCTTGAAACCAAGTAGGTAAATTTTTCAAATGCAAAAAAGGTAGTTTTAGTGGGTCAAGGATAGGTGGGAAAGTTGTTCTCGATTAGGGTTGGCAATCCCGTGATCCCGGGATCCCGAAGTCCCGGGATCCCGCAATTTTTAAGACTACTCAAAATCCCGGGATTTGATTAAGCCTAAATAGAAAAATTGCTTACAGTTTCCTTAGAAGTTCTTAAAAAAAATCGTATTTGGTTGAGTATATTCAAATTTAAATTCATGGAATATTTTTTAATATCAACAAAGAATTACACAGAGAAAAATAGTACCACATTAAAATAATAAGATCTCCGAATTGAGTAATTTTACCATGAAATTTCATTAAAACATACAAATAATATCCTTTTTTTCATTTTATTAATTTTAAAAAGAAAATCTTACTGTCATGAAACAAAAAGTTAATGTTATTAATTCGTAATTTTTATAAGAAATTCATATTTTTTCCGTCCGAAACTAATGAAATCAACAACTCTATATGAAAGTATAAAGAATTCTTATTATTTACTTCTTTTAATAAGAAACACTTGTTATAAAATATCGTCTGTCTGGCCGGAACTTTAATAGTAATATTTTTGCTGTCAGATTATATTCAGATCTATAATTCGTATTATTTTTTTTACATTGGCGTTGTTTATAATGGACGATGTTTGCTTCTCAATTTAGTAAGTACTCAATTAAGTAAGTACTTTCCGTTATTATACGAGTATATAAAATATACTTTGATAACAAATAAAAAAAATAATAGCATATTACTTTTCAGGCTTTAACCATGAAATTTTGTGAGTGTTATAATTAATATTCTTGAAATCTTAGATGAATAAAATTGGCTCCGGGAAATAACGCCCAAATGAAATAAGGCCCAATGCGGGCCTTATTTCATTTTGCCAAATTGGGCGTTATTTCATAAAAAAATGAAATAAGGCCCAACGTGGGCCTTATTTCATTTTAAGAAATTTTGAAATTTTTACCAAAAAATGAAATAAAGCCCCAAAAAAATGAAATAAGGCCCAATTTTGCGATAAATGCTGAAATGGGTTAGCTACGAAGCAGCTGTTGGACTTACTGGACTGGTTAATATACAAATACTATTCAGCAAGGAGACGGTTTTAATCCCTGCCACGGCCGAAGGCCGTCACGCAGAAGGACCCTGGATAGAGGAAAACTTTTCAGCAAAGATGGTTTTGTTGGCTGAGGGTTTTAATCCCTGCCACGGCCGAAGGCCGGCAAGCAGAAGGACACTTTGCCTGTGCAGAAGGACCCTGGATAGAGAAAGACTTTTCAACAAGGAGATGGTTTTGTTGGCTGAGGGTTTTAATCCCTGCCACGGCCGAAGGCCGGCATGCAGAAAGACACTTTGCCTGCGCAGAAGGACCCTGGATAGAGGAAGACTTTTCAACAAGGAGATGGTTTTGTTGGCTGAGGGTTTTAATCCCTGCCACGGCCGAAGGCCGGCACGCAGAAGGAACCTCGGTAGAGAAAAACTTTTCAGCAAAGAAGATTGTTTTGTTGGCTGAAGGTTTTAATCCCTGCCCCGGCCGAAGGCCGGCACGCAGAAAGACCCTGGATAGAGGAAGGCTTTTCAACAAGGAGATGGTTTTGTTGGCTGAGGGTTTTAATCCCTGCCCCGGCCGAAGGCCGGCACGCAGAAGGACCCTGGATAGAGAAAAACTTTTCAGCAAGTAGATTGTTATATCCTCAGCCAACAAAACTATCTCCTTGCCGAAAAGTTTTCTTCTATCCTGGGTCCTTCTGCGTGCCGGCCTTCGGCCGGGGCAGGGATTAAAACCCTCAGCCAACAAAAACATCTCCTTGTTGAAAAGCCTTCCTCTATCCAGGGTTCTTCTGCGCAGGCAAAGTGTTCTTCTGCATGCCGGCCTTCGGCCGTGGCAGGGATTAAAACTCTCAGCCAACAAAACCATCTCCTTGTTGAAAAGCCTTCCTCTATCCAGGGTTCTTCTGCGCAGGCAAAGTGTTCTTCTGCATGCCGGCCTTCGGCCGTGGCAGGGATTAAAACCTTCAGCCAACAAAACAATCTTCTTTGCTGAAAAGTTTTTCTCTACCGAGGTTCCTTCTGCGTGCCGGCCTTCGGCCGTGGCAGGGATTAAGACCCTCAGCCAACAAAACCATCTCCTTGTTGAAAAGTCTTCCTCTATCCAGGGTCCTTCTGCGCAGGCAAAGTGTCCTTCTGCATGCCGGCCTTCGGCCGTGGCAGGGATTAAAACCCTCAGCCAACAAAACCATCTCCTTGTTGAAAAGTCTTCCTCTATCCAGGGTCCTTATGCGCAGGCAAAGTGTCCTTCTGCGTGACGACCTTCGGCCGTGGCAGGGATTAAAACCGTCTCCTTGCTGAATAGTATTTGTATATTAACCAGTCCAGTAAGTCCAACAGCTGCTTCGTAGCTAACCCATTTCAGCATTTATCGCAAAATTGGGCCTTATTTCATTTTTTTGGGGCTTTATTTCATTTTTTGGTAAAAATTTCAAAATTTCTTAAAATTTTTTTATTTTAAGAATATTAAATTTCATTTTTTTTTATTCATTTTTTTATGAAATAACGCCCAATTTGGCAAAATGAAATAAGGCCCGCATTGGGCCTTATTTCATTTGGGCGTTATTTCCCGGAGCCAATTTTATTCATCTAAGATTTCAAGAATATTAATTATAACACTCACAAAATTTCATGGTTAAAGCCTGAAAAGTAATATGCTATTATTTTTTTTATTTGTTATCAAAGTATATTTTATATACTCGTATAATAACGGAAAGTACTTACTTAAATGAGTACTTACTAAATTGAGAAGCAAACATCGTCCATTATAAACAACGCCAATGAAAAAAAAATAATACGAATTATAGATCTGAATATAATCTGACAGCAAAAATATTACTATTAAAGTTCCGGCCAGACAGACGATATTTTATAACAAGTGTTTCTTATTAAAAGAAGTAAATAATAAGAATTCTTTATACTTTCATATAGAGTTGTTGATTTCATTAGTTTCGGACGGAAAAAATATGAATTTCTTATAAAAATTACGAATTAATAACATTAACTTTTTGTTTCATGACAGTAAGATTTTCTTTTTAAAATTAATAAAATGAAAAAAAGGATATTATTTGTATGTTTCAATAAAATTTCATAGTAAAATTACTCAATTCGGAGATCTTATTATTTTAATGTGGTACTATTTTTCTTTGTGTAATTCTTTGTTGATCTTAAAAAATATTCCATGAATTTAAATTTGAATATACTCAACCAAATACGATTTTTTTTAAGAACTTCTAAGGAAACTGTAAGCAATTTTTCTATTTAGGCTTAATCAAATCCCGGGATTTTGAGTAGTCTTAAAAATTGCGGGATCCCGGGACTTCGGGATCCCGGGATCACGGGATTGCCAACCCTAATCGAGAACAACTTTCGCATCTATCCTTGACCCACTAAAACTACCTTTTTTGCATTTGAAAAATTTACCTACTTGGTTTCAAGCTAGTTTCTACAAATAGTGCTCTTCTTGTTAACCTAATTTTTTCACTTGTAGCCTATAAGCTTGTAGCCTATAAGCAAAATCAGTGTAGTGAAGAATAGAATATATGTAATCTTCATTAACCTAAGTTTTCGAAAGAATTTATCCTTCGTTCATTTGTCTTGTAAAAGTGTTTCGCATGCAGAAACACTAATTATCGAAACTAGAATTCTAGTTTTTAGAATAGAAACACCAAAAGCAAGTCCTGGAAATACAAATGATGGAAATACAGCCACAAGATTTTTCGCGGATCCATTTACCACTTCTCAAGTGACTGAACCTGATGTCCATTCATTATCTAAATTCAAAACCATCCTACAAGTAATTAGTAACAACAGAGAAATAAACGCAACAAAATTCGGCAAATATACTAAAGCCGCAGCAAAATTATACAACACATTGTAACGATCATAAATCGTTACAAATTATTTCTTAATTATTAACCGCTTCAAACTCATCGAGCTTCATAGCCTAGTGGCTAGAGTAGTCTACTCAGGACCAGAACAGTCCAGGTTCAAACCTCGGTACGAACAACATTAAAAACACATTACAATTAATTTTTTATAATAATAAATATATTCCGTCGCTATATAATTGATAAAAATTTAAATACTAAAGGAATTGAAATCGTACCATCGATTTCTAACAGTGCAAATAAACCAGAAATTAGCACACAAACAGGTACATATAGACGAACACACACATCAACAAACGAATAGAGAGACAATTCCAAACAGACGCACTTTCCCTTTTTGCTTTCATTTTTGCATGAATACGTATAATTCCTGACCAGTTTAACAAGCTTATTCCTCTTAAGACACGTTTTTGCGCTCATCCAACAACCTGAGCTCAAGACAAAAACTGTCATATACAGGTGAGATGGGTTTATAGCCCTCCACATGTAAATACAGAAGTTTCTTTGATACAGGTTCAAACCCGTCTCCGTTTACGAACCAGTTCGATGGGGAGTTTTGTGGTCCTGTGACCAGTTCTTTTTGACTTACGAACCAGTTCGCTGGGGAGTTTTGTGGTCTTGTGACCAAACCTACTTTTGACTTACGAACCAGTTCGCTGGGGAGTTTTGTGGTCCTGTGACCAACTCTTTTTACTTTTTTTGTAGTATATAAGAAAAACCGCGAGTAACTCGCTAAAAATTGTAAGCAACCGTCAGTTGCCAGGCACTCTGCCTGTCTATAGAAAACTCCTGTACTCCTGTATTTCCATCTTTTGTAAGCGACCATATGTCGTTGGGCATTCTGCCCGTCTCATAGAAAATAAGTAAATTAAGCGAAAAACCTTCTGCCCCGTCCGAGCTGAGCTATCAGTTAGCCAGTGAATTGATTGACACGTTAGTCAATCGTGTGGAATTCGGTAACGGTGGTGAACTTCCCGGAGGGTTACGAGATCCCTCGATAATGGACACTGGGGCCGCTGAGGATACCCCGGCTCTAAAGAAAAACTCGTTACAACATTATACAAAACCTTATATCCATCGAGAACTATGACACCAACAGTCCACAAAGTGCTAATGCATGGCGAACAAATAATAAACCACCATTTACTTCCCATTGGAAAATTGTCAGAGGAAGGTCAAGAAAAACGGAACAAGAACTACAGGTTCTATAGGAAACACAATACCAGAAAGTGTTCGCGGGAAAATTGCAATGAAGATCTAATCAAAATGCTGCTGATCTGATCAGATTCCTACATTTCATCATTAAGAAGAAAAATACTCGCAAAATTGTGTTTAGCGATAAGGCTCATTTTTGGCTTAACGGGTTTGTTAATAAGCAAAATTGCCGCATTTGGCATATACAGACTCCATGCACCGTTTGGTGCAGTTTACATGCTGGTGGCATCATTGGACCTTATTTTTTCAAAAATGAGGCCGGAGCTTGCGTTACAGTCAATGAAAATCGTTACCGCACCACGATCAATAATTTTGTGTATGAAAATATGAAAATATTGAAATCAAAATTTGGCGAAAAGTTGATTTCGAGAAATGGACCTGTCAATTGGCCTCCAAGGTCGTGCGATTTGACACCTCTCGATTATTTCCTGTGAGGTCACGTGAAGTTACTGGTTTATTGACGCCAGCAACAATTGACGCCTTGGAGGCCAACATTATCCGTGTTATTTGTGACATACGGCTAACAGTATTCGAAAAAGTGACTAAAAATTGGACGTCCAGAATGCACTACGTCAAGAACAGCCGCGGTGGCCATATGCCCGATATCATTTTCAAATGTTAAGGCCATGTCTTGATCTTTCGAGTGAATAAAACAATTTTATTAAAATTAAATTTTTGTGTTATTTTTTAACATTTGAAGTTCTATCGGGCTTTATATATTTTTATACACCATTTATTTTTACACCATTTTATTTTTATACAGCACCCTTTATATATTTTTGTATTTAATTAATATTAAATTTAATTATTTACTTATTTAATAATTATATTTAATTATTTAATATGTACGAGTATATTGTGACGAATTTACAATCGAAGAGTCACAAAAACACTACACCTTTCTCAATTGTAGTTCAGAATTTTTTAATTGTAATTAAGAAATTTTCAATTGTTATTCAGACATTCCATTTTAAAATCAGAATTTTTTAATTTAAATTCAGAATTTTTTAATTTAAATTCAGAATTTTTCAATTGTAACTCAGACATTCCATTTTAAAATCAGAAATTTTTTTTTGTAATTCAGAAATTTTCAATTGAAATTCAGAAATTTTCATTTGTAATTCAGAACTTTTCAATTGTAATTCAGAATTTTTCAATTGTAATTTAGAACTTTTCAATTGTAATTCAGAATTTTTCAACTGTTTATGTATGTTTATGTACGTATGTAGAAAAAATTTAACTATACAGAAATTAAAAAAGAATGTTATATTAAATATTATGGGTGACTGGAAAATCCCAAGGACGCGTGGATTTAAAAAAAAAAAGGCGCAATGAAGCGGAAATTCCTGTCCGAAACCGAGGTAGAACAGATTATCGGGTGGGTGGAAAGTAACTGCAGTATATCATTAAAGAAGATTGCGGATCGCTTGAAACTGCAATTCGGTAAAAACATTAAAGGTCATTAAAGTTATATTCCCTAAAAAAATGCACCCCGCACCTGTTCTCTTGAACAGTGCGGAAAATAAGGAAAAGAGAGCAGCATACGTGGCTAGCCCAAACAGATACATATATTCAGGCAGGCAAACAAATTATTTAGATTGACGAGATCAATTTTAATTTGTTCTGCGGTCACAGTAGAAGGCCGTTCAAAATCGGACACCTTGCTGTTCAAGTTCAATCAAGCACTCTGGTGATCGGGCAAAAGTTTTGCGTCTGGGACCATATTCGCCAATGCTCAATCACATTGAGGTAATATGATCAAAGATCAAGACTTTTGCAAAATCACATACATACATATGTATAAATGCTCCACCCGCGGTTGGTACAGGGTTGACCGAGCAGCGACTGGCGTATTTGGAAGCCGTTGACAATGCGATTTTGACAATAACGAACGGAGATTTTTCCAGAGCAGTACAACACTGCTCAACCCATCACCCAAGGGCGCTTTCGATCCTTTCTTCCATCGCTTCCCATCCTTTTTAATAGTGTTGTTGCTTTTGTTAGTTATTTTTTGTTGCGGTTATTGTTATTGTTGTATTGCAGATTTTGCGAAGGGTATGTTAATTCAGTTGTTCCATTATTACAATAAACGCTAAAATAGTGGACGGTTTAAAATTTTAACCATTTTTGAAAGGAAAGTAAATTATTATCTACTTGTTTCGACAATTCCAAGGGGACAAAGGCAGCAGCAGTGTCCGGTGAACTATTAAAAATCTACTGTTAGATTTTTTCACCCAAAAAAATATATTCTTCTTCTAACCCTGTATAGTTAAATTTTTTCTACATACGTACATAAACAGTTGAAAAATTCTGCATTAAAACTAACACATTTCTGAATTATAATTAAAAAATTCTGAATTGCAAATGAAAAATTCTGAATTTCAATTGAAAATTTCTGAATTACAAATAAAAATTTCTGATTTTAAAATGGAATTTCTGAATTACAATTGAAAAATTCTGAATTACAAATAGAAAATTCAGAATTTTAATTGAAAATTTCTGAATTACAAATAAAAATTTCTGATTTTAAAATGGAATTACAATTGAAAAATTCTAAATTTTAATTGAAAAATTCTGAATTTAAATTGAAAAATTCTGATTTTAAAATGGAATGTATGAATTACAATTGAAAAAGTCTGAATTACAATTAAACATTTTTGAACTACAATTGAAAAAGGTGTGGAAAAGAACCATCGTGAATAATCGTGAAAAGCATGCAAGCAATATGCGACATATAACGCGAGATAGTAAGAACAACAAATTACTAGTTAGTTCCAGAAGCTTCGACAGCATGCTGTAGGGGCTCTAAGGTGATACATACGCCATCTATGTCTCAATACCAAGAAAAGGGCATCCAACACAGAAAACACGAATGACATAAAAAAAGAAGCAAGGAGTTTGCAACCAAGGTGACGCGTGAATTAATTCTGATATTCTGAACTTGCTTGTACATCACATCAAAACGACTTATTTAATAAAACTTAATATAGGAAAACGACAACGCTTCGGTCTTATTATTCCCTATAAGTGGTGACCCCGACGTGATCTGAGCAACAACGACGAGTTTGTTCTCAATCAGATTACATTGCGAAACATAACCATGTCAACATCAGACGCTGGAGGAGCCGGCGAAGGCGCTCCATTCACAACGAACGCCGATACTAGACAAGAGAATTTAGGAGTTTATGCTGTATCCACATTGAAGCTGCCCACTCCGTTTTGGCGTGAAAATCCCATCAGATACTTCACTGTAGCAGAAATGAAGTTCGATGTTCACAACATAACCTCTGATAATTCGCGGTATAGGCACATTGCAACACATCTCGATCCAGATCTCCTGGATATTGTAGGTGACATTGTGGATAATCCACTTACCCAAGGAAAATACGAAGCCTTGAAGCGACGAATAATTGGCGCTCTTTCTGAGTCACAAGAAACTAAGCTGCGACGTTTGTTAAGAGGACAGCCATTGGGCGACGAGAAGCCTTCCTTGCTGCTACATAGCTTACAGGTGCTCTCGGCTGGTCAGTGCAACGAAAACGTACTTCGCAGTCTTTTTCTAGAGCAACTTTCCGAAAGTGTTAGAAGCGTTCTTGCAATTAGCGAACTTACTGACCTCAGTAAATTGGCCGAACAAGCCGATCGAGTAGTGGAAGCCATTCGTCCACAAATGGCCAGTTTATCGCGAGAAGGCGAAAGCATAAACGCTGTGAATAAGAAACGTCTGAACAGTGAAGCGACAAGCGAAACAACTCAGTTACTAAGAGCTATAGAAAATCTGTCTGAACATGTAAAAAGTCTCACAAACCAGCGAAGCCGTAGTAGCAGTCGCTCTCGAGTAACTCGATCCGACTGCAGAGCGAGTCGACAATGAAAATTTATGCTTCTACCATAAGCGTTTTGGTGCGAATGCACGAAAATGCCAAGCGAAATGCGATGCGCGAACTTCTTTAAACTAAAAACGCCGGTGACCATTGAGGCAGCCACCGGCACATCCACTGTATCAAAGCGCCTCAAGGTCCGAGATCGGCAGACAGGTATATGGCTCCTGTTAGATACCGGAGCAGACGTGTCTGTCCTGCCAAAAACATCACAATTTTCAAACGCTAAGCCTAAAGGCAACCTATTTGCAGCTAATGGTTCTGCAATTAGAACATTCGGCACAAAGAATCTGACTCTCAATCTGGGACTACGGCGTGAGTTTCCATGGGAGTTTGCGATTGCAGAAGTGTCGCAACCAATATTGGGCGCTGATTTCATTCACTATTACGGGCTGATTGTCAACCTTAAGCAGAAGCGACTAGAAGATGGCAAAACGCTGCTCCACACGCAATTAGCCATAACCAAGTCGCAAGCGCCGACACTGTATTCGACCGACAAAAATAATACGTACACTCGTATTCTGAACGCATTTCCGTCAATTATGCGAGAGGCGAATCGGAATATTGCTGAACACGGTGTTCAGCACTTCATTATTACGAAAGGCCATCCCGTCGCAGAGCGACAAACTTTTTTGCTATTGACAAACTTAAGGCCGCACGTGAAGAATTCCGATTGATGGTACAACAAGGTATCTGCCAACCGTCGAAGAGCCAGTGGGCCTCACCATTGCATATGATAAGAAAGAGCGATGGCGGGTGGCGACCGTGTGGCGACTACCGTCGTTTAAATGCGATTACGATACCTGACAGGTATCCTATACCTCACCTCCACGATTTTACTCAAAATTTGTCAGGGTGCAATATATTCACAACGCTTGACATGAAACGCGCTTTTCACCAAATTCCAGTGGCTCCCGAAGATCAACCAAAGACAGCCGTAATAACGCCGTTCGGCTTATTTGAATTCAACAAGATGACCTTTGGATTATGCAATGCGGCCCAGACCATGCAGCGATTCATGGACACAGTACTAAAAGGTATAGATGGATTATTGTCATTGCTATATTGATGATATCTTGATAGCGTCCCATGATGAACACGAGCACGAAAAGCATGTGCAATGCGTCCTGGAGCGACTTAACAAATTCGGATTAGTGCTAAACGGATCTAAATGCATTTTCGGCCAGCACGAAGTTAGATACCTGGGCTATACCGTCAATAAAAGTGGCATCAGACCACCAATGGAGCGCGTCAAGCAATTAAGGACTATCCAAAACCACAAACTATCGACTAGCTAAGGAGGTTCCTAGGCATTTGGAATTTTTATTGATCTGGAATTGCAAGCACAGCTAGAATTCAAGCGCCACTAATCGAACTAACAATAGGAGCCAAAAAGAACGACAAAAGGCCAGTAGAATGGAGTAAAGCAGCAGACAAAGCCTTTGAAAATTGCAAAGTTGCTCTAAAAAACTCCGTTATCCTCGCGCATCCTGAAGCAGAGCTACCGCTTGTTTTACGCTGCGACGCATCTGACACCGCGATTGGAGCAGCACTTGACCAGCGGTCCAAAACAGGACTACAACCTTTAGGTTTTTTTTCAAAAAAATTAAGCGATTGCGAGAAACGATACAAAGTATATGACAGAGAACTTCTTGCTATTCACCGAGCAATTCGACACTTTAAACATCTAATTGAAGGTCGTGAACTTATAATTCTTACCGACCACAAGCCATTAATTTACGCTTTTAATCAGAAACACAAGCAAGCGAACGAGCGTGTGGCGCGCCAACTAGAAGAAATTAGCCAATATACGACAAAATCGCGGGGGATGAGAACATGGTAGCTGACGCATTTTCGCGAATCGAAGCCATCAACGTTCCCGTCATATTTACCAACGAAGAATTGGCTGCAGCTCAACAATCTGACAGTGAATTACAAGAGCTAATCGCTAATCCAAACAAGTCTTCGTTGAGCTTACGTAGCTGGCAAGAGAACGACAAAGAACCAGCATTATATTGTGATACCTCGAGTTATATTATTAGACCATATATACCGAAATCATTACGAAGACGAGTTTTCGATAACGTGCATGCGCTATCTCATCCAGGTGGCCGCGCAACCCGCCGATCCATTAGCAAAAGCTACGTTTGGCCTCACATGAATCGTGATATTATAAGCTGGGCTCGCTCCTGTCTCGACTGCCAAAAATGCAAAGTAGGACGGCACGTTAAAAACGTACCTAAGCACATTGCAATCCCCAGCAACCGGTTCCGACATATTCACATCGATATTATTGTCATGACAACCTGCAAGGGATACCACTACGTATTAACTATGATAGATCGTTTCTCTCGGTGGCCAGAGGCTGCCCCAATGCAGGATGCTACAGCCGATACGGTGATCAATGCCCTCTACATCAACTGGATCGCACGTTTTGGGGCCCCGGAGACTATAACGTCAGACAGAGGTTCCCAGTTTGAATCACAGTTATTTGAGGCACTCGCCAAACTCATCGGCTGCCAACGAATAAGAACTACAGCATATCATTCTGCAGCAAACGGTATGGTGGAGCGATGGCATCGATCGCTGAAAGCAGCCATCATGTGCCACAATTCACCAAACTGGATCGATACACTTCCAGCAGTAATGCTAGGACTGCGAGTAAGCCTCAAAGAAGACATCGGTGTTTCATCAGCCGAGATTGTTTACGAAACGACGTTAAGAATACCAGGTGAGTTCTTCATAAGCGAAGAGGTAACACAGGAACCCAAATATTTCGTCGAGAAGCTTCAAAAGCAGATGCGGCAAGTTCGTTCGGCTCCGTCTGCACATCATAATAAACGAAAAGCGTTTGCCCACAAAACCTTAGCAACATGCTCGCACGTATTTCTAAGGGTCGACGCTGTTAAAAACCTTGCGACCAACCTTACACAGGCTCCCATGAATGGTACAGCTACAACCGTAAGCACGGAGCGCCTAAAACCAGCTTTCATCGAACAAGCAGACAACCAAAACCTTGATCTACAACCAACAGGTTTTCCAGCATCAGGAAATACACAACCACCACCCAAGACCTATGCAGGCGTTAAAAGGGTTAAATTCGCGACTCATCAGTAGCGTCATCGCTCGGGGAGGGTACTGTAGGGGCTCTAAGGTGATACATACGCCATCTATGTCTCAATACCAAGAACAGGGTATCCAACACAGAAAACACGAATGACATGGAAAAAGAAGTAAGGAGTTTCCATCCAAGGTGACGCGTGAATTAATTCTGATATTCTGAACTTGCTTGTACAACACATCAAAACGACTATAATGCATGCAATAAATGCGACATCTAGCGCGAGATAGAAAGTAGAGAGAGAACGACAATTTACTAGCTAGTTCCAGAACCTTCCACCCAAGTGTCAGCTCGCATATAAATAGGATACAAGGCGTCCCAGCAGGATAATTAGTATTTGGTTGTTGAACGAAATACATAGTGCCATCTAACAAGCAAACTGACCAGTGTTAAATTATAAATGTAGAAAATAATAAGTGTACATAATTAATTTTGTAAATTAGAAACTAATCTTTGACTTTTATTGGATTATTTGCAATCCAGAGATCGGACCTAGAAAGTCGAATTTAAAATTTACGTAACAATATTTATATTTTTATACCCTACACCCGAAGGGATGAGGATATATTCACTTTGTTCTTCCGTTTGAAACGCATTAAAGGAGGCGTGGCAGGTATAGAAAAGTATATATATGTATTTTGGTTCAGAATCACCTTTTGAGTCATGAATGTTCTCTCTTATGTAGAGCTCTTTAATGTCGAAAACGGAGAAATCGGAGAACTGCCACGCCTAATTTTTCAGTAAATATTAATGTATCTGATTTGGGCGCTAAATCTCTCAGCTCGCAGTCCGGATCTGAAGTTAAAACTTTGTTGTTACAAAGTAAATGACGACCCATGCCACTAGTCAATGATCCTTTACAACTGATTTGTTTTTCACAATTGTTGCACTTTGCATATTCATTGTTAATCTTTGAAAAATATTTCCACACTTCAGAAACTTTCACTTTCTCATCTTTCTTATTGGGCATTTTATTCAAAATATGGGATGCTTTGAAATGAAAAAGTTTTTTGTAACCCTATAATTTTAATATGAAAAAAGAATAATTAGTAACTTACCTGTAAGCTTCCATTGAAATTTTAAAAGTCAAGTGTAAAATGTCAGGTGATAATTGTCTTGTCATTTGTCAAATGTCAATACGTCCGTGAAATTAGCAACGACCAGGGTGGTTTACACCCCTGGGAAATTTTTTTTCCTTTCCTTATTTTCAAAAGCTCATAAAAAATAAAGGAAAGCCTTAAATAAAAAAGTAAAAACGCAGTTTTCTTGCAAATTTTATGCCCTATCTAAGCTATGTAAATATTTAGGTTCTATAGCTTAAATAATCGGAGATATGATGTAAAATGTCTGACCATTATGTGGAAGATATCAGAAAATCACGGTTTTTAGCTACCAAAACATTTTCTCGGCCAAATAGGTATATATTAGCTAAAAGCCTGTACTCTTACAAATCTTTTGACATCAAAATTATATGCCTGAGTAATTTAGTATAGACGCTATAACGGAAAAAGTGGAATACAATCCAAGCGTATATATTGCTACTTAGACTTAATTTTCTTAAGGGAATGGCCATAAACGTTTCTAAATAAAAATATTTGAAATATTACCAAGAAAAAAAATTTTATAGGCAAAAACTCTAAAAATTTTAAACCTAAGATTTGGACACCGTTGCTGAGCTTGTAAACATTTTCTCGGCGAATGAGGTGTAATATATCTCAAAGAGGGTTCTTTTCAGAATATTTTGGTATCATTAGTTTTATCGAATTCAATTTCGTATTTGAGATATAGAAGAAAATCTGGAACAACAATAAAATAGCTTTTTTTGTGATTTTCAATTAAAATCCTTAAATGACACTTCCTTAATGATTACTTCGTTGGAAAGTATTTTTCCCTAAATATTGATGCCTAAATCATGACTCTACCTTTAATAGTTTTTGAGAAATTTAAAAAAGAAATTTAAATTATATAAATATTTTGATTTCTTAAGATTTTTTCCAGGAACACGTGGTGGAACGTAACTATTGCCGTCTATACAACGAGTGAATTTATCCTCGTTGTATATATTGTCGTTTAGCAACGATTTCAATTACTTTGTAGGTAATATTTTTTTAAAAATCAGAATTTAATAAAATTATATAATATTTTTGTTAAAAAAACCAAAATATTTGAAAAAAATAAATAAAACTGATTACGTTTCCAAAAACATTTTCTTTTTGTTTTCTATGAAAGCATTGATTATGATTAAATATTTAATTACTAATATAAAAGTCTATAAAGGGATGATATAAAACACCGTTGCTAAGTATCTTAGACCAAATCTCGGTGAATGGTATTTACAGGACATAAAGTAGAATACTTGAAGATATTTCTGATACCTTTATCATATCACAAATCCATTTAGTTGTTGAGATATTTTAGTTAGTTTCAAAAAAAAGTACATAAAAAATAAAGAAAAGTTTTAACAAAAAAAGTGCAGTTTTATTATAAATTTAATCCTCTATAAGGTTATATAACACCCATGATTCTCAAGTTTGAATAATCTGAGATATTTTGTAAAATATCTGACCAATATTTGGAACATATTAGAAAATCACCGTTGCTGGGCTTGTAAACATTTTCTCGGCGAATGCGGTATAATAGATCTTAAAGAGGGATGTTTTAAGAATATTTTGGTATTAATATTATAATCGAATTCAATTTCGTATTTAAGATATAGCAGAAAGTCTGCAAAACCAATAAATTGGATTTAAGGTGATTCTGAATTACAATCTGTAAAAGACAATACTTTCGTGAAAACTGCTTATTTTGCTCTAAATATTGATATCTTAACCATGTCTGTAGGTTTAATAGTTTTTAAGAAATTCACAAAAGAAATAAAAGTTTAGTTCAAAAAATCACTTTTTCTACTTTTCTAGTTGATAAGTTAGCAACGATTTTGTAGCGTGTAGATACCAACGAATATACATATGTATGTATTATCAATCATTGGACAAGTTGAGTAATCGTTTCATGTTTGCTCGTAAGTCCAATCGTAAGTCCAATAGATGGCGCTTTTTAGAATTTTGCATAGCTACTTTGCACGAATGTTATTTTTTAAAAGGAAATTCTTATAAAATTTTAATAAAAAATCAAAATATCAAAAAGGAATAAATAAAAGTCATTATGTTTCTAAAAGCCCTTTCTGTCAGTTTTTTATGAAACCATGTAGTAGAATTAAATAATTAACTAGTTATATAAAAGTCGATAAAGTCTTGATATAAAACACCGTTGCTAGATATCTTAGACAAAATCTCGGCTAATTAAATTTACAGCGCCTAAAGTAGAATACCTAGAGATAGTTTTAATGACATTACCATGTCCCAATTCAATTTAGTTGTTAAGATATTTCAATTAGTTTCAAAAAAAAAATTCATAAAAAATAAAGGAAAGTTTAAGGTAAAAAAGTAAAAATGCAGTTTTCTTGCAAATTTTATGCTCTATAAGGCTATATAAAAACTTGAATTCCAAAATTTATCTAATCTGAGATATTATGTAAAATATGTGACCAATATCTGGAACAGTTTAGAAAATCACCGTTGCTGGGCTTAAAAACATTCTCTCGGCAAATGCGGTATAACACATATTAAAGAGGAATGTTTTAAGTATATTTTGGTATAAGTAAGTAAGTTAAGTATATTATTATCGAATCCTATTTCGTATTTAAGATATAGCAGAAAATCTGCAACACCAATAAAATGGATTTATTGTGATTTTTAATTACAATCAGTAAATGACAATACATTTGTTGGAAACTGTTTATTTTTCTCTAAATATTGATATCTTAACCATGTCTGTAGCTTTAATAGTTTTTGAGAAATTCAAAAAAGAAATACAAATTTAGTTTAAAAAATAATTTTTTCTACTTTTCTAGTTGATAAGTTAGCAACGATTGTATAGCGTGTAGATACCAACGAATATGTATTAGCAATCGTTGGACGAGTTGAGTAATCGTTTCATACTTACTTATCGTAAGTCCAATAGATGGCGCTTTTTAGAATTTTGTATAGCTACATACTTTGCACGAATGTAATTTTTAAATTGAAATTATTATAAAATTTTATAAAAAAATCAAAATATCAAAAAGAAATAAATAAAACTCATTATGTTTCTAAAAGCCCTTTCTGTCAGTTTTTTATGAAACTATTTCGTAGAATTAAATAATTAATAAGTTATATAAAAGTCGATAAAGTCTTTATATAAAACACCGTTGCTAGATATCTTAGACCAAATCTCGGCTAATGAGATTTACAGGGGTTAAAGGAGAATACCTAGAGATAGTTTTTAAATGATATTACCATGTCCCAATTCAATTTAGTTGCTAAGATATTTCAATTAGTTTAAAAAAAAAATTCATAAAAAATAAAGGAAAGTTTTAGGTAAAAAAGTAAAAATGCAGTATTCTTGCAAATTTTATGCTCTATAAGGCTATATAAAAACTTGAATTCCAAAATTTATCTAATCTGAGATATTATGTAAAATATCTGACCAATATCTGGAACAGTTTAGAAAATCACCGTTGCTGGGCTTAAAAACATTTTCTCGGCGAATGCGGTATAATACATATTAAAGAGGGATGTTTTAAGAATATTTTGGTATTAATATTATTATCGAATTCAATTTCGTATTTAAGATATAGCAGAAAATCTGCAACACCAATAAAATGGATTTCAGGTGATTTTAAATTACAATCTGTAAATCACAATACTTTTGTTGGAAACTGTTTATTTTCCTCTAAATATTGATATCTTAACCATGTCAGTAACTTTAATAGTTTTTGAGAAATTCAAAAAAGAAAGACAAATTTAGTGAACAAAATCATTTTTTCTACTTTTCTAGTTGATAAGTTAGCAACGATTTTATAGCGTGTGTCTATATGATTGATAATATGTCTTATCAATCGTTCGACGAGTTTAGTAAGCTTTTCATATTTACTCATATAGTCCAATAGATGGCGCTTTTTTGAATTTTGCAAAGCTACTTTGCAATAATGTTTTTGCTAATACTACTACTACTTTGCAAGAATTTTGATATGCCAATAATTTCAATCGGTTTTATAAAGCTGAAGAAAATTAAGAAATTAATTTTTAAAATTCATCTTTTAGTAATATTCTAGTTAGCAACGATTTTGTAGCGAGAAGACATCAACGAATAACATTATTCGTTGAAACACGCCCGTACAGAATTCCTGGAAAATAGCTAAAGAATTCGCACTAATTTTGGACGATGTTACTAAGGGCGATATAACATTGCAAATTTTTGCTTTTTAACCAACTAATACAAATCGCTTTAGGGTCTCTTTTTTATGCTCTGTGGACGAACCCACGTTCACTATAAGCGAGATTGGTGGTATGTTTAGACTTTCTAGCTGACAAAACGTAATTTCAAGCAGAAAACAATTGCATTGCGTAAATATTAACAATATTAAGAATATAAAGGAAAGAGTAAGTGCGTGGAGATAAGTTAGCGACCATCGCAGCTGTGATTTCGTGCAGCCGACAAGCAAATGGCAGCGATGATTGCATCTCGTCAAATCGCCGCCTTGGTTCTGGTTACACCATCAATTTCAGCTGTGCACCTGGTGCAGTTATGAAGCTCCATAAGCTTGTATATACATATGTAAATGAAGAGCTGAGCTGCACAGCTCCAGTGATTGATTTCTACTGTTAAGCAGATATAATAAAATGCGACAATTTCTCCACTACAAGCGCATTTCTGATTCCATCGTAATCTTCCAGAATAAATCTGAATTTGGTACAGATTTCCTAGAAAACTCTGTCAGCGTTTTTGCCTAGACACACTGAGTATTTCTTCTTAGAAGTCGCTTTATTAAAAATTACCTACACGCTACAAAATCGTTGCGAACTTATCAACTAGAAAAGTAGGAAAAATGATTTTTTTAACTAAACTTTTATTTCTTTTGTGAATTTCTTAAAAACTATTAAACCTACAGACATGGTTAAGATATCAATATTTAGAGCAAAATAAGCAGTTTCCACGAAAGTATTGTCTTTTACAGATTGTAATTCAGAATCACCTTAAATCCATTTTATTGGTTTTGCAGACTTTCTGCTATATCTTAAATACGAAATTGAATTCGATATTAATATTAATACCAAAATATTCTTAAAACATCCCTCTTTAAGATCTATTATACCGCATTCGCCGAGAAAATGTTTACAAGCCCAGCAACGGTGATTTTCTAATATGTTCCAAATATTGGTCAGATATTTTACAGAATATCTCAGATTATTCAAACTTGAGAATCATGGGTGTTATATAACCTTATAGAGGATTAAATTTATAATAAAACTGCATTTTTACTTTTTTTGTTAAAACTTTTCTTTATTTTTTATGTACTTTTTTTTGAAACTAACTAAAATATCTCAACAACTAAATGGATTTGTGATATGATAAAGGTATCAGAAATATCTTCAAGTATTCTACTTTATGTCCTGTAAATACCATTCACCGAGATTTGGTCTAAGATACTTAGCAACGGTGTTTTATATCATCCCTTTATAGACTTTTATATTAGTAATTAAATATTTAATCATAATCAATGCTTTCATAGAAAACAAAAAGAAAATGTTTTTGGAACCGTAATCAGTTTTATTTATTTTTTTCAAATATTTTGGTTTTTTTAACAAAAATATTATATAATTTTATTTAATTCTGATTTTTAAAAAAATATTACCTACAAAGAAATTGAAACCGTTGCTAAACGACAATATATACAACGAGGATAAATTCACTCGTTGTATAGACGGCAATAGTTACGTTCCACCACGTGTTCCTGGAAAAAATCTTAAGAAATCAAAATATTTATATAATTTAAATTTCTTTTTTAAATTTCTCAAAAACTATTAAAGCTAGAGTCATGATTTAGGAAAAAATCATCAATATTTAGGAAAAAATAAATACTTTCCAACGAAGGAATTATCATTTAAGGATTTTAATTGAAAATCACAAAAAAAGCTATTTTATTGTTGTTCCAGATTTTCTTCTATATCTCAAATACGAAATTGAATTCGATAAAACTAATGATACCAAAATATTCTGAAAAGAACCCTCTTTGAGATGTATTACACCTCATTCGCCGAGAAAATGTTTACAAGCCCAGCAACGGTGTCCAAATCTTAGGTTTAAAATTTTTAGAGTTTTTGCCTATAAATTTTTTTTTTTTGGTAATATTTCAAATATTTTTATTTAGAAACGTTTATGGCCATTCCCTAAATAGATCCGATAGGTTTTTTAAAAGAAAATTAAGTCTAAGTAGCAATATTGTATTCCACTTTTTCCGTTATAGCGTCTATACTAAATTACTCAGGCATATAATTTTGATGTCAAAAGATTTGTAAGAGTACAGGCTTTTAGCTAATATATACCTATTTGGCCGAGAAAATGTTTTAGTAGCTAAAAACCGTGATTTTCTGATATCTTCCACATAATGGTCAGACATTTTACATCATATCTCCGATTATTTAAGCTATAGAACCTAAATATTTACATAGCCTAGATAGAGCATAAAATTTGCAAGAAAACTGCGTTTTTACTTTTTTATTTAAAGCTTTCCGTTTTCACGGACGTAATGTCAATAAGAAAATATCAAAATCAGTGATGCCAATTTGTTTTTTTTGCAAAATTTTGTGCGAAATTAGAAATTTAATTGGATTTTTGCCAGATGTGAATAAATGTTATCACAAAGAGAATCCCGAGAAAAATTTCTAAATTCCCGGGATTCGGGAAATGTAAAACTAAGTACTTTCCCGGGAAATTTGTCCCGGGAAATCCCGGGAGTAACACATTACATACAACTCCAGCTACAATGGTTTTTATTAAAATATAATCTTTAAGTTTCAAAATGTTTTCATCAATTTTGTCGTATTATATGAATAATACTTAATAATCAATATAAGAGTATAAATATGTTAAAAAGCGTTGTCTCTGTGACGCAACTTTTGTATAAAATCTTATGTTTGGAAGCTTTTTAAAAATAAAAATTTTGGCCATTATGGAGGCCTATAAAAACACTCTTGATCTTAGATAGATCATATCATATGATAGATATGATAGATATTTGTAAATAGATATGATAGATATGATAGATGAATCATATGATAGATATTTTCTCCAACATTAAAGCACTCATAGCTGTGGAAACTGAATTTAAATCAGTCCTGCAATGCAAGGATACCCTTATTCTTTTGGGAGAGAGGACGTCTGTCACAATTCTCTGGGTTCCCGGTCATAGGAACATCTACGGAAATGAAGTAGCCGATGAACTCGCTTGAAAGGGGGAACTTCTTGACACGCTTCTAGGTAAGTTGCAGTGTTGACTGGTCACTGGATGATAGGAAAACATGCAGAAAGGTTGGGCCACCATCACTGCTCGTTCTGTCGCAGCTGTAGAGATGCTTTCGAGGAGGAGGCGGTTGAGCACTACCTCTGTAGATGTCCAGCCTTATCTCAAGGAAGATTGATCTCCCTCGGGAAATCCTTTTTTGACAACCTGAAAAACTTTCAACAATCAAACTCGATAATCCTCTCTTGTTTTTAAACAGGTTGTATTTAGTATCTCGATAACTAATTCCTCCTTCATATCTGCTTCTACTGGCATTATTGTTCTGTGGCATTATATCGAGTGTGGCATTATAACGATTATCGCTGATGAGGAACAGTGGCTGGTTCCGAAATGGCCATACGATCCGCCCAAAAATTTATCTTAACGATCTGCCAAAAATTAATTTCAAATTTGATCTCAACGAAAAATTTACTTCACCACAATTAGTTGTGCTTAATTACGCTGAGCAGGAAAAATATGTGTGGTTATAATTATTCATAACTACGCATATAAAATCAAAAATTAAATATTAATATCAGTGTAGGAAAAATTTCAATTATAAGTAAAATTTCGAAAAATCCCAACCTAGTGCACCTCTACGCTATGAAAATATTGTGTGAGCAAAATTTCATGTTTGTACGCTCTTTGGTTTGGCCTGTAGGTCGATCAACCAGTCAGGCACAACGATTTTATATATAGAGATAGGACAGAGATGTAGGAAACTACCTACCTAATACTCAATATCTATATCCAATTCTTTGTTGAGTCGAGAAAAGAGCTGTATTTAAATTCCTGTGGGCATTCTTATTGAAGACTGTGAACTGGAACTTTATTAAAATTATTAAAATTAAATTCTCAGTTCATTGTTGATTTTGCCTGAAGTCTGTAGAGACATCTCTGAATTATATCTCTAAATATTTAATTTTTGATAGCACCAGAGACATTATTATTATCTAAGAACATGATAATAATAATAATAATCTTTACTTAATATAAATTTATTAAAATATTAATTTCTGTTCGATGAATATTATTATCATTACTATGCGCCGTAAAATATAATACTGAATTTACATAGCATAGAATTGGATATTATTGTCCAACGAGGTGGAGTTAATTTCTTATCAATATTCGACAAACTATCAACAAATCTTCCTTGTTGACAGATTTACCTTATGTTGTGATCTCAAACAAAGAGAAGACATTCATACCTAAGCTAGGCTGCCAAGATTTACAAATATCTATATTAATTTTAAATAAATATGTTCACATGTTCATATACTTTGTGTACTCGTATCCACCTGTGACGAACCTGCCGATATTATGAAAACAACCCCGTAGGAAAAAATAGCAGCTTTAAAAATAAATTGTTTAATAGTGGCTCTCTTTTCCCTAAGAGGAGTAAACGCCTTCTTAAAGAGGTAAATCTTCTCAAAAGACTACCTCCATCGGGGATAAAGTGCCAAATTTGTGGCCTGCTGCACACAAAAAAAAGGAAGGATTAATAATAAAAGGTAAATTCTTGGATTCATTTTTGGTTCTCATCCTCATTTAATATGTGAAAACTTATTACATATGTATTATGGAACGCTAATTAATTCTATCAAATAATAAACGTAGTGCCTAATTTTTTAACAAATTTTTGAAACTACTGTACATACGAGTAAAGGAAAAAATTTAAATATTAAGAAGGAAAAATAGAGGGACTAAGGAAAATAACATTTTACATTTTTGAATTTTACACGGACGCCTAAGTTTTTATGGAATTTGGTAACTACAGTACTTCCATTGTGATTGCTTCCTTAGGATAGCACACTGACGAAAGAACGGCCGACGACAGAGCGGAAACTAGCAAAAATCTGAGCGATTACTTTTCATTCAAGTTCTAAGTGGCAATTGTGAAACAGAAAATTTTTAAAACTACACCTATTTCCGATTTATATGCTTTACATACCATTATACAATTATAAACTAACTTTGTTTGGCTTAGTTCATATTCTAAAATTGATTCTTGTGAAATAAAATTTTAAGCACATTTCTAATAAAATTCATTGTTTTTAATTTATTACAACATGTACTATAAATCTGCTACAACTTACCGAAGATGTGTGCAACCCGCTTAATTGTTTAATAAGATTCCACATCTTTTGTTGGAAGGTAAAAGAGATCGGTTAGGTCAACCATCAGCACTTTTATTTTGTTTGTCTTTTGCAACCTTTTATTTAACAATTTTTTATAGTTCCTTTGTACGTTTATTTTAATGCATGCGTTCAAAGTTTTACACGTCTAATTAACAATTACGACCACTATTTATATGCCGTATTTGTGTATCCGGGGCAATTTAATATTCTTTAAATTAGAATTCTACCAAGCCTCTAAGTTCTGTTTACCATTAAAAATGGGTTATTAAAAAATCTATTCTATTTTTAATCAACCTCGAGTTCGATTTTAGCTTAACATTCTACAAGTTAGTCCCCAACTTCAATCCCGCATACTGCTTACATACATGTCTTTATAAAACGACCTTGCAAATCAGAAACAAAAAGTCGTTCTGAGAACAGTCTCCACTTAGGTAATTTTGTTAAACGCCATCAGTTCCGTGAAAACACTAATTTTATATCCTCCATTATAAATCATGATCACTGTCTTCTAGGCGATTATGTGAAAATTTTGGATTTAACTTCTATTCCGTCGGTCCTCTTTTTGTCCGGTATCATACATTTATTAAACACGTTAAATACTGTTACTTGAAAGTGGACCAGTTGGCAAACAAATCCTTTGCCAGGGACCACGTATATTTTCCACAGTCTCTTCCCTCGGGAGCGAAGCTGAATACTTTTATTTCTATACCAATTCATTTTTGCATGCATCCATAGGGTTTTCACTAATCAAGGAATCTGAAATCTATAAATTATACTTTCTAGAGCTTTTTACTGTCTGTTCCAAAGCTTTAAATATGAATTACGTTAAAAAGAGCAAAAGTAGCGCCGAATAATAAATAAGAGCGTTAATGTTTCCGGATACACACAACTCTCCCCAATCATCTTTCTGAGTAGAAAGCTCACGCGCTGATATCTCCGATGCAGTTGATCTCTTAAGATAGTTAATTATCCTGAGATTATAGCGCACATCAGGCATGTCAAACACAGGGACAACGTCCCGTATGCGGCTCACCAAGATTGATAACCAATACATTTCATTAACTTTCGACAACACTGAATTATTTAATAAAAATTACGTACGTACTAGAGGGTTGCATGAGACGTCTCGAATGATTCGAAACTGACATTGCAACATTTTTGCGTTGATGCAGTGCTTCCATTTGATTTCGAATCAAGCCGTGACTGTCGGAAGCATATGTCGGAATGTTTTCGGCAACACCTCCAAACGTCACCGCTTGATTTGAAAGCAATAGAAACATTTCAGACAACCCCTGAAGCTTTTAAGACATCTTGAACATCTTTGAGACGTCTCATGCAGTCCTCTAGTACGTACTCGGTACATGAATTAAAAAGGGAGACAGTCAAAATCCCGAATTACAAAATCCCGAAACGACAAAATCCCGAAAAATTTTAAAATCCCGAAACGACAAAATCCCGATGCGACAAAATTCCGAAACGACAAAATCCCGAAAAATTTTTAATACCGAAATGAGAAATCCCGAAAATCACGAAATAAAATTTAAATTAATGAAAAAATGACATTTAAGTCAAAATTTTCTCCGAAGCGAAGTACGCGCCTACTTGCCTTTCTTTACAATGGCAGAAAAGCAAAGTTGTAATATCGAGAGAATTTTGTTGTCTGAAGGTTATAATCTACAATTTGCAAAAAACTTCACATGACCGTGAGGATTCTGCTGATTGAGGGTTATGATCCCTGCCGCGGCCGAAGGCCGCCAATACGCGAAAAAACTTGAATGCAAAAAACTTCACATGACCGTAAGGATTCTGCTGATTGAGGGTTATGATCCCTGCCGCGGCCGAAGGCCGCCAATACGCGAAAAAACTTGTATGCAAAAAACTTCACATGACCGTGAGGATTCTGCTAATTGAGGGTTATGATCCCTGCCGCAGCCGAAGGCTGCAAATACGCGGAAAAACCTGTATGCAAAAAACCTCACATCACCTCACCTCAGAGCCTCCGAGAGGGCTCTGCTAAAATTTTTTTAATAATGTTTTTTTTTTATTTTTTAATAATAATTTTAGAGAAGTATATAAGAGTAATTTTTTATTACTTTCTTGGAATTGTTTGCTAGTGGTTTTAAAATGTTCAAGAAGATAAAGCATACCGAAAAACTAGTTTTGTAATTTCGGGATTTTGTCGTTTCGGGATTTTGTCATTTCGGGATTTTGTCGTTCGGGATTTTGTCGTTCGGGATTTTGTCGTTCGGGATTTTGTCTTTCGGGATTTCGTTACCAACCCATTAAAAAAGCTTATTTCAGAAAACATTTTCATTTATATATTGGGGAAACTTTTGCGCATAACTGTGTATTTCAAAGCCCTATCGTAGAATTAAATAAAATAAAATAAAATAAAATAAAATAAAATAAAATAAAATAAAATAAAATAAAATAAAATAAAATAAAATAAAATAAAATAAAATAAAATAGTTGCATTTCATTATACGTTACGGGCATACCACATAATGCCTGGATCAGAGTTTTGGGCAATGTATATGATTGGCAGGTATTTTACAATTTTACCGGACATATGAAAAAGTTGTAATCCTTATTTGCATATCAGAGCATGGCAATATATTATATTTAATATGTTTTTATTTTCCATGTACTGATTTGTTTATAATAAAACCTATGCTTCATCTTTATCCATTTATTTTTTTCGTTTGGCTGCTCACGATTTAATAGGTTATATGGCCCTTTGTGGTTAACGAGTTTGACATGGCGCTGTTCATTATACTTTCGACACCAACCGCGCCTTCTTCAATTACATGCAAAAGTAAAAAAAGTAACTTTTTCCTTGAAGTGAAGTTATGTATAAAAATTATCATAGCAGAAATAAGGGTAGTATTTCAAAACACGCATTCAAAAACAAATTAGTAACTTTGCCCATTGCCCATTCATTTAGTCTAATTAGTCCAGCTTTTATTTATAAAGCTTTTATTTATATGATCCTGCAGTTGATATTAAATTCTTAAAAGGTAAAAAGGTTTTTACCGCCTTTTAATCTTAACTTTAATTGTGTAATTAAAGACCTTACGTAATAAAGTTATAATTTTTTTATAAAATTTTACACCCACGCAATTTTACACAGTTATGCTTGTTTCTTATAGGAGTAATTTCTATATATACATATATATGTATGTATACATTTAAATAAAAAACTTACTAACTCTAGGTAGCCCTCTAGTATTTTTTGTGTCTAATTTGAAAAAAAAAAGATTCTGTTTGATTATTTGTTTGTTAAAAAGTAAATAACAGTAAATTTCATTAAAAAATGTTTAATAGTACAATGACAAATGGAAACAAGAATGCGTAAACGTAAGGGGTTCTCTGACACGAAAATTCTACACAATGATTCGCCTACTTTTACATTAGCTAGGGGTCGGAATTTTTTGAATTCTAAGTGGTGTAATCAATAAGAAGAAAGTTATTAAATAAAACATGTATGAAATACAATTACGAAACCAGAAATACTTTAGAGACTTTGGCCGTTGGTCGCAGAGCTTGTCATAATTCTAAGTATGTAATGTACTTAATTAAGACTCGTTCGTGTAAGATTCGTTAAAGACTTCCAGTTAGAATGAATAGTAGTTAGTAGAAGACAAAATAGCATTAGCCCGACCGAAAAAGGTATTTATGGTACTTTGTATTTATTATTGTATTATTTTCAAAAATTTAACTTTTGTTTATTATTTCTTCAACTTCGATCTTTAAAGTGTTCACAATTGATAAACAGACATTTCACAATTAATAGCCAATTTTTAGCCACTTTAATTAAAAAAAAGGTGCTAAATTGTGTTATGGATATAACAATTGTTGTTATATAAGAACATTTTTGCATCGTCTATTTTCCACCTTGTATTGGTTTTGACTTCTTCATAGTAAACTTAATCTGATTTGGGTTTTCTTGTTGGGCTGTATTGGTAAACTGCAGTATTGTCGGCATCATGTCTTTCCTCTAACATCATGAGCAACCGCGTCATTATATACGAAAGTTCGATTTAAAATTTGAAGAAAGCGATTGGCAGCATAAAGAGGAACAACGTGCTCACGAATAACAAAAGATTGAACGTAAGAATAGATACAGATCACACGAGCGTCCATCCCTAACGAATCTTTGTTTGTCACTGAAAAACTACGGAGACGGAGAAACACATTCAGGAGTCAACGTCGCAGCAACCTGTCGCAGCAAAATGTCGCATGTGCAGTGGCAGAGCAAGTGCACGAACCAACAAGCAAGAATTAATGTGGGCGTGCGTAGGACATTGGCAAACAATATTGCTATTGTTCCATTTCATTCATTGTTGAGAGCTTGCCAACCATGAAGAGCGGAGTGCAGATATGCAACACATTGTAAAAGACAGGAATAAAAAGGGAGCAAATTGTTGTTTATCCACAGAGCCCTACAGGACCAACAGTTAGTTGTTGAACTGCATCGGTACTAGTTCATCAAATGGATAAAAAGTATTTTTAATTCTTTCACACAGTTTATAATTATAGTGCTTCTCAAAATATTCGAGCAACCATATTTGTTTGAGTATAATCAAAGTGGTTATACTCTATGAAAATGAAAATATACATATATACCCGTCAGCGGATGTAATATAGGTATTTTAGTTTCTGGACACCTCTACAGCCCTAAACATCTCTTGCTAAATGCAAGTTTTACATACATATTTTACGTACGTGCAATAAATAATAATACAGTAAAAACAAAATGACATTATCCTAAAAAATATACTCTTCAAAATTTTTACTCCAGTTTCGAACCAGTCTATTTTGAATTATTTCTGAATCTAGTTCATTCTCTAGAAGTGGTTCTTACAATTAGTTTTTCGCCTATCTTTATAGACGGATGAATTTTTAGTCGTGTGAAAGTATGTACGATTAAGGCGAAGGTAATTTCGAAAGTTTCCACGAGGGAAACCACAACTACAGTGGAAAATGTGGAAATGTGCAAAACTCCTCCTTAAAGCATAGTGCCAACCAATTGTTTCGTTGCCAATTCCTTCACCGTATGCTGTATTGCTTTTCACCCTCTGTCGAACAACCAGCCAGGCACAAGCACTTTCATTGTTATTTTGTCCCAAGATTTGCTAGCGAGAACTTAACGAATACGTGAATACAATAATATCTGAAATAACAACAGAAACGGTTTCATCCAAAATAATAGTAAAGACAAAGATAGCAAATGCGCGTGATAACGAAGTCTACGTCGCTAGCAAAAAATGATGTGGGTACCAGTCGTGATGTGATCAATATTAAGTACAGAAAATAGTTGCTGACATCGCAATATTAATTAATAGTATCGCATTACATAAACTGTTCTTCATTCTTCATAAGCTGGTACCTCCCAAAAGGCTTTTCAAATTTAATTATTACTATGAACAATACTCGTACTATTATAGGGTACATAAACAATTTAAAATTATCGAATACATCTAGCCCGCGTGTTTATTTAAAGGATAATAAATCTCTTAAATTGTTATATTTTATGTAATTAATAATAATAATCCCAACCAAGCGTGAAGTACGAGCTTAACTTTGGTGTCTCCCTTTCCCTCTCTCTCTCTCTCTCTCACTTTCTCTTTCTTTCTCCCTCTCTTTCTCTCTTCCGTAATATCGTATAGACACTCATAGCTTACAATTTTTTTAAAATAAAATAAATGCTGCAAGTGCGTTTAAGATATTTTACCTCATTCTACCTAATATAGTGATCTCAGCAGCAATTTTAAGTATGTAATTAAAAATGACTTAAAGGAAGGAAAATAACATTTTTGTTCTCAAAAGCAATTTTTATATTATCAATTCTCTTTTCATTAAGGAAAGCATGGATGCTAAAGAAATGGATATATTTTGTTATTGTGTTTATCGTATTAACTACTCTGATCTATTGCACTGCTTTTATATACTTTTATTTGTCTGCCTGCCGCTTTGTAAAGTGTAAAGTTAGATCTGACATAATTAATTTAGATCAATTTTATGGCACGTGCTAGCCAAAACTAGCTTATTTGTTAGAATAAAATAAGAGTTTCGACATGACCGAGGGGCCTATAAATACTTCACAGAGGTAGCAGTATTTATTTAGGAAATTTTCGTTTAATTTCGTCAAGACAAGAAAAAAAATTGTAATCTAACCCCCCCAGATTATTTAACTTATAATTAAAAAAGTCTTGGAATAAGAGTTATTCAATGACTTTTATTTTTAAAAGTCTTTCAAAAAAGTCTTTATTTTTAAAAGTTTTGACTTTTATTTTTAAAAGTCTTTCATAATAGTTATTTAAAGGCTTTTATTTTTAAAACTCATTCAAAAAAGTCTTTAGAAGACTTTTATTCAAAAAAGTAATTTTTAGGAGTTATTTAAGATTTTTGCGTGAGAAAAAAGTTTTTCGTAAGTCTTTTTTTGAGGAAGTGGCGTTTTGAGCACTCAGATTATTTGCACGTGGTGGGAGGTGAGTGACGACCATAAAAGGATCACTTTGGGGGTTTTAAAAAAAAAAATTGTTATTGCACAAATCGATAGGAAACATCGTGAAACGGATTTTGGCCACGGTGGGCGGTGGATGGGGCCACCCCAAAGGGTCATACGGGGGCGTTTTGACCAAAAACTTTTTATTGCACCAATCGATAGGAAACATCATGAAATGGTTTTTGGACGTGGTGGGCGGTGGGTGGGGCCACCCCAAAGGGATCACACGGGTTTATTTTGACCAAAAATTTTTATTGCAGAAATCGATAGCAAATATCGCGAAACTGATTTTGGACATGGTCGGCGGTGAGTGGGGACCCCCAAAGGGGTCACATGGGGGTTTTTACCTAAATTTTTTTAAATATAGGAATCGATGGGAAATGTTACGAAACGTGCTTCGGATAGAGTCCGAGGGTGTCGGGTGCCCCAAAGTTGTCAAAAGGCGGGGATTTCGGCAAAATCAATTTTGTACCAATTGGTGTATGAGTTCGTGGAAGGACCTCACTTTTGACACCTTGGGGTGCACCCGACCCCCCTCGGATCCTATTCGAAATATGTTTCGTTACATTTCCCACCCCCATATAGGAATCCACGATAATTATCGATTATCCCCCACATAGGATTCCCATATAGGAATCCTATAATTAAAAAATTTTCCTGAAAACCCCCATGTGTTTTTTTTGGAGGTCCCCACTCACCGCCGACCATGTCCAAAATCGGTTTCGCAGTTCTTGCTATCGATTTGTGCAAAAAAATTTTTTGTCAAAACAACTCCATGTGACCCCCTTTGGGGGTCTCCACTAACCGCCAACCATGTCCAAAATCCATTTCATGATGTTTCCTACCGAATTGTGGAATAAAAATTTTTTCATCAAAACACCCCCGTATGGCCCTTTGGAGGGTAATTTATTTTAAAAATCTTTAAATAACAGTTTTTCAACGACTTTTATTTTTAAAAGTCTTTGAATAAGAGTTATTCTAAGACTTTTTTTTTTTAAAGTAAAAGTTAACAGTTAACTTTTACTTTTATTATACCCCACACCAGAAGGGTAACGCATTAAAGGAGGCGTGACAGGTATAGAAAAGTATATATATTCTGGCTCAGAATCACCTCTTGAGTCGATTTAGCCCTGTCCGTCCGTCTGTCTGTTTGTCTGTCGAAATCACGATTACGGGAGAACGCATAGAGCTATCGCTATGAAATTTAGCACGAATAGTCTTTGTCGTCATAGCCTGTTTGGTATTACAAAAGGGGAGAATCAGACTAGTGCCACGCCTACTTTTTATAGCAAATATGCACTCATCCGTGCTTTAAGCTCAATTTTTCAGATAGTAGGAATTTTAAGCTAAAATTTTATTTCCGGGTCAACAATCTTAGACGAAAATATACTCCCAAAACTGGGCGTGGTCCGCCCACTGGTATACCATACCATATAATGAGGTGTTTGTTGAGAAAACCGGTGTTGTAAACGAGTTAATAGCTCAAAATTTACTATCTGTAAATAAAATAAAAGTAGGTGTCACCCGCCCACTTTTTGTCATTAATTCGACAGGTGCGGGTGTAGGGTATATAAGCTTCAACCAGGCCGAAGTTAACGCTCTTACTTGTTTTTAAATTACTTTACTTTTACTTTAAAATTTTATTTTTAAAAGTAAAAGTTAACAGTTAACTTTTACTTTTATTAAAGCTTTTACTTTTATTAAAGTTAATTGTTAACTTTTAAAAATAAAAGTTAAAAGTTGACTTTATTTGAAAATTATTTTGAATAAGAGTTATTTTCAGATTTTGGATTGAATAACAATTCTCCTATAAATTCTAAATGAAATACTTCAAGCCGGAAGGTTCTTTATTTTGCAGTTTCTGAAAAAATTAAAAAAATTATGAAACATCCATCCAGCCATCTTCTTCCAAAGTACACTTTTTGCGTATAATTTTTACAAAGCCTAATAAAAGAGATACTTTCTGACTGATATACTTTTTGACTGCCGGGGAAACCATCCCACAATCCCACTCCCATAAAATTTTTTTCTTGTCTCGATATACTTGTACAGTCGAGACTACCGATATACAGTAGTTTTTATAGTGCTCCATCGACAAAAGTTAAATTAAGTTAATCGATCGACTGTCATTGAGACAATCCACGTCGAAAATCGTAAAAAATAATCGCTCGGAAATATTAACGAGTAAATTCCATTTTTCGGCCGAGATAAATTTTTCGAGTCACTGTAAACAACACAAACAGCGTCTGTAGGACAAAACGTTTGCAGTACGAATATCGACAAAAAGTCGATCTTTACGACAGAGACGTCAGTTTTCAGATGGCAGCATTAGGATCGCCCATTCCCGAAATATAAAAATCCTCGTAATAAGTGTCAAACAGTGAGCGCAGTATAGCAGCTCGTTTGACAGTTACCCCTTCAGTAATTTCTATCTAATAAAACAAGAAGCACATTTTGCAACACTTCGCTGAAAATTCCGGTCTGGCTGACCAGACTGTGAATTCCTTTACAACCGAGTATAGATTTCCATTCAAGCGTGTTGCATCACACTTGTTAATTACACTTAGCAAAGAAATAAAAATTGCCAAGGTAAAAAAATGGATTCTAGGCTGATTACTCGTAGGCAATTCATCACACAGCAATTCATCGCAACAGCAATCCACCGCTAAAAAAATCGCGAGATTTTAAAACTAAACTTTTTTTCTTCGGCTCGCGATAAACTTTTTTGCCATGAATTATTGTTACGATTAATAACGTTTCAAATTTATTGTTTATTGTTTAATTGCATCCAATATCCAATTGTTGCAATTAAATCCCAAATAATTTGAGAAAATTTTTTAAGGAACTGAAAAAATTAGTATTTAATATTTTTAAAATTTATGGCTAACTTTAAAATTTTATAATTTTCGGTGGTGAATTATCAAACATTTTTCAAAATTTCCTTGTAATTACATAGTTGCTAATACGATAAATTGCTGTTGCGATGAATTGTTGTTGTCTTGCGAGGAATTATTTGCGATGAATTGCTCGCGATGAATCCGCCGGATACCAAACAAATTGCGTAGGAGTGACACAACCACTTCCGTCCCGGGTGTCTCCCATGCTAGGTCACTGCGCCCTATTGTTGCGGACCTGTTTCTAATGGAATTACCAGAAGTGGTGTATAGAAGCATCAGTTTTCTTCACGCCAATTCTGGTCCCTCTCAGAAGGAATTGTATGCGAAAACTGGTTTTTAACTTTTTTTTTACGCTACACCCGAAGGAATGAGGGTATACTCATTTTGTTCTTCCGTTTGTGACGCATTGAAGGAGGCGTGGCAGGTATAGAAAAGTGTATGTATTGGCTCAAAATCACCTTCTGAGTCGATTTAGTCCTGTCCGTCCGTCTGTGAAAATCACAAGTACAGGAGAACGAATTGAGGTATCATAAAATTTGCAACGAATATTTTTTTGTTATCCTAGGCTGTTTGGTATTGAAAATGTGGAAATTAGGACAAGTGCCACGCCTACTTTTTATAGTGAATATGAATTCATCCGTTCTTATAGCTCAATTTCTCAGCTTATAGAGTGAATTTGGAGCTATAATTTTATTTTCGAGTCCACCGTCTCAGACTAATATACATATACTCCTGAAAATGGGCATGGTCAGCCTACTGGCGACAAAAGCTACAATTACAGGAGAACAACTAGAAGCATCGTCATGGGGAAAATAAAACCACTGTCACCTACTGTCGCCTACTTATATTACTGCATCCGACTTGAAAGCTGAATTTCTCAAGATCTCCGTCCGGAACTGGGGCTCAAATTTTATTTCTATGTTTATTGTATTAGTGTAACTCATCCTACAAAATCCCACTGGTATACCATACCATATAATTAGTGTTTGTTGAGAAAAGCGTGTTGTAAATGAGTTAATAGATCAAAATTTACCATTTGTGAGTGAAATAAAAGTGGGCGTTGAAGTGATGATAAAAAGTGGGCGGTTTTTTTATCATCACTTCAACAGATGCAAGTGTCAAGCCGAAGCTAACGTTCTTATTTGTTTTATTTAAAACCAACCGAAATTTTGAACGTTGCAACGCTACCTGTAGTAATTGTGTAAATGAAACTGTTGCTAAGTTCAGTTAAGTTCAATGATTATTTTCGCCCCCATATGATCCCTCGACGCTGCATCCAGGCTTGACCCGCGGCTGTCAAAACGATATTAAAAGTAAAAATTTTAATGTCCTCAATTACTTATATCATCCTTTTTTCGAAACAAATCCGCATATATGATTAGCGAACACAATGAGCGTCCATTTTTAGTGAAATAATTAAGCTTAAAAGTAGGCGTTTCAATAATAAAAAATCTAAACCCACTAATACCATCGGTTTTCTCAACAAAATTCTTCATATATGTTGAAGACTACCAGCAGACTACAGCTAATCTCGATATGTTATTAAAATCCGTAGTAGATGTTCAGTTAATTAATTCTGATCTCTTAACTGGATTTTCGCTCTCATAATAAAAACCTTCGTTTTTGTCGTTCTTTTTACTCGTAGAAGATTTTCTACATATATAAATTGTACCCCCTTGTAGAGCTCGCCTATTTTTTGTGGGATTACACGGTATGCTCGGAAAGAGAATTTCAGATTTTTATTTGAGCTAAAAACAAATGTTTTCACATTTGCTCTAAAAGATAGGCGTCTAATTTTTCAATTTTTAACCCGAGACTGAGATTCATGAAAAAAATTAGCGTGGTAATTTTCGATAGGCGTAATCTTTTTCTATTTCTTCTTTGTCGTCTTCGTGTTCTTCTTCTTTCTTTCTTTTCTTTCCTTCCTCTTCTTCTTCTTCCTTTTATTCCTCTCTTCCTCTTCTTCCTCCCTTTTTTCTTCCTCTCGTCTTCTTCCTCCGCATATATTCGGTCTTTGTTGTTATCGTCGTCGTGTTGTTATCGGCATCGTCTTCCTCGTGGTCGTCTTCTTCTTCTTCTTTCTCTTTCTCTTCTTCTTCTTCTTCTTCCTCTCGTTTCTCTTTCTTTTCTTCCTCTTTTTCCTCTTCGTCGTCATCTTCCTCTTCTTATTGTTGTTGTCTATCCATAATCTGAATAAACGGTGTCGGTTTTTCGTTACATGTTCAATTTTTTACGAGATTTAGGGTAATCTCGAGCGATAAAAATTAGTCACTTTAAAAACATTCAAGCAAAATTGCATTATTATATCTTAATCCGTTGTCGTATGTATAATTGGTGTTTTCACAGAGGCGCAAACAAACGTAGAAGCATAGGAGGAGATGTTGACCGGGAATATATACATACATACAGTTCTATATCTGCCATGTCCTTTTTTTTAGTACCAATGAAAGACTAAATTAAATACACCCACACCCCTTTGCGTGTAAGGTATAAAAAGAGAATCGAATAAGAGAAATTGAATTCAGTCGCTCATTCTAATCAGACGTGTTTCTTTCTTTTCGCGCTGATCTGATCTTCTTTCTTTTCTTTTACTGATCGCTTTCTTTCTGACTATGCTATGCTGTGCTTGTGCCGTGTTGGTCGGTGACCGTGAAAATAACAATGGCTATCAATAACCTTGCTAGTGAAGTGACTGATTAAAAAGTCATCTTTAAACATTTTAAAGACGTGAACATCATGGAGACTTTGTCTCAAGCCTCTGGATTTTTAGCACTGGTCACGTCAGAGAAGCCTCGCTAACGGTTCCGTCGCGTCTTCGCCCCCGCAAACCGGTCGCAAATAAAGCTGCTGAACCTTCATGTTCTTTACAGCCAAAGCACATTACGGCAGCGACAGCATCTCTCTCTCGCTGCTCAGCAAAGTACATTGGAGCAGCGACAGCAAGTCGGCTATTTGTTTTTGTATTCTGTATGCCATTATCTCGTCTTTAAAGAGAGCTTACTCTCCGTATATTTTTCAATACAATTTGTCGGATTTTTAGTGAAAGGTAGCAACATTTTGAGTGGAAAAAAGTGAGTTTTTCTTGCTGCCGTAATAGAATCTATTTTTCAGTGCAGCGGCAGAACCCATAAGCCTCTATGTAATTTCTGTGTGCTGTTGCTGCCGCTGCCGCAATGTGCTTTGGCTGTTAATCGTAATTTCTACAGACGGACGGACTAACAAACTTACAGGCAGACGCCTCCTTTAATGCATTACAAACGGAAGCACAAAGTGAATATATCCCTCTTCCTTTCGGGTGTAGGGTAAAACAAAAATTGTTTTTAAATTACAATTTAAGTTCTTCGATGTATTTATTTATTTAGGCATACAACCATATTAAGTGTTTATACGATACATAACATTTAAGTTATTAGATGAATAATTTTTCCTACAATATTATGTAGTAACATTTAAATATACAGTCTGAATTATAAAAATATCATGTTGCACATTTCATTGTTCTTTTGATTTAAAGCTATAGTAAATCCGGCGAATGTACTATTTTACTGTACGATTTGGCAGCTTCGAGAGTAACGGATCTGGTACTAGAATTCCTAAAATGTAGAGAAGAATAGAAAATATGTAAATAAATCAAAGAAACACCAAAAGGCAACGGGATCGTATAAATTTACGAGAGTGTAACTTCAGAATCTTGCAATTGCATGCAGACTTCTATCGGAATAAAAATCAATATCCGCCTGAAGGCTTATCTTTGGTTCTTGAATGAGTCTAAATTTACTTTAGACTCGTGCGTGAGTAAATCCAGCAACCGTGTGGCCAAGTACAGCAACGCCCGTACTAGAAAAAAATACAAAAACATCACATAAAACACTTAAATAATAATTTAGTCATTAGTCAAAGTACTTTTTCTGAATTTCTCCATTTGCGTTGCGATTTCAAATGCTACGTTGATTTCCGTTCTCCTACTATTCAAATCAATTGACTGAGCCCCGAGTATACGCATGAAGACCGTGACTCCCGACGATAGTATTACATAGTGCTCATGATTTTGCGACATGATTTAGTGATGCCTTGATATGCGCATATCCGATGCGCTACCACTTCAAACATGACCCATCAACTCCGATGGCCGGAGAAAAATACAGGAGGTCGCAACAAAGTCCCCTGCAATGGAATTTCCATGCCTGCCGTGGCAGGCCAATCATCCTGCTCCTCATTCAAATCTTGATCATCGCTATTCACAACAAATGACAGGCCGTTCGTATACAGTCCCAGCAAGTGCTATTTGCGAAGTGCAGTGCATGATTTGACTTATTGCAAGATCATGTAAAAACGAAACGTAAACGAAAACGCGTTTTCTTTTGTGCTTTTCGTAGTTTTGTTGGTATTCGCAATGGATTTACTGTCAAATTCACGATAAACTACGAAAAGCACAAAAGAGAAATGCAAAAGCACAAAAGAGAAACGCAATTTCGTTCGCGTTTCGTTTTTACATGATCTTGCAATTAATTTAAATTCATTAAAAACACTAATTTCTTTGCCAAATAGCTAAACAATTTTCACAAGCTAATCCATTATGCGGTGAACTTCACATACAGCACACATACGCTATACGTGTGTCCCCACGTAAATTTAACGAAGAATTTCGGTTTTTTTCGACACATTTTTCGCGGGAACGAAGTTTCCTATCTCCTTATCTCTGCCGTGTACCTTGGGCAACCAGCCTCTTAGTTGTGTCTGGCTAAGAGTTTAAAACTGAAATATAGGGTAAAAGGGGCGAAGGCAGAGGGAATTCTCTCAGTTGTATCTGACTGAGGATTCTCCTTCTTACCCTTCATACCTGTCCGTAACTGTCAAACACCGAAAAGAGAAAGTACCACAAAATTAGGGTAAATTCGTAAGCTCGATTCGTAAGGTCTCAGGGTGTATCTCGGGCAGGTGAAACTCCAGAGCGTGAGAGTCACTACCAGCACACATAATTTTCAACTCAGGCCCGTCAAGAGGACCTTGGAGCTTACAATTGAAAGCTCAATAAGAACGCTCTAAAGGGAAAACCCGAAAACTCGAATAGACATAGACAAGACAAACCAGTATACCCGAAAACTCAAGTAGGCAGGGACAAGACGAACTAATGCACAAACCAACGAAGTTATTTTATTGTTTTAGTTTTAAGTGTTTACATATGTAAAAAAATTCAAAGAGATATCTGTATAATTAAAAATTTGGAAACTAAAACATTCACGCATTTAAAACTTCCTTCATTCCTATCGGTCCCACACAAATAAATTTTTGTAACGACAGAACCCTGGACATCCGGCGAGCGCACCTCGGACGGCGCCTTCGTTACAATGACGCCCGAGCAGGGACCGATAATTTTATTACGCACAAGCGAATATTTCATCCTTCTTTTCCACCCCTTGCTTCCGACCACTTCTTTACCTTTCTACCATTTTAAGGAACAGCTGGTTCCCAAGCCCAACAACGCGCAGAGTACACTATTGTCGCTCGTTGTAGACAATACATGTATACGGTTGTACATATACATAATTAATCTTCTTTTTCTCTTGTTTTATTTTTCGAATCGAAAATATTTTATAACAAGCCTTGACTACACCTTTTCTACATGTACTTCAGATTATTACAGATTAATTTCAGAATATTTCAAATGGACTTCAGAATAACGACATGAACTTCAGAAAAGTGCAAATATATTTCAGAATTTTCGAATTTAATTTTAGAAATTTTCAATTGGACTTCAGAATAGTCAATTGGACTTCAGATTTGTTCAAATGGACTTCAGAATAACGACATGGACTTCAGAAAAGGGCAAATATATTTCGGGCAATGTTAATGTTAATGTTGATAAACACTAATTATATAAAATATTGCCTTTTTTCTGAAGTTCAACTGGAAGTTTCTAAAGTCCGTAAGTAAAAATCTTAAGTCCATTTAATAAAATCTAAAATACAATTGAGAATTTCCGAAGTCCAAATGAGATTTTCTGAAGTCCATATGTAAAAATCTGAAGTCCATATGTAAAAATCTGAAGTCCAATTGTGAATTTCTGAAGTACATATAGAAAAGGTGTAGACAAAGAAGCCAACAGCAAACAACAACTCACAGAGGAAAAAACTCACGAGCCATCAAGCCAGCAGAGTTTAACAAATCTTTACAGACATCGCTAAAGCTAGAGAAATTCCACGCAAGACGTCACGCAGGTACACTGGAAAATATATAAATCAAGCTCAGCAGCCGGGGTCAGTTCTAAACGGACTTAGTTCTCGACGAGTCATCAACCAGACCACATCGGAGCCCAAGCTAGCAATCAGAAAAAAAAACAACACATCAAAGACTTTAAGAAACCATGCCTACTACCACCTAGACAGTGCCCCCAATAAACAGTAGAAGGCAGGAAGGAAAGGTTAGCAAAACACAGAATTTCGCAAGACAACCAAAGAAGAGTTCCCAACGACAAATAACGTTCCTTCTACTAGGGTACACGAGACTGTACGGAAATGGTCTGTCAAATACAATGGAACAAGAGATCCATTGTCATTCATCGAACGAGTTAGCGAGCTAGCCGAAGCTTATAACATCAGCAAGAACCAACTACATTTCACCATGCCTGAACTAGAGCTGGGCGATATTTTGAGAACTGTGACTTTGTCACAGATACATAAAAGTCACGAGTCACAGTTGCGACGACGATTGCTTCTAAACTGTGACACGCCGTCACAGTTTGCCTCTGGAGCAGATATTTCAGTCACAGTTCTGTAGCTCGTTTCTGTAACTCAATCGAAAAGATTTTCGATTCTCGTGACGTCAGTTCGATTCGATTGAAAGTTTTCGATTATGAAAAGTTTAGTGTTTCTGTAATAGGAAATCGAAAAAAGGCTGTTATGCTTTGATAAAGAAACACTAATAGAAAAGAAACAGGTAGGAAATTAACCAATTGTCAGTATTTTACAAATACAAATATAAGTCATTTTGAAAATCTTTGTGAGTAAATAATTTCAATTCGCTAAAACAACTTAAATAGTTTAGTTTAATCCAAAACAAAACGGCAGTTACATACAAGTAAAAGAAAATTAATTACAAATAAAAAAGAACTTAAAGGTAAGATAAGTAAGGTAAGGTAAGGTAAGATAAGCAAATGTACATCGAGGAATCGTACATTACGGACAACCGTACTTTTTGGTACCTTCAAAGCTTTGGCCCAAAATTCGAAATTGATCTCGGTTTTTTAATCCTTTCGTAAAGTAAAACGTTATTAGCGCAGTATCCATCAAAATTGTTACTAGTGCTTTGTTTAAATGCAGTTGGATTCCAAATCGATACCCGTCTGATCGTAGCCTGTGTACGATTCCCGCAGTATATATCCAACTTAAAAACCATGTTCTAATAATATTCATCAAAAATATATATAGATGAGCGAAATGCATTTAATTATGTATGCTATTGAGCATGACCGTAGGAATATGCTCCGGATTAAAAGACGGCATTTGAGAGATTCTACGGATCCCTTCCAGATTCCGGAGGCTCGCTTCATGGAGCTCTTCCGTTTTTCAAAGGAAGCAGCCATCCAGCTGCTGAACGAAATTTCGCCATTTTTGGATGTCGGCAGGAGAACGACCTTTATTCCGCATTCCCTGCGGCTTTGCGCAGCCCTCCATTTTTATGCCACGGGAAGTTTTTTAAGAGATGTCGGTCAAGACTTCCTATGCCCAATATCCAAAACGATGGTCAGCCGCATTATTAACAAAATAACGTTAATTATTCAAAATAATTTAATGCCAAAGTACATAAGCTTTCCGAAAACACCTGAAGCTCGGCGTACTATACAAAGAAGGTTCGGTTTCAATCCTTCATGAATATATATATATGGATTTTTAAAAATTAAAATTGCCACGAATAAAAAATCATACTTAATCCAAAGAATGTTATACATTTTTCATAGATTTTTTTCTTTATAGATTTTTCACAGCTACAGGGTTTCCTGGTGCAATTGGCGCCATTGATTGCACCCACGTAAAAATTAAAAAGCCATCAACAAATGTAGAGTACGCCTACATCAATAGGAAAGGATTTTTCTCAAAAAATGTACAAATAATTTGTGACCATGATCTGGTTATTTTAGGATGCTTCGCACGGTATGGAGGAAGCACGCACGACGCCTTTATCTGGGAGAGCAGCAAAATAAAAGCTAAGCTTCACAACCAGTATTATGGACACAATCCCAGTGGTTGGCTTATTGGCGACTCAGGATACCCTCTACAGCCCTGGTTTATGACTCCATACCGAACTGTAGAAAATACAAGCCAACAGGCATATAATGATAGCCACAGTAAGGCGAGAAATTGTGTAGAACGCCTAAATGGAGTCCTGAAAAAGGTTTTTTGCTGTCTCTCTCAAGATCGTGGCCTAATGGTAAAGCCTGCATTCGCTGGTGCCATTATAAATGCATGTTGCACTTTGCATAATTTTCGAAGAAAATGCAACTTGCCACTTCCGGAAATACATGTTAATGAATGCGGAGTAAGCGAGAGGTCAGAGGAGATATCTTCTAACTTCATTCTAAGTGAAGGAAGGTCAACCAGAAATACAATAATACGGAGTTACTTCTCGAGAAATTAAATTAAAGATCACCTCTCCCACTCGAAAAAAGTTTTCTTGCAAAGAAACAACTACGAGGTCTGTACAAAAAGTATCGCGAATTTTGAATTCCAGCGGGCTACGTATGTACATTCGATTTTTAATTTTTGGCATTATGTTGGTACTCATGTCCCTCACTTATGCTGACAAGTTCGGCCACTTTGAATGTTCAGTTAATTTTTGACAGCTATTTTGCTTGGACGTGTTTTGTCTGGTCATTTTCGACCAAAAACAGCATAGCATTAACATTATACTTATACTTAAATTTGTTAAATATATGTACTTATACTCAGTGTCTTTTTCAAAAAATAAAGGTGGTGGAACGCCGTTCTTTGCATAAAAGCATAAAAAATCATGATCTCAAAAACATTTATAAAATTTTTATTTTTTTAAATTCTCCAGTATTTCTTTCAAAATTTCGGTTTGTGCGCTTAGTTGCACACTGATATTCTCCAAAACCTGTTTAACTTCAAGGTGCCTTTTAATGCACTTAGCTTCAACCTCTTCCACAACGCTCTTGTTTGTGGAAGAAGTTGCAGCCGATTTGGAAGTGGCCACTCTTGAAGAAACGGGCTTTGGAGAATATCCTCCTTCTTCTTCCAGAGCTTCATGTTGTTGGTCTACGTGTACAGCCTCCAAATCGGATTCCAAATCGGGTTCCAAATCGGGTCGTATAATTTCCGGCTAAATAAAAATTACAATAAATTTCGCACTTTCTATTGCTTGTTTTTTTGCTTACCTGCTGGAGCCCTCCTTCCGGTGTTATGGAGTCCCCATCGACCACGTCCCGTGAAAAAAAATCTAGGACCTCCGAGTCTATTGGCTCCATTGGCCTGGGACCCTCCGTGGCTGGCAGATTTCCAGTGCGGTTGAAAAAGGCACGGTGCTTATTGTGTTGCTTCTTCACATAAGCCTTCCAATCTATCCATGTCTAAAATTCAGAATTAAATAGAAATATCGTCGTTATCGTCATAGCGAAATTGCGTAGTAGGAAATGTAATGTAATAATTTACCTTTTTCCACTGTTCACCTTTTTTACTGGCTTCTCCAAGTAAGTTTAGCTCAGTTGCCACGGAGTTCCATGTAGCACTCTGTACTTGATGGGCATTCCTACAGAGAAACTGCCCGGTCCCTAGACCCCTGTGCTCCTTCATGAGCTCCAACAGCCGTCGTTTTTGTACTTTTGTGACACGTTCCGATCTAGCGCCCTAAAATTTAAGCTCATAAAATTAAAATCGAGTAAAAGGCTTCCTTCTGCCAGGCCGAAGCCTATACACCCTACACCCTCCTACTTCTTGGAAGTGTTCTCCTCTTTCTGGAAAACACTCATCTTCTTCAAATATTTTTATAATGGTTTGAGATGTTAGGACGAAATCTTATTGTGAAATATATTTCGTCTTAATATCTAAAACCGCTTATGAGACGGCAAAACTTTCATAAGTTGGATTTTATGTGTGATCCAAATTGAAAAACATTCCATATATACATATGTATATATAGAATATATAGAATATTTCTTTGGGTGTACGGTATAACGTATATTAAATAAAATAATTTAACTTACTTTTGCTTTTTCCATTTTTAAATAGTATATCTAAGTAGTTTAAGTGATAGAATTTAATTTATGAAAATTCAAATTTCAAATTTAACGTACTAAAATTCACATTGAAATTGAATTTCAAAAATGTCAAAGGTTTTTCGACAGCTCATAAGCAATAGAAAAACACAATCGAATCTTTTCTATTCCTTTTTGTTACAGAAACACTATTTTCGATACATTCCTATAACATTGGGATTGAAACAAATGTCAATCGCAAAATTAGACGTTTAGAATATTTTCCTATTTCGATTGCTTTTTTACAGAAACAGTAGGATAGAAAATGACGTCAGCATGACGTATAATCGTCATTTTATTATAATATAAAAAACTAATAGAAAAGAGCGATCGAAAAGAGTTACAGAAACGAGCTTCTGTTTTAACGAGTATTTTCTACTAAATAAATGACGAGTTTTCACAGTTTGCCTCTGGAGCAGATACTTCAGTCACAGTTCTGTTTTAACAAGTCTTTTCTACTAAATAAATGACGAGTTGTCACAGTTCGCCTCTGGAGCAGATATTTCAGTCACAGTTCTGTTCTAACGAGGATTTCTACTAAACAATGACGAGTTGTCACAGGTTGCCTCTGGAGCAGATATTTCAGTCACAGTTAATTTTTGAATTGTTTGATTCTGTTCATTCTTGGAGGAGAATGTAAAAATTTAAAATAGGGTTAGGATATACTATAATTATTTAATTGTAAAGATTTTATATAGAGGCTTTTATTAAAGATTAGTTCATGTAAAATTAGAATGCTTCTTAAAAAAGTGTGTATATTTTTTTTAATGTTTAAAAACACATAGATAATTTTTAAAAAATGTTGCATTTGATATAAAATTAAGTTCTCTTTTAATATAACAGGAAAAACTTAAAACTTCAGTTTTTTTACACTCGCAGAAAAAGCGAATATAAAGTTATTTTATGTCACGACGCTGAGAGATTTATCCACATTGAAAGAATTAATAACGGTTGGCCGTTAATAAGGAGCCCCCGCAACCTTACCCAAACTTAAACATCAGATCAGTCAACCAACTTCTTATTTTTATACCCTACACCCGAAGGGAGAGGGTATATTCACTTTGTGCTTCCGTTTGTAGCGCATTAAAGGCGCGGCATGTATAGAAAAGTATGTATATTCTGGCTCTGAATCACTTCCTGATTCGACTTAGCCATGTCCGTCCGTCTGTCTGTCGGTTTGTCAGCCTGTGGAAATCACGATTACAGGAGAACGAATTTGGTAGAAATTGGGTACGAATATTCTTTGTTGTTCTACGATATTTGGTATTAAAAATGGGGAAAATCGGAACAGTGCCACACCTACTTTTTATAGAAAATATGCATTCATTCGTGCTTATAGCTCAAGTTCTCAGCTGGTAGAAGGAATTTGAAGCTAAAATTTTATTTCCGAGTGCACCATCTTAGATTAAAATATACTTCCGAAAATGGGCGTGGTCCGCCAACTGGTATAATACCATACCATATGATGTGTTTGTTGAGAGAACCGGTGTTGTAAACGAGTGAATATATTTAAATTTACTACCTGTAAATAAAATGAAAGGTGGTGTCACCCGCCCATCATCATCATTTTGTAATCACTTTAATAGAAGCCGGTGTAGGGTACATGAGGTTCGGCCAGGCCGAAGTTAACGCTCTTACTTGTTAAAATTATTTTTTTTTTTATTTTACCATTGTATAAAAAAGTACAGCCCTTAAAGTATATTTTTTTAAAAATACTAAAGTTATAAATTTTTTCTTTACCCTCAGAAAACATGGAGAAATTTTCATAGCCTCGGAACAACTTTTCCAAAACCACAGCCGAGCTTGACGGCCAACCGTCAAGATTTACGACTGCCGTTTGGTCTCAAAGAAGTAATAGAAGGAAAGAGGCTAAAAAAAAGAAAAGGATCAGAAAGGGTCACGACGTACGGGAGCTAGGATAGCGACAACATCGTGGGAAACCTATTGAATTTTATTCGAGAAAGAAGTAAAACTTTGTTTTATATTTTAAAAACGAAACTGTTTATTGAACAAATTTTATAAAATTATACAATATTTTCATTGAGACGTCTGCCAATTGTTCATCTGTCGGAACATAATTAAATTTGAAAAGTTCTTCTGCATACCTTTTCCTGATGAAGTGAAAACGAACATCTATGTGCTTGGTATGTAATCTTCAGGGTTTTTAATGAATCGAATCACACTCTGATTATCCATGTTTAAGTCTATTTCAATTGCAGATTCAGTTAGTTCCGAGAGTATACGCTGGAATCAAACAAGTTCTTTGACTGCTCCGGAAGCAATAATATATTCCGATTCAGTAGTTGAGAGTGCTACAGATTTTTTTCTTTCAGACGACCAACTCAGAATACCTCAGTCAAACATGAATACATATCCTGATGTTGATCTTCTCGTCTGCTTATCACCTGCATAATCAGCATCGCTGTAGCCAATTAAATTAAAAGTCTTCTTACTTTTGAAACGAATTCCATAACACAGAGTGGATTTTAAATATGTATTTAAATATTCGTTTTACGGCTGTTATATAACCTTGTTCAGATTTTCCAAAAAACGACTGGCTTCATAACTAATACTCCATACTAATATCTGGCCGTGTGGCTATCGCCAAATACATGAGACTGCCAACTGACTCTCGATATGGAAAATATATTTCAGTAGAATCATTTAAGTTGTCCAAAATTTGATTGGTATCACCACACAATTGCAATGTTCCATATTAAGACGATTTCAAATTTTTGTTGCATAGCTTTTTTGGTGCAAGTGAATAGATCCGTCGGGAAATCTTTGTATTTCTAATCCAGGAAAACAGTTTGCATTAAAAGTCAAGTGATTTTAATCTCAAATTTCTTCTGCAAATATTCAATAACTGAATCAATATCGTCCTTTGACATACCAACTATTAAACATCATCAGCATAAATGGCTAAAATCATGCTTGGGATTTTTCATATAAAAACACAGGGACCTATATTGCTTTGAGAAAATTTAAGTTTCTTTATAAAAGATGTAAACCTCTAATTCCAAACCGTGACGGCTGCTTCAATCATACAAACTATTATTAAGTTTACATATATGTACATACATACATATAACCACTATCATTATCGAAGCCTTTTGGTTGTTTCATATAGACATTTGCATCTAGGTTACCATAAAAAAATGCTGTAGCCACATCATTTGATGTGCAGCCCCTCGGCGCCACCTCGTCAAATGCTGTGATGTAAAACTTTCTTTTATATTTTTAAAAATTTAACTGTTTATTGAAAAAACTTTATAAAAGTATACAATATTTTCATTGATTTTCAAAACTTGCTTATTGAAATTTGTTTAAGGTAGAGCAAGTAAAATAACAATAAGTTGCATGTGAACAAATTGTTTCAATAAAATCCAACAAAACATTGGCCTAAACAATAGACCCAGCTAAAGCAATAGCAACCATTACCTCGCCAACTACAACACTAGCATCAACAGCTGTAGAAAAATGAACAGTTGCACTCACGACGACAACCCAAAAAATGAGAGCTTTTCGGAAGCTACAGTAGCAGTGACAGCGACAGCAATAGCAACAACGATAACTTCTACAGAAAGAAACGACTAAACAAAAGGCGATAAATTATTAATAGTGACGATAAATCAAGATCAACTACGATGACCACAACATAAGTAACTAATACAACAAAGCAATAACTGCATTTACAAAAACAACAACTGCGACAACAAAAGCAATTATAGTCTCTCGCGTAAACAACTGACAAACCAAAACAGCAGCAGCAGCGGTGACTCAAGCACCAGCAGCAGCAGCAACAGCAGCAGAAGCAGCAACAGCAGCAGCAGTGACTCAAGCAGCAGCAACAGCAGCAGAGACAAAACTATTTTACAAATATAAAATATATAAATATAAAAATAAAATATAATAAATAAATATAAAATAATAATATATTAAATTAAATAATAATTTAATAAATAAATTTAATAACTTTGTAAAAATCTACTTAAGGGGAAAAACTTTGTACTAACGTAATTTAATAAAATGTGAATCAGTGTCCAAACTCAACCCCCCTCCTCCCTCCCGCCCCCGGAGGAGAAGGGAAATTTAAAGAACAAAATTTGGCCAACCAAATACGCGGCGCTGCCGATAATTTCATCGGTGACATTGAACGAGCCATTGATGATAACGTTAATAATTTGAACGAACTGTTTTGTGATGGCCGCTATGTGCCCGGTGCTCGTGCCACTGAAATTGAACTTGCCACCATCTGGCGGCATACGCTGACACACTCTCCGGATTGGAGCAATATGCTGTGGGAAAATTCGTTGCTTTCAAAGTATTTTCGAAGGCATTAGCAGAGAATATAATGCTAATGCATTATATAAAATATAAAAGTGTAATAATAATATAAAAGTGTAGAATTTTACAAATAAAATCGATTTATATTAAGAAAAATTTGGCTTTCTTTACTTTTTATATTTATATGCTTTACTTTAGATATACATATAATGAACTGTACATACATATCTCAATCTGTAAAAATCGCTTGTTTTGGAACGGAACAAATAATGTGTTAAAAGGAAAAGGAATCTGGCATAAGAACATTTAAGATAACAACAATATTTAATAAACTAATTTCTGGCTGCGCACCAAATTGGGCTGCAGACACGTTAGTTAGGCCCTCATGAACACAGTTCAATATCTGCTTCACTGATTTGCAACTCCTTGGTAAGCGTTTTAAAAGACATCTCCGGATTACTGTTAGCCAACAGCATGAATATCAGCAAACGCATTTTCTTCATATTTTGCTCATGATTAAGGCCCCGGGACGTAACGAACTCCTTGTGATCCTCATAGAATTGTATATAGGATGGCAATTTATCCGGCACAAAAATCGAGTAGATCGTGTATTATGTTCCCTTCTAGGAAACACACTGGCTTAAATGCCAGCAATGGATTCAATAAAAATTTTTTAGGATCGGCCCAAAAATCGGCGAGAAACACAAGCCGTTTCTGCAGTACATGTTTCTGGTAATTTAAACATTACTTTGGCGTAAACGACAAGATTTGTATCCTTAGTAACATCATGCAGAAGACGTTAAAGTTTTTAATCGTTTGTATTGAGATAGCAACTTAGTTAATTGTTCATATAAGTAATGAATTCAAAGGCATAAATTTTTATTTATTTATTTATGCCGACATTTAGTCTATTTAATATCCATTTTACTTTAAAATAGTTTATTACTTAGTTATAACCTATTTGGGTTAAGTATTTTAAGGTTAGATATCATTGCAAGTGCAGGTTAACACCAAAAAAATCTAATGTAAATTGTTTTATAACCTTAAACAGAGATAAGGAGATAGGAAACTGCTGAAGTTTGCTAAAATATGTAACTCTGACGTAAAGTAGTGTTCGTGAAAAAGCCAAAAATTCAGCTCTGAAACTCAACATTACAGACCGACGATGAAGAGTGTAAAGGAAAGGGAACGGGGTTTTTTGTATAGGAAACTCAAAGTTACGTGCCCCTGTTGTCGGTGAGACGTTCGCGGCGGAGGAGTTACAACAAGAGAAACTCAATATTACAGACCCCGGATGAAGAGTGATCGGGACGGAGAGGGTTCAGCTTTGAGACCCCAATGACAATTCAGATTTTTAAGTCGAATCGTTTGTTTTGAGATAGCAACTTAGTTAATTATTCATATAGGTAATGAATTCGAAGACATCAAATTTATTTGTTTATTTATGCCAATATTTAGTCTATTTAATATCCATTTTACTTTTAAACAGTTTTTTGCTTCATTAGAACCTATTTGGGAAAAGTATTTTAAGATTAGAAATCATTGCAAGTGCAGATTAACAACAAAAAATCTAATGTAAATTGTTTTATAAGCTCAAATCCGCCACTATTTTATACCAGAAACTGTATGACCTATTCTATGAAAAATTCACGCAAAATAAAATATTGAAAAATCAAATTGATTATCAAATTAAAATAAAAGAGCAGACATAAAATGGCGTTGGTATACCCTCATATTTTCTTTCACCTCGCCATTGAATTTGCCGATACTAGTGTTGCCCGTTTGTATAGAACGCATCTATTTTCGCGCCTCTTATACCAAAGCAGTGTTGCCGGTATGCTACAATATAAAATAAATTTGATGTTTCTCTTAATTAGCAAATATATAAGTGCATAAATGTGCTTGAACTGTTAACAAAACGTTTATTCTTGATTCACGGAGTACAAATTACTTCCTAGAATAGAAAATTATAGTGCTCTTTACACCGAGTGCTACAAAAAGTACTTTTTGCCTCTTTCGTACTTTCTGAATTTTCTTTTGTTAATGTAAAATGTAAAACTGCTTTATAATATAATTGATTTTTTCACCACAATTAAAGAAATGAATAAATTTTAGATGAAATCTTCTATTTTATTTATGGATATCGTATTTAACGATACGAAACATGTTAACTAAATGTACAGAATTCCGCCATTAGTTTGTTTAGAAATATTCTTTATTTTCAGTAGTTATGAGTAACTTTCTTTCCTTTTATCTTTGCTGCAATAGCTTAAACATTCTAGCAAAGTTTCTCAAAGTTTGATAATCTTGGATCTTTGCTCCAAGATGCAAGATTACATATTTTTGCTGTATGCTGTTTAATACCAACAGCCAATTATGACAAAGAATATTCATCCCAAATTCCATTTTCTATTCCATGCTCTATTCGTTCTCCCTTAATCGCGATTTATACAGACGGACGGACTAATGGACTTACAGACGCCTTCTTTAATACGTTACAAACGGAAGCACAAAGTGAATATATCCCCCACCCTTTCGGGTGTAGGGTGGGGAAGAATTGATTTTAAATACAGTGCACGCGCAATAGTGTTAACTAATTAAAACCAAGCGGGTTCACAGTTTCGAATTTGTTCACTTTTGCGAATGTCAAAATTTAAGGCAAAACACATCCCTATTTTATCCTAATTATGCATTTTAAAATGGAAATTTACATTTATGAAACCAAATTTAATTTTATTCAAAAAAGAACCAAATACAAAAATATATTTATTAAAAAATGTTTAAGTATTCATTTCATAAGAATTAAGAATTAATTCGTATGACCTTAACACGCGTGAACTTGTAATTTTTAAGCTAAACACGCACATTTCGCAATAATACGGAATCCCCCGAATTAAAAAATTCGAAAATTTCATGTATTTATGTATTTTCATATGTAAGCATTTATATAAATATGTTTCATATTGTTCATCTTTTAGAGCTTTCAAGTCTGTTCACTCTTTAGAGTAGTCAATGCAAAATAAAAAGTGTTCATATTTTGGGGTGTTCATATTTTACGGTGTTCACACTACTGCACGTGCACTGTAATAAGAATTTAAGTTTTTCGATGTATTTATTTACTTATGCATGCAACCACATTAAGTGTTTCTACAATATTTCTACGACATTTAAGTTATTAGATGAATAATTTTTCCTACAATATTATGTAGTAACATTTAAATATACAGTCTGAATTATAAAAATTTCATGTTGCACATTTCATTGTTCTTTTAATTTAAAGTTAAGTAAATCCGGCGGGTTTGTGCGAGTATTTGGAATGTACCATTGTACTGTACGATTTGGCAGCTTTGAGAATAACGGATCTGGTACTAGAATACCTAAAATGTAGAGAATAAAAGAAAATATGTAAATAAATCAAAGAAACCCAAAAAGGCAAAGGGAATAATGAATGTATAAACTTACGAGAGTGCAACTTCAGAATGTTGCAATTGCATGCAGAGCTTCTATCGGAATAAAAATCAATATCCGTCTGAAGGCTTATCTTTGGTTCTTGAATGAGTCTAAATTTACTTTAGACTCGTGCGTGAGTAAATCCAGCAACCGTGTGGCCAAGTACAGCAACGCCCGTCCCAGAGTTGGGCAAAATTTTTATTCGTTACATCCTCGTTAAAGTTACTTTAACTTCGTTACTTTTAACGAAGTCCTCGTTACTCTAAAGTAACTGGTTAATTTTCTATCGTTAAAAGTTACTTTGAGTAACGAAGTAACGACGTTAACTGAAAGTAACGAAGTTACTTTTCGTTATTTTTGCTCGCGTTAAAGTAACGCGTTACTTTGCTATCGTTAAAAGTTACTCTGAGTAACGAAGTAACGAAGAAGTAACGACGTTAACTGAAAGTAACGAAGAGTAACGAAGAAGTAACGACGTTAACTGAGAGTAACGACGTTACTATCTTCGTTACTTTTGCTCACGTTAATTTGAAGCCGTTACTTTTTAGTTAAAGTTACTCAAGTAACACCACGCAAAGTAACGCGTTACTTTTTTCGAATTTAGTTACTTTTTGTAGTTTCACCCAGAGTGAAAATGTGGGTGAAAAATTTTTTGTTTACACCAAAAAAATTTTATTGCGCCAATCGATAGGAAATATCATGAAACGGATTTTGGACATGGTGAGCGGTGGGTGGGGACCCCCCAAAGTTGTCACACGGGGGTGTTTTGACCCCAAAATTTTTATTGCACAAATCGATAGGAAATTCCACGAAACGGATTACACCAAAAAAATTTTATTGCGCCAATCGATAGGAAATATCATGAAACGGATTTTGGACATGGTGGGTGGGGACCCCCCAAAGTGGTCACACGGGGGTGTTTTGACCCAAAAATTTTTATTGCACAAATCGATAGGAAATATCATGAAACGGATTTTGGACATGATGGGTGGTGGGTGGGAACCTCCCAAAGTGGTCACACGGGGGTGTTTTGACCCAAAAATTTTTATTGTACAAATCGATAGGAAATATCATGAAACGGATTTCGGACATGGTGGGCGGTGGGTGGGGCCACCCCAAAAGGGTTACACGGGGGCTTTTTACCCCAACATTTTTGTTGCACAAATCGATAAGAAATATTACGAAACGGATTGTGGGCATGGTCCGAATGGTGTCGGGTGGTTACACGGGGGTAAATTGACCCCAAAATTTTTATTGCACAAATCGATAGGAAATTCCACGAAACGGATTTTGGACTTGGTCCGTGGGGCGTTGGGTGGTCACACGAGGGTTATTTGACCAAAATATTTTTACTACCAAAATCGATAGGAAACGTCACCAAACGGATTTTGCACGTGGTAGGATGTAAGTGGAACCCATAATGGTTGACCCCCCTGTGACTCAACATGTGACCCCCTTGGGGTGGCCCCACCCACCACCCACCATGTCCAAAATCCGTTTTATGATATTTCCTATCCATTTGTGCAATAAAAATTTTTGGGTCAAAACACCCCCGTGTGACCACTTTGGGGGGACCCCACCCACCGCCCACCATGTCCAAAATCCGTTTAATGATATTTCCTATCGATTTGTGCAATAAAAATTTTTGGGTCAAAACACCCCCGTGTGACCACTTTGGGGGGGACCACACCCACCGCCCACCATGTCCAAAATCCGTTTAATGATATTTCCTATCGATTTGTGCAATAAAAATTTTGGGGTCAATTAACCCCCGTGCAACCACCCGACACCGTTCGGACCATGTCCAAAATCCGTTTCATGATATTTCCTATCGATTTGTGCAATAAAAATTTTTGGGTCAAAAAACCCCTTGTGACCACTTTGGGGGGACCCCACCCACCGCCCACCATGTCCAAAATCCGTTTCATGATATTTCCTATCGATTTGTGCAATTGTTGTGTATCGTCAGTCAGCATGTTGCCGAACATCTGCTGTCGAGTTGCGGTCGCCAATTCAATTCAATTCATAGGCATATTTTTAGGCCGAATTGATTGCGATGGCTGAGCTAAGCACTCAGCCACTGGCTAGCGATCGCGACTCGAAAGCGGAATGTGTAAGGCCAGCTTCCGCGGCCAGCACATTTTAATAGTGGGAAGCTGGTCAAGGTTCTCCTTCCGCGTCAGACGCAATTCTTGCATTGCGCTGACCCAGCGGAAGATAGAGAACACGGAAGAATCTTGGCGGCCGTGCTGGTGACGACCGTGGCTCTGCCACTTTATAAACCCGTACCCCAAGAGTACGAGAGTTAGTTCCATACGTGAATAGTACGATACGTTGTGGCTTTTCCGTGAAGAGTTGTTTGTGAATAAGTTTCTCGTGGGGAGTTAGTTCCTGTCGGACGAGTTAGTTCCGAACGCGGTAAGCTCGGTCTAGAGTTAGTTCTCGTAGTTTGTAAGAATAAGATAGGAGATTGAAAGATAGAGATTAAAAATAAGAGTGACGAATAAACAGTAAATTGTAAAAGAACTGAGTGCTTAATTATTGAAAGGACAGAGTCCAGGGAACGTCTCCGAGTGTCTGACAGCTCCAACGACCACTAAGTAAGTGCAACGTTCGGGAACTACAACATTTGGCAATCACAGCTTCGGGGAAGCACAACATTTGGCGCAGCCGGTTTTTCGTACCGAAAATCGCAAGGTAAGTGGTACCTTATGTGTTAATAGATTAAGATATTATGGTTTAATTGTATTTTGTGTGCAGTATTGTATAAGGAATTATTCGGGTAGATTTATATGCTACTGTAGGAGGAGTACCATTTACCATGTTTTGAAAGTTCTTAGCACGGTGTTCCGTGGTGAAAATGATGAAACGTGAAAATGATGAAACGGAAGGTTAGCTTAGAGTAGTCAGAACGTTTGCAAATAATTTAGTAGACTTGGTGAGTTAATTAAGCTTATTAAGCTCGCATATGGGCTTAAGAGTAGAGTTTTAATTTCTGGTTTAATTTTATGACAATTAGTTTATTAAAATAATAAGATAATAAATCGGTCAATGGAAATGTTAATAATAAAGATTGTGAAGTAAATTGGATACGTTGTTTTTTCCATATGAATTGTTCACGCTGGTGGGAATTCATGTTTGTATATTTATAGTTAGTAAATCGAGTAAGCAGTTTTGCGCGTTGTTCAAAAGCGAATAAACGGTGATATGCGTACATACATACATACATACGTATCTGGCCGTCCGCTGAACTTGAACTTAAATTTCAAGAAACAAACACAAGCGTTGTTATACAATGTCAATAGCGCCGATGGTACGCTGAAACAGGAATGAGGGGAAAAAAGAAAAAGTGTAATTTGTTCTTGCACGGCACGAGCCGCGTACACGGTAATTTAAGTAGGCAAAAAAGAGTAGAATTAATAGTTTTTTAAAAACGGTTGAGTGGGAACCCAGTGGTGAAGCCAAATTGGACTAAGTGGTTAGTGGCTGATAATAGTGAATGGGAGGTTCACTATAAGGAATTGGAGACGAGATATCTTAATTTGACGGGTGAGATAGACAGGTTTGTCGATAAAGCCTGGGCGAACTTAAGTCTCACGGTAAACAATAAGGAGAACGTCGAGTTAATTAGAGGGAAGATAGGCGGTTGTAAAGACTTATCGAAAATAGAACAGGCCGATCTGGTCATAGAGGAACTGTTGGGTTTTCTTGACCACAGGAACGTATCGACCACGAAAGAGCTGCAGGATTGGAGAAGGGAATTCGAGTCCCTTAAAAATCATTACGATAAGCTAGTGGCGACCAAGCAGCGTCAAGAGGATTGCCTGAGGGAACTAGAGATTGAGAATCACCAATTGAGGGACTTGTTGAAGGACGCTGGGGTGGACGATCCTACTCTGCCGGGTTCGTCTAGTCAAAGGATAAGGGAGGATTTCTCGAGCTTGGAAGACGCCAAGGAACGTATTCGGCGGCTAACGGTTGAGAATAGACTACTCCAGCAGGAGGTCTTGTTAGCGCACGAAACGTCCTTGTTTCATAAGGAACCAAAGGGTCCTACTGCAGAGCCACACGAAATCTCCCAGGGAACCCGCGGAAGTATTGTAAAAATGGGTATTGCCGAGATTGCGAAAGCGGTAAACACGTTGGTAGCGTTATTTTCAGGTGCGCCCTCAGTGGACCTCCGTAGCGAGGTCTATAAATTTATAGAAGGGTGCGACCTAGCGGGAAGGGGTGTAAGCGCTTCAGAAGTGCAAGATTTTATAGCTTGTGTGAAGCAAAGGCTTCACGGAAACGCCTACAACCTTCTTCGCTCGAAAAGGTTCAACAGTATTGAAGAGTCATGCTCCACTATTAAAAAGAGCTACCTTCAATACAAGTCGTTGGACACGTTGCTGGCAGAAATACAGGGGGTACGCCAGATACCGGGGGAGGATATACGCCAATTCGCAGAGAGGCTCATGTATTTGAAGTCTCAGGCTGAGGACTTAATGACGACCATCTGCAACGGGCAGTCGGATGGACCTTTACGGTCTGTGGTCGAGAACACGATAACGAAGGCTTTCAAACTCGGGTTAACAGACAACTCATTGAGGCTGTACCTCTTTGGGCGAAAAAAGGGACGTTGGAAGAATTAGTGGAGGAAGCGGTAGAAATGGCGGAGAACGTCCACCAAGCTGGAATTAGGCAGTCCGGTCAGTTCGTCGGGATGGTAGAAAGTTCGCCGACTGCGCGGTACACATCACCGATCAAGACCGAGGTTTTCCCTTCAAATTGGCCTCGCCAATCGGAAGGCGGGCACTGTAGGGTTCCAGTGAACAAACAGACTGCCAGGAGAGACGAAAATAATTCAGGGCAATCTACAGCGAGCATAGTCTGCAGTTTTTGCAGCAAAAAAGGGCATACTAGGGAAAAGACTGCTTAACGAGAAAGAACACCCCGTTTTGCCAGAGGTGTTTTGTGTATGGACATGAAGCCAACTGGAAGTGCGGTAAACAAATGCCGAAACCTCAGGAGTCAGTCCAGAGAAGGGAGTCATATCCCACAAAACAGGGTAACCAGCAATGGTCGGGCAACAGGGTTGGTGCAAATAGCGGGAGACCGCAGCCGCCAGGGGTCTCAGGGAATTCCAGACCAACCGGTAACGTGGCTCAAAGTAGGACCACGATAGTTTGTCATTGGTGCAACAGGCCAGGGCACGTGGTTGTAAACTGCGAAGCCAAGAGAAATTGGTTTTGGAACCCAAAACCAATAGTAATAGAAGGCCACAACGACTCAGTGGGTTGAATTATACGTCCGAGAGGGCAGTGAATTCAACCGCGGGCCAAAACAAGGTTCCGCAGAGGTCGTATGTATCAAGTACAGAGGGGGTTACACGTAAAACGATGAGTGTAGGGGTTGTTAGAGACGAAATTCTCTCGTCGGATAATAGGGAGAATAGTACCAATGGAACAATAGAGACAAATGCTGGGAACCAGCAATCTGCTACAAAGGAACTTTTTAAAGGAAGTGAGGGATCGGTTAACGAGCGCGTAACTGTGAATGGTTTTCCCACTGTGGAAATAGATAACATGGAAGGTGGGAGGCAGGCATGGGAACGGGAAATGCATGCCAAAGATTCTGGGGTGAAAATTGATATCGGCGAAGTCCGTTGCAGTGAGAAACCGCAAGATGATGTGTTCATTGAGTTCCCTTGTGTAGAGGCAGCTAATGAAAAACTTGTCTTGCTGGTGGACACGGGTGCGGACACCAGCCTGGTGAAAGAGAGGTCTTTGAAGTTGGACACGCCAATTGACCGCAGTGAAGACCGAGCTCTAAGTGGAGCTTTCGGGGGCTGTGCTTCCACAAAAGGAACAGTCAATGTTACTCACGCAAACTGTGCAAACCTTGGTTTAACGCTACACATGGTGTCACTTGAACAAGGGTTGCCAGGGGACGGTATACTTGGCCGGGACAACCTGTGGAACAAGTCCGTTATAAACTCGGTGAAAAAGAGTTTGACATTGTTCAACACAGAGGGCAAGCATGTTGCCAAATTGCCACTCGTAAAGATAGGTGAAGGAAACGAGGGAACACGTGCGGCGCGTAGCGTGGTAGAGGCTCGGTCGACGTGTATCGTATCGCTTAAATTGAAAACAAAGATTCCAGTTGTGGTAGTCCACAAGAGGCAGATTTCTCCAGGGGTTTATCTGGGGGAAACTCTAGTGAATGTGGTGGGCAATAGGGTCAATATCCCAATCCTGAATTCCACGGAAGAAGATTTCGTTCTCAACGACAACTTCGTTCCAGAATTCAGTGATTTCAGAAAGTATAAACAACCGGCCCAAACAAGCTCAATTAATAGTATCGTGAGTTCAAACATTAAGGAGAGGCTTAACATGCTAATGAGTGAATTGAGGTTGGATGCTAATCTGAACAGTGAAGAGAGGGAGTCAGTTGAAAGGGTTTGTGCGTCCTACAATGACGTGTTCCTTTTGGAAGAGGATAAATTGTCTTACACACCTGTCTTGGCGCATAGGATTCCCACTGTAGCGGGTCAAGCGCCCATAAACCAGAAGCAATACCGACTTCCTCATGCGCATAGGGAGGAGGTGAACCGACAGGTGGATAAGCTTTTAGAGGATGGTATGATACGTCCAAGCACCTCACCGTGGAACTCACCACTGCTTCTAGTTCCAAAGAAGAGTGGGAGGGACGGGGAGAAGAAATGGAGGTTGGTGATCGACTACAGGAAGCTCAACGACGCGACCATTAAGCAAGTGTTTCCCATACCCAGGATAGATGAAATACTGGATCAGTTGGGAAACAGCAGATACTTCTCGACTTTAGATTTAGCCAGCGGCTATCATCAGGTTCTAATGGACGACGGTGACAGGGAAAAGACGGCTTTCAGCTCAGCGTAAGGGCATTTCGAGTTTAACAGAATGCCATTCGGTCTAACGGGGGCACCTGCCACTTTTCAGAGGATTATGAACCATATTCTCACGGGTTTACAAGGCATAGATTGTTTCGTCTATTTAGACGATATAGTGGTGTATGGTAGCAATTTAGAACAGCATGAATGGAGGTTGACAAGGGTTCTTGAGGCTTTAAGGGAGAATAATTTAAAGCTGAACGTCAGCAAGTGTCAGTTCTTACGTCGCGAGGTCATTTACCTAGGGCATAAATGTTCAGAGCAGGGTGCCCTTCCCGACCCGCAGAAAGTGGAGTGCGTCAAAGGCATTCCACCTCCAAAGAATAAAAAGGAAGTACAGGCGTTTTTGGGTCTGGTGAATTACTACCGGAAGTTCATTCCCGGCACAGCGAGTATAGCGCTGCCCATTAACAAGTTGTTGAGGAAGGATGCTGTTTTTAACTGGACGAGAAGCTGCCAGGAAGCTTTCGACAGGTTGAAGGAGGCTATTGTAACTCCTCCAGTCCTAGCGTATCCAGACTTTTCTAAAGAATTCATTCTCACGACAGATGCGAGCGGCGAGGCATTGGGGGCCGTCCTTTCACAGGGAAGGATAGGGGTAGACCGACCAATAGCCTTCGCGAGCAGGGCTTTGAATGACGCGGAGAAGCGTTATTCTACGATCGAAAGGGAATTTCTAGCCATTGTTTGGGCTACGAAGAACTTCCGGGCCTATTTATTAGGCCGGCCGTTCAAAATAGTAACCGATCACCAACCGCTGAAGGGTATAGCTAACCTAAAGGATCAAACGTCCAGGTTGGCTTGGTTTAGGCATAAGCTCTCCGAGTACCAATTCGAGATTGTGTACAAACCGGGGAAGAAAAACTTGAACGCGGACGCTTTAAGCAGGTTTCCACAACGGGAGATCGTAGCAGCCGTTGAGACTAGGTCTAAGGCTAAGGAGCGGAAACAACGAGAAACTCAAGTAGAACCTGAGGGTAGTGAGGAGGAGGATCAAACTCGTAGTCTGAGGAATGATTCGGCAATTTTACTGAAAGACCCCAGGGAGATTGAGACTGTGATGAACGATTTTCACAACACTCCCCTAGGAGGTCACCAAGGAGCGGTGAGAACTTATTTAAGGATTCGCAAACAGTTCAGATGGCCTGGAATGCAACGACAAGTGAAGGAATTCGTCAGAAACTGTCCAAAGTGTCAGGCAAACAAAGGTAGTAGGCTGACGAAGATGCCTCTGGTACTGACCGACACTCCACTTAGGCCATTCGAAAAGGTCTATATGGATATAGTCGGCGTCTTACCTGAGACGACGTCGGGAAATAAGTACATTCTGACCTTTCAGGATGACTTCTCGAAATACATGGCTTGCGTAGCCATACCTGATGCAGAGGCCAGCACGGTGGCCAAAGCGTTTTTTGACGAAGTCATAACCCGACATAGCATACCCAAAGTTCTAGTTACCGACAACGGTACGAATTTTGTTTCTAAGGTTTTTTCCGATGTGTGCAAGATGTTAGGAATAAAGAAATTGCACATTACGCCTTACCACCCTCAAGCGAACGGCTCGCTGGAACGCAGCCATAGGCCATTGGCCGAGTATCTGCGCAGCTTCGCCAAAGAGGACGGTTCCAACTGGGACCAGTGGCTTTCGGCGGCTATGCATGTGCATAACAATACGTCGCACACATCTACGAAACAAACACCTTTTCGTACCTTGTACGGTTTTGACTCAGAGTTTCCCACGAATTTAAAACGCAAATGTAGTCCGGTTTACAACGTGGACGATCCTTCTAAGATTTTGAAATATCAGATACAGAGAGCGCACGAGTTGGTTCGGCAGAACCAGGAGGTCGCAAAAAGAAAGTCGAAAGAACTTTACGACAAAAACTCAAATCCTGTCGAGTTCAGGGTAGGGGATAAAGTATTACTCAAAAACCAGACTAGGAAGAACAAGTTTTCGCCGATTTGGATCGGGCCTTACGTGGTGACAGCGGTGAAGTCACCGGTTACGACAGTGTTATCTGTAAAAGGGAGGGAGAAGTCCTTCCATAATAATCTGCTGAAGCTGTACAATAGCGGGTGAAACCAAAGTTGCATGAACTAGTACACCCTTAGTTTTAAGCAGTGTTAGTGGGGGGTCAGTTCTAGTTAATATTAGTTTTAGTTAGTCACTTCATTGAGTTAGGATAGTTCTCAGTTTAGTTTTTATTCATTATGGGTTTTTAGTATTGTTGTTAGTAGTTATTTAGTATTGTTAGTATTAATTTCCAGGAATTTCTAAGTTAGGTACAAGGGGTTTGTTTCATTTGACGTTATTAATCCATCTATTTGCAGGTTGACACGAAGATTAAGCCTTCAGCAAGGGGAAATGAACATGGGCAGAATATGTTTTACCTAAACATGAATAAAACAACAATTTAAACATGAATAGAATACGCAGAAAGACCAGCGTTGACCCAGCTATAGTTAGCTCAGGAGCAGTGTTTGTCTTTCTCTGCGCAATAATGTGCGGGACTTGCGTATGTGTATATGCACGCGTATATGTATATGTATACGCATGCGTATATGCATACGTCACAACGTTTACAACATTTAGCGTAGATGCATACGTTTCAACATAGACAACGTAGTATGTAAACGTATGTGTGATTTTTGGTTGAATATTAGACCACTTGGGTTTCAATATATTAACGATAACAATATACACTACCGTCCATAAGTTTCCGGACAAACCTCTTTTTCAGAAAAACTGACCTAAATCTCCTATTTTTTCCAGTTTAAAAATAAAAAAATTATTTGTTTTCTTTCATTAATAATATATTTACTTAAATAAACTAAAAAATTTACATTGCTTAATAATATAATTACATAATTAAATCATTTTCGATTATACTTGTTTTTCGTCGAAAAATGAACCTTTTACTTTTACCACTTTTGATGCTAATCTAGGCATCCTATCCATTAGGTTTTGAATCGTTTGGAGTGAAATGGATCTCCAAGCAACTTGGAGAATCTCCCAAAGGTTTTCTTTTGATGTGGGACAATGTTTTCGGACTTCCCTGTCCAGTTCATCCCAAAGCAGCTCTATGGGATTAAGGTCAGGTGACTGAGCAGGCCATTTCATATTTTTCAACGTTCCTTTGTGTTCTTCTTGGTCTACAATGTTTTCGGACTTTCCTGTCCAGTTCATCCCAAAGCAGCTCTATGGGATTAAGGTCAGGTGACTGAGCAGGCCATTTCATATTTTTCAACGTTCCTTTGTGTTCTTCTTGGTCTAGATATCCTCGGCAGAGCTTAGACGAGTGTTTGGGATCGTTATCTTGCATCAAGATGAATCCAGGTCCTATTAACCGCAAGCCCGATGGAATAGCGTGTTGCTCTAAAATCGTTCTGTACTTCTCCTTATTTAGGATTCCATCGATACGGATGAGATCTCCAACGCCAGCGGAAGAGAAACATCCCCAGACCATTATAGAACCACCGCCATGCTTCACTGTTGGGACCACACAGCTAGGGAGCATCTTTTCTTCAGCTGACCGTCTAACGAAAATTCTCCTCTTCTGTCCGTAAACTTCAAATTTGGACTCATCTGTCCATAACACATCCGACCACTCAGATTGTGTCCATTCTTGGTGCTCCCTTCCCCAAGCTAGCCGTTTAATTTTATTTTGGGGTCGTAGCAAAGGTTTTCGTACCGCTACTCTACCGTGAAGTCCTGCGGCAGCTAAACGCCTTTTTGTAGTTGTAACCGATATCTGCGTTGAGTGCGAACTGTTGAATTCTGCGCAGATTTGTGGAGCTGTCAGTCGTCGATCCCTCTTGCTTATCATTTTCAACGTGTGATCCTCCTGGTTTGAAGTTAGTTTGGGCCTTCCGCTTCTTTTCCGAGTCGTAACACTGGATGACTCTTTGAAACGACGTAGGGTATCGTATACTGTCGACTTCGGTATTTTCAATTTGTCTGCAATGGCGCGGACAGTATGCCCTTCCTCATGTAATGTGATTATTCCAGTACGTTCGGCTGCAGTTTTTTTCCGGTTTCTTCCCATTTTTTTAATATTTTTTCACTTTTTAACGGGTTAACTTCACAATTCAAAACTTCGAGAACAAGTGACTCAAAGACCGTAAAAAACTGACTTTTATAGTACGAAATCGAACCTAATTTTTGCAAAAAACAAACTGTGTGACAATTTCGCAATTTTTTAACAAGAATTTATAAACATTTTTCACAGAAAAATATAAATTTTGGCTTTTTTTTATGACTGTTATGATTTCTTTACCTAATTAGCAATTTTGCCTTTTTTACTTCCTATACCTGTAAATCAACAAATTTTGGTAATTTTCCTTGAATCCTGCTACCTGTTTATTGTAAACAAATCTACCTAACATTTTTTAAACAAATTTTATCCATTTGGGTTCACCATAGGTAGAAAACTACATAAATGTGGTAAAAAATGGTTTGTCCGGAAACTTATGGACGGTAGTGTATTAACAGTAACAACAACTTTTAAGAGATTCAACGCAGATTTCAAAGTATTAACAGTAATAACAACTTTTAAGAGATTCAACACAGATTTCAAAGTATAAAATACATTATAACTATCGGATCCTATCATACTTGCAATGATGGGTAATGTTAAGTATAATAGAATATGCATATACAATTTAAGTAATAACCCGTTGTAGGGGAAATGAATGTACATATACTGAATTTTTAAGATAATGGCAAAAATAAAGTACGAAGTACGAAGTACTAGATAGAAAACCCAAACGAAACAAACAATGTTAGCTTGTCAAGGTCGTGATGCTCATGGCGTTTGCGGTAACTCGTAATAATTTGTATTTATGTAAGAATATGTTTATGCTTAATATTAGTTTAGTTAAAATTAGAAATTAAAATTTCGAGAACGGTGGAGAAGGGTACATTCGAGGGGAATTGCTTGAGGAAGAAAAGTATGCAGAAGCATCATAGGCGGTAGCGGCGGCAACAGGAATAGTGATGGTACCGACAGCAGCAGCGTAGAGTGCCAAAGGCGGGTAGCTGAAAAGATGACAAACGGAGTCCTGTGGGTTGGTCTGGGGTACGACGGCTGAGGTGGTCACCGGGAACACATAGACACCCATTATGCCGCATTACTGCCGGACCGGCCACGGTAGGCGTCCAAATTAGAAGTTAGTAGGGTCGTGCGACCATTTCCAGCGGTGGTACAGCATTTCGAGTACCATGCGCCGTAGTGCACACCCGAAGGAATGCCGAAATAGTCGACTCGTTAAGTCGACGAGAACGATGACATAAGCAGCGCATTCGTATGGCATCCACTGCGCGGTTAAAGCACAAGGGCCGAGCCCAAGCCTTCAAATTTAGCACCCTCAGCGCAAGACGTCCTTAACGGTACCATTACCTTTGCTGCAGTAATCACCACCGCATGAGAAACGCTACCGCGAGCAGCAGCAATCAAGGGCCAGAACGAGCAAGCAGCACCCCAGCAGCTGAACAAGCAGATAAGTGTAGGTTTTAAGTTTATGTAAGAGATAGTTTAAGTGTAGAATAAGTATTAGGAAATGTTTATAATACACTGTAATACTACAACATAAGAATAGTAAGAATTTTACCTCTAGTAACATGGAAAAAACCATTGTAATGTAATAAGTAATGTAATAAGTACATTACGGTAATAGTACATTATGTAATAAGTAGTTTGTAATACTTTGTAATAGAATAAGTAGTCTGTAAGCTCCGCACGGCTATAGTATTTTTAAGCCACCCAAATATTTGTCAAAAGAAAAAATTACTGTCGCTTCTCGACAATAATTTTTTCTTTCCCTAGGGGTGGAGGGATGTTGTGTATCGTCAGTCAGCATGTTGCCGAACATCTGCTGTCGAGTTGCGGTCGCCAATTCAATTCAATTCATAGGCATACTTTTAGGCCGAATTGATTGCGATGGCTGAGCTAAGCACTCAGCCACTGGCTAGCGATCGCGACTCGAAAGCGGAATGTGTAAGGCCAGCTTCCGCGGCCAGCACATTTTAATAGTGGGTTAAACCCGTACCCCAAGAGTACGAGAGTTAGTTCCATACGTGAATAGTACGATACGTAGTGGCTTTTCCGTGAAGAGTTGTTTGTGAATAAGTTTCTCGTGGGGAGTTAGTTCCTGTCGGACGAGTTAGTTCCGAACGCGGTAAGCTCGGTCTAGAGTTAGTTCCCGTAGTTTGTAAGAATAAGATAGGAGATTGAAAGATAGAGATTAAAAATAAGAGTGACGAATAAACAGTAAATTGTAAAAGAACTGAGTGCTTAATTATTGAAAGGACAGAGTCCAGGGAACGTCTCCGAGTGTCTGACAGCTCCAACGACCACTAAGTAAGTCGGTTGGTTGGTTTATCTGGGGGAAACTCTAGTGAATGTGGTGGGCAATAGGGTCAATATCCCAATCCTGAATTCCACGGAAGAAGATTTCGTTCTCAACGACAACTTCGTTCCAGAATTCAGTGATTTCAGAAAGTATAAACAACCGGCCCAAACAAGCTCAATTAATAGTATCGTGAGTTCAAACATTAAGGAGAGGCTTAACATGCTAATGAGTGAATTGAGGTTGGATGCTAATCTGAACAGTGAAGAGAGGGAGTCAATTGAAAGGGTTTATGCGTCCTACAATGACGTGTTCCTTTTGGAAGAGGATAAATTGTCTTACACACCTGTCTTGGCGCATAGGATTCCCACTGTAGCGGGTCAAGCGCCCATAAACCAGAAGCAATACCGACTTCCTCATGCGCATAGGGAGGAGGTGAACCGACAGGTGGATAAGCTTTTAGAGGATGGTATGATACGTCCAAGCACCTCACCGTGGAACTCACCACTGCTTCTAGTTCCAAAGAAGAGTGGGAGGGACGGGGAGAAGAAATGGAGGTTGGTGATCGACTACAGGAAGCTCAACGACGCGACCATTAAGCAAGTGTTTCCCATACCCAGGATAGATGAAATACTGGATCAGTTGGGAAACAGCAGATACTTCTCGACTTTAGATTTAGCCAGCGGCTATCATCAGGTTCTAATGGACGACGGTGACAGGGAAAAGACGGCTTTCAGCTCAGCGTAAGGGCATTTCGAGTTTAACAGAATGCCACTCGGTCTAACGGGGGCACCTGCCACTTTTCAGAGGATTATGAACCATATTCTCACGGGTTTACAAGGCATAGATTGTTTCGTCTATTTAGACGATATAGTGGTGTATGGTAGCAATTTAGAACAGCATGAATGGAGGTTGACAAGGGTTCTTGAGGCTTTAAGGGAGAATAATTTAAAGCTGAACGTCAGCAAGTGTCAGTTCTTACGTCGCGAGGTCATTTACCTAGGGCATAAATGTTCAGAGCAGGGTGCCCTTCCCGACCCGCAGAAAGTGGAGTGCGTCAAAGGCATTCCACCTCCAAAGAATAAAAAGGAAGTACAGGCGTTTTTGGGTCTGGTGAATTACTACCGGAAGTTCATTTCCGGCACAGCGAGTATAGCGCTGCCCATTAACAAGTTGTTGAGGAAGGATGCTGTTTTTAACTGGACGAGAAGCTGCCAGGAAGCTTTCGACAGGTTGAAGGAGGCTATTGTAACTCCTCCAGTCCTAGCGTATCCAGACTTTTCTAAAGAATTCATTCTCACGACAGATGCGAGCGGCGAGGCATTGGGGGCCGTCCTTTCACAGGGAAGGATAGGGGTAGACCGACCAATAGCCTTCGCGAGCAGGGCTTTGAATGACGCGGAGAAGCGTTATTCTACGATCGAAAGGGAATTTCTAGCCATTGTTTGGGCTACGAAGAACTTCCGGGCCTATTTATTAGGCCGGCCGTTCAAAATAGTAACCGATCACCAACCGCTGAAGGGTATAGCTAACCTAAAGGATCAAACGTCCAGGTTGGCTTGGTTTAGGCATAAGCTCTCCGAGTACCAATTCGAGATTGTGTACAAACCGGGGAAGAAAAACTTGAACGCGGACGCTTTAAGCAGGTTTCCACAACGGGAGATCGTAGCAGCCGTTGAGACTAGGTCTAAGGCTAAGGAGCGGAAACAACGAGAAACTCAAGTAGAACCTGAGGGTAGTGAGGAGGAGGATCAAACTCGTAGTCTGAGGAATGATTCGGCAATTTTACTGAAAGACCCCAGGGAGATTGAGACTGTGATGAACGATTTTCACAACACTCCCCTAGGAGGTCACCAAGGAGCGGTGAGAACTTATTTAAGGATTCGCAAACAGTTCAGATGGCCTGGAATGCAACGACAAGTGAAGGAATTCGTCAGAAACTGTCCAAAGTGTCAGGCAAACAAAGGTAGTAGGCTGACGAAGATGCCTCTGGTACTGACCGACACTCCACTTAGGCCATTCGAAAAGGTCTATATGGATATAGTCGGCGTCTTACCTGAGACGACGTCGGGAAATAAGTACATTCTGACCTTTCAGGATGACTTCTCGAAATACATGGCTTGCGTAGCCATACCTGATGCAGAGGCCAGCACGGTGGCCAAAGCGTTTTTTGACGAAGTCATAACCCGACATAGCATACCCAAAGTTCTAGTTACCGACAACGGTACGAATTTTGTTTCTAAGGTTTTTTCCGATGTGTGCAAGATGTTAGGAATAAAGAAATTGCACATTACGCCTTACCACCCTCAAGCGAACGGCTCGCTGGAACGCAGCCATAGGCCATTGGCCGAGTATCTGCGCAGCTTCGCCAAAGAGGACGGTTCCAACTGGGACCAGTGGCTTTCGGCGGCTATGCATGTGCATAACAATACGTCGCACACATCTACGAAACAAACACCTTTTCGTACCTTGTACGGTTTTGACTCAGAGTTTCCCACGAATTTAAAACGCAAATGTAGTCCGGTTTACAACGTGGACGATCCTTCTAAGATTTTGAAATATCAGATACAGAGAGCGCACGAGTTGGTTCGGCAGAACCAGGAGGTCGCAAAAAGAAAGTCGAAAGAACTTTACGACAAAAACTCAAATCCTGTCGAGTTCAGGGTAGGGGATAAAGTATTACTCAAAAACCAGACTAGGAAGAACAAGTTTTCGCCGATTTGGATCGGGCCTTACGTGGTGACAGCGGTGAAGTCACCGGTTACGACAGTGTTATCTGTAAAAGGGAGGGAGAAGTCCTTCCATAATAATCTGCTGAAGCTGTACAATAGCGGGTGAAACCAAAGTTGCATGAACTAGTACACCCTTAGTTTTAAGCAGTGTTAGTGGGGGGTCAGTTCTAGTTAATATTAGTTTTAGTTAGTCACTTCATTGAGTTAGGATAGTTCTCAGTTTAGTTTTTATTCATTATGGGTTTTTAGTATTGTTGTTAGTAGTTATTTAGTATTGTTAGTATTAATTTCCAGGAATTTCTAAGTTAGGTACAAGGGGTTTGTTTCATTTGACGTTATTAATCCATCTATTTGCAGGTTGACACGAAGATTAAGCCTTCAGCAAGGGGAAATGAACATGGGCAGAATATGTTTTACCTAAACATGAATAAAACAACAATTTAAACATGAATAGAATACGCAGAAAGACCAGCGTTGACCCAGCTATAGTTAGCTCAGGAGCAGTGTTTGTCTTTCTCTGCGCAATAATGTGCGGGACTTGCGTATGTGTATATGCACGCGTATATGTATATGTATACGCATGCGTATATGCTTACGTCACAACGTTTACAACATTTAGCGTAGATGCATACGTTTCAACATAGACAACGTAGTATGTAAACGTATGTGTGATTTTTGGTTGAATATTAGACCACTTGGGTTTCAATATATTAACGATAACAATATATTAACAGTAACAACAACTTTTAAGAGATTCAACGCAGATTTCAAAGTATTAACAGTAATAACAACTTTTAAGAGATTCAACACAGATTTCAAAGTATAAAATACATTATAACTATCGGATCCTATCATACTTGCAATGATGGGTAATGTTAAGTATAATAGAATATGCATATACAATTTAAGTAATAACCCGTTGTAGGGGAAATGAATGTACATATACTGAATTTTTAAGATAATGGCAAAAATAAAGTACGAAGTACGAAGTACTAGATAGAAAACCCAAACGAAACAAACAATGTTAGCTTGTCAAGGTCGTGATGCTCATGGCGTTTGCGGTAACTCGTAATAATTTGTATTTATGTAAGATGTAATATTTATGCTTAATATTAGTTTAGTTAAAATTAGAAATTAAAATTTCGAGAACGGTGGAGAAGGGTACATTCGAGGGGAATTGCTTGAGGAAGAAAAGTATGCAGAAGCATCATAGGCGGTAGCGGCGGCAACAGGAATAGTGATGGTACCGACAGCAGCAGCGTAGAGTGCCAAAGGCGGGTAGCTGAAAAGATGACAAACGGAGTCCTGTGGGTTGGTCTGGGGTACGACGGCTGAGGTGGTCACCGGGAACACATAGACACCCATTATGCCGCATTACTGCCGGACCGGCCACGGTAGGCGTCCAAATTAGAAGTTAGTAGGGTCGTGCGACCATTTCCAGCGGTGGTACAGCATTTCGAGTACCATGCGCCGTAGTGCACACCCGAAGGAATGCCGAAATAGTCGACTCGTTAAGTCGACGAGAACGATGACATAAGCAGCGCATTCGTATGGCATCCACTGCGCGGTTAAAGCACAAGGGCCGAGCCCAAGCCTTCAAATTTAGCACCCTCAGCGCAAGACGTCCTTAACGGTACCATTACCTTTGCTGCAGTAATCACCACCGCATGAGAAACGCTACCGCGAGCAGCAGCAATCAAGGGCCAGAACGAGCAAGCAGCACCCCAGCAGCTGAACAAGCAGATAAGTGTAGGTTTTAAGTTTATGTAAGAGATAGTTTAAGTGTAGAATAAGTATTAGGAAATGTTTATAATACACTGTAATACTACAACATAAGAATAGTAAGAATTTTACCTCTAGTAACATGGAAAAAACCATTGTAATGTAATAAGTACATTACGGTAATAGTACATTATGTAATAAGTAGTTTGTAATACTTTGTAATAGAATAAGTAGTCTGTAAGCTCCGCACGGCTATAGTATTTTTAAGCCACCCAAATATTTGTCAAAAGAAAAAATTACTGTCGCTTCTCGACAATAATTTTTTCTTTCCCTAGGGGTGGAGGGATGTTGTGTATCGTCAGTCAGCATGTTGCCGAACATCTGCTGTCGAGTTGCGGTCGCCAATTCAATTCAATTCATAGGCATACTTTTAGGCCGAATTGATTGCGATGGCTGAGCTAAGCACTCAGCCACTGGCTAGCGATCGCGACTCGAAAGCGGAATGTGTAAGGCCAGCTTCCGCGGCCAGCACATTTTAATAGTGGGTTAAACCCGTACCCCAAGAGTACGAGAGTTAGTTCCATACGTGAATAGTACGATACGTAGTGGCTTTTCCGTGAAGAGTTGTTTGTGAATAAGTTTCTCGTGGGGAGTTATTTCCTGTCGGACGAGTTAGTTCCGAACGCGGTAAGCTCGGTCTAGAGTTAGTTCTCGTAGTTTGTAAGAATAAGATAGGAGATTGAAAGATAGAGATTAAAAATAAGAGTGACGAATAAACAGTAAATTGTAAAAGAACTGAGTGCTTAATTATTGAAAGGACAGAGTCCAGGGAACGTCTCCGAGTGTCTGACAGCTCCAACGACCACTAAGTAAGTCGGTTGGTTGGTTTATCTGGGGGAAACTCTAGTGAATGTGGTGGGCAATAGGGTCAATATCCCAATCCTGAATTCCACGGAAGAAGATTTCGTTCTCAACGACAACTTCGTTCCAGAATTCAGTGATTTCAGAAAGTATAAACAACCGGCCCAAACAAGCTCAATTAATAGTATCGTGAGTTCAAACATTAAGGAGAGGCTTAACATGCTAATGAGTGAATTGAGGTTGGATGCTAATCTGAACAGTGAAGAGAGGGAGTCAATTGAAAGGGTTTGTGCGTCCTACAATGACGTGTTCCTTTTGGAAGAGGATAAATTGTCTTACACACCTGTCTTGGCGCATAGGATTCCCACTGTAGCGGGTCAAGCGCCCATAAACCAGAAGCAATACCGACTTCCTCATGCGCATAGGGAGGAGGTGAACCGACAGGTGGATAAGCTTTTAGAGGATGGTATGATACGTCCAAGCACCTCACCGTGGAACTCACCACTGCTTCTAGTTCCAAAGAAGAGTGGGAGGGACGGGGAGAAGAAATGGAGGTTGGTGATCGACTACAGGAAGCTCAACGACGCGACCATTAAGCAAGTGTTTCCCATACCCAGGATAGATGAAATACTGGATCAGTTGGGAAACAGCAGATACTTCTCGACTTTAGATTTAGCCAGCGGCTATCATCAGGTTCTAATGGACGACGGTGACAGGGAAAAGACGGCTTTCAGCTCAGCGTTAGGGCATTTCGAGTTTAACAGAATGCCATTCGGTCTAACGGGGGCACCTGCCACTTTTCAGAGGATTATGAACCATATTCTCACGGGTTTACAAGGCATAGATTGTTTCGTCTATTTAGACGATATAGTGGTGTATGGTAGCAATTTAGAACAGCATGAATGGAGGTTGACAAGGGTTCTTGAGGCTTTAAGGGAGAATAATTTAAAGCTGAACGTCAGCAAGTGTCAGTTCTTACGTCGCGAGGTCATTTACCTAGGGCATAAATGTTCAGAGCAGGGTGCCCTTCCCGACCCGCAGAAAGTGGAGTGCGTCAAAGGCATTCCACCTCCAAAGAATAAAAAGGAAGTACAGGCGTTTTTGGGTCTGGTGAATTACTACCGGAAGTTCATTCCCGGCACAGCGAGTATAGCGCTGCCCATTAACAAGTTGTTGAGGAAGGATGCTGTTTTTAACTGGACGAGAAGCTGCCAGGAAGCTTTCGACAGGTTGAAGGAGGCTATTGTAACTCCTCCAGTCCTAGCGTATCCAGACTTTTCTAAAGAATTCATTCTCACGACAGATGCGAGCGGCGAGGCATTGGGGGCCGTCCTTTCACAGGGAAGGATAGGGGTAGACCGACCAATAGCCTTCGCGAGCAGGGCTTTGAATGACGCGGAGAAGCGTTATTCTACGATCGAAAGGGAATTTCTAGCCATTGTTTGGGCTACGAAGAACTTCCGGGCCTATTTATTAGGCCGGCCGTTCAAAATAGTAACCGATCACCAACCGCTGAAGGGTATAGCTAACCTAAAGGATCAAACGTCCAGGTTGGCTTGGTTTAGGCATAAGCTCTCCGAGTACCAATTCGAGATTGTGTACAAACCGGGGAAGAAAAACTTGAACGCGGACGCTTTAAGCAGGTTTCCACAACGGGAGATCGTAGCAGCCGTTGAGACTAGGTCTAAGGCTAAGGAGCGGAAACAACGAGAAACTCAAGTAGAACCTGAACGTAGTGAGGAGGAGGATCAAACTCGTAGTCTGAGGAATGATTCGGCAATTTTACTGAAAGACCCCAGGGAGATTGAGACTGTGATGAACGATTTTCACAACACTCCCCTAGGAGGTCACCAAGGAGCGGTGAGAACTTATTTAAGGATTCGCAAACAGTTCAGATTGCCTGGAATGCAACGACAAGTGAAGGAATTCGTCAGAAACTGTCCAAAGTGTCAGGCAAACAAAGGTAGTAGGCTGACGAAGATGCCTCTGGTACTGACCGACACTCCACTTAGGCCATTCGAAAAGGTCTATATGGATATAGTCGGCGTCTTACCTGAGACGACGTCGGGAAATAAGTACATTCTGACCTTTCAGGATGACTTCACGAAATACATGGCTTGCGTAGCCATACCTGATGCAGAGGCCAGCACGGTGGCCAAAGCGTTTTTTGACGAAGTCATAACCCGACATAGCATACCCAAAGTTCTAGTTACCGACAACGGTACGAATTTTGTTTCTAAGGTTTTTTCCGATGTGTGCAAGATGTTAGGAATAAAGAAATTGCACATTACGCCTTACCACCCTCAAGCGAACGGCTCGCTGGAACGCAGCCATAGGCCATTGTCCGAGTATCTGCGCAGCTTCGCCAAAGAGGACGGTTCCAACTGGGACCAGTGGCTTTCGGCGGCTATGCATGTGCATAACAATACGTCGCACACATCTACGAAACAAACACCTTTTCGTACCTTGTACGGTTTTGACTCAGAGTTTCCCACGAATTTAAAACGCAAATGTAGTCCGGTTTACAACGTGGACGATCCTTCTAAGATTTTGAAATATCAGATACAGAGAGCGCACGAGTTGGTTCGGCAGAACCAGGAGGTCGCAAAAAGAAAGTCGAAAGAACTTTACGACAAAAACTCAAATCCTGTCGAGTTCAGGGTAGGGGATAAAGTATTACTCAAAAACCAGACTAGGAAGAACAAGTTTTCGCCGATTTGGATCGGGCCTTACGTGGTGACAGCGGTGAAGTCACCGGTTACGACAGTGTTATCTGTAAAAGGGAGGGAGAAGTCCTTCCATAATAATCTGCTGAAGCTGTACAATAGCGGGTGAAACCAAAGTTGCATGAACTAGTACACCCTTAGTTTTAAGCAGTGTTAGTGGGGGGTCAGTTCTAGTTAATATTAGTTTTAGTTAGTCACTTCATTGAGTTAGGATAGTTCTCAGTTTAGTTTTTATTCATTATGGGTTTTTAGTATTGTTGTTAGTAGTTATTTAGTATTGTTAGTATTAATTTCCAGGAATTTCTAAGTTAGGTACAAGGGGTTTGTTTCATTTGACGTTATTAATCCATCTATTTGCAGGTTGACACGAAGATGAAGCCTTCAGCAAGGGGAAATGAACATGGACAGAATATGTTTAACCTAAACATGAATAAAACAACAATTTAAACATGAATAGAATACGCAGAAAGACCAGCGTTGACCCAGCTATAGTTAGCTCAGGAACAGTGTTTGTCTTTCTCTGCGCAATAATGTGCGGGACTTGCGTATGTGTATATGCACGCGTATATGTATATGTATACGCATGCGTATATGCATACGTCACAACGTTTACAACATTTAGCGTAGATGCATACGTTTCAACATAGACAACGTAGTATGTAAACGTATGTGTGATTTTTGGTTGAATATTAGACCACTTGGGTTTCAATATATTAACGATAACAATATATTAACAGTAACAACAACTTTTAAGAGATTCAACGCAGATTTCAAAGTATTAACAATAATAACAACTTTTAAGAGATTCAACACAGATTTCAAAGTATAAAATACATTATAACTATCGGATCCTATCATACTTGCAATGATGGGTAATGTTAAGTATAATAGAATATGCATATACAATTTAAGTAATAACCCGTTGTAGGGGAAATGAATGTACATATACTGAATTTTTAAGATAATGGCAAAAATAAAGTACGAAGTACGAAGTACTAGATAGAAAACCCAAACGAAACAAACAATGTTAGCTTGTCAAGGTCGTGATGCTCATGGCGTTTGCGGTAACTCGTAATAATTTGTATTTATGTAAGAATATGTTTATGCTTAATATTAGTTTAGTTAAAATTAGAAATTAAAATTTCGAGAACGGTGGAGAAGGGTACATTCGAGGGGAATTGCTTGAGGAAGAAAAGTATGCAGAAGCAGCATAGGCGGTAGCGGCGGCAACAGGAATAGTGATGGTACCGACAGCAGCAGCGTAGAGTGCCAAAGGCGGGTAGCTGAAAAGATGACAAACGGAGTCCTGTGGGTTGGTCTGGGGTACGACGGCTGAGGTGGTCACCGGGAACACATAGACACCCATTATGCCGCATTACTGCCGGACCGGCCACGGTAGGCGTCCAAATTAGAAGTTAGTAGGGTCGTGCGACCATTTCCAGCGGTGGTACAGCATTTCGAGTACCATGCGCCGTAGTGCACACCCGAAGGAATGCCGAAATAGTCGACTCGTTAAGTCGACGAGAACGATGACATAAGCAGCGCATTCGTATGGCATCCACTGCGCGGTTAAAGCACAAGGGCCCAGCCCAAGCCTTCAAATTTAGCACCCTCAGCGCAAGACGTCCTTAACGGTACCATTACCTTTGCTGCAGTAATCACCACCGCATGAGAAACGCTACCGCGAGCAGCAGCAATCAAGGGCCAGAACGAGCAAGCAGCACCCCAGCAGCTGAACAAGCAGATAAGTGTAGGTTTTAAGTTTATGTAAGAGATAGTTTAAGTGTAGAATAAGTATTAGGAAATGTTTATAATACACTGTAATACTACAACATAAGAATAGTAAGAATTTTACCTCTAGTAACATGGAAAAAACCATTGTAATGTAATAAGTACATTACGGTAATAGTACATTATGTAATAAGTAGTTTGTAATACTTTGTAATAGAATAAGTAGTCTGTAAGCTCCGCACGGCTATAGTATTTTTAAGCCACCCAAATATTTGTCAAAAGAAAAAATTACTGTCGCTTCTCGACAATAATTTTTTCTTTCCCTAGGGGTGGAGGGATGTTGTGTATCGTCAGTCAGCATGTTGCCGAACATCTGCTGTCGAGTTGCGGTCGCCAATTCAATTCAATTCATAGGCATACTTTTAGGCCGAATTGATTGCGATGGCTGAGCTAAGCACTCAGCCACTGGCTAGCGATCGCGACTCGAAAGCGGAATGTGTAAGGCCAGCTTCCGCGGCCAGCACATTTTAATAGTGGGTTAAACCCGTACCCCAAGAGTACGAGAGTTAGTTCCATACGTGAATAGTACGATACGTAGTGGCTTTTCCGTGAAGAGTTGTTTGTGAATAAGTTTCTCGTGGGGAGTTATTTCCTGTCGGACGAGTTAGTTCCGAACGCGGTAAGCTCGGTCTAGAGTTAGTTCTCGTAGTTTGTAAGAATAAGATAGGAGATTGAAAGATAGAGATTAAAAATAAGAGTGACGAATAAACAGTAAATTGTAAAAGAACTGAGTGCTTAATTATTGAAAGGACAGAGTCCAGGGAACGTCTCCGAGTGTCTGACAGCTCCAACGACCACTAAGTAAGTCGGTTGGTTGGTTTATCTGGGGGAAACTCTAGTGAATGTGGTGGGCAATAGGGTCAATATCCCAATCCTGAATTCCACGGAAGAAGATTTCGTTCTCAACGACAACTTCGTTCCAGAATTCAGTGATTTCAGAAAGTATAAACAACCGGCCCAAACAAGCTCAATTAATAGTATCGTGAGTTCAAACATTAAGGAGAGGCTTAACATGCTAATGAGTGAATTGAGGTTGGATGCTAATCTGAACAGTGAAGAGAGGGAGTCAATTGAAAGGGTTTGTGCGTCCTACAATGACGTGTTCCTTTTGGAAGAGGATAAATTGTCTTACACACCTGTCTTGGCGCATAGGATTCCCACTGTAGCGGGTCAAGCGCCCATAAACCAGAAGCAATACCGACTTCCTCATGCGCATAGGGAGGAGGTGAACCGACAGGTGGATAAGCTTTTAGAGGATGGTATGATACGTCCAAGCACCTCACCGTGGAACTCACCACTGCTTCTAGTTCCAAAGAAGAGTGGGAGGGACGGGGAGAAGAAATGGAGGTTGGTGATCGACTACAGGAAGCTCAACGACGCGACCATTAAGCAAGTGTTTCCCATACCCAGGATAGATGAAATACTGGATCAGTTGGGAAACAGCAGATACTTCTCGACTTTAGATTTAGCCAGCGGCTATCATCAGGTTCTAATGGACGACGGTGACAGGGAAAAGACGGCTTTCAGCTCAGCGTTAGGGCATTTCGAGTTTAACAGAATGCCATTCGGTCTAACGGGGGCACCTGCCACTTTTCAGAGGATTATGAACCATATTCTCACGGGTTTACAAGGCATAGATTGTTTCGTCTATTTAGACGATATAGTGGTGTATGGTAGCAATTTAGAACAGCATGAATGGAGGTTGACAAGGGTTCTTGAGGCTTTAAGGGAGAATAATTTAAAGCTGAACGTCAGCAAGTGTCAGTTCTTACGTCGCGAGGTCATTTACCTAGGGCATAAATGTTCAGAGCAGGGTGCCCTTCCCGACCCGCAGAAAGTGGAGTGCGTCAAAGGCATTCCACCTCCAAAGAATAAAAAGGAAGTACAGGCGTTTTTGGGTCTGGTGAATTACTACCGGAAGTTCATTCCCGGCACAGCGAGTATAGCGCTGCCCATTAACAAGTTGTTGAGGAAGGATGCTGTTTTTAACTGGACGAGAAGCTGCCAGGAAGCTTTCGACAGGTTGAAGGAGGCTATTGTAACTCCTCCAGTCCTAGCGTATCCAGACTTTTCTAAAGAATTCATTCTCACGACAGATGCGAGCGGCGAGGCATTGGGGGCCGTCCTTTCACAGGGAAGGATAGGGGTAGACCGACCAATAGCCTTCGCGAGCAGGGCTTTGAATGACGCGGAGAAGCGTTATTCTACGATCGAAAGGGAATTTCTAGCCATTGTTTGGGCTACGAAGAACTTCCGGGCCTATTTATTAGGCCGGCCGTTCAAAATAGTAACCGATCACCAACCGCTGAAGGGTATAGCTAACCTAAAGGATCAAACGTCCAGGTTGGCTTGGTTTAGGCATAAGCTCTCCGAGTACCAATTCGAGATTGTGTACAAACCGGGGAAGAAAAACTTGAACGCGGACGCTTTAAGCAGGTTTCCACAACGGGAGATCGTAGCAGCCGTTGAGACTAGGTCTAAGGCTAAGGAGCGGAAACAACGAGAAACTCAAGTAGAACCTGAACGTAGTGAGGAGGAGGATCAAACTCGTAGTCTGAGGAATGATTCGGCAATTTTACTGAAAGACCCCAGGGAGATTGAGACTGTGATGAACGATTTTCACAACACTCCCCTAGGAGGTCACCAAGGAGCGGTGAGAACTTATTTAAGGATTCGCAAACAGTTCAGATTGCCTGGAATGCAACGACAAGTGAAGGAATTCGTCAGAAACTGTCCAAAGTGTCAGGCAAACAAAGGTAGTAGGCTGACGAAGATGCCTCTGGTACTGACCGACACTCCACTTAGGCCATTCGAAAAGGTCTATATGGATATAGTCGGCGTCTTACCTGAGACGACGTCGGGAAATAAGTACATTCTGACCTTTCAGGATGACTTCACGAAATACATGGCTTGCGTAGCCATACCTGATGCAGAGGCCAGCACGGTGGCCAAAGCGTTTTTTGACGAAGTCATAACCCGACATAGCATACCCAAAGTTCTAGTTACCGACAACGGTACGAATTTTGTTTCTAAGGTTTTTTCCGATGTGTGCAAGATGTTAGGAATAAAGAAATTGCACATTACGCCTTACCACCCTCAAGCGAACGGCTCGCTGGAACGCAGCCATAGGCCATTGTCCGAGTATCTGCGCAGCTTCGCCAAAGAGGACGGTTCCAACTGGGACCAGTGGCTTTCGGCGGCTATGCATGTGCATAACAATACGTCGCACACATCTACGAAACAAACACCTTTTCGTACCTTGTACGGTTTTGACTCAGAGTTTCCCACGAATTTAAAACGCAAATGTAGTCCGGTTTACAACGTGGACGATCCTTCTAAGATTTTGAAATATCAGATACAGAGAGCGCACGAGTTGGTTCGGCAGAACCAGAAGGTCGCAAAAAGAAAGTCGAAAGAACTTTACGACAAAAACTCAAATCCTGTCGAGTTCAGGGTAGGGGATAAAGTATTACTCAAAAACCAGACTAGGAAGAACAAGTTTTCGCCGATTTGGATCGGGCCTTACGTGGTGACAGCGGTGAAGTCACCGGTTACGACAGTGTTATCTGTAAAAGGGAGGGAGAAGTCCTTCCATAATAATCTGCTGAAGCTGTACAATAGCGGGTGAAACCAAAGTTGCATGAACTAGTACACCCTTAGTTTTAAGCAGTGTTAGTGGGGGGTCAGTTCTAGTTAATATTAGTTTTAGTTAGTCACTTCATTGAGTTAGGATAATTCTCAGTTTAGTTTTTATTCATTATGGGTTTTTAGTATTGTTGTTAGTAGTTATTTAGTATTGTTAGTATTAATTTCCAGGAATTTCTAAGTTAGGTACAAGGGGTTTGTTTCGTTTGACGTTATTAATCCATCTATTTGCAGGTTGACACGAAGATGAAGCCTTCAGCAAGGGGAAATGAACATGGACAGAATATGTTTAACCTAAACATGAATAAAACAACAATTTAAACATGAATAGAATACGCAAAAAGACCAGCGTTGACCCAGCTATAGTTAGCTCAGGAGCAGTGTTTGTCTTTCTCTGCGCAATAATGTGCGGGACTTGCGTATGTGTATATGCACGCGTATATGTATATGTATACGCATGCGTATATGCATACGTCACAACGTTTACAACATTTAGCGTAGATGCATACGTTTCAACATAGACAACGTAGTATGTAAACGTATGTGTGATTTTTGGTTGAATATTAGACCACTTGGGTTTCAATATATTAACGATAACAATATATTAACAGTAACAACAACTTTTAAGAGATTCAACGCAGATTTCAAAGTATTAACAGTAATAACAACTTTTAAGAGATTCAACACAGATTTCAAAGTATAAAATACATTATAACTATCGGATCCTATCATACTTGCAATGATGGGTAATGTTAAGTATAATAGAATATGCATATACAATTTAAGTAATAACCCGTTGTAGGGGAAATGAATGTACATATACTGAATTTTTAAGATAATGGCAAAAATAAAGTACGAAGTACGAAGTACTAGATAGAAAACCCAAGCGAAACAAACAATGTTAGCTTGTCAAGGTCGTGATGCTCATGGCGTTTGCGGTAACTCGTAATAATTTGTATTTATGTAAGAATATGTTTATGCTTAATATTAGTTTAGTTAAAATTAGAAATTAAAATTTCGAGAACGGTGGAGAAGGGTACATTCGAGGGGAATTGCTTGAGGAAGAAAAGTATGCAGAAGCATCATAGGCGGTAGCGGCGGCAACAGGAATAGTGATGGTACCGACAGCAGCAGCGTAGAGTGCCAAAGGCGGGTAGCTGAAAAGATGACAAACGGAGTCCTGTGGGTTGGTCTGGGGTACGACGGCTGAGGTGGTCACCGGGAACACATAGACACCCATTATGCCGCATTACTGCCGGACCGGCCACGGTAGGCGTCCAAATTAGAAGTTAGTAGGGTCGTGCGACCATTTCCAGCGGTGGTACAGCATTTCGAGTACCATGCGCCGTAGTGCACACCCGAAGGAATGCCGAAATAGTCGACTCGTTAAGTCGACGAGAACGATGACATAAGCAGCGCATTCGTATGGCATCCACTGCGCGGTTAAAGCACAAGGGCCGAGCCCAAGCCTTCAAATTTAGCACCCTCAGCGCAAGACGTCCTTAACGGTACCATTACCTTTGCTGCAGTAATCACCACCGCATGAGAAACGCTACCGCGAGCAGCAGCAATCAAGGGCCAGAACGAGCAAGCAGCATCCCAGCAGCTGAACAAGCAGATAAGTGTAGGTTTTAAGTTTATGTAAGAGATAGTTTAAGTGTAGAATAAGTATTAGGAAATGTTTATAATACACTGTAATACTACAACATAAGAATAGTAAGAATTTTACCTCTAGTAACATGGAAAAAACCATTGTAATGTAATAAGTAATGTAATAAGTACATTACGGTAATAGTACATTATGTAATAAGTAGTTTGTAATACTTTGTAATAGAATAAGTAGTCTGTAAGCTCCGCACGGCTATAGTATTTTTAAGCCACCCAAATATTTGTCAAAAGAAAAAATTACTGTCGCTTCTCGACAATAATTTTTTCTTTCCCTAGGGGTGGAGGGATGTTGTGTATCGTCAGTCAGCATGTTGCCGAACATCTGCTGTCGAGTTGCGGTCGCCAATTCAATTCAATTCATAGGCATACTTTTAGGCCGAATTGATTGCGATGGCTGAGCTAAGCACTCAGCCACTGGCTAGCGATCGCGACTCGAAAGCGGAATGTGTAAGGCCAGCTTCCGCGGCCAGCACATTTTAATAGTGGGTTAAACCCGTACCCCAAGAGTACGAGAGTTAGTTCCATACGTGAATAGTACGATACGTAGTGGCTTTTCCGTGAAGAGTTGTTTGTGAATAAGTTTCTCGTGGGGAGTTAGTTCCTGTCGGACGAGTTAGTTCCGAACGCGGTAAGCTCGATCTAGAGTTAGTTCTCGTAGTTTGTAAGAATAAGATAGGAGATTGAAAGATAGAGATTAAAAATAAGAGTGACGAATAAACAGTAAATTGTAAAAGAACTGAGCGCTTAATTATTGAAAGGACAGAGTCCAGGGAACGTCTCCGAGTGTCTGACAGCTCCAACGACCACTAAGTAAGTGCAACGTTCGGGAACTACAACATTTGGCAATCACAGCTTCGGGGAAGCACAACATTTCCTACCGGCTGCGCCAAATGTTGTGCTTCCCCGAAGCTGTGATTGCCAAATGTTGTAGTTCCCGAACGTTGCACTTACTTAGTGGTCGTTGGAGCTGTCAGACACTCGGAGACGTTCCCTGGACTCTGTCCTTTCAATAATTAAGCACTCAGTTCTTTTACAATTTACTGTTTATTCGTCACTCTTATTTTTAATCTCTATCTTTCAATCTCCTATCTTATTCTTACAAACTACGAGAACTAACTCTAGACAGAGCTTACCGCGTTCGGAACTAACTCGTCCGACAGGAACTAACTCCCCACGAGAAACTTATTCACAAACAACTCTTCACGGAAAAGCCACTACGTATCGTACTATTCACGTATGGAACTAACTCTCGTCCTCTTGGGGTACGGGTTTATAAAGTGGCAGAGCCACGGTCGTCACCAGCACGGCCGCCAAGATTCTTCCGTGCTCTCTATCTTCCGCTGGGTCAGCGCAATGCAAGAATTGCGTCTGACGCGGAAGGAGAACCTTGACCAGCTTCCCACTATTAAAATGTGCTGGCCGCGGAAGCTGGCCTTACACATTCCGCTTTTGAGTCGCGATCGCTAGCCAGTGGCTGAGTGCTTAGCTCAGCCATCGCAATCAATTCGGCCTAAAAGTATGCCTATGAATTGAATTGAATTGGCGACCGCAACTCGACAGCAGATGTTCGGCAACATGCTGACTGACGATACACAACACAATAAAAATTTTTGGGTCAAAACACCCCCGTGTGACCACTTTGGGGGGACCCCACCCACCGCCCACCATGTCCAAAATCCGTTTAATGATATTTCCTATCGATTTGTGCAATAAAAATTTTTGGGTCAAAACACCCCGTGTGACCACTTTGGGGGGTCCCCACCCACCGCCCACCCAACGCCCCACGGACCAAGTCCAAAATCCGTTTCGTGGAATTTCCTATCGATTTGTGCAATAAAAATTTTGGGGTCAATTTACCCCCGTGTAACCACCCGACACCTTTCGGACCATGTCCAAAATCCGTTTCATGATATTTCCTATCGATTGGCGCAATAAAATTTTTTTGGTGTAAACAAAAAATTTTTCACCCACATTTTCACTCCTTTGGGTAAAACTACAAAAAGTGACTAAATTCGAAAAAAGTAACGCGTTACTTTGCGTGGCGTTACTTGAGTAACTTTAACTGAAAAGTAACGCCGTTAAATTAACGTGAGCAAAAGTAACGAAGAAAGTAATGTCGTTACTCTCAGTTAACGTCGTTACTTCTTCGTTACTCTTCGTGACTTTCAGTTAACGTCGTTACTTCTTCGTTACTTCGTTACTCAGAGTAACTTTTAACGATAGCAAAGTAACGCGTTACTTTAACGCGAGCAAAAGTAACGAAAAGTAACTTCGTTACTTTCAGTTAACGTCATTACTTCTTCGTTACTTCGTTACTCAAAGTAACTTTTAACGATAGCAAAGTAACTAGTTACTTTGGAGTAACGAAGTTAAAGAAAGTAACTTTAACGATAACGATAACGATTTACGCATTTAACTAGTTAATGCCCAACTCTGGCCCGTACTAGAAAAAAAATACAAAAACATCACATAAAACATTTAAATAATAATTTAATCATTAGTCAAAGTACTTTTTCTGAATTTATCCATTTGCGTTGCGATTCCAAATGCTAAGTTGATTTCCATTCCACTACCATTCAAATCAATTGACTGAGCCCCAAGTTTACGCATGAAGACCGTGGCTCCCGACGATAGTATCACATAGTGCTCATAATTTTGCGACATGATTTGCTGGTGCCTTGATATGCTGGGATCGGATCCGATGCGCTACCACTTCAAACATGACCCATTAACTCTGTTGGCCGAAGAAAAACACAAGAGGTCGCAAAAAGTTCCCTGCATTCAAAATTTCCATGCCTGCCGTGGCAGGCCAATCATCCTGCTCCTCAGTCAAATCTTGATCATCACTATTCACACAAAATGACAGGCCGTTCGTATACAGTCCCAGCAAGTGCTATTTGCGCAGTCTAGTGCATGATTTAACTTAATTTAAATTCATTAAAAACACTAATTTCTTTGCGATATAGCTAAACAATTTTCACAAGCTAATCCATTTTTGTTTAACTAATCCATTTTGTGATGCGGTGAACTTCACATACAGCACACATATGCTATACGTGTGTCCCCACTCACATTTAACGACGAAATTCAGTTTTTTTTCGACATAAAATTTCGCGGGAACGGAGTTTCCTATCTCCTTATCTCTGCCTTAAATCCGCCACTATTTTGTACTAGAAACTGTAAAACCTATTTTATGAACAATTCACGCAAAATAAAAAATAGTAAAATCAAATTGATTATCCAATTAAAATGAAAGAGCAGACATAAAAAGGCGTTGGTACACCTTCATATTTTCGTTCACCTCGCCATTGAATTTGCTGATACAAGTGTTACCCGTTTGTATAGAACGCAGCTATTTTTGCGCCTGTTATGAATTCTGGTACCAAAGCAGTGTTGCCGGTATGCCAGTATGCTACAATATAAAATAAATTTGCTGTTTTTCTTAATTAGCAAATATATTAGTGCATAAATGTGCTTGAACTGTTAACAAACCGTTTATTCTTGCTTCGCGGAGTACAAATTACTTCCTAGAATAGAAACTTATGGTGTTCTCTATACCGAGTGCTGCAAAAAGTACTTTTACCTTTTTCGTACTTTCTGAATTTCCTTTTGTTACCGTAAAATGTAACGCTGCGTAATAATATGATTAATTTTTCACCACAATTAAAGAAATGAATAAATTTTAGATGAAATCTTCTATTTTATTCATGAATATCGTATTTAACGATACGAAACATGTTAACTAAATGTACAGAATTCCGCCATTAGTTTGTTTAGAAATATTCTTTATTTTCAGTAGTTATGAGTAACTTTCTTTCCTTTTATCTTTGCTGCAATAGCTTAAACATCCTAGCAATATTTCTCAAAGTTCTAACATCTTGGATCTTTGCTTTAAGATGCAAGATTGCATATGTTTGCTGTATGCTGTTTAATACCAACAGCCTATTATGATAAAGAATATTCGTCCCAAATTTCATAGCTCTGTTCGTTCTCCCTTAATCGTAATTTCTACAGACAGACGGACGGACAGACAGACAGACAGACGGACGGACAGGGCTATATTGACTTGAGGAGGTTATTCTGAGCCAAAATATATATACTTTTCTATACCACGCCTCCTTTAATGCGTTACAAACGAAAGCACAAATTGAATATAACCTCATCCCTTCGGGTGTAGGGTATAAAAAGAATTGCTTTTAAATAATACGAATTTAATGGCTTAAAAATTTAAGTCCTTCAATGTATTTATTTACTTATGCATACAACAATTTAACTGTTTATACGATACATAACATTTAAGTTATTAGATGAATAATTTTACAATATTATGTAGTAACATTTAAATGCTTATAATTATAAAAATAGTGGAGTATTATTTTCTGTCACAATCTGAATTATGAAAATATCATGTTGCACATTTCATTGTTCTTTTGATTTGATTCTGCTGCTGTTGATGCTTTTATTGCTGCTGCTGTAGAGGGATTGTGGGATTAATATTGGTGGTTGTTTGTGCCGACATGGCGGCATTTGTATTTAAGTGGCCCGCTGTGGTCCGTGCGGAGGAGCCGTATGTGTTGGCGCATGTCCGTAGCATAAGCTTGATGCTCGTAAGCAACGTGTTCGTCGTAACCTCGTCTACAATGAAAGGAAGAAAAATTTACTTTCAGAATAAAATTCAACATCTTTCGGTCTCTAAACTCAGTCGACTTGACATTTGTGATCAGCCGAATAAGACAGAATATATCTTTTGATCATAAAACCTACCCGTACGTTTCGTCCATAGTACTTCTGGGCCTCTCATGTATGGACATAACTTTCTTTTTTAGCAAAAGAGGACAAAAGAGGGCAAAGCTGGAGTCCTAAAAATCCACTAAAAATTATGAAATTAAAAATTCCGCAAGCATGCCATTCACTCTACCTGTAACCATGATGGTGGTAAGCTTTTACCAATTTGTGATGCTGCCAGTCTCTCTGTTGTGTCTGATTAAAGATTGATAAAAGACTGTGACTGATTAAAGACTGGTCTCTCCGAAACCCCGAAGCTTGTACATTTGTAAGGAAAATATAATTTTCCTCACATCAAAACGAGTGTAGAACCTGGCCTGCACTCCACCTGAGCCCATTCCTAGATCGTTTGCTGGGAATGCGGTAACCTCGGATTGTGCGGACCCAAACCGAGGTGGATTTAAATCTAACAACATCAAACAAACAATCGTAAAACAAAACGAAGCAAACGTCGAACATCATACGACGCGAACATCAAACGTAACACGAGCTTAAAAGTTCACCACACAGAGCAACAACAACCATAGGAAATAACAAAAGTACAATGAGTAGTACGAATAACAACGATTATATGAAATAACAATCGAACTTCAATACAACAACAATATGAAATAACAACAACCATAAGAAATAACAATGGTACAATCAGCAGTACAAATCACAACGATTATATGAAATAACAATCGAACTTCAATACAACAACAATATGAAATTACAACAACCATAAGAAATAACAATGGTACAATGAGCAGTACAAATCACAACGATTATATGAAATAACAATCGAACTTCAATACAACAACAATATGAAATTACAACAACCATAAGAAATAACAATGGTACAATGAGCAGTACAAATCACAACGATTATATGAAATAACAATCGAACTTCTACGACAACAACAATACCACGAAGCTCGAAAGCTTCCATAAGAAAGTACAACAAATACACCAAGAGGATCAACGAACTAGAATTTGGAGTAAACAACAGACAACAACAACACTACGGAGCTCGAAAACTCACATAAGAAAATACAACAAATACACCAAGAGGATTAACAAATTAGAATTTGGCGTAAACAACGGACAACAACAACCACACGAGAGCTTACTGTTAACAACAAATACACAAAGAGGATTAGTCCAAGGTCATCAGTAAATAAGAAGTAAATAACGACGATCCTATTATAAAAGAGCACTGATCGACGTGAGCGGCATCTTCTTTTGGAGACCGTGCAACAGGTGAGTCACGAAAACTCGGTTTTGATCCTTGTAGTAATACTAGCTAAGTGCTTTCCAGCGGAGGCTAGTATTAATCCTAGTAGTGACATCCTTATAATCCTCGTAGTAATTTCATTCGTTTCGCATAGTAATATTAGCTAAGTGCTTTCCAGCGGAAGCTAATTCTAATCCTCGTAGTAATATTAGCTAAGTGCTTTCCAGCGGAGGCTAGTATTAATCCTAGTAGTGACATCCTTATAATCCTCGTAGTAATTTCATTGGTTTCGCATAGTAATATTAGCTAAGTGCTTTCCAGCGGAAGCTAATTTTAATCCTCGTAGTAATATTAGTTACAATATTAAAAATCATAGTTGTTTTGTTTATAGACGCAAGATGTTACTTGCGTCTCTGTTTGGTTGCTGGTGATTGTAAGAAATATCTGGCTCTTAAACCAGCTATTTCTTTACCAGACTTTATTTGATAATGTGTTAGCAGTTGGCACTTTAACCAACTACTAACGGATGTAGGTGATAGGTTAGCAATCGGCACTTTAACCAATTACTAACGTTTGGATGAATAAAGACGCGTTCAAGAGGTGTGGATGATGGTTAACAATCGGCACTTTAACCAATTACTAACGTATGGAAGAATGAAGACGCGTTCGTTCCGATATTTAAAAACACACAGACTTTATTGATTAATTTTCGACCTTATAAATAAAAATTACATTGAACGCTTAATCAATAAAGTATAGTAAAGCATGTATAAAAAATGCTTGAAACGATTACAAAAAAGAGTGCATGAGACAGTGACAAAAAATGGTGGAAGAAGTTTCGGTTTCAGAACTGTTCAAATGCAGAAGTGCAAGTCAGCACGCTTGGGTTCGAAGACTTCGCGTGCTGCTTGCAGCGCTGCGAGCAGAAATGTTCGCAGCTAGACGGCATTATGTTACCGTTTAAGGTGCGATGACCGCTAAAAACATTGGAGTTAATAAACTCTGAAGTAATAAAAAAAATAGAGTGAAATTTGGTATTCTGGATTTGAACATTCTGCCCCCCGTTGAGCGAAGGTTTCTTCGTTCAACTAAATAAAGAAATGACCTCGATTATAAATATTACAAAAAATAAAGAAAATGATGTCGATTATAAATATTACATTGATTATAATGTTAATTAATACATATGTATGTATGTTTACGATGTAGATATGCATAATAGTTAATCATATGTGAATGCTGTGAAACTGGTCCGGCTGTCGACGTGGTGCTGGTTGAGGTGCAGAGGTAACTTCTATGGTTTGACTCCTCTGCTTCCCGATCCTATAATGCTTAATGGCTGCAGCAATACCGAGTGAGATGATCAGGGCCAAACATGCGTATCCTAAGGTGTAGTGGTGGATATCATGGTGGCGTATCTTGGGCAGACTTCGGCGGACATGAGAAATCTCAGTTTTGAGCGATTCTATTTCATTAATGTGTGGATTGAAGATTCTGGAGTCGGCATTGAGCACCCTTGCAGGAGTGTCGCCAATGTTGAGGCTCTTGGCCGCCTTTTCGAAGACGAAGCTTCACCACTAGTGTCAGGTAGTGATTGTGCATCCCTCTTCGATGATGCGGACACCTCCTTATTAAGGTTTTGCTCTTTTTGTTGGAAAATGGTGGTAATGCTTGGTGGTTTACTCGGTGATGGTGAACTTGCCTCCAATCCAAGTGGTGCCAATCGGTGAATAGCGCGTTTGATAACTCCGTTCTTGGTTTTCACGTCTGCTACTCTGACCGCACCATCTGGACCTGTGTAGACCTTGATGATTCTTCCAAGTGGCCATTGTAAAGGTGGAATGTTGTCTTCCTTGAGGATGACCAATGTCCCGATTTGTGCGTCTGGTGAACGATCTCGCCACTTCCATCGATATTGCAACTCGTTGAGGTACTCGATTGACCAACGTTTCCAGAATTCCTGTTTGAGGTGGGAAACCAAGTTCCACCTTTTTAAAGTTGAAGCATTAATATCAGCTGCTCTCACATCTACTTGTGCAGTCAATGGTTCTCCGATTAAGAAGTGACCGGGAGTTAGTGCTGCTAAGTCGTTTGGATCGCTTGACATTGGTGTTAAAGGCCTTGAATTTAGAATTGCTTCTATTTCAATTACGACTGTTTCTAACTCTTCGTATGTTAAGTTAGCAGTGGAGACGCTTCGAACAAGGAGATGTTTTGCTGACTTGACAGCAGCCTCCCACAATCCTCCAAAATGAGGGGCTCTCGGTGGAATAAATTGAAATTGTATTCCTTTGTCTGCACATACCGTTGTTAGAGCCTGTTTTGCTGTAGAGGAGTAGATTGCTTCCTTTAGTTCAGCAAGCTGATTGCTTGCTTCCACAAAGTTGGTGGCGTTGTCGCAATATAAATTCTTGCAGTGTCCTCTGCGACTTATGAACCGTTTTATTGACCCAATAAATGCTTCTGTAGTTAAGTCGCTGACTACCTCCAAATGAACGGCCTTTGTTGCGAAGCAGCAAAATACTGCTATATAGACCTTATGTGGTTTTTTGCCACGAATTTTATAGTGAACCCAGAATGGTCCACAATAATCGACTCCTGAGTTGATGAAGGGCCTAGCGGGTTGGATCCTGAGTGTAGGTAAGTTACCCATGACTTGATTGTAGAGTTTTGGGCTTGCCCTTGTACATTTCACGCAACGTTGTACGACAGCTCTTGCCATTGACTTTCCTTTCAAAGGCCAAAAGCATTGGCGTGTGTTCGCTAACAGAGCCTGGGCACCACAATGAAGATTTTGCTCATGTATCATCTTCATTAGAAGTTTAACTAAAACATCGTTGTATGGTAAGACCATTGGATGCCTGGCATCGTAAGATAACTGGGCTGATTCCAGTCTGCCTCCTACACGAAGAATTCCATGATCGTCTAGGAAAGGTGAAAGGCTGTTTAAGGATTCTGTTCGCTTGAGTGCCCTTTTATTCTTTAATTGCTCTATAATTTCGTTGAAATCGGAGTATTGAATTGATTTGACGATTAGAAGCAGGGCCTCATCCATCTCTTGGGACGTCAATGATGGAACATCATTTTGTGGTTGGCGCTGCTGCTTCCTCATGTAGTTAATTGCGCGCAGCATGTACCCTACAATTCGTTGAAGTTGCTTGAATGAGTTGCCATGGTTAATACTGTAGATTATGTCTCCTTGGCTAATTGTAATTGTTGTTGTTATTAAGGGTGATTGTTGCTTTCTTTCAAGAGGAGTTGCCAGAGAGTCTCTGCTAATTACTCCCGGCCAGCTGGTTTCTGGTCCATGTAGAAAGAGTGGTCCATACATCCACAGATTGCTTGATGATAGCCGTTTTGGTGATAGGCCTCTGGATAAAATATCTGCTGGATTGTCTTTCGTTCCTACGTGTCTCCATTGCTCAGGAAGCGATAGTTCGTGAATCTTTGCAATCCTGTTTGCGACAAAAGTTTGGTATGACGCTGCATTTGAGTTGATCCATGCAAGAACAATTTGCGAATCAGACCAATAGAAGATCTGTTTCGACTCGTAAGAGAGATCTTTCTTGACTCGCGCTGCCAATTGTACACCTAGTAGTGCGGCACAAAGCTCGAGTCTGGGCACTGTTTGAACCTTGATAGGTGCCACTCTAGACTTGGCACACAATAATCTGACAAGAACTGTATTGTTTGCTAAAATTGATCTGATGTATATTGAAGTACCATATGCCTTTTCTGAGGCATCCACAAATACATGAATTTGGATTGCTTTTGGAATTTGTTGCGAAAACATGTGACGAGGAATCCTTACATCATTTAATTGCGTTAGACTCTCGCGAAAATTTGTCCAGGTGGTGTGATGTTCTAATGGCAGTGGCTCATCCCATGATATTTTTGATTCCCATAGTTTTTGTATGAATATTTTAGCTGTGACAGTTACAGGCGACATGATTCCTAATGGGTCGAAAACTCTTGCTAGTTCTGATGCGACTATACGTTTTGTGATTCGAGTGCCGGTGTTCACATTGCTTTTGATGCATAATGCGTCTTCTTTTGGAAGCCACGTTAATCCTAAGGTTTTCACTAGTGTTTCCTTTCCTTCGTCTAGGTTAAGATTGATCACCTGGTCTTCTATTGGTATACCTTGTAGAAGCTGCGGATGGTTGGCGCACCATTTCCGCAGTTTCAATCCGGCAGAACTGAGAATAGCGCTGAGTGGTTCCTGTATTAATTTAGCTGTAGCAAGACTATCACTACCTATGATACCATCGTCGACGTAGAAGTCTCGCTCTAATGCCTTTGCTGCCTGCGGGTATTTGTGTCTGGCTTGCCTTGACAGCTCTTGCAAGCATCTTGTGGCAAGATATGGTGCTGACCTTGTTCCATATGTAACTGTATTCAATTTGTAGTATTTTAATCGTAAAGATGGATCTTCTCTCCAGAGAATTAATTGAAGCATTTGGTCGGTTGGGTGCACTAAAATTTGCCTATACATTTTTTCAATGTCGGTGGTGAATATGAATCGTGGCAATCGGTATCGTAGTAAGATGGAGAATAATTCACTTTGTACCCAAGGTCCTGTGTACATGATGTCGTTGAGGGCCAAACCTGTTGAAGTTTTGCATGATGCATCGAACACTACTCTTAATTTAGTAGTGATGCTGTCCGGTTTGAGGACACAGTGATGCGGAATGAAATAGTGTGTTGGCAAAATGTCATTTTGCTTGATTTCTGTCATGTGACCGAGCTCGTTGTATTCTTTCATGAATTGAATATATTGTTGCTTCAGTTCCTTGTTTCTTGTTAACCTTCTTTCCAGCGCTGCAAACCTGTTGAATGCTATTTGTCTTGATTCTCCTAATGCAGTTGGACATGTTGACAAAGGAAATTTCACCACAAATCGTCCTTCTTGATTTCTTTTCACATTTTGAACATAGTGAGTTTCACATAGTGAATTTTCTGGTGTAGATAACTGCTGCGATGGTTCCGAGACTTCCTCCAGCTGCCAAAATTTTTCCAATATGTTATCGGTTGCCTCATCTTCAGAACTGGCCACGCCGCAGGTCACTATACTTGGTTGTACAATTCCAACCTTTCCGGCCACAACCCATCCAAAGGCGGTGTTCTGTAACACAGGTAACCTTTCTGCTAACTGGATCTTTCCTGTTGATAATAATTCGTGGTAGAGTTCAGCTCCTATCAATGCATCTATCTTATCTGGACGGTAAAATGTAGGGTCTGCTAGAGTTATATTTTTGGGAATAGGCCATGTTGATGTATTTAGCTGTGAAGATGGCTGCGTGGAAATTATTTGTGGCAGTACAAATGCCTCAAATGGAGATGAATATTTGCTTGTTAATGATTGGATTGTAACGTGCACGCGTCGGTTAGCTGCCTTTGTGGTTCTTCCTATGCCCTCAATGCTCATTGACGTTGGTCTAGTGGTTAGTGACAATTTTTGAATGACTCTCTCACCGGCATTCTGTAGATCTTCCATTAGCGGCGATAATTTTTATCTTAGCAGTACCGAGTAAAATGTATTGCTGTTTATTGCTGGAAGCTGACATAAGTGTGACTGTGTTGGGCTGCTTGGCTGTTGTTGGTTGGTCCGTGCCTGTATTGTCGAAATGTAGTAAGGTGTTATGTTTTTTACCACACTTGAAGCAGTTTTTAGATGGACAGGAATTAAGTTTATGTCCTGATTTTAGACAATTCATGCACAAGTGGTGCTTTTTCACTAGCTGCAATCGATCATTTGTAGCCATCTGAAGAAATTGTTTGCATGCGAAGAGAGGATGACCTTCATTGTTACATACCCTGCATTTTGTAGGCTGAGTTGTTTTCGTTAGGGCAGGCAAGCTTGTAGATGTTCTTGGCCTATGTTTGTTTTCCTGGAGGAAAACGGCCTCCAAATATTGGAATCGTGACTCTAGAAAGCTGAGGAAAACCTTTATAGTTGGTACTTCCTTTGGATTCTTGAGTGATTGTTCGAACAGCAAGTGGCTCTGTTTGTCTAATTTTTTAAATAATGAATGAAGTAGCAGAGGACCCCAGGATGTCGTATCAATACCTAAATTGTTGAGTGCATTTAGGCATTCTGTGGTCGTGTCGTGTAGATTCTTTATAGATGCTGCTGTCGTGTCACTGTTGTGACTAGACGGTTGGTCCAAAAGCTTCTGAAGCAGTACTGATGTTAAAATTCGATTATTGTTGTAACGATCTTGAAGCATCTGCCAAGCCGTATTGTAATTGGTCTCGGTAATTGGCAGATGCTTGATTAAACGTTCTGCCTCTCCAGTTACATTTGTTTTGAGGTACCACATTTTCTGGATTGTTGCTAGTGGTTTTTTATGAATCAATTCCTGAAACATTTCGAAGAATTGACGCCATTTCAAATAATTTCCATCAAACGGCTGAAGAGTAATTCTTGGGAGCTGAACGTCGTTGTTAACATTAGATGTTGAGTTCATCAAGGTCGGCGATTCCTTCGTCTTCCTGGCCAACTTCACAATCTGCTTTCTAATGTCTTCTTCAAGCTGTAAGTATTCTTGATGATCATAGCCGTCTGTTGTTGGATTAGTACTGCTTTCCCAAATTTGAAAGTGTAATTCCTCGACCTGATGCCAAAGCTGCCGAATATTGGCTAATTTCACTTCGTAATACTCGATTGATTCATCTTCATTCACTTCATCAACCAATAACCGCCTTAATGATATTATGATTGCCTGTTGACAACGAATAAATCTTGCAACATGTGGGTCAGGAGTACTAACTGCTGCTGATGGATGCAGTTGCTTGGCCTGATCAGAACTTGTGCGTGTTGGTGGGACAGGCGTATTTACCGATGAAGGCTTGAGAAGCTCTGGAGCCATTGGAGTTTCACGCTCAGCCCAATAGTTTGCCTGCGTTGTAAACTCCTCAATATAAACTCTAGATAAATCTGCAATTTTGTCATAAAGACCGCTTGAAAAGTACTCGAAGTCGAGGGGATTGTCACAGTGTGTCCTGATTGTTGAATCCTGCTGCTCGAATGCTTCATATAGTTTAGTTAATTTAGCAAGCCTTTCTTGATAATATTCTTGCGACCTCTTGCGTACTGATGAGTCCTTCTTGTAGTTAGATATGAGTCTTTGTATTTCTCCTGCGAGCTCCGTCTGGTCATTGAAGAGTTCCTCTAAATTTGCCATTGATGTAGAGTGAGCCGGTATAATTAACAAACGTGATAAGCTTGTGATCAAAAATCACGTCGGGGTCACCAATGTTTTGTTTATAGACGCAAGATGTTACTTGCGTCTCTGTTTGGTTGCTGGTGATTGTAAGAAATATCTGGCTCTTAAACCAGCTATTTCTTTACCAGACTTTATTTGATAATGTGTTAGCAGTTGGCACTTTAACCAACTACTAACGGATGTAGGTGATAGGTTAGCAATCGGCACTTTAACCAATTACTAACGTTTGGATGAATAAAGACGCGTTCAAGAGGTGTGGATGATGGTTAACAATCGGCACTTTAACCAATTACTAACGTATGGAAGAATGAAGACGCGTTCGTTCCGATATTTAAAAACACACAGACTTTATTGATTAATTTTCGACCTTATAAATAAAAATTACATTGAACGCTTAATCAATAAAGTATAGTAAAGCATGTATAAAAAATGCTTGAAACGATTACAAAAAAGAGTGCATGAGACAGTGACAAAAAATGGTGGAAGAAGTTTCGGTTTCAGAACTGTTCAAATGCAGAAGTGCAAGTCAGCACGCTTGGGTTCGAAGACTTCGCGTGCTGCTTGCAGCGCTGCGAGCAAAAATGTTCGCAGCTAGACGGCATTATGTTACCGTTTAAGGTGCGATGACCGCTAAAAACATTGGAGTTAATAAACTCTGAAGTAATAAAAAAAATAGAGTGCAATTTGGTATTCTGGATTTGAACAATAGTAATTGTACAACAAGAATCATTGTAATAATAATTTGAACTATTATATTGAGAATTATAATAATAACAATTTCACAATTTATCACAATTTATAATTCAATATAGTGTCTAAATGAATAATTCGTAATGCAATATTTAATAGAAATTTAAGAATAGTAATAATGATAAATTGTAAAACGAAATAGAATAAGAATTTGGATTTTTAAATAAAATTAACCAAAATTAAAAGCAAGAAACTAGTGTTGTAATTTTCGAACCTCTGGCTTTGGCTGAGTATATCTTGGCAAAAGAAAACATCGTTACAAATGGCGCCCGAGCAGGGACTCTAGATTTCAAAGTAATAATAACGCGAAATAATAGTGCAACGTAAATTCGTGGAACAGTGAAAACGCGCAAATTGAACATTCAAGTAAAAAAAAATTAGAATCGGTCATCGAAATTTAACATTAACAGCACAGAGAATTTGGAAAATGAGATTTTTGAATTTGAAACATTAGAAAAAATTTTTTTTTAAAAAATCCGCAAGAAAAATATATATTTATTGGAAAAAACAGTGTACCAAGTTTTAAAAAAAAAAAAAATAAAATAAGTCGGCATTTAATTATATAACATAATTAATTGAAATTAATGGAAATTTAAGTAAATTTAAATCGCGTTTAAGTGATTAAGTGAATTTAGAGTAAACTTGGACTAAACATTGGTATTTAGAAAACATTTTAGAAAACACGAATTCTAGAAAACATTAAACAGTGAAAAATTGTACTTGAAAAAAACTTGAGAAAACGTGAACACGGGAAAATTCATTCAAAAGTGATAATCGGTTAAAACTGAAACTTTTAAACTTTTATCGGTTGAAATTGAAACCGTGAAATTGCAGAAATGGGTAAAGGCTGGATCTACAACGTGCCAAAGGAAAGCCTACAAAAGATCCTTGAGGAATTCGGCATAGGAACCAGCACTGGCACCGTTGACGAGCTCCGCAGATTACTCTCCGGATTCGTGACGTCACTCGACCTGACAGACGAGATGATTGACCGTCTAGCCGAACTAGAGAACCAGTGGAGCCGCAGTATTTCGCCAGCGTTGAAAGTACCTCCTTCAGCATCAAACCAAGCATCACAGGGAGCGACTTCAAAACCCAGCAACCACAAGGAGGTCATGGCCACAGGTAGCATCACAGAAGCGGGGCGAGAGCGGGAACATGCAGTCCGAAATACCACGAGCTATGCGGATGTCATGGACAAAGTGCGCAAGTGGTCTTGCAGGTATGACGGGGGTAAAGACCCCATTAATTTTATAGAAAGAGTCGAAGAACTTACAGAGGCATACGAATTGCCTAAACATTTACTGCCACGGACCATGCCAGAGCTGCTAAAAGACAAGGCTCTTTGCTGGTTTAGGAATAACAACAAAGGTTGGTCCACGTGGGAAACTTTTAAGCGGGATTGTCTTAAATTCTTTCTGCCAACGAGATATTTCGAGGAGCTGGAGGATAATATCCGGAAACGAATTCAGGGGTCGAGGGAGAAATTCAAAGACTACGTATTGGCCATGCAGACATTAATGCGGCATGTGAATTATACAGAAGAGCAGAAGTTGCAGAGGATATATAGGAATAGCCAACGAGACTATCTCCTATATATAAAGAAAACAGATTTTTCAACATTGGAGGAGTTGATAGCGATGGCGGAAGATTTGGAAGGAATTCGCCAAGAACCCGAAACTTCACGAGTAGTTCAAACTCAACGTCGACAGCTGCCGGAGTCAAATAGAATGATGTCCTCTGTACCTACCGAAACCAGAATAGACCCACGGACGGCTTGCAGAAAATGTGGTGAAAATGGCCATTTCCGACGAAATTGCCGCAATGAATGGAAGTTGTTCTGCTGGGAGTGCTGTAAACAAGGAGTTAAAACATTGGAGTGCTGTAAGAAAACGCAGGGAAACGCCCTGGGTGTCCAGCAGAGGCGAGGACTGCTGGAACCAATGAACTCAAACTCTCCTCGTATCCCACGAAATGCTTAAGTTTTAACAAAGACAGAATTTCCGCCAAAGTAGCCCTGGGAAGAGAACTCATCACCGCCACTATTGACACAGGAGCCTCAAGGAGTTTCATCAGTGATTTGACAGCCATGATGATCATTGGTGAGCCGGTAAAAGTTGACGTTAAGGTCAAAATGGCAGACGGCAAAATACATGAAATCAAAGAAGCCGTAAAAGTTTGCATTCGATTAGGCACGACGGAATGCAGAATGCCACTGTTGATACTACAGGATGCTACGGACAACGTAATACTTGGTCTGGATTATCTAACGAACATTGGTGCCACGTTCAGCTGTGGTGGCGAAACGATAACACTTGGAAACGAGGCACCAAGGGAGGAACTCGCAACATGTTCCACGCTTCGAGCAACGGACATAGGGCACAATACTGAATCTGCGGGAACCACCACAGAGTTCACTGAGTCAACAACAGAACAAAAACCAACAGCTGAGAAAAGTAAGAGAAATATTAAGCAAATCGTAGACGAATTTTTACAGGAAGAACTACAAAGATTCGAATCTCTGGAAGTACCCTCTAACATCGCAACGCACAAAATTGTGATGAAGGACGACAGACCAATAAAGCAGAGGTATTATCCCAAAAATCCAGCGATGCAGGAGATAATAAATAAAGAAATAGACGAGTTGTTGAAAAAGTGTTGCATTGAACCCTCGCATAGTCCTTACAGTTCACCGATTGTTCTTGTAAAAAAGAAAAATGGAAAGTGGCGCTTGTGCATCGATTATCGGCAGCTAAATGCGCGATCAGTTCCAGATGCATACCCACTCCCGAGGATACAGCACATTTTAGACCGTTTACGTGATGCAAAGTACATCAGTAGCCTTGACCTCAAGAATGGCTACTGGCAAATACCTATGAGCCCAGAGAGCAGACAATACACAGCGTTTACAGTACCAGGAAGAGGACTTTTCCAATGGCGTGTAATGCCGTTTGGACTGCACTCAGCACCAGCAACGTTCCAAAGATCCTTAGACCGAGTCATCGGGCCAGAGATGGAACCACACGCATTCGCATACTTAGATGATATCATTGTGACCGGGAAAACACTGGAGGAACATATGGCCAACTTGCGTGAGGTGTTTCGACGGCTACGAGCAGCAAATCTAATGATCAACAAGGAAAAATGTGAGTTTTTCAAAGAAGATTTAAAATATCTAGGTCACGTCGTAAGTCGCCAAAAGATCCACACCGATCCAGACAAAGTAGCAGCTTTTAATGAGCTAGCACCACCAACTGACGTCAAAGGCATCCGAAGATTTCTTGGAGTGGCATCATGGTATCGACGCTTCGTACTAGACTTCGCCGATCTTGCAGCCCCACTCACCAGCTTGCTGAAGAAAGGTAGACGCTGGAACTGGGCTGAAGAACAACAACAAGCGTTCGACGCATTGAAGCAGAAGCTCACGGAAGCACCAGTACTGGCATGCCCGGATTTCTCAAAAAGCTTCACGCTACAGACGGACACGAGCAATTATGGATTAGGTGCAGTACTCACGCAAGAGGGTGAAAACGGAGAGAAAGTCATCGCCTACGCGAGTCGACGTTTAAATCAGGCCGAGCGGAATTATTCAACGACGGAGAAGGAGTGCCTGGCGATCATATGGGGAATTAGGAAGATGAGGCCATACCTGGAAGGCTACAGGTTCTGCGTTGTCACAGATCATCTTTCGCTGAAATGGCTAAACTCCTTGGAAAACCCCTCAGGACGAATAGCAAGATGGGCCCTCGAGTTACAACAGTACAATTTCGATGTGAAGTATCGAAAAGGTAAATGGAACGTGGTTGCAGACATACTCTCGAGACAGCCGATAGAGAAGCTCAACATGGTTTCAACAAGCGAGGAAAAATGCAATTGGATCTCAACCAAGATGGCGGAAGTCAAGGAAAATCCAGAGAAGTTTGCCGACTACGTCATTAAGAATGGACAATTGTATCGGCATATTCCGGGGCAGTCAAACGATGAGGATTGCGCCGCATGGAAACTTTGCGTTCCAAGCTATCTTCGAACTCGCGTTCTAAAGGAAAATCACGACGACCCAAGCGCAGGCCATCCAGGAATAAGGAAAACAGTATCCAGAATAACCAACCAGTACTACTGGCCAGGTATGTTTAGAGACATACGGAAGCATGTGCGTTGCTGTGAATCGTGTCAAAGGTACAAACCGGTGCAGAACAAAGTAGCTGGGCAGATTTCATAGGACCCTTACCTCGGTCAAAACACGGCAACACAATGATACTGGTTTTCTTCGATAAATTTTCCAAATGGACGGAAATAATACCACTACGGCAAGCAACTACGGAAAGCCTAAAGAAGGCTTTTAGAGAGAGAATCTTGGCGAGATATGGAGTACCAAAAGTAATCATCACGGACAATGGCGTTCAGTTCAACGGCAGGCCATTCCAACGATTCCTACAAGACCTAGGAATTAGTCAGCAATTCACCGCACCTTATACGCCCCAGGAAAACCCAACGGAAAGGGCGAACAGAAACGTAAAAAGGATTCTAGCGCAGGTAACTAACAACAAGCAAACCCAATGGGACGAATTTATTCCGGAGATCTCGTTAGCCATCAACACCATGACATCAGAGACAACAGGGTTCAGTCCAGCTTTTCTCACTCAGGGACGGGAACCACGGCTACCAGGGACACTCTTCGATGAAGTCACCGTCGGTACAGGAACAGCTCCACAGAGTCCCGAGTACAAAGGGAACCGCCTGCAAGAGATTTTCCGCATCGTAAGGAGAAATCTCGAAAGGGCATCAAAGGACCAGAGTCGATACTACAATCTGCGTAGAAGACAGTGGAGTCCGGCGGTAGGAACATTGGTACTAGTTAAAACACATCCCCTATCGAAAGCAGCAGATAAATTCACCGCTAAGTTGGCTCCAAAATACGAAGGGCCATACCGGATCGTAAGATATACGTCACCAGTCATCGTGCAGCTGAACAACCCGGAAAATACGAGGAATCGCACGGCTCACATCAGAGACCTTAAGGAATATCAACAAAGAACCAACCAAATATCAACCGACTAACATAACAGTATACAGTAGTATAGATTTCATGTGTTTCGTAGAGCGATTGAACGTGCTGTCCAATGTAAGCAATGGTAGCATAACACTAACTAAACTTTTCCCTTAGCAACCAACCTCAATCGAACCCTAACCAACCCAATCAACCTTAAACTAACAACAATGTCAGCCATGAGCAAACAGCAGCAATACTTTGATCGCATTGATGATCTGACTATCGTCCACGGACCAAAAAACGAAGGCGTTGAACTTCTTGGCCGGGTGACTATCGACGGGTCAGAGAAACGTGGAGACAAAGGAGAGTCGGTGTTTCCCTCGTCACTTCAGGCGTCCGGCGGCACCGACGAGGACGAGCCCCTCGCCGTATACCCTCCAGGGCGTGGTGGCGTAAGCATCCGCATGGCCGACTACCGGCGTTTGGCCAGCGGATGTTTCCTCAACGACGCCATAATTGAATTTTGGCTGCACTATGTGCTACGAACTAAGGTTCCGGAAGCCCAAAGAAAGAGAGTCTATACGTTCAATACGTTCTTCTTCAGTAAGATTAGCATCCAGAATAGTACCGCGACACGCGACACGCCGTGGTAAAGCGATGGACGAGGAAAGATGACTTATTCGGCATGGACCATATTTTCGTCCCGGTCAATACACGCCAACACTGGTTCCTGATGGTCATATGCTTTCCCGGATTAAACGGACCCAGGTACATGGAGCGCCAAGACGATGGTACGTGGGGAATAAAGTTCCCGTGCCTCATGCAACTGGATTCTCTCAACCGAGGGCCCCACACGGAAGCCGCCAAATACATCCGGAAGTACCTAAACGAGGAGTACAAAACACGAAGACCCGACGGAGAGCCCCGAATTTACGACGAAACAAGCCTGCCACTCCAAGTCCCGAAAATTCCCCAACAACCGAATTTGACTGACTGCGGCGTGTATTTACTGGAGTACGCTGAAAGATTCCTAACGGAGCCCTTTAAGGACTACGCCAACACCCACCGCGAGAACTGGTTCACGCAGGGGGACGTTAGGGCGAAGAGGCAGGAAATAGCCGAAACAATCCGAAACCTCGCCACAATACACAGGGAAGAGCAACGCAAATTTCCAACCCTCAGCTTCGATGATGACGTCAAAATTACGTCGAAACGAGCAAGGACACCGAGCCCAGTACCGAATACGCAAAAACAACCACGAACACCAAGCCCGGAACCGGAAGTGCAGAAGCGACCAAGGACGCCAAGTCCGGAGCCAAAACCGCCCAAACGAACAAAGGAGGCGAGCCCGGAGCCGGAGACGGTAGGGTTTCTCTACCCTACCTACTACAACCCAGAAAATGGCACCTACTACGACCCGGTAACGGAGAGCTTCTACGACGATCTCTGCGAGGAAGTAAACCGGTTTGGAGCGCCAGAAGTGCAGAGGTCACAGGTCGAGGTCACAGCCGAGGAGCGCGGCCCTCCTGCAGTGACAACCTGTTAAAACCTAACGGAGTTAGAAGGTCCCGCAGGCGAGGGCATAAGCAAGGACGTCGTCGACGAGATTCGCCAGCGGTACCCAAAACTCCATGACCCAGGCCGAAAGAAATCCAGGATGCAGTTCCGGCACAATGGTTACCGCATAACAATGACGCTAAAGCAAATTACCGTCATTCCCCCACCCGGAAAAAAGGAGGGAGTGTAAGGAAAATATAATTTTCCTCACATCAAAACGAGTGTAGAACCTGGCCTGCACTCCACCTGAGCCCATTCCTAGATCGTTTGCTGGGAATGCGGTAACCTCGGATTGTGCGGACCCAAACCGAGGTGGATTTAAATCTAACAACATCAAACAAACCATCGTAAAACAAAACGAAGCAAACGTCGAACATCATACGACGCGAACATCAAACGTAACACGAGCTTAAAAGTTCACCACACAGAGCAACAACAACCATAGGAAATAACAAAAGTACAATGAGTAGTACGAATAACAACGATTATATGAAATAACAATCGAACTTCAATACAACAACAATATGAAATAACAACAACCATAAGAAATAACAATGGTACAATGAGCAGTACAAATCACAACGATTATATGAAATAACAATCGAACTTCAATACAACAACAATATGAAATTACAACAACCATAAGAAATAACAATGGTACAATGAGCAGTACAAATCACAACGATTATATGAAATAACAATCGAACTTCAATACAACAACAATATGAAATTACAACAACCATAAGAAATAACAATGGTACAATGAGCAGTACAAATCACAACGATTATATGAAATAACAATCGAACTTCTACGACAACAACAATACCGCGAAGCTCGAAAGCTTCCATACGAAAGTACAACAAATACACCAAGAGGATCAACGAACTAGAATTTGGAGTAAACAACAGACAACAACAACACTACGGAGCTCGAAAACTCACATAAGAAAATACAACAAATACACCAAGAGGATTAACAAATTAGAATTTGGCGTAAACAGCGGACAACAACAACCACACGAGAGCTTACTGTTAACAACAAATACACAAAGAGGATTAGTCCAAGGTCATCAGTAAATAAGAAGTAAATAACGACGATCCTATTATAAAAGAGCACTGATCGACGTGAGCGGCATCTTCTTTTGGAGACCGTGCAACAGGTGAGTCACGAAAACTCGGTTTTGATCCTTGTAGTAATACTAGCTAAGTGCTTTCCAGCGGAGGCTAGTATTAATCCTAGTAGTGACATCCTTATAATCCTCGTAGTAATTTCATTCGTTTCGCATAGTAATATTAGCTAAGTGCTTTCCAGCGGAAGCTAATTCTAATCCTCGTAGTAATATTAGCTAAGTGCTTTCCAGCGGAGGCTAGTATTAATCCTAGTAGTGACATCCTTATAATCCTCGTAGTAATTTCATTGGTTTCGCATAGTAATATTAGCTAAGTGCTTTCCAGCGGAAGCTAATTTTAATCCTCGTAGTAATATTAGTTACAATATTAAAAATCATAGTAATTGTACAACAAGAATCATTGTAATAATAATTTGAACTATTATATTGAGAATTATAATAATAACAATTTCACAATTTATAATTCAATATAGTGTCTAAATGAATAATTCGTAATGCAATATTTAATAGAAATTTAAGAATAGTAATAATGATAAATTGTAAAACGAAATAGAATAAGAATTTGGATTTTTAAATAAAATTAACCAAAATTAAAAGCAAGAAACAAGTGTTGTAATTTTCGAACCTCTGGCTTTGGCTGAGTATATCTTGGCAAAAGAAAACATCGTTACACATTTTCTTTTCTTCTTATTTCCTACTATATCTGTCTTCAGGCCCTCCCCACGTTATAACACGACAAGGCCCAGAGCGGATAAACGTCAGTAAGTGTTAAAAACTGATATCCAGGGTTAAAGGGGCGAAGGCGGAAGGAGTTCTCTCAGTCATGTCTGACTGATGGAGAAATCCTGAAGCATGTATAAGTTTATTTTCCTTATCAATTCTTTTCCTTCCAAGTGAATCTCTAGGAGGAACGAGTAAACGCTGAAGCTCATCGCTCTCTTTGGCTTATTCTCCTTTTTACCCTCCATACCTGTCCGTAACTGTTAAACGCCGAAAAGAGAATATACCACAAAATTAGGGTAAATTCGTAAGGCCTCAGAGTGTACCTCGGGCAGGTAAAACTCCAAAGTGGAAGAGTTACTAGCGGCAGACACAATTTTAAACTCAGGAGGACCTTGGAGCTTACAATTAAAAGATCAATAAGAACGCTCTAAAAGGAAAACCCGAAAACTGGAATAGACAGAGACAAGACAAACCCGAAAATATACCCGAAAACTTAAGTAGGCGAAAACTCAAGTAGGGGCAAGAAGATCGAATGCACCAATCAACGAAAAATTTTTTATAAAGTTTTAATTTTAAGTGTTCAAGGGTTAAAGGACGTGCGGTTAAGGACAGTAACGCGGACAGCGACGTTAAACCTGACACCGACCGTGTTGTTGCCGGTGACGTTGCTTCTAGCGACAAACACCGCCAACAACGCCGTACGAGTAGTTCATCCGATGAGGACTACTCGAGGCGGGCGATAGTGAGTCTTTGACTCTCTTACAGTCCAGCTAAGCAACTATGATAGACCTGAAGCTGCACTGTTGGAGAATGCACCACTCAGTAGTACAAAGACAAGGGGGTCTCGATCAAAGGCGGACCGAACGCGGCGCGCCTACAACAGGGCAAAATGTTTCCTCCGGAAACTAGCTGACATGGATCCCTCTAAACTGACCGAAAGAACTGACTGACCAAATTAACTTTAGGAGACAAAATTTGAAAAAGGTAGCGCGGTTTAAAAAAGCTAAATCTACCACCTCTCAGGTACCTGTTAAACCTCTACCCGGACGCGGGGCGGAAGGCTCCGTTGACCTCTAACCGATGTCCTCAGAGGGGACACTGGTAGAAGGTCTGCTCCCGGCAGCAAAGAAGATAAAGCCGTCAGCTAGCTTCAAATCTGAAGCTGACTTGTAGGTGGCCATCGTTCAGGTCGGACCACGATGGGAAGATTGTGTCAACGAACTTGCTGCTAGTAGAGCGAGGCTGCTGACAAAGATGATGAAGGACGAAAGGACGGCGGAGGAGGTGGACTTCGACGGAGCTGGCTGACAAAAGGGAGTCAAAGTCGTTGGGTGTGGCAATAGGAAGTCTTTGAACTTTTTTGACTACCATCATCAGCGGCCTTGGTAAAGTTTGGCCGAAGGCGAAGCTCGAAGTCTTACCTCGTTCCGCACTCCCACTGCGTCCAGTGATCTCGGTGTGGATTCCGTTCCAGAATCGGAAGCGTCGATTCTGAGACTACTGGACAAGCACAACCGTTTCTTAGGGGTACACAGATGGGAGCTGGCCTCATCCAAGAAGCCCAAGAGTGGTACGGGGAAGGACTAGAGTGAGCCAACAGTCTTTAAAGGCCTTGAGGGAGACGAAAGGGGTAATCGGGATAGGGTTGCTGGATTAAAGTCGCGTATGTACCGCCTCTTGGCACCGGAGACCACCGAAAAGGTCAGAACCTGTATATTGTAAAGGATAATATTGTGACGAATTCACAATCAAAGTTTCACGTAACACAAGAAAACATATTGTGAGTAATCCTGAATAGTAGAAGCATGCAAGCAATGAACGCGACATCTAGTGCAAGATAGAAAGAAATAGATAGTTCGAGAATCTTCGACAGCATGCATGCAGTGAACGCAACATCTATCGCGAGATAGAAAGTAGAGAGAGATCCACAATTTACTAGATAGTTCCAGAACCTTCCACCCAAGTGTCAATTAGCATATAAATAGGCCGCAGATGTCGCAGCGGACACAGTTAGAAATTAGTTGTTGAACGAAATAAATCGTGCGATCTAACAAGCAAACTGACCAGTGTTGAATAATAATTGTAGAAAATAAGAAGTGTGAATAATAAATCTGTAAAATTAGAAACCACTAAACTTTTGTGTTTTATTGGATTATTTGCAACTCTGGATTGCACCTAGATCGGCACTAGATCGGATCGGACCTAGAGAGTAAAGAACTTCAAATTTAAAATTTACGTAACAATATTAATGCTTTCTTTTTCTTTCATACAGCGCAGCGGACCAGACAGTTGTGGTATGTGAGACCCAGCAGAAGGGTTTAACCCTGCTCACTTCCGCATACCTCCCATACGAAGACAGAGAGCCCCCATCGCAACTGCCCCGATCCATGACGACCTTTGCCAGCAACAAGAAATTGAGGTTAGGTTAGGTTAGGTTAGGTTGTTAAGAGGGACCTTATGGGTCATCCAGTGAAGTACTGGATACACCTAGGCCAATGGCCCATTGTGCACCTCCGTATAAGAAAGGAAGGAAGGAAAAGGAAGGGGAATGAATCAGGGCTGATGTAGCCTTTGCTCAAATAGCCTCGTGCATTTCACGAAGCTTGAAATTGCGACCCATCCCTTATTACCAACATCCTTAAGGGTGGCAAGCTGTGTTGAGCCTAATGTTTGTAACCTTATCCTGCCGAATGCAGGACAGTCGCACAAATAGTGCTCTAGGGTCTCAGGCTCCTCCTGACAGGATCTACAAATATCAGATTCCAACCTCCGGAATTTCCGCAGGTGGCCTCTGAGTTCGTTATGCCCCGTCAGAATACCAATGATCTTCCTGAGCTCAGCCTTACTTCTTGATAGAAGTTTCCTCGTTTGGGCTGCGTCAGGGTTTCCCCAAAGTAGTTTAGTAACTTTGGAGCCCGTCGACTCGTTCCATGATCTCAAATGCGTATCATTCGCCCATGCCGATATTTCATTTCTTATGGATTGGAAAGTCTTTTTGGCTGCAGCGGTAACCTCATTTAGTTGAGTTCCCCTTCGCGCAAGCTCATCCGCCCTTTCATTGCCTGTTATGTTGCAGTGTCCCGGCACCCATACCAAATATATCTTGTACTTTTGGCTTAGAAGTGTTATAGCTTCTTTACAGCTACGCACCACTTCCGAGGTTGTCCGGTCGTTTGTTATAGCCTTGATAGCCGCTTGGCTGTCTAAAAAAATTTTACAGCAACAGCCTGCAAGGCTGTTATTATATAGCCACATTGCTGCATCCATGATGCCAAACACTTCTGCCTGGAAGACTGTGTTGGAATCATCTAGCCTGATGCTATTTCCAAATTCATTATTTTTACAAAAGAAACCGGCTCCGGTGCGCCCTTCCATTTTCGATCCATCCGTGTATACATGGATGTCTCGGTGTACTTGTTCAAACGATCCGGAGTTCCAGTCTTCCCTTTTCGGGATTGTGGTCTCTACTGGAGTTCTAGAGTAGATTTCCTGGATGCGGTCGCATTCCAGAGCCAAGAGTTCTATATTCATTTGGCTCATTATGGTTTGATGTCCGGCAGTGCGACCCCCATAGAACCAAGAGCCTAACTTAGTCTAGAACCAAGAACCAAGAACCAACCATAGAACCAAGAACCAAGAACCATAGAACCAAGAGCCTAAAACCTTAAGTCTAGCCGCTGTTACTGCAGCTTCATATTTGACCTGGATGTCTATTGGTCGTATGGAAAGAATTACCTCCAGCGCCTTAGTAGATGTGGTGACAAGTGCACCACTCATGTCAATGCAACATGCCCTTTGTACCCGCTCCAGCGGTTTCACGTTGGTTCTGATACTCAGTGCGTTCCACCAAACTACTGCCGCATATGTATTGGGCGGATAACGCTTAGGTATAGCCATCTGACTATTTCCGGCCTTAGTCCCCATCTGGGGCCTATACCTCTCTTGCAGATAGCCCATAGTCTATAGGCTTTTGTTACTCTGCTTTCAATATGCTCTTTCCAGTTAAGCTTTTTGTCTAGGATTACCCCTAGATACTTAACCTTATCTTTCAGCTTCACCATTTTGCCCTCTAGTGTTGGGGGGACGAAACTAGGAATTTTCCTCCTTCTAGAGAAAAGGCATATCTCTGTTTTTTCAGGGTTTGCATACAGCCCTCTGGGTTTAGCCCAATTGGCAACTATCCCCAGTGCCTCCTGAATTCTCCTTGATAAATACTGAGGATACATTCCAGTGACTATGATCACTATGTCATCTGCATAGCACACCACCCGGAATCCTTCCTCAGTCAAGATTTTTAGGAGACTGTGTACTACGGTCACCCATAACAAGGGTGATAGGATTCCGCCTTGTGGTGTTCCCTGTAGCACTCTCCCTTTCACTTTTATGCCATATTGTTCACACGATATGTACCTATGGCTTAGCATGTGTTTTATCCATCTGGCTATGGATTGGTCCACATTAAATAAGTCCAAGGAGGTATACAGTGTGTCCGTAGTGACATTGTTGAATGCACCCTCTATGTCTACAAAAGCAGCGAGTGCGTATTCTTTAGAGTCTAAAGACTTCTCTATTTGTTGCACCACTTCTTGCAGTGCTGTCTCTACTGATTTACCTTTGACATACGCATGTTGCTTGAAAGTCAAGGTTTCCTTGGGAATGCTCTCCTTAACTATGTCATCGCAGATGCGCTCCAGAGTTTTGAGCATAAATGATGTCAGACTGATTGGTCTGTAAGATTTTGGTGAATTGTAGTCTGCTTTGCCCGGTTTTGGTATGAAGACTACCTTCGCATGTCTCCATGCTTTTGGCGTGTATCCAAGTTGAATACATGCTGTATACAGTGTGGCCAGCCTACTTTCCACGCAGGGTATCCACGCAGCTTTGCAGCATTGCAGGAAATATACCATCTGGACCTGCTGCCTTGAATGGTTTAAACCCATTAATGGCTTTCCTTACCATGTGACGTGTTATTGTCACTCCGTCCATAATCTCAGACGTTGTTGTTCTGGTTGGACGTAGTGATTCCCCAAAGCAGTTTGGGAAATGTGCATTGATTAAAATTCGTATCGACTCCTCTAGGTTCCTAGCTTGGACCCCGTCCGCCCCTGTTACTAGTCCAGGTTGCGAGTGATTTTTCGATAGGAATTTCTTTATTTTAGCCACATCATTTACTGAATCGACTTGTTCACAAAAGAATTAAGAAGGGAGTACTTGCCTTCCTTAATGGGCATGCTTTCTCGAAGGCTTTTACCAGTCCCTCTGTGATTGTTTTGGTTTCTCTCTCCACATCCCTACAGGTTGTGATGGAGTCCCTTGTATTATCATTTAGCCAGTTATCGACTCGCCCTTTAAAATTTTGCCAATTTGTAGCTTTTTTATTCCTGTACAACACAGTTTCTCTTTCTATAGTTTCAATTTTAAAACATACGTAGAAGTGGTCAGAGAAGGAATGCGCGTTAGACACATGCCAGTTTCTGACGTTTTCCACAGTGTTTTTGTCGCATATGGTTATATCCAACACTTCCCTCCTATTCCTATTCATAAAGGTCGCACTGCACCCTATATTTAAAATTAGTAGGTCGTTGGTATTAAGAAAATCAAATAGTGCTGACCCTCTACCATTACAGTTAGTGCTGCCCCAAGAGATATGGTGAGCATTAGCATCACACCCTATTACTATTCTCTTACCTGTTTTATTCACGTAGGCCGTCAGTGCCTCCAGTTCCTCCGTTGGTGGTGGTCCTGGTGCATCGTGTGGTAGGTAGAGCGAGGCTAGCAGCAGGGAGGATTTCACCTCCTCTACCACCACTACGTCGTCTGACATCAGACCTACGGAAGAAACCATGTTAAAGCCTTTTTTACATATTATGCAGGTCCTGGGTCTCCCAGAGCCCGCATTATAAAATATTTGAAAAGAGCTGCTGCTCCATCCAGAGACCTTGTTATCTACTGTCCAAGGTTCCTGTATTAGAGCAACATCACACTTGCCTGCAGTCATCCTGTCGAGCAGCGCCTGCGTGGCCACTCGACTCCTGTGGATGTTGATCTGCGTGATCAACATATCGGTGACAACAGCAGGTCTTCCTGTGAGGAGGTGACCTCTGGTAGGTCTTCCTCCTATGTCTCCTCTCCGATGTCTCGGCGCTCGTCTGGTGCTACACCCTTATCCTTTGCCCCTTCTGTCGGCCCGCCGCTATCCGCAGGTCCAGCTTTCCCAGGTTTCGCAATAGCGTCCCTACGGGCATACCTGTGGCCCACTCTCATCTTCACAGCGGTTGACAGAAGGAACAACTTGCCTTGCGTACTGTCTTTGGCCGTCAGGGAGTCCTGGTCTACTCCGATAATTAAGAGATTACCATCTGGCATCTCCTCCCTACGGAATACGTGCCAGTTCTCGACCTTCACGCCTGCGTTTTGTCTACCTAATAGTTTCAGGATAGTGTCCGACGGAAGTTTCGTCACGTGCCCTCTCAGGAAGATGGTGCACTTCTTGAGCTCTGGTATGTCCTTCTTTGCGACAAGTCGCAAAGCCGCTCCATCCCAGAGCTCCGGAAGGCGTTCCACCATCCTTTGAAGCCCGCTGACGCATTCCTCGGACGCTATCCGCACCATAAAGATGCCCTTTGCAAACCGGTAGTGGTCAATCTGGAAAACCGGTTGGCCGTCACTGGAGGCGAGGATGAGGTCCATAAGGGCATCATTCCAAGCCTCCTCGAGTTTCCCCTGGTTTTCGTCAGGTATCTTACCTCCCGGTTTGCTTGCGTCGATGACGGCATACCACTGTTTGTCGTCCGTTTGTTGTCTGGCGGCATCTGCATACGAGGTTCCATGCTTTAGACCCTTACCATCCGAGACGTCCCGTTTAGCCATCTTGCCTCCTTCCTCAGGTCGCTTACGCAGCCCGATTTGAGAGGTCTTAGAGGTGGTTGGTTGCTCAGGATGGCGATGGGTTTCGGCAGGTCCCTGGGTGCCTCCAGTTTCGGTCTGTCGACGTCTTTTTGCGTCCCCTCCCTGAATCTCCTCCGGAGATGGGATCCTTTTGGGTGAGTCCACCGAGACGGCCTCAGCCCTGGTCCTCACTCCCTTAGCTGATCCCTTAGCTGATGATGGGAGGTTGACGGTCCCCCCGCTAGCAGCGAGTTTCCTGAGTCGGGCGGCCTTGCGCCTGGCCGCACCTGACTTCCGCTTGGCGGGTTGACCTTTGTCCCCCTCCTTGGTCGTGTCAGTCGGATGGACTAGAACAGTCACGTCCAAGTCCATCGAGTCGTCTAATAGGTTTGGGGTTGCGCTTCCGTCCTCCCCCGTCCGGTCCCTATCTGAACTACTGTCCTTTGTCTGGTCAGACTTTCTTGTAGCTATATCTACATTGGTGGCCAAGTTACCCACCTCCAATGTATTGCGGTCACAGGATGACGACGACTGGGAGCCCGCTTGCTCACTCACCAAAGCCGCCGGTACTGGGGATCCGAAATTGAGGTTAGTGATCGGTTGCGATGCAAACCGAACCGGGTTCGGCTCATGTCCAGTGGGGAAGTAGTGACATTAATACGAGAGGTGAGTCTATTTTGTACTTCATTTTACTGTCTGATCTAGTAATTTTTAATACAGGGTAACACCAAAGAATATAAAGTATAAAGAATGCGCATATCATATAAGCTAATTTCATTTTGCGCGAGAGCTTCTTGATGCGGGAGGAAAGCATGCATAAGAGGAAACAAAGAACAGGAGAGAGAAAGAGATCTTAATGCTAAAGTACACATCCACATATGTGTAAATGTATTGAGTCTGCCCGAGAGTAAATTGTTTTGTTATTATTTTAGAGAGGGAGAAGGAAAGGGAGAGGGAGAATAATTCTTTTAGAATTATTTTTTAGAAGCTGTGAGAAAAACGGAAATTTTGCTAGTGTGAGTACACACATCAACTAGTATGAACACAAGCCTTACTAGAAAATCATACGTGAGAGCGGTTCGCCATATTAATTGTGTGAGAGACTGGAGATAAAAATTGTACGCACGAGTAGTGGTATGAACTGTGCGAGAGAGTCGCTATAGAAATGGTTAAGCTTGAGTCGTCATATGAATTCTGTTTTGGAGGCTTCTTCTGGCTACTTTCTTTTTAGGGCAAATAATGAAAATTCAAGTCTGGTAAGAAATTGGTTTAATTAGATGTAGGTACAAAGGAGATAGAAGTTCCTCATGATGATGTGCCAAGTAGATAGAAACGACAATAGTTTCAAGATTATGCTTTCTTAAAATACTTTAAAAGTTGTGTTTATTTCTCAATTTGATAATTCCTACAATCATTTAAACCTGTAGGAATTCGTTAGAGAATTTTGATTTTGCAACAAGCACTTGAACTTGTTGCGGCTAGATAGTTTTGTTGTGCAACAAGTACTTGAACTTGTTGCGGTTAGTAGAACTCTAGATGGATTTGTTTCTTCAAGCACTTGAACTTGAAGAAACCCGAAAAAGAAGATTATTAGCTGATGGTTGATGGCTAACTAACTCTTTATTGTTAAAATTTTGGTTTTATATACATTATTGCTACATACAACTGTAACGGTCTTTCTTTTTTTTTTGGTTTTCTGTTCTTTAAGAATTTTTGTTTAATTTGATACACACCCTGTACACAATATCCACTACTGGAATATTTTTCACATATGTACCATCCAATCATGCAAAAATAACGGAGTGATGGTGATAAAAGGGACGATCAAAGAAAGATGAGCAGTCTTTAAATAGTGAACGTCGTGAATGCAAGTGGGGATTTCGTTTCGAACAACAGAGTTTGCATACATATATGTACATGTATATATGAATAGTGTCGATATTCGTCTGAGAAAAAAAAAAAAAAAGAATGTGTTGAATAAAAATTATCACAATTTGTGAAAAATATGTAAAATTTAAGGAAAAATGGTAAAGGAAAAATGTATAATTTAAGGAAAAATGTTAAAGGAAAAATGTATAATTTAAGGAAAAATGTTAAAGGAAAAACGTAAAATTTAAAAAAAAATGAAAAAGGAAAAACGTAAAATTTAAGGAAAAATACTAAAATTAAGAAAAAAAAAACAAATTGGTGATTCCAACGAACTAACAATAAAATTCCAACAAACCAGCAATAAAACCCAACGAAATAATAAATAGTTTTATAAAAATTATATTTTTATATAATAAATACATACATACAAAAAAAAAGGAAAAAAAAAAAAAAAATCATAAAACGTACAGTTTTGACAAAAGCAAAATCTATATATATAATACATAATAAAAATCACATACATATAGAAAACAAAAAGGGAAAAGAAAAAAAATCATAAACGTACAGTTTGTCAAAAGCAAATATATGTATATTATAAAAATTACGTACATGAAGATCACGAAAAATTAAGGTACAGTTTCTACAGTGAGGTGCAAATAAATTCACAACCAAAACCGAAAACAAGAGCACAACAACAACAACAACAATCTACAACAACAACAACAAGAACAATAAGAACCAAATCAACAACAACAAGAACAATAGCAATAATATCAAAAACAACAAGAAGAACAATAAGAACCAAATCAACCACAACAAGAACAATGAGAACCAAATCAACAACAACAAGAACAATAGTAATAATATCAAAAACAACAACAAGAACAATAAGAACAATATCATCTACAAGAAGAACAATAAGAACCAAATCAACAACAACAAGAACAATAAGAATCATATGAACAACAACAAGAACAATAGTAATAATATCAATTAAAACAAGAACAATAATAATATTATCAATTACAAGAAGAACAATAAGAACCAAAATCAACAACAACAAGAACAATAAGAATCATATGAACAACAACAAGAACAATAATAATAATATCAATTACAACAAGGTCAATAAGAACAATATCAAGAACAACAAGAACAATAATAAAATCAACAACAACAATAACAATATTAAAATCAACAACAACAAGAACAATAAGAACCAAATCAACAACAACAAGAACAATAGTAATAATATCAAAAACAACAACAAGAACAATAAGAACAATATCAACGACAACAAAAACACCAACATTAACAACAACAACAACAGCAACAACAATAACCAACAACCATATTAGAAGACAAAGTTCCAGCATCCATGTGTGGCGGTATATACTGTATGTACATATAATATGACTAAAAACTAAGACTAAAGAAAAAAAAAATTGTAAAACAAATACCATCATTATCATTATTATTATATTATTATATAGTATAAGATTTCGTATTTTTTTTTCTCATTCATAAATATAAGGGAAAAATTATAATAATTATGATAATTAATCAACTATAAATAAAAAAATAAAAAAAAAAAAATAAATAAGAAAATGGAGACATAGATAACTGTGTTGATTCCTGGGTGATGGCGTGACGACGCGGCGTGAGGGACGCATACATTTGGGGGCCATATAATGATTTTTTTTTTGATCAATTCTTTATAGGCCAAGGAAGGGATAGGGCAAGGTGGCAACAACATCAGCCACCAAGCCGTTGGAGTCCCAGTAGGAATTTGGAGTATCTCCCTCTGTTAATTTCCCTTCCCTTACCATCTCCTTAGTGGTTGTATACCAATTGTCGCCCTATTTTTATTTTTTCTCTCTCATATTGGCAAGTGCATGAAATTTTTTTCCTTGTGAATGACTAGAGGTGAAAACAGAGAGAACGATGAACCACCTCGCCACTGAAAGCTAGCCAAGAAAACAACCTTACATGCACGACACACGTTTTTCTCTGTCTCCTCACTACTTCCTCTATAAGAACGAAGAAGAGTCATTACAGAAAAATGGCGCCCAACGTAGGGCATAGTTGGAATATATGACCATTTACTTTTCCATTTTTTTTTTTCCTCAAATTTTAAACAAGCGAGAATTACGAGTTCTGACTACGTCGAGTCGAACATTCGTCTCGTAATTGTGTCCCTTTTTGTGGAATAACAATTGGTGTTATTAATTTACAACAATGGTATTTACAACAACAAATTGGTGTTGGGGTATTAAACCAATTGTCCCATCATAGGGTAAAAGGAAAATTTATTGCTAGTAACTTATAAGTTCGTTTTCCAGTTGATCCATTGTACCAATCCCTACCAATCCCACCAATCCCTTACTCCACATTCTTAGCGTGATTTCCAGCGGCTTCCCTCCGTGCTCATACAGGCCATCACCTAGGAACAACTACGATTTTTGTTAAGAAAAGTAATTTGCTGCAACATTTGAATTTTAAACTGTAAATATTATAGAAAAATAAGAGCAATTAAGAAATAAAATATATAAAGGCACTTTCTTAAAACCTTTAAAAACAGCGAAATTGAAAAAGTAATACTTAAATTTCTTTATCAGGTAGATAACATAAATAATAATTTGGATATTAAAATAAAATTATAGGTATAAAAATGTATGTGTATATGTACATTCATATATATGTATATGTAACTTCCAGCGATTTTGGTCACAGATGAAAAGACGAAGTTTATCTCGTTGTTTTCCGGAAATTATATTTTGAAATCGTTTAAGCATCATACATTTTTCTCATACATGACCCGTTATTTTTGCACAATTGAAAACTAAAAGTTTTTTTGTATTTTCCACATTTTTTTTGTTTTTCCTTTTCTCTCCCTTCTTTCTTATCATAGAGATTGCTAAAATGTCGGTTCGTCACAGTGGAGGTAATATGCCTCAGACTCAAAGTGGAGATAGTTGCGGAATTTGTAAAGAATTAGTAAATAATAACTATGATTCTATAGTTACTAAATGCAAGCACCAATTTCACAAATCTTGCTTGACAGACCGAATGCTGTTTGATACACAGTGTCCGAAATGCGGAGTTTGTTTGAGTCCAATACCTGAGGTCCCAATTGTGGTCACCTCCAATCAGAACCTATCATTTTTAACACCGAGTTTAGCGACTGGTACAATACCTAAACCACCTAAAACACGTTCTCAAACGCTTCGTGAACAAGCGACAGTTAATCAAAACCCTTTAGATTGGTCTATGCCTAATTCTCCTAACATGCACCGACCAAGTGGTAATCCAAAAAGCCAGGGTATGACAGTAAGCCAACCCTTAACCAGTAAGCATTTTCAAAAGCAGAATAAGAAAAATAACCCTGTAAAAAGTGACACCGAAAATATAGACATGACTTCTTTAATTGCAACTCTATCGGAAATCATTCAAAGCAAGCTAGAAGCAGGTCTAGCAGACGTAGAGGAAAAAATAGTTAAGAAATATGGTCAACAAAAAGTGATAGAGCCAGTAGAACCTGAGTGGCCGACAGTGATGCCTTTTGAAGTTGCGCCGGCACGAAACCAAAATCGAAATTCTCAATTCTCATTTCCCAGAAATAGTGAGCCCCAGAACAATGTCAGAGCATCTAATGCTTCCCTTTACCCAGGCAAGGCTGCAAATTTAATACAAAGCTGGAACATTCAGTTCGACGGATCTCTATCAGGACCAACTGTAGAAAAATTTCTATATCAAATATCAGCTTTAACGAATGACTGTTTACAGGGGAATTTCCAACTGGTCAGTGACCATAGTTATTTACTATTTACAGCACAGGCAAAGGATTGGTATTGGAGGTATAGACGTTGTGTTGACAGGATACAGTGGGATGACCTTTGTGCAGCATTACAATATCCTTTAAAGATCCTAGGAATGATACTGATATTCGGGAATTAATTAGAGATAGGAAACAACGCGAAGGAGAGACTTTTGAATTATTTTACAATGCTATACTAAAGCTGACAGACCGTTTACATAACCAGATACCGGAATACGAATTAGTGGAGATTCTGCAGCGTAACCTAAGGCAGGAAATACGGCAACAGTTGTTTATGATCCCGATTACCACTGTTTCTCATTTGAGATCATTATGTCTAAGGGGAGAAGCAATCTCATCAGTTGCTTTCCGAAACCGATTCCAGGGCCGTCAGAACCAGTCGGCAAGACAAGCGAATGAAATTGATGAAGAATGTGTTATTCCACATGAGACCCAAAGTATTTGCGCTGTAGGGGAAAATAATCTGTTGTGCTGGAATTGTAGGAAGCCAGGTCATCGTTACCATGATTGTATAGAGGCACGCTCCATATTCTGCTACGGTTGTGGTGCCCAAGATACATATAAACCGTCTTGTAAGAAATGTTCTAAGTCGGAAAACCAGAGACTGAGCGAGAGCAACAACACCAGCTCCCGCTCCTAATTAAGAAATCCACAAAGAAATTAATAAAAAGCCAGCATTTCGGTGTCGGCCCAAAAATTAGCATCATTAAATCCTCTGAATCAGAAGAAAAAGCATGCAAAAAAATCATAGAACCTTTTCATGAAAGATTAAAAAAATACAATGCCATACGAAAAACTATTTTTAATGAGACGAAATTAGAATCTGTAGAATTAGAACCAACAAAAACATCCTTTAAGAGGAATCCTAAAAGAGCAACACGACGTATACGTAACTTTTGGCGGTTTGTAATTTCACAGCGCAGACAACTAACGAACACGATTTCCGAAATTTATAAAATTAAAAATGATGTCCGTCCGTATGCCAATATATCTATTTACGGCAAATCATACTTAGGACTATTGGATAGCGGTGCTTCTGTTTCATGTGCAGGTGGGAATGCTGCAAAAGAGTTCATGCTGCAAAAAGGTTTTAAAAAAATTAATTTATCGGTACGAACTGCAGATGGTAAAACACAAGAAGTGGTTGGAGTAATAGAACCGGAGGTTTGTTATGGTAATAAGACGGAAAGAATTTTGATTTATGTCGTACCAACTCTAAAACAAGAGTTATATTTAGGCTATACCTTTTGGCTGACTATGGAAATAAAAATTGTGCATGATGCCACAGAGCATGTGGGGGAGGTGGACAATGACGAACCAGTTGACGACGTTAAATTGCATAAATTGAGTCCGATGGATAAAAAGAAGTTAGAGACTGTAGTAAACTTATTTCCTTCATATTCTAAGGAAGGTTTGGGGAAAACATCTTTGATAGAGCATGTGATCGAATTAAAAGAAAATACTCGTCCTATAAAACAAAGATATTTCCCAGTGTCACCTGCAATAGAAAAGTTAATGTATGAAGAAATCAAAGACATGCTTGAGATGGGTGTTATCGAAGAATCATTGAGTCCTTGGAGTAGTCCTGTAGTATTAGTGAGAAAGGAAAAAAGTGCGAGAATTTGTCTAGACTCGAGGAAGGTTAACCAAGTCACATTGAGAGACGCTTATCCGATTCCAATTATTGAAGGAATTCTTAGCCGATTGCCCAAGGCTGAATTTATTTCAGCGCTCGACTTAAAAAAGGCTTTTTGGCAAATAAATTTGGAAAAAAAGTCTCGTGCATATACTGCTTTTACGGTTCCTAATTGTCCTTTATACCAATATACCGTGATGCCGTTTGGCTTATGCAACGCCCCACAGACCATGTGCAGGCTCATGGATAAAGTCATTCCAGCACATCTTCGCAACCGTGTATTTGTTTATATCGATGATCTCCTTATTCTGTCAGAAGATTTTGATGATCACCTGAAATTGCTTACGGAAGTTGCATATCACATTCGGAAAGCCGGTCTTACTTTAAACATTGAGAAGAGTAAATTTTGTCTAAAAGAAGTTAAGTACTTAGGGTATATTGTGGGGAATGGCATAGTTAAAACCGATCCAGATAAGGTGTCAGCGATAAGTTCGTATCCTTCACCAAGTTCCGTACGCCAGGTTAGACGATTCTTGGGAATGGCTGGTTGGTATCGCCGTTTCATATCTAACTTTGCAGATCTTACCACGCCACTAACCGATCTCTTAAAAAAAGGAAAAGCTTTCCATTGGACAAAGGAAGCACAAGCGGCCTTTGAACTAATCAAAACAAAGCTAACTTCTGCTCCGATACTGGTGACTCCTGACTTCACAAAACCTTTTTGCATACAATGTGATGCTTCCTCTTTGGGTATTGGTGGAGTGTTAACACAAACTGATGAGAATGGCAATGAGTTTCCGATAGCTTTTGTATCCCAAAAACTAAATCCGGCGCAACGAAAATACAGCGTCACTGAGCAGGAATGTCTGGCGGCACTGATTTGCTTAAAGAAATTTCGACCGTACGTAGAAGGTCAAGAATTTAAAATAATAACAGATCATGCGAGCTTAAAATGGCTCATGCGACAAACTGATCTGTCGGGGCGGTTAGCTCGGTGGTCCTTAAAAATGCAAGGATATTCTTTTACGATAGAACACAGAAAAGGTACTGAGAACGTTGTTCCTGACGCACTTTCACGCGTTGAAATAGTTGACTCCGTTGAGGAAACAGAAGGTACGGGTCCGATTATTGACTTGAATTCTTCCCATTTTGCATCGCAAGAATACAACGACCTGAAGAAACAAATTACTGAAAATCAGACTAAACTACCAGATTTAAAAATTGTCGATAATGTTATTTTTCGTAGGACTGAGTTTGCAGCAGAGAATCAAGTCCATGAAGCCCACAGTTGGAAACTATGGGTACCTAAGCTTTTACAAAATTCTGTCCTTCTAAGAGCTCACACGGAGCATTGTGTGGAGGAATATTCCTCTGAAGCACATGGAGGAATAGCAAAGACCTTGGAGAGGGTTAGAAGGAACTTTTATTGGCCAAAGATGTATGAAGACGTTCGTGACTTTGTTAACAAGTGTGACTTATGTAAACAAATCAAGCCATGTAATTTGGTGCAAAGACCACCGATGGGGCAACAGATAAAGTCAAGTAGACCATTCCAACGACTATACATGGACATAATAGGACCCTATCCACGTTCAAAAAGTGGCAACATAGGCATCTTGATAGTATTAGATCACTTTAGCAAATTTCCCCTGTTACAACCGTTAAAAAAATTTACTTCTTTAAAGATTATAAACTACCTCGAAGAACAAGTTTTTACTATTTTCGGAGTACCGGAAGTAGTAATAAGTGACAATGGCTCACAATTTAAATCCATCCAATTTGAAACTTTTTTAAAACAATATGGAATTCAGCATACATACACCGCTATGTACTCTCCACAAGCAAACGCCTCAGAACGGGTAAACCGGACGATAATCGGTGGCATACGTGCTTATCTCAAAGAAGACCAACGTCATTGGGATGCTAACTTAAGCAAAATAGCTATGTCAATTCGATCATCGTACCACCAAGCTATCGGACGATCTCCCTACTTTGTTCTCTTTGGGCAACAAATGGTTACCCATGGGAATTCATATGACCTTTTCCGAAAACTAAATTCACTAGAAACAGGCGTGGATATAAACCCAGAAGACAAACTGTTACAAATACGAGAGGAAGTAAAAGAATGTATTGACAAAGCTAATGCCATAAATAGAAAAACTTACAATCTCCGAAGCAATCCTAACGCAAATTATTCTCCTGGCCAGGAAGTTTTTCGTAGGAATTTTGTTCAGAGCAGTAAATCCAAACATTTCAATGCCAAATTGGCCAAACAATTCTTAAAAGCCCGAGTACTTGAGAAAGTAGGTAATTGCTATTATAAACTAAGTGATATGAAAGGAAAAGCAATCGGAGTCTTCCATGCCAAGGACATTCGAACATGATCACTCACTTAAACCCAGCTTGTTCGTTAACTTCTTCGCATAGACGAACCTGTTGTGTAACGGTCTTTATTTTTTTTTGGTTTTCTGTTCTTTAAGAATTTTTGTTTAATTTGATACACACCCTGTACACAATATCCACTACTGGAATATTTTTCACATATGTACCATCCAATCATGCAAAAATAACGGAGTGATGGTGATAAAAGGGACGATCAAAGAAAGATGAGCAGTCTTTAAATAGTGAACGTCGTGAATGCAAGTGGGGATTTCGTTTCGAACAACAGAGTTTGCATACATATATGTACATGTATATATGAATAGTGTCGATATTCGTCTGAGAAAAAAAAAAAAAAAGAATGTGTTGAATAAAAATTATCACAATTTGTGAAAAATATGTAAAATTTAAGGAAAAATGGTAAAGGAAAAATGTATAATTTAAGGAAAAATGTTAAAGGAAAAACGTAAAATTTAAGAAAAAATGAAAAAGGAAAAACGTTAAATTTAAGGAAAAATACTAAAATTAAGAAAAAAAAAAAAAAACAAATTGGTGATTCCAACGAACTAACAATAAAATTCCAACAAACCAGCAATAAAACCCAACGAAATAATAAATAGTTTTATAAAAATTATATTTTTATATAATAAATACATACATACAAAAAAAAAGGAAAAAAAAAAATCATAAAACGTACAGTTTTGACAAAAGCAAAATCTATATATATAATACATAATAAAAATCACATACATATAGAAAACAAAAAGGGAAAAGAAAAAAAATCATAAACGTACAGTTTGTCAAAAGCAAATATATGTATATTATAAAAATTACGTACATGAAGATCACGAAAAATTAAGGTACAGTTTCTACAGCGAGGTGCAAATAAATTCACAACCAAAACCGAAAACAAGAACACAACAACAACAACAACAATCTACAACAACAACAATAAGAACAATAAGAACCAAATCAACAACAACAAGAACAATAGTAATAATATCAAAAACAACAAGAAGAACAATAAGAACCAAATCAACAACAACAAGAACAATGAGAACCAAATCAACAACAACAAGAACAATAGTAATAATATCAAAAACAACAACAAGAACAATAACAACAATATCATCTACAAGAAGAACAATAAGAACCAAATCAACAACAACAAGAACAATAAGAATCATATGAACAACAACAAGAACAATAGTAATAATATCAATTAAAACAAGAACAATAATAATAATATCAATTACAACAAGGTCAATAAGAACAATATCAAGAACAACAAGAACAATAATAAAATCAACAACAACAAGAACAATATTAAAATCAACAACAACAAGAACAATTAGAACCAAATCAACAACAACAAGAACAATAGTAATAATATCAAAAACAAAAACAAGAACAATAAGAACAATATCAACGACAACAAAAACACCAACATTAACAACAACAACAACAGCAACAACAATAACCAACAACCATATTAGAAGACAAAGTTCCAGCATCCATGTGTGGCGGTATATACTGTATGTACATATAATATGACTAAAAACTAAGACTAAAGAAAAAAAAATTGTAAAACAAATACCATCATTATCATTATTATTATATTATTATATAGTATAAGATTTCGTATTTTTTTTTTCTCATTCATAAATATAAGGGAAAAATTATAATAATTATGATAATTAATCAACTATAAATAAAAAAAAAAAAAAAAAAAAATAAATAAGAAAATGGAGACATAGATAACTGTGTTGATTCCTGGGTGATGGTGTGACGACGCGGCGTGAGGGACGCATACATTTGGGGGCCATATAATGATTTTTTTTTGGCTCAATTCTTTTATAGGCCAAGGAAGGGATAGGGCAAGGTGGCAACAACATCAGCCACCAAGCCGTTGGAGTCCCAGTAGGAATTTGGAGTATCTCCCTCTGTCAATTTCCCTTCCCTTACCATCTCCTTAGTGGTTGTATACCAATTGTCGCCCTATTATTTTTTTTTCTCTCTCATATTGGCAAGTGCATGAAATTTTTTTCCTTGTGAATGACTAGAGGTGAAAACAGAGAGAACGATGAACCACCTCGCCACTGAAAGCTAGCCAAGAAAACAACCTTACATGCACGACACACGTTTTTCTCTGTCTCCTCACTACTTCCTCTATAAGAACGAAGAAGAGTCATTACACAACACATATACAATTAATGGAAATACAATTGCATACAATTAGAATTCAAAAGTTCACATAGAAAGAATGACGCGTGGTCTCCGTGGACTCCTGCGGAATTTAGATACTTGAGCAAGCACGTCCCGTGGACTGCATTCGCTTTCACGACGACACCTGACTCCTGCGGAATGTAGCGTCTGCTGCTGGCAGCGAAGGCAACTTGTTTTTCGTTTCTTTAAATTCGTACGCGAGTTACGGTTTTAAACCTTCAGTTATGGTTTTATACTTTCCGAAAATAAAACAATGTTACTTTTAATACAAGAAAAACTTTTGAACTTTATTTGGCAGAGAGATCTTTAGAACTTTATTTAACAGAGATATCTTCAGAACTTTATTTAACAGAGATATCTTCAGAACTTTATTTAACAGAGATATCTTCAGAACTAAAAACTTAGTTACGTTTTCGATCCTTTCATTGCCATCCAATTCTTCCTCTTCTTAGGAATGTAGAGATAAGACAATTTCTGTTCCCACAGAAATGCATGGAACGAAATTTGAAACAATATTTCCGCTCACACGGAATGTTGCTGTGTCAGCACAAATAGATATTTAGAGAAAGAAGAAGAAGAAGAATTTGATGGCAGTTAGTACATATACATACATATACTGTAATTGGGTATGTTGGATATAACTCCTCCATCCCTTGTTTGAAGACTCTCCTGAGTCGATAGATTTACAATTTCTGTTTACAAAAAATTTTTTTTTTGTTAATAATAACTTAATCAAATTAAATAATCAAGGTTTCTTATTCAGTGCTATATTTCTGTATAATTTTTTCAATGTTTAATTGTTCATCTTTTTTTCCTTTTTCACAATTGTCCTGTATTTTGTTCACTACTTTTACTTTAAGTCTCTTTTGTTTAATACAAACATTTATTATTACAATTACTATAATTAATACTATTATTAAAGTTATGGAACCTAGGCCATAATTTACTACTTTGTGGTATTTTAGTTTTTTTATAGCTTCTAGGTTGTTTACTTGGTTGAATATAATTTCGTTAAAAGATGGTTTTTCTTCAAGTACAATCTCATTTTTTTCTATGGGTACTATGAATTTTTCCCGATATTTATAAATTTTGTTTGAAAATTTCTCTTTTCCAATCTGAATTGTGCAATTATTATATGTTATGATATAATTCCCATTTAGTTTTATATTCCTATTGTCACAAGTGCTATTTAAATTCAAATTTATGAAATTCTTCAAAATAATGGTATTATCTTCAATTTGAATTAATTCCTGATTATTATTTTTACTTATGGAGCATTTGACTACACATGGGGATGGTCGCCAGCAGCATTAGATATATTAGTACCATCTGCAAATTTTAAAGGTTTTTTAATATTACTTTCATGAACGCCTTTTAAGGGATATTTCCTAAATTTTGGTTTTTCTTTGTGTCTAAGATTTACGTAATTTTTGATAAAACCTATCTGTCGGGTTTCTTTATAATTTTCTCTATTCTGGTTTAATTTGCTAATAGTTCTCTCTTTAATACTTTGTATTCTGTGTTTTATTATATTTTTATCAATTTTATTATTCTGTACGTTTAATGGTGCTGTTTGAATAGTGGAATGGTAGTTATTATTATTATAGTATGTTTAGAAAACTTGTCTATAAAGTTTATAAAGGTGTGTTTCGAATTTACGTATGTATCTATGTGAATTATTTCATTTATATCCGATGGTGTTTCTGTTATTTCAAATTTCTTTTTAATTGGGTTCCGGTCGTACTTTCCTGCTGTACATACTTCACAATTATTTATTATTTTATGTATGAATGTTTTCAATTGGGGATGGTATATTTTTAATTTAATGTTTTCGTATGTGGGTATGATGCCAGAGTGCCCCGTTTCATATTTGTGAAAAAGAGATATCTGTTTTGACAACTCATATTTGTCTACGATATCCTTTGCGAACCGAGAGCATCCCACAAATTTTATTTGCGTCCTATCTGAGAATGTTCTAATTAATATATCTTGAAGTTTGTTATAAGTGTGATCATCAAGCTCTGTATATAGCCCAATTTTTCCTTTAGTAATATGCCTTCTGACTATATCTTCGACGTTTCCGTTATTGAGATCGTGTTTGTCAATAAAAATTCGCTTGTTTCTAAAAATCATAATACTTTCGATTTCTTTTTGTTCTCTTGAAATTATTTGTGTTTTAAAGCGGTTTACTACTGTGTCTAGTATTACAAAATGATCATTAATATCTTCTTCTTGAGAATGTATAGTCTGGACTTCAAGGGAAGGTGATTCGTCTCGCTGCTCTCCAGCGTTTAAATTTTTAATTTCTAACATGTCATTTAAACTGATTCCCAAATCATCGGAATCTAACATATTTATTTCGCAAGTTTCGCAATTAATTCGACTTAGGAAATCAGCTATTTTATTTTCCTTGCCTTTAATATAATCGATTTTTGCATCGTATTCACCTAAATGTACTAACCATCTTTGCAACCTAGGGTTTATATCTTTACCAGAATTCTTTGATTGCAACCACTTCAGTGGTTGATGATCTGTGTGAAGATCAAATTCCCTTCCAAAGATATAGGGTCTGAAATATTTTACGCCCCATACTATTGCTAACAATTCTTTTTCTACTGTAGAATAGTTCTTTTCATGGTCATTTAATGTTCGCGATGCAAATGAAATTGGGTGACCCTCTTGCGTTAATACTGCACCAATTGCAAAGTTGCTAGCATCAGTAATTAATTTAAAACGTTTGTTAAAGTTCGGGTATCGCAAGATAGGAGGATTTGTAATGATATCCTTAAGTTTTTCAAATGCAGCGATGTAATTGGGGTCGTTAGTATTGACTTTTGTATTCTTTTTTAAATATCTGACAATGGGATAAGCTACTTTAGAGTAGTCCTTAATAAATTTCCTGTCGAAACCAGTGATTCCTAAGAAAGATTTTATTTGCTTTTGATTAGTAGGGAGTCTTAGATTTTGGATAATTTCAATTTTTGCGGCATTTGGTTTAACACCTTCTGGTATAAGAATATGTCCTAAATATTCTGTTTCTTTCTTAAGAAAGCTGCATTTGTCTACTTGAATTTTAAGCTTTGCTTCTTTTAATCTTTGAAATATCTTTCTTAAGTTGTCTATATGTTCCGACAGTGATGTGCTAAAAATTAGAATGTCATCTAAATAGACTACACAGATTCTATTTATGTAATCTCGTAGTACGGAATTCATCAAACGTTGAAACGTTGACGGGGCATTTTTTAGCCCAAACGGCATACGAATAAATTCGTAGTGTCCAAATGGTGTGGAAAAAGCGGTTTTTTCTCTATCGCTTTCTTTCATTAGGATTTGATGAAATCCTTTTGCGAGGTCTATGGATGAAAAATAGTGTGCCTTGCCTAATTTGTCTAAAATTCCATTTATGTTAGGAATAGGAAATTTGTCACTTACAGTAACTTCATTAAGTTTTCTGTAGTCAATAACTACTCGCCACTTTTGTGCACCAGATTTATCCATCTTCTTTGGTACAACCCATAAGGGGCTATTATAAGGAGAGTTACTTTCTTTAATAATATTTTGTCCTAACATATCTACTATCTGCTTTCGAATTTCCTTTTCTTGAATCTGAGGGTACCTATAAATATTTGAGTAAATTGGTCGATCAATTGTTGTTACGATTTCATGTTTAATTTCATTGGTAAAAGAAAGTTTATTCCCTTCTTTAAAAAATAACTCGTTAAATTCCTTCAGTAATACTTTTAATGCAGCGTTTTCTTAATGATTTAAATGATTAAGGTCTAAATTATCCCCTTCACTGTGTGCCAGCGTACAGATTTCTTGTTTATTGTAGGGATTAAATGTTTCGAAGTGTATAGTGGTTTCAAAAACTGTAATAAATTTATTCTCTATATCGATCTTCGCTCGAAGAGCGGTAAGAAAATTTTGGCCTATTATAGCTTCATAATTTTGACTGTTAAAATTAACTACCTTCCACGAGAAGGTACCCGAGACACGAAATTCTCTAGGTATGGGGGTGATTATTTTATACTTTACTTCATTGATTCCATTCAGTGTTCTGTACCACAGTTATGTAGGAAGGTTTTGTTGCGGAAAATCGTATTGTAGGATATTTGGTTTAATTATACTAGTGTCAGATCCAGTGTCTATAAGGCATCTTATTACTTTAGTGCCTAATGTTATTATTATTATGGGTAATTTGCATGTTGAGGCTCTTTTAAAAAAATTACATCTTGTTGCACATTACCAATGTCCATTGGTTCTGGATTTTGGTTATAATTAGTCGGTTGACGGAACTGATTACTATTACTATATAAATTTCTGCTCTGACCTGAGCCTGATTGATTTTAAAATTTGTTTGAATTAAAATTGCGTGTTTGAGTTGAATTTCTTGTATTGTTGAAATTTGTGTTTTGGTAGTTTTTCGAAATATTATGGTATTGATTTCGAGATTGATTTGATTTATTGGTATTTAAATTTCGAAATTGATTTGAATTTTGAGTTAAGTAATGATCATTATTATTCTGCTCCTGAATTTTTTTAAATTGGCTGTTTTCAAAGTGTTTGGCCGAATTTACATTATTGTTACTATATAATCGATTTCTATTCGTATTAGATTTATGATTAAAATCAATTGCACGTCTATCAGTGAGTAATTTTAATTTAGTGTATTTTACAATTATATCGTTCATATTTTCATTTTCGCCGATATAGGCTCTTATTGGCCCATCTATTTTCTCTAGCATTATATCGACTAAATCCCTGTCTACATTCTTAGGTTTATATATGCTTGGTCTCATAGGTCTCATGAGAGACCTTGCTGCTGTCTCATAGGATCTGATAAAAATATTTCGTTTATTTCGTATTTAGATTTTTCAAATATTACAAAAAGTTCACTTAAATTATTTACCCTGACTGATCTGCAGTAGTTAAAAATTTCTGCGTAAGTTTTCCTTGGGCGGCATTCTTGTAATATTCTTTCCTTTACGTCGTCTCATGTAGCATCCTCGTCGAGCTCTCTTATTTTGTGCCCAGCATTGCCCAATACTTTCTCATTGATTATTATTTGCAAGCAGTATTTTTGGAGTCTAGCATCTCGTTGGCAAAGAGCGGTACAAGATTCCACAGCTCTTATAAAAGCTCCGGAATTATGTTGGTTATCTAAGGGTTTTAACCTCCGGAATTGCTCCATCACATCCTTTGGCGTCATGCCAAAATGGTTCAAGGCTCCTTGCTGTGCCTGTTGTTGTTGTTGTTGTAATAATATTTGCGCTTCTTGTTGACGCAATGTTGCCTCTAGTTGAGCTATTCTTTGCTGGAGCTCTTCCATCTTGTTTCCGGCTAGTGGTCGGTAAAGATCGAATAGTTTCCCACGTCGCATAAATCGAGTAATGTTATTTCTTCAGAAGTATTCACCACAATTTTACAAATTTTTAATTAAAAAATTTTCTTCAAAAATATTGTCCACGATTTTATTAATTAAATAATAACTAATCATAAATACTAATTAAAAGATTTTTAGCACGTCTTCCGAAATATTTGTTTATTAATTAATTTTTTAGACCGTTTTTTGAAATATTTCTTTAGAAATATTTTCCACAATTTTCTTCATTAATTAATTTTTTAGAACGCTTTTCGAAATATTTCTTTAGAAATATTTTCCACAACTTTATTAATTTCTATTAGATCGTTTTCCGAAATATTTGTTTATTAGTTAATTTTTTGAACGTTTTTCGATATATTTCTTTAGAAATATTTTCCACAATTGTCTTTATTAATTAATTTTTTTAGAACGTTTTTCGAAATATTTCTTTAGAAATATTTTCCACAATTTATTTATTAATTAATTTTTTAGAACGTTTTTCGAAATATTTTTTTAGAAATATTTTCCACAATTTATTTATTAATTAATTTTTTAGAACGTTTTTCGAAATATTTCTTTAGAAATATTTTCCACAATTTATTTATTAATTAATTTTTTAGAACGTTTTTCGAAATATTTCTTTAAAAATATTTTCCACAATTTATTTATTAATTAATTTTTTAAAACGTTTTTCGAAATATTTCTTTAGAAATATTTTCCACGATTGTCTTTATTAATTAATTTTTTTAGAACGTTTTTCGAAATATTTCTTTAGAAATATTTTCCACAATTTATTTATTAATTAATTTTTTTAGAACGTTTTTCGAAATATTTCTTTAGAAATATTTTCCACGACTGCGCCAGTTACGGTTTTAAACCTTCAGTTATGGTTTTATACTTTCCGAAAATAAAACAATGTTACTTTTAATACAAGAAAAACTTTTGAACTTTATTTGGCAGAGAGATCTTTAGAACTTTATTTAACAGAGATATCTTCAGAACTTTATTTAACAGAGATATCTTCAGAACTAAAAACTTAGTTACGTTTTCGATCCTTTCATTGCCATCCAATTCTTCCTCTTCTTAGGAATGTAGAGATAAGACAATTTCTGTTCCCACAGAAATGCATGGAACGAAATTTGAAACAATATTTCCGCTCACACGGAATGTTGCTGTGTCAGCACAAATAGATATTTAGAAAAAGAAGAAGAAGAAGAATTTGATAGCAGTTAGAACATATACATACATATACTGTAATTGGGTATGTTGGATATAACGCGCGTATGTAGTATGTGTGTATGTTCTTGAACATTTTCAAGTTCAATTCAATGTTCATGTTTATGTTCAATTCATGTTCAATGTATGGTCTTGAACATTCTCCACCCCGTTGAATAATATAACCTTTATTCAACTATACATGTATGCTGAATTGGTCGAGCTGTCTTGGTGTCGGTTGCGGTGCAACACGATTCTTTTCGGTAGCCTTTTTGGCTTTCCGATGTTTTGTTATGATGGCGATGATGATGAAGATAATGATAACAATTACACATGAGTATCCCAATGTATAGTGATGAATGTCGTGGGGGCGTAAATCGTTATGGAAATTGTGTTTTAAATGTGCAACATCCCGCTGAATTGCTTCGAAGTCCAAGTCTTCGGAAACATATTTTTTGGTGTAGTGGAGGGGTATTGCGGTGGTTAAATCGTCTGATTCTGGGTTAAAGTGAGTTGCGTTGATTTCTGATATGTAGGAGACATGCTCTTCTGTTTTCAGTTGGCGGTGACCTTGAATGGTTAAGTAGGGCAATCGAATGGTGCAGTCTTCACTTAGAAAGAGGAGTCCAGTATTTTGCAGAGTAAAGTGTGTGTGGTTTCCTTTGCAGACTGCATTTAACACCAACTCTTGATCGAGGGCAAATATCCATTGATTAGGATTATGTAGCTGTATCCAGTATGGCCCTGGTCCAGCATCGCGCACAGTACATGATGATGATCTTGTCTTGGAGGTGAGCAAACTTATTTCGCAAGCGCCTAGATTTGAGCCTTTGTGAATTTGATGACACAAGTACTTTTGTTGGTCATACTTTACGCAATTTCGTTGTTCTTCTGCTGTTATTGGAATGTATTGATCCCGATGCAAATTGATTATCAAAAACTCAAATGCCAATGCCATCATGGTGAAGGTTTTGGCTCATCTCCATGGAATGGGGGTGAGCTTTAGCATCTCAAAAGCTTCTGTGGAGATTAGGGGCAGATTAATTTTGAAAATAAAATATTTTTCGGTGATTCTTCCTTCGATGGTCATGAAAGCGTTAAGTTTTAACAAATTATTGAGTGGGACTGGGAGCTGGAGTGTCGCAGGTAGATTAATTTTGATTTGCAGAAGTTCCATTCTAAGCTGCTTTGGTGAGAGTAGTATTGGGTTGATAGTTCCGTGATGGGTGTCGGTTAAAATGTCGATTAGAGAATCTTGAATCCGTTTAACATTGGTCAATGCTAAAATGGATTGAAGGGTCAATTCTAGGAATGTTTGTTCTAGTTTTTCGGAGATGAGCTGTTGATTGAGGTTTTTAAGCTGGCTGTTAGTCTGATTTATTGCAATTTCCACTCTTGCAAATTCTTGTTCGATCTCTTGTTGGTTTCTCTTCATGATGTTGAGGGTACTATCTAAAACTGATGTCTGATTTTCTAGTCGTGATAGTAGTGATTCGTCATATTGTTTGAGTTTGTCAATCATTATTGCTGCTTGTTCTGCATATTCGTTATCGAGTAACACCAAATAACGATCGGGCAATGTTTCCGATCACGTTTATCGCACCTCTTTTGACCCTTGCCGAAGGTTCGAACTTTAATAATTGATTGGTAGAATGTATACTTCGAGATAGTTGTTCGAACTGTGCTAACAACACTAAACATGTTGGTGCATGGTGAATCCATTCACACATTTGGTTAATGCCGGTCTGTATGAGTCGATGATTTCTACTTCCTTCCAGTATGTCTGCATGTTGAAGTATGTTATTAAGTTCCATTTACTGTTGATAATTCCAGCAGATCCAATGTTCTCGAAATATACACCAGGAGTAGTATCAATAGGTTGAATGGTTATTGGAGAGGCATGCGCGATGGGTAAAAACAAACATAATAAGAGTGTTAGGAAAGTTGAGCCTTTAGTTCGTTTGACCTTTTTAGAAGTGGAAGGTAATTCTTCGAGATCTCGGTTATCCTGTGAGGATGGTGAATTCATATTCCTTTTGATTGTGCTGGCAACATCTTTGTGCGGTGAAGTGACGTCGTCTGTTCCAGTCGTGCTTGCGGATCCGTTATTTTCCGCAAGAAGTGGTGCCAATCGATGAATCGCTCTTTTTAAGATGCCGGTTTTTATTTTCACGTCCGCGACGCGAACAACATTATCGGTGCCAGGGTAGACCTTCACAATTCTTCCTAATGGCCATGTTAGCCATGTTGGCCATCTTCCTTGATGATAACCATGGTTCCGGGTGTTACGTTTTGACTAAGTTCCTTCCATTTATTTCTGCTTTGAAGTTCGGTGAGATATTCCTGTGACCATCGCCGCCAAAATTCTTGTTTCATATGGGATACTAACTGCCATCTTGTCAGTAACGAAATCTTGGTGGATGAGGCAGTAGCATCTGTTTGCGCAGTTAATGCCTCTCCAATGAGAAAGTGTCCAGGTGTCAAAAAACTTAAATCATTCGGATGGTTTGAGACTGGAATCAGTGGTCGTGAGTTGAGTATGGCCTCAATTCCGATCATGACGGTTTCTTACTCTTCATAAGTTAATGACGCATTTGAGGCTCCTCTCACGAACAAATGTTTGGCACTTTTTACCGCGGCTTCCCATAGTCCTCTGAAGTGAGGCGCCCTTGGAGGAATGAAATGAAATTGGATGCCCTAGTTACTGCAGATATTCTTTATTGCCGTTGTTGCCTTGTCTGAGTAAATAGTGTTGGAAAGTTCTTCAAGTTTGTTTTTCGCTTCAACGAAATTGGTTGCATTGGCACAATATAAATTGCTACAGTGACCTCGTTGCCCAATGAACCGTTTTAAGCATCCTAGGAAGGCATCAGTTGTGAGGTCGCTTGCTAGCTCGAGATGAACAGCCTTTGTGCTGAAGCAGCAAAATATTGCAACATAAGCCTTATGTGGCCTTTTCCCTCGGAGTTTGAAGTGTATCCAGAAGGGTCCTGCGAAGTCCACTCCTGCATTGATGAATGGTCGTGCCGGTACAGTTCTTGCAGTTGGCAGGCCTTCCATCACTTGTTTGAATAATTGTGGCCTTGCTCGAGTGCATCTAACACAATGTTGCACAATTGATCGAGCCATTGTTTTTGCTTTAATTGGCCAAAATCGTTGCCGAACTTGAGCTACAAGCGTCTGGGATCCGCAGTGAGAGTGTTCTTCATGGAACCACTTCATTAGAAGTTTTATCAAGGGATCATTGTAGGGAAGAATCCTTGGATGTCTGGCATCGTACGGAAGCGTTGAAGATTCAATTCGACCGCCCACACGAAGAATACCTTCATCATCTAAAAAAGGGTTGAGGCTGCTGAGTTGACTAGTTTTGCTTACTGTACTGCGTTTATCTAGTGCTTGGAATTCATCTTTAAATTCTGAATGTTGCATGATGCGCACAATTGCTGACAGCGCTTGCCTTAACTCTTGAGGGGTAGCAATGAGGTCGTCGGCTCGTTTAATGTTTGGGGTTTTGGCATGGCGAATAAACCGCTGAACATAAGTGATGATATGGATCAGGCTGTTGAACGAATTTCGATGGTTGATCCTGTACAGCATGTCCTCTGCAGCATCAGATGTAATATTTAGGACAGCAACCTTTTGTTTTCTTTCGTTGTCTGTCTGCAGCGTTATAGTGCTGGGCTGCTCGGATAACCATGCGTTGGTTTTCCTGTGGAGGAAGATTGGTCCGAAGAACCACATATTGCACGATTTAAACTGCCTTGGTGATATCCCTCGCGATATTAAATCAGCTGGATTGTCTTCTGATTTGACGTGTCGCGATTGTTCAGCCAGTGTTAATCGTTGAATTGTGGCGACTCGATTTGCAACGAAAGTGTGGAATGATGATGACGCTGAGTTGATCCATGACAAGATGATTTCTGAGTCCGTCCACAAGAATATGGGTACGTCTCCTAACTTCAACTCGACTACTACCCGATGCATTAATTGCGCACATAAGACGGCCGCGCACAGTTCTAGCCTTGGTAGGGTTTGTTGTTTAACCGGAGCTACTCGCGATTTGGAGCATAGCAGTCGTACTGCAATAGTTTTATCTGCATTGGTGAATCGGACATATATTGCTGTGCCATATGCCTTCTCTGACGCGTCTGCAAAACCATGAAGTTGGAAGGACGTTTTGGTGTTGTTGTTAAATACGTGCCTGCCGATTGTAGTGTCGTTGAGCACTGGCAGGCTGTCCCTAAATGATCTCCACTGGCTAAGCAATGCAGAAGGTAACTCGTCGTCCCATGACAGTTTGATATGCCACAACTCCTGAATTAATTTTTTGGCATTTACTACGATTGGGGACAGGAATCCCAATGGATCAAAAATTCGTGCCACATCGGACACTATACATAGTTCTCTTGGTTGTTCGAGGATGCTGACTCAGATGTACCTTGATGCAAAAGGTGTCGTCCTTTGGGAGCCATGTTAGACCTAATGTTTTTACTGCACTGTCGACATTATCCTTTAAATCAAGTTTTGTTTCTTTATCCTCTTCTGGAATGTCTGACAGTAAGTTTGGGTGATTGGCACACCATTTCCGTAGTTTACAACCTGCAGTTTGTAAAATTTCTATTAGTTGTGTCTTTGTTTCTTGTGCTACCGTGAGGCTGTCAGCGCCACTCAAACAATCATCGACATAAAAGTTCTCCTCGATTGCTTTGGCACCGCTTGGATATGTGATCTTGTGTTTAACTGCTAATGTTAACAGACATTTTATTGCCAGATATGGTGCAGCTCTCGTGCCATACGTGACCGTGTTCAACTGGTAATGCTGTAGCTCATCGGTTTTATTGTTCCTCCACACAATGAGCTGATATCGCCGATCGTCAGGATGTACCCAAATTTGGCGGTACAGTTTTTCAATATCTGCTGTAAAGACAAATCGTGGGAGTCGGAAGCGGAGCAATACGGTAAATAGGTCGCTTTGCAGAACTGGCCCCGTGTGCATGATGTCATTGAAGGCTACACCTGTGGATGTTCTCGCGGAAGCATCGAAGACTACTCTCAACTTAGTTGAACTGCTTTCGGGGCGATGTATGCAATGATGCGGAATAAAATAGCGTGGTGATAATAAATCATTTGTTTTGGTCATATGACCCAACGCTTCATACTCCGTCATGAACTTTGTGTAATTTTCCTTCAGTTCTTGGTCTTTGTCCAGATGTTTTTCTAGAGCAAGAAAGCGATTTTTTGCCATGTGTTGGGAGTCTCCCAATCTAGAGACTGGGTCGATGAAAGGCAATTTGACCATAAATCGTCCGTCACTGCCACAGATTGTGTGAAGCGAAAAATGATTTTCACAAAGTCGTTCTGTGGTTGTGAGAGTTGACTTGTCTCCTTCCGCTTCTTCCAATGTCCAGAACCTTTCAATCTGATTAGTCAGTTTTAGTCCTTTAGTCCGTGTATATTGCACATGTCATGGAGTTTGTATTTTCTGCAGCAATCTTTCCAGAAACGGTCCAGCCGAAGACGCTGTTTTGTAATGTTGGGAATCCGTCTCCGAGTGAGAGTTTTTCGTCCATAACAAACATATGATAATACTCTGCTCCAAGTAGTACATCAATATTGCCTGGAAGGTAGAAGCGGGGATCGGCCAAGTTTATGGTTGAAGGGATAGACCATGCTGAAACATCTATTTTCTGGGATGGTTGATTCGAAATGATCTGTGGTAAAATAAATACTTCGCACTGCATGTTGAAAGCCGAATTCTTGGATTCTAGACTTATGTTGGCGCGTCTTTGTATTGCTTTTCTTCTGTTGCCGACTCCTTCAATCGTTGCTGACGTCCTTGTTTGGCGTATTTGAAGCTGGTTGGCCAACTTTTCTGTGATTAGATTGACTTGTGAGCCGGAATCCAGCAAGGCTCGACATTCCACCATTCTTCCATTTTCTGCCTTGATTTTAACGCAGGCTGTGTTGAATAGCACATACCCCCTTTTTGGTTTTGTGGAGGTCAATGTGACTGTTAATGGCGTCGTCGTCGTGGTCTTTTTTGATTGCTGATTGAAGGTGCTTGTGGATGTTGAGCTTTTGCTGCTGTCTGTTGGCATATGCAACAATGAGTTGTGTTTCTTGTTGCATTTTGTGCAGTTCCTTGACTCACATTGAGTTGCGGTGTGATTCTGCTTTAGGCAATTGAAGCATGTATTGTTTGCCTTTACGACCTTCAGTCGTTCACTGATGGGCAACCGTTTGAATTGTTGGCACGCGAACAGTGGATGCACCATATCCTTACACATAATGCATTTCTTGGGTGGCTGACTGGTGGATGTGGTCATTGCCGTCCAAGTCCTGCCCTTTTCCTTCTGGCCAATAGCTTCCAAGGACTGGAATCGGACTTCCAGTGAAGTTAAGAGCTGGTGTATTGATGGAAGTTCTCGTGGCTTTTGCAAGGATTGCTCGAAGATTAGATGCGTTGCGCGGTCCAATTTTTTGATGAGAAGGTGAACCAGCAGTGGACCCCAAAAATCAGTAGCGATGCCAAGGTTGCTTAAGGCAGCTAACGATTCTTTGGTGGTGTCGTGAAATGCCTTTATTGCGGCAATTGATGGCTCCGCTTGCTTTGGTTGTCCTAACAGCTTGTCGAGTAGACTTGTGGTGAGAAGACGCACGTTGTTGTATCGGTCTTTCAATGTGTCCCAAGCCGTTTGATAGTTTTCCTCCGTCAATGTCAAATGCCTGACCAATTTTTCTGCTTCGCCAGTCAAATTGGTCTTCAGATACCATAGCTTTTGAATGTTTGGAAGCGGCTGCAGATGGATCATTTCATTGAACAGATCATGAAACTGGCGCCATTTCAGGTTATCCCCATCAAATTTTGGGATTTCAATTTTTGGTAGTTGGAGTGCCGATGAATTGACGGGATTCCGGCTGCTTACTGGTATGACTTCAGAGGGTTTCAACAATCCACGTTGTTCAATCACCCTTTCTTCTAATTGGATGTAGGCTGCCATATCATATCCTTCTGATTGAGGGTCGTCATGGAGCTCCCACAGAGTAAAATTAGCTGCTTCGATGTTGTCCCATAGTTTTTCCATCGCTACGAGACATTGTGCTGGTGAATTTTCTCGTGCTCTACCATTGAGCAACCTCTCGAGTGACGCCATCATCGCCCTTTGCTTGCGGATGATAGGCATGACAAAGGCACCTTTGGCTGCCTTGGTGCTCGTGCTGGCTGAGTTTCCTGATGATCTGGGGTATACTTCGGCAGCTTTTCCTTGATTTATTGATTGGGATTTCTGTAATGTATCCAGTTCCTGTTGAAGCAACTCAGTGTGCTGGTCCACTACTGTCTTCATGTTGTTGTAGTAGTCCGTGGTGAAGTATTATTGGGTCAAATCCAGATCCGATTGGGAACGGATCTCAGTATCCTTGAGATCGAATTGTGCCCATGCGTCCCTCAATTGATTAATGCGCTCTTCAAAATACTTAGCTGATGTTTTCCTTTCCGCAGAGTCCTTTTTGTAATTGCGGATAATTCGCTGGATCTCTTTTCCTATGTCCTGTTGAGCGACTACCAGAGTCGTCATTGCGTTGGATGTCTCCATCACGTCGGGGTCACCAATGTTTATTTCTCAATTTGATAATTCCTACAAGCACTTAAACCTGTAGGAATTCGTTAGAGAATTTTGATTTTGCAACAAGCACTTGAAGTTGTTGCGGCTAGATAGTTTTGTTGTGCAACAAGTACTTGAACTTGTTGCGGTTAGTAGAGCTCTAGATGGATTTGTTTCTTCAAGCACTTGAACTTGAAGAAACCCGAAAAAGAAGATTATTAGCTGAAGGTTGATGGCTAACTAACTCTTTATTGTTCAAATTTTGGTTTTATATACATTATTGCTACATACAACACATATACAATTAATGGAAATACAATTGCATACAATTAGAATTCAAAAGTTCACATAGAAAGAATGACGCGTGGTCAGCAGATCCCACGGCGGATCCCAAGAAGACCTTGGAGCAAGCTCGTCAGCGGGGTGCACTCGTTTTCGCGTCGACATCAGACTCCAGCGGAATTTAGATATTTGAGCAAGCACGTCCCGTGGACTGCATTCGCTCTCACGACGACACCTGACTCCTGCGGAATATAGCGTCTGCTGCTGGCAGCGAAGGCAACTTGTTTTTCGTTTCTTTAAATTCGTAAGCGTATGTAGTATGTGTGTATGTTCTTGAACATTTTCAAGTTCAATTCAATGTTCATGTTTATGTTCAATTCATGTTCAATGTATGGTCTTGAACAAGTTGAAAGTTAGAAAAAGTTAAAAAAAAAATTATTAATCGAAGATTATTAATTCTTATTATTAATTAAGAATTGTTATTATTATTATTAATTAAGAAATTTTAATTAATATTAATTCGAAGATATCAAACAGATTGTTCCCTCTAAAAATAAATACTCAAGGTGTCTATGCAAAAATCACCTTTGCAGTTTTTAGATTTTGCGATTGCATCAAGAAAATGAATATGCGTATGTGTAGAGCGAGACACAAGAGCAGGCGACCATTGCGTGAGTGACCGTGATAAAAAGTGTAAGCACGCGTAGTTATCTGAATTGTGCGAGAGAGTCGCAATAGAAATGGCAAAGCTTGTGTCGTCATATGAATTTTGTTTTGGAGGCTGTGAGAGAATTGTAATTTTTATATAAGTGTGCGCCTGCGTGCATACACATATTGCTGCATGATTGGCTATACACAGAGAATAGTGAGAGAGGGTAGCTATGTGTGAGAGATTCGTCATATAAATTGAAAGAATGAGTAGCGATATGCGAGAGAGCCGCCATAGAAATTGAAGTTTGGGTCCTGATATTGAAACACGTAAGTAAAAATTTCGCGTATATGAGATGCGCAGTCTGTATACTGTTTATTCTTTGGTAACCCCTACCTTTCGTAAAAGAGCTAGGTCGGAAGTCATAGGCTTAACCCTTGCGAATTCTTTTGATTTAAGTATAGATAATTGGAGGGTATCCACCGAGTGCCACTTTTTTGACCATTGCAGGATATTCTTCAATGTTAAACTAGGGAAACCAAAAATTGAACCGTTTAGGAACCCTGGAAAGACGGACTGGATACGCTTCTCGAATCTGGTATTCTTAAAGTTGTCTGGGTAACAAGGGACAACAAAGGACACGGAATAGAGAGCACTGATGACCTGTTGAAACTTTTAACGGAATGTCTAAATAGCGCGTTTAAAGCCTCTTGTCCCACTAGCTACCCCCGTAGGAAAGCCAATGCCATTTGCTGGACCTCCGAGCTTATAGCATTGAGAAGAAAGACAAGACGGCTTTTTAACAAGGCTAAGCAGACTAACAATCATGAAGATTGGGCTCTGTATAAAGCAGGTCTTAGGATTTATAAGAGCAGAACCAGGGCTTTCAAGAGAGATTGTACTGTTAGTCGATCTGTGAGGTCAACCAGGAGGCCAGACTACGCAGGATACTGTCCAAGGACAAAGTACCCATCGGGCTGATTCAACGTGTGGACGGCTCGTGGACTAGGTCCCTGGAACTGCTTATAGATACCCATTTTCCGGGGTGCTCGGATATTGTTATGGAAACGCGTCAGGCCACTCCTCCCTCCCTCCCTAAAAAACATTGAGGATATAGTGATTAAGCGTAAGGTTGCCGGGGCGGTTTGTTCCTTCCGGCCCTACAAGTCAGCTGGTCATGATACCGGCCATGATGCAGCAATCGCTTGGCACAATAAAACCGATGTTAGTTAAAATTTTCAGAGGCTGCTTGAGGAAACGTTCAATCCCGACTGAATGGAGAAATGTTACGGTCGTAGTCATACCCAAAGCTGGTAGGCCGACTGATTTCTCATCTAATGATTTTAGGCCAACCACACTCTCATCTTTTTTACTTAAAACACTAGAGAGACTGGTAGATCCGTGTCCGAGAAGCATGATCATCCGTCGGCTCTGCACCTCCCAGCACGCTTATCTCAAAGGAAAATCTGTATGTATGCGTTAGGGTGCTTCCTTGATAGAAGGGGCCTTTAATAACGTTAAAACAGAACCGATTATTGAGGCCCTTCTGTTCTTTGACGAGCCATGCTTCATTATTCACTGGATTAGGGAAATGCTACGTAGCAGAATAATTAATTCTAGCATGGGAGCCAGCACCCTTCGGAAGACCGCTACAAAAAGGACTCCGCAAGGAGAGGTACTATCTCCTCTACTGTGACTCCTGGTAGTGGATGGTATTCTAAGGGTTTTTAAAAACACAGGGGTAATGGTCGTAGCATATGCGGATCATATAGCCATACTGATCCTTGGCAAATTCTTGTCTACTCTAAGTGAGGTATTGTCATTCGCTTTGGGAAAGATTTATAGGTGGACGTATCGGCGTGGTGTTGGTATCAATGCATCCAAGACCGAGCTGATACTTTTCACTAGAAAACATAAGATACCGGACTTTAAACTGCCCAGAATTGAAGGCAAAGAACTAAGTCTATCAGCGGAAGTAAAATATCTCGGCATTGTTCTTGATAGCAAGTTATCTTGAAGAAATAACACAGTCGATAGAATGAAGAAAGGGATGAATGCTTTCTATGCCTTCAAGAAGGCCATTGGTAGGTATTGGGGCCTGCCACCTTACATCGTTCATTTGTTGTATACGGCAGTAATAAGACCAATCCTGACTTATGGCTGCTTTGTTTGGTGGAAAGCGACAGAAAGGGGCAGCAATCTAAATGTCTTAAATAACGTTCAAAGATGTGCTGCCATAGAAATTACAGGAGCCGTAAGGCAGACACCACAGGCAGGACTAGATATGTTGTTACATATACTACCCCTGGACTTGTTCAATTTGAGCTCAGCGGATAAAAGCTTCCTTAGTGTGAGAGAGCTGAAGCTCTGCAGAAAAGCTCCTTTTGGACATGCAAGCGTGTTGAATAAATTACGGAGAATTAACGGTAGTCCAGGGCCTGACTTGTCTCGGCCGACGGACTATCTACTGCCAAAATATGCTTTTAATGGGATCTCGGCTTTTTTCTTTCCTAAAAGGAACGAGTTGCTATCCGACGAGGGTGTACCAGTGAAGATCATCAAGGTTTTTACGGACGGTTCGAAAACGACCGAAGGAACTGGAGCGGGCTTCTTTTCGAAATCACTTCAGTGTTGCAGTGTTTTCACACAGAACAATGCAGTGTTTTCCAATCGAATGTCGATGCCATTGAAAGAGCAGCCTCGTATGTCATTTAGGAAGGGATACCACAAGTTGTTATCAATTTCTGTGTGGACAGTCAGGCTGCATTGAAGTCTTTCAGTTCGGAGATAGTAAATTCGGGGATCGTGATAAGGTGTAACAACACGCTGAAGGATCTACGGAGGGATCATACCGTCAATCTCTGTTGAGTTCCCGCGCCATGGAAATATTGCGGGCAACGAACCAGCAGACAGGTTGGCGCGCTTGGGTTCTTCCCTAGACGCTGAAAAATTGGACTCTAGTGCTTCCACCCATTACCTATCTCAAAAAAGAAATTGAGAGCCTAGTAAACAAGAAAGAAAATCATCTCTGGAGAAGCAGGCATGACTGTATTATCTCTCGGACTCTGTGGCGAGAGCTGAATTGGAGCAACTCTAAGCGTCTTCTCTCCCTAAGTAGGGACCAGCTAAGAGTTGTGGTGGGGGTTATAACGGGACACTTCCCAATAAGCCACATGATGGCAAGGTGGAAGGCGGATGCCAATGTGGACTGCTGCAGATCCTATTATGATATGGATGAAGAGGAGATTATTCACCATCTAATCTGCCGATGTCCGGCTCTTGCAAGCCGCCGTTTCCAAGCTCTGGGAACTTGATTTTGCTCCGAGCTTGAGGACGTGGCGGAGTTTCCGGTGTCGAGTCTCTTGTCTGATCATAAGTGCGAGGACGGCGTTCATCAAACCTGCTTGCGATCTCTGATCAAAGGCTGTGTGTGGATGCCGGACATGAAAGTGACTAGGGTCCCATTTTGAAAGGAGTGTTAAAGGGCAGTCACAATGCCTACGGTACCGTACCTACCTACCTTATTTTAAGTGTTTACATACGAGGTCTGTTCAAAAAGTATCGCGAATTTTTAATTTCCAAATTTTTTGTAGCGTTATGTTGGTATTCATGTCCCTCAGTTATGCTGACGAGCTCGGCCACTTTGAATGTTCAGTTAATTTTTGACAGTTTTGATTGAAATTTGGTTCCACGTCATAACCGTAAACCCATGATTCGTCACCAGTTATGACCCAGTTATATCCAGTTAGACAGACAGTTTAACTGACAAAATTTACTCCCTGTAATTGAAAAGAAAGTCATATTTTCAGGGACTAAATTTTGGTCTATTAACTCATTTCCAACACCGCTTTTCCGAACAAATATCTCATTATATGAGATAATATACCAGTGGGTGGACCATGCCCATTTTTGGGAGTATATTTCAGTCTGAGACCGTGGACTCGGAAATAAAATTTTATCTACAAATTCACTTTGCTAGCTAAGAAAGCTATAAGCAAGGACTAATGCATATTTGCTATAAAAAGTAGGCATGGCACTGGTCCAATTTTCTCCATTTTCAACACCAAACAGCGTAGGATAACAAAGAATTTTGGTACCAAATCATGATGATACCTTCATTCGTTCTCCTGTAATAGTGATTTCCACAGACGGACGGACAGACAGAACAGACAGATTCTTAGCCAAAATATATATTCTTAGCCAAGTTGCACTGAAAATATGTATAAGCAAAATGGCTATTCAGACAGAAGCAAAGACATTGTTAAAGATATTAAAAGTAAATCTGCTACAACATCCAATGAAGGCATTTTTAAGTTGGCAACAATTAGTTTGAAAAATTCAAAACTGGCGCAAATTTGCATAGCATTGATGTTAAAGGTGAAGCAGCTATTGCTGATACGACCGCTGCTAAGCATTTTAAATAAGAGTTAAGTGCATTAATTCGTGATGAAGGTTACGTTCCAGAACAAGCCTTCAATGTTAATGAAACAGGCTTTTTTGGAAACATCATATCGAAATTTAAAAAATCTGCACCGGGATTCAAGGCTGGCAAGGATAGATTGACTCTTCTCTTATGTGGTAATTGGAATGTTAATTTTAAATTTAAACCATTCCTGATTAATTATAAGCCAGAAGAAAACCCAAAAGTTCAAAGGGCTATTCAAATGATCGACTTTCTATCCACTGGCGATCTAATTAAAATTCCTGGATGGCGGCATTATTATTTAAGGACTGGCTTTGTACTTGTGTTATTCCTGAAATAAAAACGTATTGCAAATAAGAAAATGTGGACTTCAAGGCTTTAGTTTTGGTAGATAATGCTCCCGGTCATCCAACCTACATTGATAATTTATAAGAAAATGTCAAATTTTTATTTATGCGCCGAACACCACATCAAAATCCTCCAACATATGGATCAGGGAGTGATATCAAATTTAAAAAACTTTTATTTACGATGAAGTTTAAATGTTAACTTCTTTTAAGTAAAACCTGGCTGGACCGGGTAAGCCAACAATGCAAGAATTTTGGAAAAAGTTTAACATCTTAAAGAAATAGAAGTTATTTTCGATTCGTGGGTTGAGGTTAAATCATCTTGCATGAACGGAGTTTGGCGAGAATTGTGGCCAGAATGTATTCATAAAAAAATATGATTCTTAAGTTTTAGAGGTTGATGAGGTTTTGGAAATCGCTAAATTAGGTAAAGAACGTAATTTTGAAGGAATGGAAGAAAGCGACATAGACGAATTGCTAAACACTAATAACTACGAAATATCTAACGAGGAATTAATAAACCTGGATTTGCAATGTGTCGATGAAGACTTTAACTTCGACAAAGCTTAACATCAAAGCTGATTTCTAAAGCTATATAAAGCTTAATTGATGAAGATTTGGAAATTTTTACAACAAATGATCCCGATAACCAATGAAGGGCAAAAGTGTCCCGTGCGGTAGCAATTGATATTAACTGCTACAAAGAAATTTATTTAGAAATAAGACAAAATGCTGTTCAAAAGATTTGGGAAAATTTTTAACTAAAAGGGTTCAACTGGTACCCTTTCCAGAGTCGGATTAGTTTATAAGTTATTTATTGTTTGTGATATTAAATTTCCTTTTATAATTAAATTTTTATGGTTTTTTTATTTTTGTTCTTTGATTATTAGAACTTTTATGTTTTTAAAAAGTTTTTTGTTCTGTTTTAATTTTATGTGAATAAATAAAGTTTTATGTAAAGTTTTGTTATTGTTGATTTTATGTGAATAAATAAAGTTTTATGTAAAGTTTTGTTATTTAAATATGGTTATATTTTTATTTTCCAAAAGTGTTGGAAGTGTTTGGGATTCTCTCATTGTAATGCGAAGTGAGTAGATGTGTTGTAAGTGGCTCCGTTGATCGACTAGTTTATTTTGTCTTAATAATTCTTAAGAATTTACGATCTGAACTAAAAATTGGGTGCTTTTGTTTGCTTGTCACTTAGTTATTGTCTTGTGAATCATAATTTAATTTCACCAAAACAATTTTAAGTGAAAAATAAAAGTTTATTTATCGCATTTTCTATAATGGCTACTCGCTCTAAATCTGCTTTGGTCAGAACTGCTGTGGCTTCGCCTACGCGCTCTCTCTCTCCGAATATTGGTGTCTTGAATTCGCCGGCTATAACGATGCAATCTTTACGTGAGCAATTAGCAAAACAGAGTGATCATTTAATAAACAATTTTAAGAGTGATTTAAGCTCGGTGATTTGCGGAAAGAGTTTAACTCCAAAATATCAGACGTAGAAACTCTTTGGTTGGATAAGTTGAACAGCTTAAGCTGCACTTTGCAGAGTACTGTGGATCAGCTAGCTACTCTTCAATCTGCTTGCAGTTCTCTCCAGGAGCGTCTAGGGTTGCTGGAGAATAAGCAAACTAAGATGGAAGCGCGTGTAATGCAAGTTGCTGTTCCTCGTGATGATGCGGCTGTTTCCAACTCTCATACCAATCACTTACAACCACTGTATAAAAAGATTGATTTTCTTGAGCAAAGAGAGGTGGCGGCTAATGCCATATGGGCGAAACCCAATGCGGCATCGAAGCGGTTCAGAGAAACCCAAAAGAGCAAATTACGTGTATTTCTTATGGAAAAATTGAGAGGAGCTATTTTGCTTTTTTTGCGCGAGAGGCACAAAAATCACGGCAGAGCTTTGGGCAGAATACTACAAAATATTTCGACTTCTCTCTCTGCACCAATTAAGCAATGTTGCTTTTCGCGTCAAATAAAGAAAGAACGAAGCAGTGTTGCGTTTTTTGTCTTGAACTTATTTTTAATTACAAAATCAATGTAAAATAAATATTGTTGTAAAAAATTGCAAGGTTAATATGTGCTTTTAACTAAGAATGTCTTTCTTTGCTTTTACTGTTATATAGAATTATAAAATAAATTAATTTGGTATAAGTAAACAATAGGTTGCCAGCTCCAATTTTTTTTTTTAATTTTTGGGGTATAACCCTCATCGCCTCTAGTCCAAAGGTGATGAAAGTTTTTGCAACTCTCGTGTAGTTTAGAAGTTATAGGCCTTGGATAGCCAAAAAATAAAGTGCTATATCTTCAAAACGAGTTAAGATATCAACGTAAAATTAGCGCCGTTTAAAACGATATTTCAGGGCCGTTCTTTTATCTAATAACAACTTTTGTGATTACTGCTACAATTATGGAGATAATTTTTAAAAAAACTTAACATAACATAACTTTTAAAACAAAATTTTACTTCGTTTTATAAAATAATTTTTTTCTTCCTTAAATGACAATTAAGGTATAAAATAGAATCACAATTTTTATAGCCCATAATATTACCTTTTAAACGGTATATAATATGTTTAGGTATCTTTAGTATTTTTGAAAAAGTTAGAGTGTGTTCTATGACAAAAAAAGCACTGTTTAAGGTTATAATAACAATGCTTTTAAAAAAAAATAGGAGCTAGGCACCTATTCCTAACTTGTTCCAAAATCCTTTTTAATTTTAGTTCACAAAAAGCAGATAAAAGAGGATTTATAATTATTTAATAAAAAACGAATAAATTTAAGTTTAATGATTTAATGATTTAACGGATAACTAGATATAAACTAGTACAGTGCACGCGCAGTAGTGTGAACACCGTAAAATATGAACACCCCAAAATATGAACACTTTTTATTTTGCATTGACTACTCTATAAATATGAATGCTTATATATGAAAAAAACATAAATACATGAAATTTTCGAATTTTTTAATTCGGGGAATTCCGCATTATTGCGAAATGTGGGTGCTTGGCTTAAAAATTACAAGTTCACGCGTGTTAAGGTCATACGAATTAATTCTTAATTCTTGTGAAATGAATACTTAAACATTTTTTAATAAATATATTTTTGTATTTGGTTCTTTTTTGAATAAAATTAAATTTGGTTTCATAAATGTAAATTTTCATTTTAAAATGCATAATTAGGATAAAATGGGGATATGTTTTGCCTTAAATTTTGACATTCGAACAAATTCGAAACTGTTTTAATTAGTTCACATTACTGCGCGTGCACTGTATAAGCATGCTTTTTACTTGAAAGAATTGATATTTGTGAAGTTTTTATTTTATATTTCTACTTTTCAACTTCCGCCTCACTCACGTCCTTATAATAATTTTTCGCCCGTATGCCACAAAAATTCAATTAAAATAACAACCGTGGTTCTTTATTTTGAGTAAAAACAAAGAAACAGAGCTCTTGCAACAGTCGCTCTTATGAAGAGCGTAAATGAGGGTAACTTGGGTCGCGTCACGGATCCAGCCATTGGGTTTACAGCTATACTGTTTGGTGTGCCTGTGGGTGAAGGAGAGCGCCCAACAAGCTTGTATAGTCAGCTATGTCTATCTATTGGTATGAGACCTGTTACGTTGACTTATATTTTCCGTGCACAAAACAAGCAGAAGCAGACTTCTCCTATCATTTTAAAGTTCACCAGTTCCTACGATAGGGATTGCCTTCTGCGAGCTGCTTCTAGTTTTGGGAAGCGTGAGAGGCGAAAGCTGTTGTTGCGTGATGTGGGATTGGATTTGGATGCGAGCTGTTATCTTAATGAGTGCCTTACCAGCAAATCAAGAGCAATACTTCAAACTGCTGTTAAGCTTAAACGGAAGGAATTAATTCCGTTGTGGTGTTCCAAAAAAAGAGGAAATATTTATGTCAAAAGATCTTTTGATGACGACTTAATAAAAATTGAGAATGTTGAAGATCTTGATAAATTTCCTACTTCTAAAACTGTCGGAGGCTCCACTTAGCTAAGTTAAAAGTTATGCTATATTTCAAATTTCAACTCTTTTGCGTAATCTTGTTAATTCTTATAAGTAACTATTTTCTATTGGCCTATATTGGTAACTCTCTACTCTACTCACATCTCACTTTCTTATTTATTCCCTTTCTCATTCCTCAATTCTACCACCCACTGATTGCCCTTCTTTCGCTTAAGCTCCTCGCCTGTAGTTTATTAAATGTCGTCTTATGCTAACTATAGTTACTTGTAAACCTGCATGGAGAGAAATAAGATTAATTATCTCCCGCTCAGTCTGGAAAGGATTGTCCGGACTTATTAGCCAGGGTTTTTAGACAAAAGCCTAACAAGCTGATGAGTTTGCTAACAAAATGGGAAATATTAGGTCCAGCAATGTGTAATAAGTATACTATTGAATGGCAGAAAAGAGGTCTTCCCCATGCTCTTATTCTTTTATGGCTCAAAACCAAAATTCAACTCCAATTAAATAGACGCAATTATATCAGCTGAACTACCTGATCTGGAAAATGATAAAATTCTCTTTGAGACAATTAAAAGGACTATGATTCATGGACCCTGTGGAAATTTAAATTCAACAGCTCCTTGCATGGAAAATGGCAAATGCACTAAAAAGCATTTCACGCAGGAAACACAAACTGGAAATGATGGATACCCTATATATAAAAGGAGAGATCGAGGACATAGTACATCCAACATTAAAATGAAAAATGGAGTACAAATTGAGATTGATAACACAGGTCAACAGTGGTTTTGGTGCCCAGAAGCTGTAATTTTTTTTTAACTTAGGACATTATACTGATTACGTTAGTAACAAAAATTTTGATTTCCTACGTGTTGTTTTCTAGATTTTGAATTAAAAAAGAAAAATAACAAATTTGCATCAAAAACAGCATTTATTACTTTACTATGTACATTAAAATTTTCTCTTTCCTAAATGAGCTGTAGTGGAACAATTTGACAATTCCTCTTGAGTAAAAAGTATTGGCTCTGCAGACGCTATTCCCTCGAAATCACTGTTGGCACTTACTTCTCTAAAGATTTCTTCAATCGATGGTTCACGGATAAAACCAAACGTTGTAGTAGGTACTTCCTCTGAATTTGGTAAGGGTCTTCTAGCTGATTCTAGAAAGTCTGGATAAGTAATTTTTTTAGCGTTCATGCCACGCAAATTAACACAACAGAAGTAACAGTCATCGAAGTGAATTTTTTGTTCTTTCCATTGCATAGGCTCTCCGAACCTCATACGAATTCTTTGACCATTGACCTCATTTGACCTCACTGTCTCAAGTGTTCATAGCACATTTTACAAGGAATTTGGGGTATTCCAACTTAAAGTAGGAAAAATAAGCACTTTTAATAAATTCTGTTATATGTTTTCTGAACGTTTTAACTGTGGATTCACTACAAATGTAACAAAACACGTTTGGGTCATTGATGCAACTTTTTTTAAAAAATTATTAAAAAATTTAGCGATAAGACGACAAAAGGCGCACACGAAAGTATAGAAATTAGCCAATATTCAAAAGTGACGGTATATTGAAAACTACACGTAGGTAAGAAAAAGATAAATATCTTTAGTGTTGCTAATGTACACCTAATACAAAACCACTAACCATATCTCGGAACCAAAATTTTTTTTAAAATTTGTTGACCTGTGTAATTAATGGGTTGTACCATATTGCCCTCTATTATCAAAAATTTTTGATGCACACATTAATGTTGAATTTTGCAATTCGGTGAAATTCATAAAATATGTATGCAAATACGTCAACAAGAGATCAGATGCGGCTATGTATGCCTTCCAAAATTGAAAATAAAAACGACGAAATTACGAAGTTCCAGTTGGGAAGGTATATTGGCAGCAGTAAAAGTTTTTGGCGAATTTTTGGATTTCCAATTCATGAACGTCATCCAGGAATTCAACAACTTAGCTTGCATTTGGAAAATGGACAAAGAGTCTATTTTACTGCTGAAAATGCAGTATAGCAAGAATTGGCTCCAAAAAAGACTACGTTGACTGCGTACTGAAAATCGTCGAAAATAACGTTTGCCCTACATTCAGAGAGGCGTGTTTAAAAAGAGGAGTTTTTGAAGAAGATGCACAATGGGAGGCTACAATGAGAGAAGCATCTCTTTCACAATCACAAGGAAGTTTTAAAAATTTATTTGCAATTCTGCTACAAGTTTGCAATGAGTCCCCAAACATTATGGATAAATTAAAGAGAAGCTTTGTCCAAAGACTTTTTACATAGGGCTCAGCTTGAAAATTCAAATATGGTCCACACTGAGAAAATTTTTAATATAGCTCTAAAAGCCATTGAGGACAAGATATTGCTTTTAGGAGGAAGTGATCTTGCATCATTTGGCCTCCCAAAATTACAGCGGAGTGAGTCAAATACTCCTTTTGAACTTGACAACGACTTGACAACTTGGCAACTGACTGTGCAACGTGCAATATCACCAAGGAATCGGGAATGTCGGATGTTCTAAGAAGAACCCAAATTATTTTTTAAGATGAGTGCACAATGACACACAAAGCAGCATTTAAAGCTTTAAACAGGACGTAACAGGATATCCGGTTTTGTCTGGAGATTTCAGGCAAACACTACCAATAATACCTAAGGGAACAAGAACGGATGAAATAAAAGCATACATAAAATCATCTCATTTTTAGAAGCATGTTAAAATCTTAAAGCTGTCTACAAATATGCGAGCCTATTTACACGGGAATCAAGCTTTTTCTATTTTCGCATAGAAAATATTAGTGCTCGGCAATGGTCAGATAAAATCAAATCATAAAGGCGAAGTGGATATAAAAAATATATGTATATATACCTGTGGCCTCAATTGACAAATTAATGGAAAGTATATACAAGGACATAGTGGACCACTACCTGGATCATACGTGGCTATGTGAAAGAGCCATATTATTCCCCGCGACTTTGTTTGCCATAAATCAGTCGACACGGTTGTAGATGAAAATGTCTCTATTTAAAGGTTGGAACACCGATTATTCTTTTAAGTAATTTGGACCCCCCACGTTTGCGTAACGGAACAAGGTTGGTTGTTAAAAAACTCATGACACACGTAATTGAAGCAACAATTCTCTCCGGTTGTGGCAAGGGTGAGGATGTTTTTGTTCCAAGAATACCCATAATCCCTACCGATATGCCCTTCCAGTTTAAGAGGCTCCAGTTTCCAATACGTTTAAGCTTTGCAATGACGATTAATAAATCGCAAGGCCAAACACTGAAGGTTGCGGGCTTACAATTAGAACAGCCTTGCTTTTCGCCTGGACAGCTATATGTTGGATGTTCACGTGTGGCTAATTCTGATAATATGTTTGTGTTATGTCCCTCCTTCCCTACGTCTCCGAATTCTCAGGTCCTCAGGTCTCCGTACCACCTCCGAAATAAAACGCTCTTTCTACTTTGTATTTCTTTCCTTTATTGAAACACCACTTTTGGAGTTATTACACTTTCCTCTGTTCAACCTCTCTGTTAGACTTGCTGCTCACTTACTTTACCACTCTAACTGTTCACTTTCTTGACCGTCCACTTTCACTGTTAACTTTTTACAAACTGCTCTTCTGAGCCAGAAGGGCCCGTTCGGGTCGGGTCGCCCTAATTTTTAATAATTATTTTTGCAACTATCTCAAGAATTATTTTTGATAATAATTTTTGAGAAGTTGCAAACCATCTCAATAATTTTTTAGAGTGTTTTTTTCATTTTCTTTTACTTTTGCTGTTGTCTTTGGCTTATTATTCGTTTTTGTCGCATGTCTCGGCTAGCGCGGTACCCGTATAAGATGGTTGTCTCGAATACTTCCAGGCTTCACCATGATTGCTGTTAATGGTGGAGCCTGAAAGCATGCAAGTGTTATTCCGCGTCGGTACATTGTTACCGATAGTAGCCGATGACATGGAACCAAAGACAATGCTATAACAACGTTAAGCGTTGTTACAGGGTAACTCCGACCTACAACATCCCTCCACCCCTAGGGCAAGAAAAAATTATTATCGAGAAGCGATATTAATTTTTTCTTTTACAATTTCTTTTACAAATATAGTTTGGGTGGTTTTAACAGCAATTTTTTACAATTATTGCCAGTTATTAATTCTAATGGAATTTCAATTAATTTTTCGTTACAATTATTTAATGGTTACAATTATAATACTGCTGCCACTGCTGCTGCTGCAAAATATCTGCTTTTCCCGTTATCGTCAATGCTATCTGCTGTCGTACGTGGCATGCGGAGGATATTTGTTGCTTGATGTAGATAGGAGAAACCGGTGGAGCAAATAAGGAGAGTATAACGGCAAACGCACTTATTAGGTTTTGTCGCAGCGCGTTGCCCTCGCCAAATGCACTACCCAACCTTCTCGCCGCCGAGTTTAAAAAATGTTAAGTTGTGGACAACTTGGCTCCCAACATAGCTCGAGACCACAAAAGGTAGCTTCTGTTCTTTTCTGGTAATTTCCCTGGGCTCAGCCCTCTACTCTGGCTGGACCGAGGGTCCAAAAGTGGGTTGTGGTCAAAAACATTTCTCGAAAAAACGTTGGTCAAGTGCATGAAAGGCTCCTCTGCTTCGGTTGATTCTCCGTTTTGGCCGTGTTGACTGGTTGCAATCCGTAAACGCACACCGCTTTTGCTTTATCGAACATTTGTTGTTGCATTCTGTAAGCAATACATGGCAGCGCTAAGAGCGTAGAGGATATAGTTTTCCTGAGGATTTGCTCGTTTTGGCATTCCTTCCTGCTTTTTGCCGACGTTTTACAGCGTGAAGCAATGCAGTCTTCCGTTGATTTCGTAAAGTAGGATTCTGTAGTCTTCTTCCAATGTTTACTGGTAGCAGCTTATGGGCTCGGAACAGAATCTGCCTTATTTTAAATATTAATACCTAATGTAATTGCGATTCTTCATAAAATTCTTCTTAATTTTGATACCATGTTAATTTACATTTATGTGATGTGTGTAGCGGACATTTCTGCAACAGTTACAATTTACAATAAAAACTTATGCGAAACTATACTTAAACTAATACTTTTCTTGCTTATAGGAATAGTAAATGGATGAATTTTTGCGAATAAACAAAAATGTTTAATCCCGATTGTTATAATTTGCGTTTAATATTTCTTACTTTTATATTTATGTGTCTATACATTGTGTTACTTTGTAAATAGATGTAAGTTGAAAATTAAGTGCAGGTTAAAATTTATTTATAGTAATTTTGATGGTACAGCATGAATAACTAAACGTAAAACAGTTTTAATATACAACAAATATTCTTGTTCAAGAAAATCTGTTTTCGCATATACATATGCTTATATACATTCTCTCAGCTTATATGCTTATATATATTCTGTCTATATGTCTATATGTATATATGCATATATGTATGTATGTAATGTTCCTACAATACATTAAGGAAGGACAGACGTTGACGACAACATGGCCTTTACGTTACATTGGTCAACGTCGGCCCTTACTCTGCAACATATAGACATATGTCGTCAGCATACCTTATATTTGCTTCTAAAAGTGTAAGTTTAGCCGTTTTAAAAGAAAAAACAGCAAAAGCTTAAGGCCGCGCGGACTGCCCTTTCAGCAGTATTACACTGACCCACATTCTAACCAACTCTTTTTTTTTTTTTTTTCTGTTTCGTTTTGCTAAAGGCATGTTCTATTCGGCAAGTATGGGTTTTTCTTTTTTTTTTTTTTTCGGAAAGTATTGTGCAATACTTTTCTGTCTTGATTGCGAGGTAGTCGTAGGGCTCGAACTTCGTGAAAATCGTCCACTCGTTGTTGTAAAAGATTGCCTCCCCTATCTTCTCGAAATAAAGCGGAGTTATTGACAGGGGCTCGATGCTCACGGGGGTGGCTGCTACACCACCGAAAAGTGCGAGAACAATGGTGATGTCTTCCATTCTAGTACTGTGGAATAACGGATTGTAAGTAAACAACGTTCATGTAAAACTATAACGAAAAGGCTGAAACTACTTAAATTATATTTAATAGGTAACCTAAGTGACTATATTCTGTTCATTTGAAACATTACTTATTTCATTTGAATCATTTATTTATTTGAATCATTACTTATGAATTTGAATCATTACTTATGTTTCCGCTATTGTACAGCTTCAGTAAATTATTGTGAAAAGGCTTTACTCTACCTTTCACCGTTATTGCTGTGGTGACTGGCGACCTCACCTGTGCTACCTCGTATGGTCCGACCCATATTGGAGAAAACTTTTTCTTCCTAGTCTGATTCTTGAGGAGAACTTTGTCCCCTACTCTGAACACAACTGGGTTGGATGTCCTGTCGTATTGTTCCTTGGACTTTCTTTTGGCCACTTCTTGATTCTGCCGAACCAACTCATGCGCTCTTTAAATCTGATATTTTAAAACTTTCGATGGATCATCCATATTGTAGACTGGAGAACACTAGCGTTTGGTCGGAAATTCGGAGTCGAAACCGTACGGCGTTCGAAAAGGTGTCTGCTTTGTCTATGTATGCGGTGTGTTATTATGCACATGCATAGCCACTGAGAGCCACTGGTCCCAGTTCGAACCATCCTCCTTAGCGAAACTGCGCAGATATTCGGCTAGCGGCCTGTGACTGCGCTCTAGTGAACCATTCGCCTGGGGGTGGTATGGAGTAATGTGCAACTTCTTGATTCCTAGCATCTTGCAGACATCTGAAAACACCTTCGAAACAAAATTCGTGCCATTGTCGGTAATTAATACTTTGGGGATGCAATGGCGGGTTACGACTTCATCGAAGAATGCTTTCGCTACCGTGCTGGCTTCAGCGTCCGGTATGGCCACACAAGCCATATATTTTGACAGGTCAGCCTGGAACGTGAGAATGTATTTATTACCTGTGGTCGTCTCCGGTAATATCCCAACTATGTCCATATATGTTTTGTCGAACGGTTTCTGAGTTGTCAGTTAATACCAATGGCATTTTAGTTAGCCTGCTACTTTTGTTCGCTTAGCATTTTGGGCAGTTTCTCAAATTCTTTTATTTGTTTCTGCATGCCAGACCATCTGAACTGTCTTCGAATTCCTAAGTACGTCTTCACTGCTCCCTGATGTCCTCCCAGAGGTGAGTTGTGGAAGTCCTTAATCACCGTACCTATCTCCTTTGGATCCGTCAGCAGTGTCACTGTGGCACCCGTATGCCCTTCTAGTTGCTACTCCTCGTCGTTTTAATTTTTTGCTCGTGTTTGAGGGTTTCGCTGCTCTTCCTGTTGTAGCGCTCTCGTTCTGGACCGAGTCTGCACCGTTACCACGGCCTGCGGAATACTGCTAAGTGCATCCGCGTTCAAGTTTTTCTTCCCTGGCTTATATATCAGTTCGAATTGGTATTCAGACAGCTTGTGTCTGAACCGGGCTAGGCGCGAAGTTTGATCCTTGAGGTTCGCTATCCCCCTCAGCGGTTGGTGATCCGACACTATCTTAAACGGCCGACCTAAAAGATAAGCTCTGAAGTTTTTCGTAGCCCAGACGATGGCCAAAAATTCTCTTTCGATAGTGGAGTAGCGCTTTTCCGCGTCATTTAACGCTCGGCTGGCGAACGCGATTGGCCTATCCTCGCCTATTTGCCGACGTTCAACTTCAAGTTGTTTGCCCTCAGCGCTTCGAATACCTTCGCTAACCTGTACGCGTGTTGTTCTAGGTTGCTGCCGTAAACCACTATATCGTCCAGGTAAACGAAACAATCGATTCCTTGGAGACCAGTCAGGATGTGATTCATTATACGCTGGAATGTGGCCGGCGCTCCAGTTAATCTCGTCTATTCTGGGTATCGGGAAAACCTGTTTAATCGTTGCCTCGTTGAGCTTCCGGTAATCTGTCACTGATCTCCACACCTTCACCCCGTCTTTGCCGCTTTTCTTCGGAACCAGTAGTAATGGAGAGTTCCATGGTGATGTGCTTGGGGATATGATCCCGTCCTCGAGGAGCTTGTTCACCTGTCTATTGATTTCTTCCTTTTGTGTATGTGGCAAACGATACTCTTTTTGATTTATCGGTGGCTGATCCGCCTTCGTTGGAATTCTATGTCTCAATACAGACGTGCATGTTAGTGCATCACCCTTTAGCAAGAAAATGTCACTGTACTCCGCGCATAAATTCACTATTGACTTCCTCTCCTCGTCATTCAAGTTTTTGTCCAAGTCCAATTCACCCATTAAAACTTTTAACCTAGCGTCGGCGTCCGAGCTAACTAAGCTATTGACCGAAAATCCTCTGCTCGGTAGCTAATACTCGTTGAAATCGCTGAACCTCGGAACGAAGTTGTCGTCGAGAGTGAAATCCTCTTCCGTTGAATTCAGGATTGGTATCACCACCTTGTCGTTTGTTACCCTTACCAACGACTCCCCTAGGTATATTCCGGGTGATATCTGCTCCTTATGAACGATGACCACCGGTAACCCCGTATTCAGTTTTATTTGGACGAAACATGTTGACCGGGCTTTCACCGAGTTCCGCGCCACAAGTGGACCTTCGCACTTTACTTTAACGAATGGTAACTTTGCAACGCACTCGCCGTGCCTATCAAACAGCGTAATATCCTTCCTAATCGAATCTATTATAGACTTGTTCTATAAGTTGTCCCGGCCAAGTATACCATCTCCTGGCAACCCTTGTACACTTGGCACCAGGTGCAACTTTAAACTGAGCTTAGGCCAGACCCCATTGGTAATTCTGACCTTCCCTTTTGTATACACGCTTCCCCCAAATGCTCCATTTAACATCTTTTTCCCCCGACGATCCACGCCAACACCTGTCTTCAACGAGCTCTCCTTCACCAAACTCGTGTCCGCTCCCGTGTCCACCAGCAGGGTGAGTTTTCCGTGTGTGGCCTCCGCGCAAGGGAGTTCAACGAACACATCGTCCTCCGGCTTCCCATCGTAGCAGCACTCGGTGACGTTATTGACCTTCGAATCGATTAAACTTTGCTCTTCCTCTGCAACCTGCGAATCGAACAGCTCCTTAACACCTTCCTCATGGGTTTCTTCTGAATTCCTCTCCTCCAATGTTTTCCGCCTATCAATACCTACTGCTGTGGGGTTTCTGCTCTCGATAACCCCCACGACTAACCTATTCTGTATTCCTCTCAACGTTCTACTCTCGCACTGACGTAGGCACTGACGCGAACTAACTGTCCCAGTTGACGTATGGCTCCCACTAGTGCGTTTGTCTGGCCTGCTTATACTTAGGTTTTGGGGTTCCCAGGCTACTGGCCTCGCCTGGGCCCCTGGAAGTTTCCCTGAACTGCCTCCCAGTTCTTCTTAGCGTCGCAGTTCCTCAAAAAGTGGCCTGGCCTGTTGCACCAGTGGCACACCAATGTCGATTTATTTTGCGCCGACGCAGCGGGTCTGGCGCCTGACTTCCCAGGACCCGTCGACTGGTAGTTGCCGCCTTTGCCTTGCTGCATCCTGTTTTCCCAATGCGCCCTCTGACCAGCAGGCTGCGGACTTCCCCCTTGCGACAAACGGGCACTCGACCCTTGTCCACCGCAGTTCCGGTTGGCTTCATACCCATACATTAGGCATTTCTGACAGAATGGAGAATTCTTCCTCGTCAAGCAATCCTCCCTGGTATGGCCCCGTCTACTGCAAAAACTACAAACTACATTCGACATGGCTTGATTCGAACGGTTTCCGCTGTCCCGCTTTACATAATCCCTGTTCTCTGTGGGCCTTCGCGTCTGACCACCTTGATGCCGCCTCGGCGAAGCTTGTCTCTGTTGTGGATAAAACGGGGAACCCGTGACCTGGTAACCGTCGCGCGAACCTTCCACTAGACCAATGAGTGGGCCAGGCTGCCTTGCTTCCGCTTGCCGAATATCCTCAGCAATTCCCAGGGCCTGTTCCACCAGGTCTTCAAGGGTTTCGCCTGTGGACCCCAACATGTGCAATCTGAGCGTGCTGTCCTTCAGGCCTGACTTGAAGGACTTCTTTACAGTCCTTTCGACTTCCGCACGCAAAGCTACATCAGACTGGCCCTTGTAGACGTTCGTCACAATATCTTCCGCTTGGGACTTCAGTGACATCAGCCTCTCAGCAAAACGTCGTATATCCTCCTCCCGTCGCTGTCGAATGCTTTGTATATCCGCTAGAACCGCGTCCAACGATCGGTATTGCAGATAATTTTTCTTAATTACAGCAAAAAGATCCTCCAGGCTGTCGAACTTCTTTGTGCGGAGCAAATTGTAAGCATTCCCATGCAACTTTTGCTTCACGTAAGCGAGGAAATCCTGTATTTCCGATTCGCCTATATTCCTTCTTGCTAAATCGCAACCCTCGATAAACTTGTAGACCTCGCTGCGGAGGTCCACCAAAGGTGCTCCCGAGAATAACGGCACGAAGCGGGTTACCGTTTTCGATATTTCCTCTATACCCATCCTGACCGCGGGCGTACGTTTTGGTTGAAAAATGGGCGAGTCCCTGCTTATCTTCACAGTCGCTTTCACTGCTTCCTTGTGGTACAGGGTCGTCTCACTCGCCAACGCGATTTCCTGCTTCAACAACCGGTTCTCCTCTTTCAGCTGATGAATCCTCCTTTTGGCTTGCTCCAAATTGGTGAAATCCTCACTAGAACTCTGGTGCGCGACCTCCTCAAGTGCCTCTTCGGCAAGGCCGCCGTCCCTTAACAGGTCTCTTAGCCGCTTGTTCTCCGACTCCAATTCCCCTAACAGGCCCTCCTCCAGCTGCCTGTCAAGAAGGTAATTCTCGTACCGGTTTTTAATTCTCGTACCGCTCCAAACTCCTTCTTCCAGTTGTCCACTTCCCCCGTGGTAGCAGCGTTCCTCCTCTCCAAGAAGTTAAGGATTTCGTCCGTTACAGCGTCAGCGACATCTATTCTCGAAATTGGTCCGAGCGCTCGTATTTTATCCTTTATCAGGATGACGTTCTCCTTGTTGTTGACTGCTGCGCCCAAATTAGCCCAAGCCTTCTCAATAAATCTTTCTAGTTGTCCGGACAAATCTCGATACTTGTCGTCCAACTGCCTGTACAACGTCTCCTAGTCAACAATCCCAGTAATCAATTAATCACCATTACAGAGCATGAACCGTTCACTCTCTAGGCAACTAGCGCAAAATGATAATTATCTTCCCATAAATTTTCCCCAGTGTCCATAGCCAATAATCTAAAAATCCCTACTGCAAAGTCGAGCACCAAATACGTAACCTTCGGAACCAAAGGGGTTAACTTGCATTGGCGCTGCGAAAAGTGCAAGCGACGCGGCCTTGCAAACGCTCGCCAAGTTCAAGTTCACGATTACTTTAAACCTACTCTTTTCGTTTACTGAACCAGGCGTGCGAAAATAAACTCCTCTTCCAGCATATATGCCGTATCGCGTTACTGCTACCCGGCGCACGCCAAAACGCAAAGCGAAAACAACAAAAAAAAAAACAGAACGATCAAAACAAAATCCAATCACTGAACAAAGCTGAACAGTGTTGACGTCGCGGAAAACGCTGATCACGCAATCCGAACCGACGAGCTTGCGTTCACTTCAAGCAGCGAGCTTTCAACAACATCCAAACACAAAAAAAAAACTCCAAAAATTACCACTGACTTGAAGAAAAGATTCTCAAACAATTGACAAATGAATAAGCAGTTTTATTAATTTTACATTTTACAATCACCGCTATTTCTTAACTATATTCGCTGGAGTTTCGCGCTCCTCCTTGGTCATCCTGCGGATGATCCTCTCCGCCTTCTTAAATATCCACTTATGTCTATCCAGATGCTCCTCCACTACTTCTGCCCTCATCCGCTGGCCGCAGACAAAACAATACGTGTGCTCTTCACACGTATGCCCACAGACACAACTGGGCCCGGTAGCGCGATGAAACATTAGGTTTTAATCCAACCTACATAAAAAAAACTTCTACTATTTAACATCCATAAAAACGTCAACAAACCCGCAAATCGCTAGACTCAATACAAAGTGCAACCTGTAAAACTCTTCCCGCCAACTCCTCAAGCCTTACACAAACGCATGACCTGCATCAACAATAACACACAATACTCATAAAATAAAAAGAAGACGCCTGCAGGTTAAATGCCTTTTTCCCTTTTTCTTTTTTCTTTTCCTTTCTTATCTTTCTCTTTTTTTCCCAATAGTAATAATATGAGAATTTTATGAGAATAACATGAGAACAACTATGGATCCACTGTTGGCGACATATATGACTGCTGTTTACCCAAATGTTTTTTGTATTGGGACAGCTCAAATGTTAAAAATATATGGATTAACATTCTCCAAAATACAACGCTCCAAAACAAGATACACTATAAAATACTCTAAATATTCTTATAACTTAAAAATAAGCATTGGGGAAGCTTAAATATTAAAACCTCAACCACCGCCTTAACATACAGCGTAATCTTATCTATACACGGCGGAGGAAATTATTTGAAATCCATTCACCGGATAAAACCTGAATCGTTTATATTACTGATAAATTGCCCAAATATACTTAACTGAATTGCCATGCCGCACCAATGATCGGTGGTTGAGAATACCAATCACAATCTCTTATTGATCTCTCGTTTTTCTTCTTTCTCTTTTTTTCCCCTTTTTTTCTCTTTTTTTTGGGTTTATTTGTGCAATTTACCTTTCAAGTAAAATCCCACTTCTCTTTTTAACCTACTTTCACCCTCTATTTCTATATTTCACATCACCAAGCCTTCAACGGCCATTCCCTGCCATCTTCCCTACTTCTTAGAGTAACGCTCAAGCTTTTCAGCTTATTCGTCGCGAATTAAATCAAAAAGATCTTCGAATAAAGTATTAAAGTAGCCAACAATCACTTACCCAAAAAAAAATCCAGAAACGTCGAGTGGTGTGGTTCCGTCCTCCCAGAATATCCCCACGTATTCGGAACACGAGTACCGGCTGCGCCAAAAATGTTACGTCTCTCCTTCCCTACGTCTCCGAATTCTCAGGTCTCCGTACCACCTCCGAAATAAAACGCTCTTTCTACTTTGTATTTCTTTCCTTTATTGGAACACCACTTTTGGAGTTATTACACTTTCCTCTGTTCAACCTCTCTGTTAGACTTGCTGCTCACTTATTTTACCACTCTAACTGTTCACTTTCTTGACCGTCCACTTTCACTGTTAACTTTTTACAAGCTGCTCTTCTGAGCCAGAAGGGCCCGTTTATAAAGTGTTTCTTCGTGTGGACTTTGGTCGGGTCGCCCTAATTTTTAACAATTATTTTTGCAACTATCTCAAGAATTATTTTTGATAATAATTTTTGAGAAGTTGCAAACCATCTCAATAATTTTTTAGAGTGTTTTTTTTAATATTTTCTGTGACCATTACGCAATGGTTACAGAAAACATTTCAACCTCATTTCTTTTACTTTTGCTGTTGTCTTTGGCTTATTATTCGTTTTTGTCGCATGTCTCGGCTAGCGCGGTACCCGTATAAGATGGTTGTCTCGAATACTTCCAGGCTTCACCATGATTGCTGTTAATGGTGGAGCCTGAAAGCATGCAAGTGTTATTCCGCGTCGGTACATTGTTACCGATAGTAGCCGATGACATGGAACCAAAGACAATGCTATAACAACGTTAAGCGTTGTTACAGGGTAACTCCGACCTACAACATTTGTTTATGCTCCAAATAGGAAAACAAAAAACATTGTATATTCGAAAGTTCTTAGGTAATTATATGTATGTATGTATGTTTAGATCTTTACAATATCAAACAACTTTTTCTATCAAAAAACTTTGTAATTTTTAGTGTGCGAATCCAATAAATGTAGCAATGTAAAATATTTTTATTTTTTTTAATAAAGAAACGAAATAAAAAATCAGAAAAGATTTGTTCGCATACAAATTTTTCCAGAAGTTCTTTTAATTAAAACTCAGAAAACAAGAGAACTCAGTCAACGACGGGTACTCTGCTAGTATATGTATATATAAAATTCAATCACATTTTTTATTAATAAGATTCTGAATAGGAATGAAAAACATGAATAAAAAATTCTAACTAAGAACAGATTTTCAAAACGATTTTATCAAACAAATTATCTGAAATATTGAAATAAACAAATGCATCTTAAATATTGAGTTGTATATTTCAAAAATTATCAACGCGCAAAAGTATTTTGAAGTCTAAACCTTTGTAACGAGTTTATTTTCCCAGCCGGGGTATCCTCAGCGGCCCCAGTGTCCATAGTAGAGGGATCTCGCAACCCTCTAGGAAATTCACCACCGCTACCGAATTCCGCACGATTGACCAACGTGTCAGTTCACTGGCTAACTGGTAGCTCAGCTCGGACGGGGTATATTGGTTTTCACTTATTCTACGTATATTTCGAGCAGACAGGCAAAGTGCCTGACGACAGAATGTCGCTTACAATCTTGGGTAAATTTCCGGACAGGCCGAATGCCTAGTGACTGAGAGTCACTTCTTAATCTTAATCTAACAATTTTTCATAAAAAAATAGGCAGAGTGCCTAGCGACAGAGGGTCGCTCACAATTTTAAATTTTGTTTAGTTAATTTCTTAAAAGAAAACTCTCCAGTCAAGCTGGATGGTCGTACAAAAGAAAATTAGAATGTGAAAACCTCCAGTCAAGCTGGTTTGGTCGTACTAAAAAAATAAGAAATGGAAAACCTCCCAGTCAAGCTGGTCAGTCGTACAAAAAAAATAAGAAATTTGAAAACCTTCCAGTCAAGCTGGTCGGTCGTACGAAAAAAATAGGAAATTGAAAACCTTCCAGTCAGGCTGGTTGGTCGTACGAAAAAAAATAGGAAATTGAAAACCTTCCAGTCAGGCTGGTTGGTCGTACGAAAAAAATAGGAATGAGAAAACCCTCCAGATAAGCTGGTTGGTCATACAAAGAAAAATAAGAAAACCTCCCAGTCAAGCTGGTTTGGTCGTATCAAAAATTTTAGTCTTATTCAGCGAACTGAATAATCGGACCTGGCAAGCAAATCTTAAATTGTATTTTTGTGGTAGGCTATGAACCTACGTCACAATATACAATTGGATCTTACCTGTGATCAGGTCCTTTTCTGTTGTTAAAATTCTGTTTTAAGTTACTATGAGTTTATGAACTTGATGGGAATTATACTGCCGTAAGCAAATGAAAACAAAAATTGATTACTGTGCCGCTTGTATATTTTACAACAGTGTTGTTGTTGGGCAATGGAAAACCTGTTTAAAAAAGAAATATTTCTGATTTCTTTTTCGAATTCTTTTATTTTATATTATTTATTTAAACGTCCATTTTGTCTTAATTATTGTATTGCTATTTAATGTTCGTATTGAAACATTAAATAAAAATATTCTTTCTTGAAAGTGGTTGTCGTGCCCTTGCCATGATACGAACCCTGGCCACTGAACTGCGAGACAGATGTTCTAGCCGCTAGGCCGAAGAATGCTTGCTTACTGTCTAGTTAAGAATTTAGTTGTAACGATTTTTGGTCGTTACAGTCTATCCTCACAAAGGGCTAAAGAGAAAAAGAGAAAATACGGAAGAGGCTCAATTTCTATAATTAGCGTAATTTAAATAATTCAAAGAAAAAATCATTCATTTTTTTGTTTATTTGTTTGTCTTTGTTTTAAAATTCAAAATTTAAAGTTTTAAAAAAAATTCAAATAAAAAAAAACTTTCATGAACCAAAACTAAATTTATTGTTGTGCCGTGAAAATTTTTTTTTTTTTACTAAAACTTCGGCAGATTTGCGGCATTGACTTTGTTAGTACTGGATGGGCGGTTGTGAAACGGCGTGTTTCCTGGGTCGAGAATTCCTTGGGTTGTTGGGCTTCGGTGTCCCTTGCGGGGTGTCAGGAGTCGGTGTTATATTTTTTTTTTTTTTTTTTTTTGCTGGCGATGTTGTGGTTGAAGCGGGACGGAGGATTTCAACCATTAAGATCTTTTCTCTGGCTGGTAATGATTTTGATTTTATTGTTGGCAATTCCTGGTATACATTTTTACGCTGGGGGTGGGTTTCAGGAGACGGCATATATAATGGGACCGGTTCTGCCCTTTCTGCCACGTTCCTTGGCGGTATTCCATATCGCCGTGGTCGTGTGGTGACAGTGCTTGTCCTGAATCCAACCGGAGGTCCAGGGTTTTCTTTGTATTGGGCACATGTGAAACATGATCGTACAAATTTTTTTATGTCCCCATGCATTTTTGGCCAAAAGTATTGCTTGCGTGCTCTTCGCAATGTCTGGTAGAATCCGAGGTGGCATGATGTAGAGTGGTCATGAATTTCTCGGAGTATTTTTGATTTCTGGTTGGCGGATATACAGAGTTGCCGACGAGCTGGACTGGTGCGGGATTTTGGTTGGGGTGACAGACTGTTGGTGGCCACGTTTAATTCTTCTTTTCTTCTTTCAGTTTTAAACTTGCATTTTTGCATGGCTGACTTCTGCGGGTAGTTCCGTCGTTTTTCAAGGGGTCTGGTATGTTTATCAATACTGCAGAGTCCTTTTGAATCACTTATTCGTTTCTGTTTCTTATTACGAAACGCTTCTACGGTAGTGTCTGGTTGGCTTACCATGCACAAGTGATTCTCCCGTTTAGTTTTGGGAAGTTGGATTTCTTCTCCGGCGATAGTTAATTTGCAGTTGAGTTTCGTTAATAGGTCCATACCCATTACGAAATCCTTTAGGAGACCTGGTAGGAAATACACTCGGTGGGTGAATTTCAATGCTCCTACTTCAATGACGGTTTCAAAACTTTCCTGGATATTAATTTGATCGTCATTCGCTAATATTAAAGGCTGTACCTCTGTAATAGCTGGAACCCCATGGGATAGGTAGTCTCTAACAGTTGAGCCAATAAATGACAGGGTGGCTCCTGTGTCGAGCCAGGCGTTCGTGGGTCGCCCGTTGCACAAAATTTGCATTTGGAGTCGGTCATCTTCCGGGGTGATTGTTTTCGTCCATACGAGATTAGATTTTCGACAGGGACAATCCTTCGACTTGGTATCTAATTTCCCACAATATGAGCAGAACAGCTTTGCCTGTCCCGTGCATTCTCTTCGTGTGTGCCCTGGTTCTTGGCATGACCAACAGTGAGTGCATCGGGAATAGGGTTGTGCAGTAATCCAATTTGAAACGTGTGGACGTTGACTGCGCGATTCTTCGCCGCGAATGTGTTCATATTCGTCCGTTTGACTCATCAGTGAGTCGAGATCTTCAAAATCTGTTCGGCGAATATACAGGCGATACTCTGCCCTGAGCCCTTCGTAAATTCGGTCGACGTGGTCTTCTTGAGCCAGCCTCGGGTGCTGGCGAACCATAGACATCATCGCCATGATATAGTCTTTGGCCTTTTCTCGTAACCCTTGACGTCGCCGTATGAAGTCTTCTTCTATGCGTTGTAGGTGTCTGGGTGGTAGGAAAAATTTTAAAGCGGTTTCTTTAAATTGTTCCCATGTCTTCACCTCTTCCTTCTTGTAACGCCACCAATCTCTGGCGCGCTCTCTAAACAATTCGTTTAAAGGCAGGAGTAAGCTGTTGTGAGGAATACGGTAGCAATCGGCTAGCTCTTCGATATTCTCAATAAATTCTAGGATTGAGCGAGGTCCATTGAAGTGCAGGTTCCACTTTCTCACTGTATTCATGACATCAACTTCGGGTTGAGCGCATGAGGTGTGGGTGGTCACCGCTGGTGTGGGTACAGGTACTGGCAGACTTACTGTTCCAACATTTGTTGGTTCTGCTTTGGCTACGTTGTCTGATGATTGCTTGGCGCGACGTTCTTTTTGGAAGGCGCTCAGCCGCTGTCGCATTTCCTTGACGTTGCCCTCTGTAGATAATCCCAGTAGTAGCATCTGTGCGTCCAATTCTTCTTTCTTTAATTTGTATATGAAACTTAAATTCTCGGGAAGACCTTCTTCCCTGGTAACTTCTATATGTGGTGAACCGCTTCGCGATGAAGACGGTCCCTGCTCGGGCGCCATTTGTAACGAGTTTATTTTCCCAGCCGGGGTATCCTCAGCGGCCCCAGTGTCCATAGTAGAGGGATCTCGCAACCCTCTAGGAAATTCACCACCGCTACCGAATTCCGCACGATTGACCAACGTGTCAATCAGTTCACTGGCTAACTGGTAGCTCAGCTCGGACGGGGTATATTGGTTTTCACTTATTCTACGTATATTTCAAGCAGACAGGCAAAGTGGCTGACGACAGAATGTCGCTTACAATCTTGGGTAAATTTCCGGACAGGCTGAATGCCTAGTGACTGAGAGTCACTTCTTAATCTTAATCTAACAATTTTTCATAAAAAATAGGCAGAGTGCCTAGCGACAGAGGGTCGCTCACAATTTTAATTTTTGTTTAGTTAATTTCTTAAAAGAAAACTCTCCAGTCAAGCTGGATGGTCGTACAAAAGAAAATTAGAATGTGAAAACCTCCAGTCAAGCTGGTTTGGTCGTACTAAAAAAATAAGAAATGGAAAACCTCCCAGTCAAGCTGGTCAGTCGTACAAAAAAAATAAAAAATTTGAAAACCTTCCAGTCAAGCTGGTCGGTCGTACGAAAAAAATAGGAAATTGAAAACCTTCTAGTCAGGCTGGTTGGTCGTACGAAAAAAAATAGGAAATTGAAAACCTTCCAGTCAGGCTGGTTGGTCGTACGAAAAAAATAGGAATGAGAAAACCCTCCAGATAAGCTGGTTGGTCATACAAAGAAAAATAAGAAAACCTCCCAGTCAAGCTGGTTTGGTCGTATCAAAAATTTTAGTCTTATTCAGCGAACTGAATAATCGGACCTGGCAAGCAAATCTTAAATTGTATTTTTGTGGTAGGCTATGAACCTACGTCACAATATACAATTGGATCTTACCTGTGATCAGGTCCTTTTCTGTTGTTAAAATTCTGTTTTAAGTTACTATGAGTTTATGAACTTGATGGAAATTATACTGCCGTAAGCAAATGAAAACAAAAATTGATTACTGTGCCGCTTGTATATTTTACAACAGTGTTGTTGTTGGGCAATGGAAAACCTGTTTGAAAAAGAAATATTTCTGATTTCTTTTTCGAATTCTTTTATTTTATATTATTTATTTAAACGTCCATTTTGTCTTAATTATTGTATTGCTATTTAATGTTCGTATTGAAACATTAAATAAAAATATTCTTTCTTGAAAGTGGTTGTCGTGCCCTTGCCATGATACGAACCCTGGCCACTGAACTGCGAGACAGATGTTCTAGCCGCTAGGCCGAAGAATGCTTGCTTACTGTCTAGTTAAGAATTTAGTTGTAACGATTTTTGGTCGTTACAGTCTATCCTCACAAAGGGCTAAAGAGAAAAAGAGAAAATACGGAAGAGGCTCAATTTCTATAATTAGCGTAATTTAAATAATTCAAACAAAAAATCATTCATTTTTTTGTTTATTTGTTTGTCTTTGTTTTAAAATTCAAAATTTAAAGTTTTAAAAAAAATTCAAATAAAAAAAAACTTTCATGAACCAAAACTAAATTTATTGTTGTGCCGTGAAAATTTTTTTTTTTTTACTAAAACTTCGGCAGATTTGCGGCATTGACTTTGTTAGTACTGGATGGGCGGTTGTGAAACGGCGTGTTTCCTGGGTCGAGAATTCCTTGGGTTGTTGGGCTTCGGTGTCCCTTGCGGGGTGTCAGGAGTCGGTGTTATATTTTTTTTTTTTTTTTTTTTTGCTGGCGATGTTGTGGTTGAAGCGGGACGGAGGATTTCAACCATTAAGATCTTTTCCCTGGCTGGTAATGATTTTGATTTTATTGTTGGCAATTCCTGGTATACATTTTTACACTGGGGGTGGGTTTCAGGAGACGGCATATATAATGGGACCGGTTCTGCCCTTTCTGCCACGTTCCTTGGCGGTATTCCATATCGCCGTGGTCGTGTGGTGACAGTGCTTGTCCTGAATACAACCGGAGGTCCAGGGTTTTCTTTGTATTGGGCACATGTGAAACATGATCGTACAAATTTTTTTATGTCCCCATGCATTTTTGGCCAAAAGTATTGCTTGCGTGCTCTTCGCAATGTCTGGTAGAATCCGAGGTGGCATGATGTAGAGTGGTCATGAATTTCTCGGAGTATTTTTGATTTCTGGTTGGCGGATATACAGAGTTGCCGACGAGCTGGACTGGTGCGGGATTTTGGTTGGGGTGACAGACTGTTGGTGGCCACGTTTAATTCTTCTTTTCTTCTTTCAGTTTTAAACTTGCATTTTTGCATGGCTGACTTCTGCGGGTAGTTCCGTCGTTTTTCAAGGGGTCTGGTATGTTTATCAATACTGCAGAGTCCTTTTGAATCACTTATTCGTTTCTGTTTCTTATTACGAAACGCTTCTACGGTAGTGTCTGGTTGGCTTACCATGCACAAGTGATTCTCCCGTTTAGTTTTGGGAAGTTGGATTTCTTCTCCTTCGATAGTTAATTTGCAGTTGAGTTTCGTTAATAGGTCCATACCCATTACGAAATCCTTTAGGAGACCTGGTAGGAAATACACTCGGTGGGTGAATTTCAATGCTCCTACTTCAATGACGGTTTCAAAACTTTCCTGGATATTAATTTGATCGCCATTCGCTAATATTAAAGGCTGTACCTCTGTAATAGCTGGAACCCCATGGGATAGGTAGTCTCTAACAGTTGAGCCAATAAATGACAGGGTGGCTCCTGTGTCGAGCCAGGCGTTCGTGGGTCGCCCGTTGCACAAAATTTGCATTTGGAGTCGGTCATCTTCCGGGGTGATTGTTTTCGTCCATACGAGATTAGATTTTCGACAGGGACAATCCTTCGACTTGGTATCTAATTTCCCACAATATGAGCAGAACAGCTTTGTCTGTTCCGTGCATTCTCTTCGTGTGTGCCCTGGTTCTTGGCATGACCAACAGTGAGTGCATCGGGAATAGGGTTGTGCAGTAATCCAATTTGAAACGTGTGGACGTTGACTGCGCGATTCTTCGCCGCGAATGTGTTCATATTCGTCCGTTTGACTCATCAGTGAGTCGAGATCTTCAAAATCTGTTCGGCGAATATACAGGCGATACTCTGCCCTGAGCCCTTCGTAAATTCGGTCGACGTGGTCTTCTTGACGCAGCCTCGGGTGCTGGCGAACCATAGACATCATCGCCATGATATAGTCTTTGGCCTTTTCTCGTAACCCTTGACGTCGCCGTATGAAGTCTTCTTCTATGCGTTGTAGGTGTCTGGGTGGTAGGAAAAATTTTAAAGCGGTTTCTTTAAATTGTTCCCATGTCTTCACCTCTTCCTTCTTGTAACGCCACCAATCTCTGGCGCGCTCTCTAAACAATTCGTTTAAAGGCAGGAGTAAGCTGTTGTGAGGAATACGGTAGCAATCGGCTAGCTCTTCGATATTCTCAATAAATTCTAGGATTGAGCGAGGTCCATTGAAGTGCAGGTTCCACTTTCTCACTGTATTCATGACATCAACTTCGGGTTGAGCGCATGAGGTGTGGGTGGTCACCGCTGGTGTGGGTACAGGTACTGGCAGACTTACTGTTCCAACATTTGTTGGTTCTGCTTTGGCTACGTTGTCTGATGATCGCTTGGCGCGACGTTCTTTTTGGAAGGCGCTCAGCCGCTGTCGCATTTCCTTGACGTTGCCCTCTGTAGATAATCCCAGTAGTAGCATCTGTGCTTCCAATTCTTCTTTCTTTAATTTGTATATGAAACTTAAATTCTCGGGAAGACCTTCTTCCCTGGTAACTTCTATATGTGGTGAACCGCTTCGCGATGAAGACGGTCCCTGCTCGGGCGCCATTTGTAACGAGTTTATTTTCCCAGCCGGGGTATCCTCAGCGGCCCCAGTGTCCATAGTAGAGGGATCTCGCAACCCTCTAGGAAATTCACCACCGCTACCGAATTCCGCACGATTGACCAACGTGTCAATCAGTTCACTGGCTAACTGGTAGCTCAGCTCGGACGGGGTATATTGGTTTTCACTTATTCTACGTATATTTCAAGCAGACAGGCAAAGTGGCTGACGACAGAATGTCGCTTACAATCTTGGGTAAATTTCCGGACAGGCTGAATGCCTAGTGACTGAGAGTCACTTCTTAATCTTAATCTAACAATTTTTCATAAAAAATAGGCAGAGTGCCTAGCGACAGAGGGTCGCTCACAATTTTAATTTTTGTTTAGTTAATTTCTTAAAAGAAAACTCTCCAGTCAAGCTGGATGGTCGTACAAAAGAAAATTAGAATGTGAAAACCTCCAGTCAAGCTGGTTTGGTCGTACTAAAAAAATAAGAAATGGAAAACCTCCCAGTCAAGCTGGTCAGTCGTACAAAAAAAATAAGAAATTTGAAAACCTTCCAGTCAAGCTGGTCGGTCGTACGAAAAAAATAGGAAATTGAAAACCTTCTAGTCAGGCTGGTTGGTCGTACGAAAAAAAATAGGAAATTGAAAACCTTCCAGTCAGGCTGGTTGGTCGTACGAAAAAAATAGGAATGAGAAAACCCTCCAGATAAGATGGTTGGTCATACAAAGAAAAATAAGAAAACCTCCCAGTCAAGCTGGTTTGGTCGTATCAAAAATTTTAGTCTTATTCAGCGAACTGAATAATCGGACCTGGCAAGCAAATCTTAAATTGTATTTTTGTGGTAGGCTATGAACCTACGTCACAATATACAATTGGATCTTACCTGTGATCAGGTCCTTTTCTGTTGTTAAAATTCTGTTTTAAGTTACTATGAGTTTATGAACTTGATGGAAATTATACTGCCGTAAGCAAATGAAAACAAAAATTGATTACTGTGCCGCTTGTATATTTTACAACAGTGTTGTTGTTGGGCAATGGAAAACCTGTTTAAAAAAGAAATATTTCTGATTTCTTTTTCGAATTCTTTTATTTTATATTATTTATTTAAACGTCCATTTTGTCTTAATTATTGTATTGCTATTTAATGTTCGTATTGAAACATTAAATAAAAATATTCTTTCTTGAAAGTGGTTGTCGTGCCCTTGCCATGATACGAACCCTGGCCACTGAACTGCGAGACAGATGTTCTAGCCGCTAGGCCGAAGAATGCTTGCTTACTGTCTAGTTAAGAATTTAGTTGTAACGATTTTTGGTCGTTACACCTTTTTGTTGCATATATTTTTGGACTTCAGGAAAAAAACAGTTGTCGATTCAATTTGTCTACAATCAGCCGTCATCAATGCCTTTTTATTCGCCATCAAATTAACCAAAAGTTGTTTAATGTTCTTACCTCTAAGAGCTTGTGGCATAAAGGATTTGTTGATTAACAAAGGCTTCAACACTTCACCACCAAATGCATTAATACAAAACAAGAATGTCTCCCGATCTTTAGCCCCTTTAAAACCACTAGCTGATTTTTCAGATTTTGCTATGTAACTACGTTCATTCAATCATTTTCTTCCAGAATAATCCCTTTTCGTCGGCATTAAATATTTGATCGAAAGTTTAACTGTCCTGCTCAATTAATTTTGCTAGTTTATCTGGAAAGCTTTTTGCAGTATTTTTGTCTGCTGATGCTACTGATGCTAGGAATGGCTGACAGGTTGTCTAAAAACACAGGCATTTCATAATGTAAAAATTTCTTTTTTTCTTTTTTTGGACAACCTGTCAGCCATCCCTCACTTGCAATAAATTCTAGTTTCTTCGTTGCCTGAAGATTGGTTCCAATTCCTGAAGTTGGCTGTATGTATATTCTAAGTGCTTTCTCCTTTATAATTTTTAACATGAATAGGTATTTCAATTATTGACTATCGAATGGAAATCTCATTTTTTCTAATTGTTCTTATATTATTGGCTTGTTTAGTGTCCATAGCTATGCTATAAGAGATACAAGTTTTACTTCTTTATTTTTATATTAATAGAGAACAAAAGAATGTAAAATAGCTTAGAAATATCCGTAATTTATAAAAATACAACATTTAGTGGGGTGTACTCAAGCGGATATAGTGGACACATTAGGAGTGATATACCCCAAAGCAAGCTTTTCAACGCAAAGAGTTTGCACGCACTTTGTGCACCGCTATCGAATCCTAGAGTGACAAACGATGCAAGTCCATTATTATATCGAATATAGCCTTCTACAGAGGATGGGTTGCTTTTTTTAGACGGTTTTCTTACACGTACCAGCAATTTTGGGCAATATTTCGACGAAAATCCAACTGATCTAAATTATTTTCTTTATTAGACAAGATATATAAACGTTCGATACAGATCCACTAGGTAAGTGAATATCACCCACTACCATTTTTCACCTTTCATATCTATGCGGTATAGGCTGATAGATTGGTCCATAGCATCTACGCCGCTCATATGTTGGTAATGCTCTTAATAAAGAAAAGGATGTGGAACACTAACATCGATCTTCTGCTTCAATTCCGATGACCACCGCTTCACCTTTCTTAACGGTTCCAGGTTATCGAAGTTAATACCAATTGTGCAAACGGTGTTGTCTAAATCTATAGTCCTAGAATTCTCGGTGATTTTACACAATTGTCTGTGCTTTTAAATCACAAAATAAGCGATTTTCGGAAACTTTCATTTCACTTACAGACAATTTTGATCTATTAACTCATTTACAACACTGCTTGCCCAACAAACACCTTATTATATGGTATATCAGTGGGCGTGTCACGCCCATTTTTAGGAGTTTATTTTAGTCTCAGGCTGTGGACTTGGAAATAAAATTTTAGCTTCGAATTCACGCTACGAACTGAGAAGTTGTGCTAAAAGCACGGATGAATCAATATTCGCTATAAAAAGTAGGCGTGGCACTGGTCTGCTTTTTCCCATTTTCAATACCACCCATTATGTACCCATTATGTACCCATTTTCAATATGAACAGCCTACGATAACAAAGAATATTCGTTCCAATTCTCATGACAATACCACTATTCGTTCTCCTGTAATTGTGATTTCCACAGACGGACGGATAGAGACAGACGGACAGGGCGAAATCGACTCAGGAGGTAATTCTGAGCCAGAATATATATATTTTTCTATACCTGCCAAGCCTCCTTTAATGCGTTACAAATGGAAGCACAAAGTGAATATACCCTCATCCCTTCGGGGGTAGGGTATCGTATGCTGTTTGGTATTGAAAATTTGAAAAATCTGACTAATACCACGCCTACTTTTTATAACGATTATGAATTCATCCATGCTCATAGCTCAATTTCTCAGCTTGTAGAGTTTTAGAATAAAATATACCGTTTCAGAACAAATTTTTAAATTGCTTTTGAACTAACTCCCGGTCTGCTAGAGGGTTGAAAGCTAGAGGGTCGAAACGTTAATCATAGTTCATAGAGAGTTTTTAAATTAATTTCAAACCAAGAAGCTCACCAAGAAGTAGGTAAAGCAGGCATGTCAAATTTGTTAACCACTGCGGGCCATATTAAGTATTGTTTTCCAAAAATAAAAATACATTCATTTTTTTTTAATTGCTTGCACAGGTTTATCTGTTAATCGCGACCTTTCTGTAGTTTTATTATTTTTTAATGTGGAAAATAGTTGTTCGCACAAATATATACAATCGACCATAGATAGGTTAGGTTAGGTTGGGAGCAGCCGGTATTATACCAGCTCACTTAGGTCTAAAAGGCCCATTGTGATACCACGAGACTTACGTCCCCTCGTCAGACCAATAGAAGTTGAAACCTACAAAATTCTCACTCTGCCTTTAAGCAGTTGAAAACTAGCCTGAACTAGCCACAAAGCTTTTAATTCGCACTACTTCTGCTCCCTTTAGCTCGGTCAAAGATTACAGGAAGTACGACCCAAAGTATTTGAATATTTGGGAGATTTTGGGAGAATTTGAATATTCTCTTGTGTGCTGGACACCCCCACAGTAGGTGAAAGATCCTTTCCTCTTCTTCTGGATCCCCACAGCTTCAGAAGTCATTTGGTGTTGCTTCCCACTTGGCGTTCGAAATAGCAAAAATACACTCACACATAGACACACATAGACTAAAATACACTCTCAAAAATGAGCGTGGTCTGTATACTGGAATACCATTCCATATAATGAGGTGTTTGTTGGGAAAAGCGGTGTTGTAAATGAGCTATTAGATCAAAAATTTACTCCCTGTAAATAAAAAGAATACCCTATTTACCCTAGTACCACTATATACCCTAGTTCTACGCCATCAAAGGATGGCACTGGCTTGTCTGGTTAGGCGTCCATCCGGCTGATGATCGCAACTCGTAGCCAAGATTCCACTAATCGTCACTGCTCCGTTGTCATTTGGCAATACGGGTTGGTTCTGTTGAGAACGGCAACGGTTAAATGAAGTTTTGCCACCTTAGTGGCCTTCCCTGCATTAACCGCAGCTCCGGACACAGCCGCTGATGTGATTGGCTTGGCTTCGGGTTGGTTTCGTTTCGGCTTCTTATTCGCCGACTCTATATCATATGCGAATCTTTGCCTTAATACTTAATACTGCTATCTGTAATGTAGTAGTCCGCAATCTTTTCTTCAACGATGTTACGAAGGCGCGAGCTACTGGGCGAAAATTAAGCCTTCATCGCAAAATGTCACCAACCTTTCGCAACCGTGTCCTGAGCCCAAGCCAGTCGCAAAATGTCACCAACCTTTCGCAACCGTGTCCTGAGCCCAAGCCAGTCATAAATATGTATACTATACGAAAACCACAAAATTAACAACAAAAGCAAATAAATGAAAATTACTTTTTTGTAATTTCTATGCGCAAATTTGTAGAAGAAGAAAGGGTGAAAAATGAGACGGAAATAAAACCGAAAGCCTTAAATTTATAGTATAAAATTTCAACATCAGATCATTCGAATTGTATTCCTTTTAATTTTCCAACACAACGTAGTGAGTAAATGTAAGGCTAAATTGTATATATACATATGTATGTATATAAAAATTAACAATAATATCAGGCTGTAGCTAAGTATTCAAAAAGACTGCGCCTAAACTGCTTGGGTATCCTCATTCTCCGCAACAAGAGAGGAAGGGAGTTCCATAGTCTTATGGCAGATACAAAGTACTGTTGTCTGGAAATTTGACAAGCATAAGCGGTTTGCACCAGCATGCTGGTTCTGAGTGAAGGTAAAAAGCGGAATTTATCATGAAGGTATTATGGAGTCCCAGATATTAAAATGGAGTGTAGTAAAAGAAGGGTCAGTTGTTTAGCTAAAGTGGATGCGCGATCGAAAGGCTTAAGGTTGTACACAAAACGGGCAATATTATTATACAGCACGGAGAGCTTTTTCATGCTAGCACAATCGGGATTCAAAAAAATTTCACATCCATAGAAAATCGTAGGAATAATGAAAGATTTAGCCAACATTAACTTGTTGTTAATTGGCAAGAAATTTTTGAAGTGACTTAGGCATCGAAGTTTACCGTAAACTTTGCCAATGACAGAATTGATGTGATTAGTCCAGGTCAATGTTTGATTAAATTTTATTCCCAAATTCCGTGCGCTATCCACAAAAGCAATGGTATTGTTGTCCAGTTTAATAGGGGGAAAACTAGCAGCAGCAAGAACTCTTTTCGAGATGATAATAACCTTAGATTTTGTTGGGTTTAAACGTAGAAAGTTTCTGTTACACCAGTCGTTTAGTCTTTGCAAGTCCTCATTAATTAATAAGCACGCCTCTAGTTTACATATGAATTGAGCAGAATTTGATAGATAAGTTTGGGAATTTCGTTTACATATATACAGAAAAGTATAGGTCCAAGTATAGACCCCTGTGGAACACCACATGGAACAGGTAAAAAACGAGATGTCTTATTATTGGCAACAACACTCTGGTGTCTCCCAGTAAGATAAGTGGACATAAGTGCACATGCGGTGTTAGAGAAATTTAAATCCACGGACAATTTATTTGTTAACAATGTATGATCTACTGTGTCAAAGGCTTTAGAAAAATCTAACAAGGCCAATAGCGAGAATTTGCCAGAGTCTAAAGCTATCCTTAGTTCGTCGACAACCCAGAGGATAGCAGTGGTGCAACTTCGTTTAGCGCGAAAACCAGACTGAGAGTCACTTAAAAGGTTAGAAATTGATGTTGCATGCTATTGCATGCAAATGTTTAGCATGCATTTTTCAAAAACTTTAGATAAAAATGGGATTATTGCAATTGGTCTAAAGTCGGATTCACCGGGATTGGGCTTTTTCGGTAAAGGGATTATCTTAATGTATTTCCAAGCAGTGGGAAATGTTGATGTTGTAACAATAGAGTTAAAAATATACGTAATTATCAGAAGACAAAAAGGCAGTATTAGTTTTATAAATTAGTTTTATATAAAGTTGTATTTGGACTTCCTGTAGTATGCGAAACGGTAGGCGGGGCGGATCTTTGACAATTTTCCATGACGGAAACAAAGTTATTATTTAGCTTATCGCAGTCTATGTCGCCCGGCATGTTTGTGTTTCCTTTCCCACAGCCGATCCGACGTAACTGAGTCCAAACCTCTTTTCCCCTGACAAGCCATAATTTGCTTTGATAATATTGATATTTCGCGGCACCGATTCTTGTTACTACAAAATTTCGTGCTTTACGGTATTTTAAAAGGTGACCTCTAAGTTTATATCTCCTCCATAGTTCATATATGTATATTATCGCGAGTACGTATTAAGCTAAGAATCGAAGGGGTCAGCCAAGAAGGCTTAGCGTAATTGACTGTTTTGCATTTCAGAGGGAGCATTATATATAATAATTATACAGTGCACGCGCAGTAGTGTGAACACCGTAAAATATGAACACCCCAAAATATGAACACTTTTTATTTTGCATTGATTACTCTAAAGAGTGAACAAGACTTGAAAGCTCTAAAAGATGAACAATATGAAACATATTTATATGAATGCTTACATATTAAAAATACATAAATAAATGAAATTTTCGAATTTTTTAATTCGGGGAATTCCGTATTATTGCGAAATGTGCGTGTTTGGCTTAAAAATTACAAGCTCACGCGTGTTCAGGTCATACGAATTAATTCATACGCACTTAGTTCGGGCACGGGACGGTTTCGTTTTTGCTATGAGCTCCAAAAAGTTTTTGTTATTAAAAGAAAAAGCAGAAAACAATTACTGATTTTTTTTAATAGGTACACTACGCGTTTTATTCTTGTGAAATGAATACTTAAACATTTTTTAATAAATATATTAAAAAATTATATAATTTTTAATTTATAATTCAGCCGGTAATTACTGGTATTTGGTTATTTTTTGAATAAAATTAAATTTGGTTTCATAAATGTAGATTTCCATTTTAAAATGCATAATTAGGTTAAAATGGGATTATGTTTTGCCTTAAATTTTGACATTCGCAAAAGTGAACAAATTCGAAACTGTGAACCCGCTTGGTTTTAATTAGTTCACACTACTGCGCGTACACTGTATATACTTTCTCGGGTAACTTATAATTTTTATAATTTGTTAAAAATTTAGTATTTTGTTTAACAAAACTAAAATCAACCACTTTAGACAAGCAAAAAATGATGAAAAGTATTCAACAGAAACAAAAACAAAACCGGAAAAAACACGAAAACAATTCACCAGCAGCAATTCACACGTCTATTCACGCTCACAGTTCGAAGATCTTTATATCCGGATTTATATTATACCTTTTCTGAATATTAAAAAAAAATTCTTTTTCGAATGCTTATTCAAATATTTGGTCGCCATAAATTATTAATAATCATAATAATCCTGAAAAATATAATTTTCTTCAAACAGAAAATCTTCAATCTAAACTTAAGTTACCGAAAATTTTGTAAAGATATGAACCACGTTTCACGAGTTTATCAAAACAACAATTAGGTTTACAATTGTTATTCATGTATTTCATTATAAAGGGTGGTTAAATTTTAAGGGCCAATATTAAATGTGAACCACACCTAAACGTCAAGTTTTTTTCTGCATTTCATTTGATATTTCTCAATTTCAGACTAACTCAATTTGAACCATGGAAAGATACACAATCGAGCAACGCGTTAAAGTTATTCAGGCTTATTATGAAAATAGGCGTTCAAATCAAAATGCATATCGTGCACTTCGTGATTTTTTCGGTCAATTTAATCGTCCAAATGTGCGTACAATCGGAAAAATCGTGCATAAATTTGAGCAAACCGGGTCTGTAGGAGATGTGAAAACACCAGTGCATGCTCGTACAGCTCGTACTGCAGAAAATATTGCTGCTGTTCGCGATAGTGTGGCTGAAGAGCCGTCCACCTCAACTCGTCGTCGTGCCCAACAATTGCACCTCTCATGCTCGTCGTTGATGAACTTTATGCATAAAGACTTGCATTTACACGCTTACAAGGTGCAATTGACTCAAGAACTAAAGCCTCTTGACCATTCCAAACGTCGTCAATGGTCAGAATGGTGCAAGAAATGGCAACAGTGGATGATCAATTTTCTAAGAAAATCATCTTCAGTGATGAGGCACATTTTCACCTCAGTAGATTCGTCAATAAGCAGAATTGTCGCATTTGGGCGAATCATAATCCAAGAATGATTGTCGAAAAACCAATGCACCCACAAAGAGTGACTGTTTGGTGCGGTTTATGGGCTGGCGGCATCATCGGGCCGTATTTTTTCCAAAATGAGGCCGATCAGGCAGTTACTGTGAATGGTGTTCGCTATCGTGAGATGATAACGAACTTTTTATGACCCGAATTGGAGGATATGGATGTGGAAGATATGTGGTTTCAACAGGACGGTGCCACTTGCTACACAGCTAACGAAACAATGGATCTTTTGCGCGACAAATTTAATGGCCGTGTTATCTCACGTGGTGGCGATGTCAATTGGCCGCCAAGTACAATGTACCTATATGATGGTACTATTAGATGTACCTATCTTCTCCAAAACAATTTTGACTCTTGATTATTTTTTTGTCAACCACGGAATATTTTTAATATTTGCCACAATTAAGCACTTAATATTGCCTCAACAATTCAAAATAAACACAAGCTGTATTATAGAATATTTAATGGAATAGTAATATTTTGTCAAATACATAGCTGACGAATCTGCTGATAAAAGAAATATGTACATTACAACAGTTTTTTTTTAAATGACACTAACGGAAAGATTTTATCTATAATCTTAAACATTGTAAATTTTTGTTGGCAACAATAAATCTCATTAAAGCGTAATAGTAATCTAATATATAATAAAAATAATAAGTTCAAAAAAGGGTTTATTATATACGTAATACATAACATTCTAATATAAAGAATTATATTATTATAAATAATCATTGCATTGACAACTCTTAAGTGTGGTTGAATCGAGCATCATTGAAAGTTGCAAACAAACTTGTTGTTTATTGAGTTGAAATCATACGGAACTAATAATGGGAAAATTTTTTCAACAATTTTTTTAATGTCCAAACATCAATTTTCTATTCGTAAAAATCATAAAATTCACCAAATGTTCATATATAAAACTTTGATAGCAAAAATTATAAAATATATACAAGAGTATTGAAATCCTAGTCTTTAATGAAAAGTTAAAGCGATAACACCCGTATGCCATAATTTTTGCGATTTTAAAATAAAAGCCATTTTTAACCATGTATGTGTTGGCTTTGCTGAAGGTTTTATCCTTTTCTGCAGCCGTAGACCGCTGATGCAGGACTTTCTAGAAATTTGATCCTGGATTCGTTCTATAATTTCAGGATGTTGTCGCATCGTGATTTTGCCGTTTTGGGATGTTGTCGCTCGGAATTTCATTATTTTTTGTTTAAAAATATGGATGACATTGATCCGCACAAAATGTGGGCGGCAAACATCAAATTGTTAAAATCAAAATATGGGGATAAGTTGCTTTTAATAGGAGGATCTTTCAATTGCCCTCCATGGCTGTTCAATTTGTCACCGCTCGATTATTTTTTGTGGGGTCACGTGAAGTCACTGGTTTCTACTGATCAACCCCAGCAACAATTGATGCCTTGGAAGCCAACCTTATTCGTGTTATTTATGACATACTACTAAAAGTGGTCCAAAATTCATCATAGGTACAAGTACATGTGATGACACCGTTGGACTTCTTTCTTTGGGGTTATTTGAAAGAAAAGGTGTACGTCTATAAGCCAGCAACAATTCAAGAACTAAAGGATAAGATAATTCGGCACATTAACGGCATAGAACCTCAATTATGCCTCAGCGTCATCGAAAATTTGGACCATCGGATGAAGGTGTGCCACCAAGGTCGCGGCGGCCATTTGGCCGATATTTTGTTCCATACTTAATTGAATCATACCAATATTATCATAATAAAAAGAAATGACAATAATTTCCTCAATAATTTGTGTTTTATTCAAAATCAACATCGGCCCTTAAAATTTCACCACCCTTTATGACAATAAGCTATAATTCGCATCGTATATCTTATCTTCTATATATAAAAAATTGATTGTATGTGTGTGTGTTTGTCCTTTATGGATTCCTAAACCGGCCATCCGATTGCGATGAAACTTGGACATGTTGTTGTACGCATGCCCGCAAAAATTTCTGGACCAAAGGTATTCCCCCAAAGGGGGAACTCTGCCTCCTATGTGGTTAAAAGGGGTCTGAAACGACCAAAAATCGTCATAATTTCAATACTACCAGGCCCAGGAAGCCAAATTTTTTATGGTGACTGGTCTCATGACGTAGATGTGCAATAAGGACACATTTTTAAGAATTCCGCTCCATAAATGGTTAAAATGGGCGTGACACGGTCTTAAACGACAAAAAATCGTCATAATTTCAATACTACCAGGCCCAGGAAGCAAAATTTTTTTGATTGGTCTTACACCGTAGACGTGCAATGAGAACACATTTTTAAGAGTTCATCCCAAGTGGTTAAAATGGCGGTATTACGGTCTGGAATGTCTCAAAATAGTCATAATTTTAATAAACGGTTTTGTAACCAAAGTGGTTGTAACCGTGTGGGGATGTTTTAATCCAATTTTTTTTGCATCAATCAATAAAAAATATCGGGAAATATTTATGGTTTTGACTATGGTGGAAGGTAGGTAGTGACCACCCAAAACGGTCACATCAATCGATAAGCAATATCGCGAAATATACATGAATTTGGTCATGGTGGGATGCGGGAGGTAGGAGGCGACCACCAAAATGGTCTCACCAATCGATAGGAAATATCGGGAAATATACATGATTTTGACCATGGTGGAAGGTAGGTAGCGATCACCCAAAACGGTCACTAATCGATAAGAAATATCCGGAAATATACATACATGATTTTGGTCATGGTGAAGGTAGGAGGCGACCACCCAAATGGTCACACCAATCGATAAGAAATATCGGGAAACATACACGACTGATCATGGTGGGAGGTAGGTGACGACCCCCAAAATGGTTTGTTGGTAATCGCAGCACTTAAGAATGACTGGACCGATTTGGCTATTTTTTTAAAAATATTTTTAATGGCAAAATTATAAATTAAAATAATCAGAACGAAAAAAACGAAGAAAAGATTGAAGAATTATGTAATATTTGATTGAATATTTGATTGAAAAATTATGTATATATGACTGACGGTAACACCGTGACGCTATGTGCCTGTTGCCGAAGCGAAGCGAGGCCTCGGGCAGCTAGTAGTACATACATATATCTTAAAGTATATAGTACAGTATCGTATATTCTTATAGCATATCGGGCATTGATGTTGCTCAATATTCTCATTGAGCAACGCTGATTAGAGAAGTTTTGTATTCATATGTAACAATTTTTTATAACCATGTCAAAGTTTGGGATTGTGATATATGGCTTTTTTATCCAATAATAAAAAAATATGTAATCGTGAAAAAAAGTATATGTGTGTAATAAACACATTCTAAAACTATATCAAATTTTCTAAATCGAATTTGCGACAAACACTCGGAAAACGGAAAAAATAAACAAACTCAAGGTTTTCTGTTGGTACGCAGCAACTTGTTACGACAATATTGGTTTAAGTATGTAGCTATACATGACGAACACCCCCTACAGCGGTGGCTTCAGCATCTTCAGCTACGTTACCTAGATTGAAAATTCCCCAGTTTGATGGCTCGTTTTTAAATTCGCATCCGTTAAAACATTTGTTTAGTTCAAATGTCATCAGAAATGGATCAATCTCCAACACCGAACGATTACAATACTTCAAAGACAGCCTCATTAGAAGCGCAAGAAATGCATTCGATAATATCCCCACAATCGATGGTAACGTTCGTATGGCTTGGGAGCACTAAAAAGTAAATATGACAACAAACGAATGATTATCAAAGCACATTTGACGGAGCTTATTCAATTGCCAACTGTTTGAAAGGAATCTGCCTCCGAGTTGAGGACTCTAGTGGATAGTGTCACCTCGTCGCTCCGTGCATTAGAGCAACCTTAACGTCCAATCTAACATTGGGACGATTGGTTAGTATACACTATTGTGCACAAATTAGATACAGCTACCGTGGGAGAATGGGAACTTTCTGTATCATCCAATACTGCTCCTCCCACATTTGAGACTCAGTCAGTTTCTAGGAAAATACATTAAATCGCTTGAAATAGTTCAGAACATTGGTGACACTAAAAATTCAAGTTCAACAAGGAACCATCGACCATCAAACCTCGAAATCAAGGGGTAGATGGGTATCACACCACCACTGATCATTGTCCTTGCTGTTCTAGCAAACATTATATTTTTTTTTGCACTGCTTTTCGAAATCAAAAAGCACAGCAACGGCGAAATACCGTAATAGCCAACCTTTGCTTACCAACCTTTCTCCTCTCAGGCATTCACTGAAATTACGCGCGCTATCAGACAGCGGCTCTGAATCTACTTTTATAAGCGAGTTTACTGTCGCGCAACTCAAATTAAAGAAGAACACAGTTAATATTCCTTTAAATGGTGCTGATAGAGGTCGTCTGACAATCGCTACTGAATCCGTGGGATTTACTGATTCTATTCATTTAAACTTACAAATGCAGTGCGCTGCTTTGGTACTGCCTCGTGTTGGGAGTCCAAGTCCAGCGACAAGCTGTCCAGCAGAAGAATTCAAAGGATTTTGGAATCTAACCCTAGCCGATCCTAAATTTAATACATCTCATTTTTAGCACCGCCGATTACGGAAAATACCCAATTGGGTTGGGTTATTTTTGGTGGTCGTTTCACTCGCAGTCTTTACTACGTCAAGGTAGAGATTGATCAACTACTCCGAAAGTTCTGGGAATTGGAAGAAGTCAACGTTGACCACAAGTTAACGCAATATGAGGAATTTTGTAACGAGTACTTCGATGCCCGACGAATCTACTATACTGAAGCGCCTAGTTAGTAAGCTATCGATCCTGCCTGTTGAATCGTCACTCGAAGAAGAAGGGTTCCTAAACTCTGACTAAGTCTTTCGTTGCCAGTCGGACGATGTAAGCGAAATGTTCAATATTTTCATTGGGCAACACTGATTACAGAAGTTTTGTATTCATATGTTACAATTTTATATAAACATGTCAAGTTCACGGTCATGTGAAGTTTTTTGCATACAGATTTTTTCGCGTATTGGCGGCCTTCGGCCGCGGCAGGGATCATAACCCTCAATCAGCAGAATCCTCACTGTGATGTAAAGTTTTTTGCATACAGGTTTTTCCGCGTATTGGCGGCCTTCGGCCGCAGCAGGGATCATAACCCTCAATGAACAGAATCCTCACTGTCATGTGAAGTTTTTTGCATACAGGTTTTTCCGCGTATTGGCGGCCTTCGGCCGCGGCAGGGATCATAACCCTCAATCAGCAGAATCCTCACGGTCATGTGAAGTTTTTTGCATTCAGGTTTTTCGCGTATCATTTCGGTATTAAAATTTTTCGGGATTTTGTCGTTTCGGGATTTTGTCGCATCGGGATTTTGTCGTTTCGGGATTTTAAATTTTTTCGGGATTTTGTAATTCGGGATTTTGACTGTCTCCCGGATATTTATCTTTTTGCTAAAGCCATTCGCTTCTATACCAACAAATATTACTATTCTTCAGTGTCGCTACGCAAATTCCTGTGAACAACAATCCGCAGGATTTTCTTTCGATGATAAATGCTGCGAAATTGGATTTTTTGTTAATTCTTGAATTTCCGTGACCCAATTGACTCATATTTCTGGGTATTTTAATTCCGTAATTTCATTTAATGATAAATAATAATTATTCCAAATTTAAAATTGATTTTTTAAGGAATTGATCTCAATCAATTTCTTTTAACCATAGCAATTGAATGAACATATTTCCGTTTATCTGCAATAAACGTGCCACGATTTAATGCCTAGTGCATCAAATATTTATAAAGTTCTTGATCAAACTTTATGTTTTGTGAGAGCCGTCCTTTTAGACAACTCCACTCTCTACTGCAGGCAATCCCTTTTCGAGTTCCAAAAAGACCTAGTGTTTTGAAAGCTTCTTCTTTCTCAATTATTAATAAATTGTCTGCTGTACTCTACTCAGTAGGTAGTTGTAATACACGCCTTTCGTTAGCCCTCCATTTTCTTAAAGGAAATTGACCTCGCAAGAAAAGCGTAGACAGCTGTCGCTGCAAATAAACTGCACAATCGAGTGTAGTTGAACGCGTCCTAAAGAAATCCTCCTTTATCACCTTGGCTGCTAATGGAAATTTGTCACGATATAATGACGCCAATCCGCATAGATTTTGTTGCTTTGTCAACAAAAGATTTTGTTGCTTTGTCAACAAAATCAACTGTAATGATCGGTAATCTGGATGCACTTACATATATCTATCTGCCTAAGCATCTTTTCAATGTCGGCCGTAATGATATATTAATGTGTTCTAAAGCAGGTTACAATACCGAATAAATCCCTTTGTAGGTTTGGTCCAGCCCATAGCTTATTATTTAAAGACGTTTGGTGTGTTTTTGTAGTGCCAGCATCAAACACAACTCGCAATTCGGTGGTATAAGCTTAACGACTAATTGATGTGGTGTAAAATACTTTTCTTTTAAACTGTTTACTGTTTTTCTATCTAACAATGTCATGTCATTACGTTTCAAGTATTCATCCATAAATTCTCAATACGCAGCTTCAATTTCAGATTTCACTCCAATCTTGTTCATAGTGAGGCAGATCTTGCTAAAGCCTGCTCCTTCGATTGTCCAATCTTGGCGTCCGGTCGTAATGGTAAGCGCAATACAAATCTATCCTTAGCCTTCCGGCTGGTTGTCTGCGCAAAATGTTTTTCACACCACATCTCCGCCTTTGTATAAGAACTCTTATTTATAAAAGTCTTTTGTTTCTAAAACCTTTTAAGCTGCAGTTGAAAGTGTTCGTTTATGGCTGCAAGGCATGTTTTGCAGAATTATTCTTCTGTTCTAAAATTCCACCTCCAAATATCCACTCCAGTCGAGTATTCTGCAATGCTGGTTTACCATTCATTCTATTTCGCGGTGCTTCGATGAGAATCTTCCAATACAATCCAGCTCCAATAAGAATATGGATTTTTCCCGGTTTATCAAAAGCTGTGTTGGCTTAACATATGTCGTTTGAAATATGAAGATGCTTAGCATCTAATACTATATGGGGAATACTTTCGGTGATAGCCGGAAGCGCTAAACATTCAATTGACGTTGGAAAATTATTAATAGATTATTTTATTAATATCTGCAATACCTTGTTGGAGCTTGCTTCTGCTTGATTAATTCTGTTCGTAGTAAAATCCAAATTTCAACAATTTAGGAAATTCCGTATCTATAATATTTATCTGGGAGCCTGCATTTAATAAGGCACGACAAGCCACAAACTTACAGTCTCTATCTTAAGTGTAAATCTGTGCCGTTGAAAGAATTACACTTGATTTCTAAATCGTTGGTCTACAAAGCAGATTCACTGGAATCTTATCATGTATTGAATCCGCGTGCGCAGCCTGTTCTTGTCGCACTTGTATTTTGTTTTCCTCTACATGAAGCAATGAATTAGTGCGCTTATTACATTTCTTACATTTCTTAAGTTCAATTCTTACAACTGTGCGCAAAATTGCCCATACAATTTATGCATAGTTTTCTTCAATAACTGTCCTTTTCCGGTCATCGGCGCTCAACTTCAAGAACTTCTCGCACCTATTGACCGAATAATTCCCGTTGCATAAAGTACAAAATGTTGTCGTGTTCACTAGGGAGACTTTCGTTTCATACCGTAGTTTGAATGTGTCTAGGATTTGCCTTTGATTTGCTTCATATTAACATTCGTAATGTATGACATCGATCATTTAAAAATTTAATAAAGTCAGCTAATTTTGGCATGCTAGCCTCGCTGGTTCCTCTAGCGTGATTTTGTCAATCACGTCGCTCTACATCATCTAGCTGCTTCTTGGCTAAGATTATAATTATGATGTACCAATATGTGACGGGTTGATCCAGTGTCTTTAGTGCCAACAAATAAACTTGAATGTGCCAAACTAATCTTCTCATCGCTTTTGATTTATCATCTTCCCATCGCTTCTAATTTATCATCCTTTGTGATTGGTGGAAATTTAAACAGCTCCTTCAAATGATTTTCCACAATCATCTTCTCGTTGTCATTTTTATCCGTCCATGCGCGTTATTAACTTTTATTGGATATTGAATCGTTATTGAATTGTTCAATAACCGTCATTGCTTCACCTTGTACCACACCAATCAAATACTGGTGATTCGCCGGAATGTCCGGATCCATATGTATTGTCGTTTTAAACCTGTTTTTGAATACTGTCCACTTAGTTTATTTACCATTTAGCTTTAGCAAATGTTACCTCTTCATTTCCTTCAGAGTAGTTTTCAATTTTTGTAATCTGAGCTTTACAAGTAGCTCTTCTTTGTAAACTTTCGTTAGATAGGAAAAGGGAAAAAAATATTGACTCACCTGTAGTTTCCGAAAATTCGAGCCGAATTCTGTGTCCAAGTGCCGTGTCAGGTTCCGTGCCCGATGTTAGGGGCCAAGTTATGTATCTGCGTCTTCCTTCCTTCCTAGACAAAAATGATTATTCTCGAGGCCGGAATCTAATCGAATCTAATCTGCTTTAATTCAAAATTCACACAAAAAGTAGGTTTAACTGTAAAAATGGAGATACCAGATTGAACCAATACACACTTTATATTCGGCAACGACAATAAGTTTCATTAAAAAAATTATAATGGCTCATAATTAAAAATTAATAAAAAATAGCTTAAATAAAAAGAATTAATTCAAAATTGGAATTTTTATTGTTGATTGAATGTTGATTGAATAACAATATCTAAGTGACACGTACGAGTATGTAGTATGTATGGTAATATTTAGATCTCCAGATTTTTCCGTAACACACAAGCTGGGCACCCCTTTATCTCGTTAAATTACCAAATACCCTTAATAAAAAGCGCACAGCATAAAGTCTTTTCTAACTAAACAAAGAATAAGCATCCTGAACCCTAATCCGCTCAACGTTCGTATGTACATACATACACATATACAGACATTCTTATGTCACATACATACCTTGTAGGGCAAGAAATTTATTGTTTTTAAAACAGGAAATGTAAATACAAATTGAGGAAATTGGAAATGAATTGAGAGTTAGAATACAAAATGATTTAAATTTAAGATGTCAAAAATTTGTCTGTCTTTATTCGTTTCTTAATTATTTATTTAAGACTTAAACTAAGCACATTGGCTTATAGTTTTTCCAAAAAGGTAAAACATTAAAAAAATTTTAAAGATTCAGGAATTAGATACAAATTTTAAAATTAGTGTTAATAACCAGGAATAGTGTTAAATTACGTAACACTTCGTTTGAGTACTTGTAAAATACAGATTTTATTCATTCCTAAATTTTAACAAAATTACTTAATTTTATTTTTTACATATTTACAATGGTAGATAAGCAGAGCGCTTTCATGCGTTTTTCATGATAAAAACTGTCTAGCAAGATTAGAGGGTTTTTTGTTCAAAAAAGGTTGTTTCCGAAGAACAGATAAGAAAGGATCGAAACTATTTGTGATAAGAATAGTAGATTATTAGGGAAATAAAATTTACATTTGAACATTCTGCCGGCCAAATTGAACAGCCGAGGGTGAAAAATCTATTTGAATTCTCTTTGAAGCTGGGCGGCATCGACATTTTATTTTGGGCTTAGCTCATCGATTTGTTGGCTGATTTGTTGGCTGGTTTAATTTCATATTAATTTTTCCTGGTTTAATTTCATATTAATTTCGTGGTAAGTCATCTGACATCAAATTCTTATTAACTTCTCTTGTAGCTTTCTTCAATGTATGGACTGTGGAATCCACAAGTAAAGTTTGCTGCTTGATCAACTGCGCTAAGTTTTCCTCGTTGTAGAAAATTCTCCAAGTTGGTTTCCATCGTGGTTCTATCGTCCGCATCCATTAGTGAAAAAAAACAGGATACAAAGAACCCACAAATTCGAGCTCAGCGTTGCCTCAATTTGTGTCAAAACTGTGCTTATTTCTTCGCAAATTAATTTAACATCTCCTGCAACGCGTTTCAAGTGATATTTTATTGACCTAAAGCCTGCCTCCCAGATTCCTCCAAAGTTAGAAGCTCTAGGAGGATTAAAACGCCATCGAATTTTATCTGCTTCCAGGGTTGTAATTTTTGTTGTGTTATTCTTAATGGCTGCTTTAATTTCTGCATCTAATTTCTTTTCTACTCCAACAAAATTAGTGCCATTATCGGAATATATATGAATCTGCATTTTTCCCTCCTCTAGCCAAAAACCGACAAAGTGCCACAAGAAATGCATCCGTCGTCAGACCGCTTACTGCTTGAATAGCTGAACAGAAAGCTGAATAGCTTTCGTGGCCATGCGTACAAATACTGCCACATACCATTATTGAATATTGTTAATGGTATTGTTGTACCAAATTTCATTACCATAACTCTATTCGTTATCCTGTAATCGTGATTTCCAAAGACGGACAGACAGGCGGACGGACAGGGCTAAATCTACTCAGAAGGTGATTCTGAGCCAGAATATATATACTTTTCTATACCTGCCACGCCTCCTTTAATGTGTTACAAACGGAAGAACAAAGTGAATATACCCTCATCCCTTCGGGTGTAGGGCATAAAAAACAATAACACTTATTTACTACGGGAATAGTTAGGCGGTAGGAGATTTAGGTTTGTTTCAGATACACTGAAACAAACGCCTATTTTGAGGGCCTTAAAAAAAATTTTTTTTGGAAGCAATAAAAAACTTTAAAAACGCTGGACTAAATGTATCGAGCTAAAGGAAGACTATGTTGAGAAATAAAACGCTACTTTTATTTGCCGAAAAAATTTCTTTTATTCAAAAAATCAGTGACTTATCAACCTGCCCTCCTATTTTGGTTTTTTTGTTGCTTTCTTTATTGCTTGGCCTTGCACTTACTTGGTCTTTGACTCTAACAGAGACAACGAACGCAAAGTGCAACACATGCATATTGTAGCGGTACAACAAACACACAGGAGACGGTCATCGTGATGAAAAATGCTCGCATTCGTAAGTGTGAAAGATAAGGGTGTGAGGCACGCACTACACGCACTTTAAGAAAAATTTTTGTTTCTGAACGACAAAAAAGTTGTGAAGGCTTTTCCTTATCCTAGATGATTGTTCCTAATATCTAACATTGTTACTAAGTGTGTTAGACTCTCTCTTTAATTCTGTTAATATTTTAATTTTAGTTAAAATATTGCTTTAAATTATTACTATGTACATTTTTTATTTTCTTTTTAATCATAATTCTACTGTTTACATGGACTTAATACTTTTTTATTATTTTCTTTTCTTAATTGTTTTCTTAATTAATGAGTTTCAGTCGCAGTTGCTAGTAAATGATCTCATGTATTCATTTAGTACCCTATGGTTTCTTTCCACTGTGAAATGGGAAAGCAATGGGAAGCAAACAACTGTTGTTTCTTTTGTTTCTATTGCATGAGCTTCACCGTATTTTGGTAGCTCACACTGCAGTGAAAATGTATTTATGTATATGTGTTTGGTATGGGTAATGGGCCTACAGTATCAATTTTTATTATTTCAAAGGGGCTTGTTGGAGTATCTGTTATTGTTTGTTCGTCTTTTATATGTCTTATTGTTTTATTTTTGCTGCATTTCTGCATTTATTTATAATTTGTTTTACCATTTTATTCATGTTTTCCAATACATATTTTTGGTTTCATTTTGCGATGGTTCATTTGATGCTTTAGGTAATGCTCTATAAAACCTTAATCTGTCCAGTCTTACTTAATGGAGCCGAATGTTGGACGATAAGCAAGAAAGCAGAGCTTATTTTGGGCTCCTTTGAACAAAAAATTCTCCGCCGGATATTTGGTCCTGTATGCGAGGAAGGCGAATAAAGATGAAGGCATAACCGCGAACTCTACGAGCTGTACAGAGATGTGGACGTAGTACGGAAAGCAAAAATCCGGAGACTGCATTGGCTCGGCCACATCGAGCGTATGGACAACAATGCTCCAGCTAAGAGGGTCTTCGAATCCCAGCCACCTGGTTCGAGAAGGCAAGGAAGACCGAACCTCCAGTTTAGGGACCAAGTGATTGCGGACACTAGAAAATTTGGTTTCTAACTGGAAGCAACGTGCCCGGACAGTAATGAATGGAAGCAGGCACTCGTTCAGGCTCAGACGTTTCAAGGGTCGCTAGCCTGATAAGTAAGTAAGAAGAGTAAAAAAATGCCGTTCTATCTTTATTATGCAAAGGGAAAACACTTCGCCCTGTATGCTTTAAAAAATTTTTTGAATTTTTATAGACATTTTTGCGCTTAAAACATTGACACCTGTTGATAAATTTCTTAAAGTTTTACAAAACAAAACAAAAATATTTTAATATATACGTATATTGACATTTTATTTCAGAACAGAACAAAATTTGAAAATTTTCCTATGCTTATAGCTCAATTTCTCAGCTTGTAGGGCGAATTTAAAGCTAAAATTGTATTCCCGAGTCCACCGTCTTAGATTGAAATATATTCTGAAAAATGGGCGTGGCACGCCCACTTATATACTATACCATATAATGAGGTGTTTGGTAGGAAAAGCGGTGTTGTAGATGAGTTAATAGATCAAAAATTTGCTCCCTGTAAATTAAAAAAGTAGGTGTCACCCGCCCACTTTTTATCACTTCGACAGATGCGGGTGTAGGGTATCTGAGCTTCGGCCAGGCCGAAGGTAACGCTCTTACTTGTTTTTATTGTATTGGAATCTAATTTAATTCTAAAATGGCGCGTCCGCATTCGCATTTAACTTTCCTTGCTTAAAAATTATATGGAAATCATAATCCATTAACACTAGAAAAACCGCAACGGTAATTTTGATCATTTTGTGATTTCATGTAGCTATATCTTATGTTATGCAATTGCGATTTTCTTTTTCCTTCGTGACTTTTATTTATTTCTTATTGTAAAGCAAACAAGTATCTAAGAGCGTTAACTTTGGCCTGGTCTAAGCTCATATAACCTACACCCGCATCTGTCGCAGTTTGCGAGAGACGGGAGACACCCACTTTCATATCACTTACAGATAGCAAATTTTGATTTATTAATTCATTTAAAAAAACTCTTTTTTCAACAAACACTTCATTATATACTATAGTATACCAGTGGGCGTGCCACGCCCATTTTTTGTGCGATGACTCTAACTAACACGGTAAACACGGCACTGAGATTTCGTCTTCAAATCCGAACTACAAGCTGAGAAATTCAGGTCTCAAATTGGATGCATTAATATTTACCCAAAAACTAGGTGTGGCAGTAAGCATTTTCGACATCAGAGAGCTCTAAATGAAACAGAATATTCCTGCTGAATTTCATGATGATGCTTGTAACGAACCCTTTGGGTCGGGTCTATAGCCGGGGTAGGCTCAGCGAGTGACCGGGGGTTAACGAAACAAAAATTTGTTTTGAGACGCCCTAAGTTCCAAAATAGCATTTATTTCCTTTTTTTTTTAAATATAGTATTTATTTCCTTTTTCAATAAAGTATTTATTTCCTTTTCTCCAATTATCGTTTTCGAACCCAGTGGGCGGGCGAGAGAGAGCGATGCCGTCGTCCAATAGAATGCACACGTTTAGTGTGCAATGCGTAAGCGTGAGTATGGCGAACGAGAGTACGTGCGCAGCAGGCGTGCGCGCAGCGGCGTACACGTGACGAGCGTAAATAGAACAAGCGTACGAATAATGAATACGCGCGGAACAGTTGGCTGGCGGCGAGCGTACGAGCGTGCGTGCGAGGTGCGCGAGCGTAGCGAGCGCATGCGTAGCGTATGCGTGAAAAATCAGCGTATGGGCAGCGGGTGCGTATACGGTGAGTAGAAGCGTGTGCGCGTATGCGGCGGACGTGACGCGTAACAGGCGTAAGTGTGTGCGTGCACCGTGGGCGTAAGCGCGGTGAACGTGTGCGCGGCGGGTATGTGTGAAACGAGCGTACGAGTAATAAGTGCGCGCGCAATAGGTTTGTGTGCGTCGAGCGTACGCGTGAGGAGCGCGAGCGTAATGGGCGCGCGTACAGTGAACGCGTGCACAGTGGACGTATGCGAAGAAAGTGTGCGAACAGCGGACGTTCAAGTAGAAAGTGCGTATGCGGCGAGTAGAAGCGTGTACGTGTATACAGTGGGCGTGCGCACGGTGATCATACGTGTAGCGGGCGTAAATGTGTGCGCGTCGCGGGCGTAAGTGCGATGAGCGTGTGCGCGGCGGATACGCGCGTAATGTTCGAGTATGGAAAGGGGAAACGATTGCTTATCAAATTTGAGTGGAGAGACTAAGTACTACTCTGACGAGCCCAGACGTGCGACGCTAACTATCGTGTAGATTCCGACCCTGAGGCCGTTAAACTACGTAATCACCGACCTTGAGGCCGCGAGATTATATAACGTACAAACACCGACCCTGAGGCCGAGAGCTTGCGTAATCACCGACCCTGAGGCCGAGAGATTGTATAACTTACAAACACCGACCCTGAGGCCGAGAGCTTGCGTAATCACCGACCCTGAGGCCGAGAGACTATATAACTTACAAACACCGACCCTGAGGCCGAGAGCTTGCGTAATCACCGACCCTGAGGCCGAGAGACTATATAACTTACAAACACCGACCCTGAGGCCGAGAGCTTGCGTAATCACCGACCCTGAGGCCGAGAGATTGTATAACTTATTCTACGAGCTATGAAAGAAACGAGTTACTAGTCGAAATTAGCGTGGAGGAAAAAATTAACGAATGAATTACCGAGTTGGGAGTTAACCGATTGAGAAAAACGCGCGGTTGCCGACCCTGAGGCCGTGAGATCTACAAAACCGTCGACCCTGAGGCCGTGCGATTATTTGTTGTAGACCGAAGGACGCGACGGAAAAGAAAAGGGAAAAAGAAAACAAAGGCGCGAATTTTCCGATCCTCAATAATGTTTCACAATCTTCGCTAGTCTTAGTTCTCTGCGATTTCGTATTAGTTCGTCGGTATGCAAGTCGATTTCGATTCGTCGCGTAGCAGCGCTTTTCTTAGTTCCGTCCGTACCCGACGTGTGCCCGTAGCCGACTGCGATTCGTTGCGTAACAGCGCGTTTCTTAGTGTTGTCCGTACTCGATGTGTGCCCGTAGCCGACTGCGATTCGTTGCGTAATAGCGCGTTTCTTAGTGTTGTCCGTACTCGATGTGTGCCCGTAGCCGACTGCGATTCGTTGCGTAACAGCGCGTTTCTTAGTGTTGTCCGTACTCGATGTGTGCCCGTAGCCGACTGCGATTCGTTGCGTAACAGCGCGTTTCTTAGTGTTGTCCGTACTCGATGTGTGCCCGTAGCCGACTGCGATTCGTTGCGTAACAGCGCGTTTCTTAGTGTTGTCCGTACTCGATGTGTGCCCGTAGCCGACTGCGATTCGTTGCGTAACAGCGCGTTTCTTAGTGTTGTCCGTACTCGATGTGTGCCCGTAGCCGACTGCGATTCGTTGCGTAACAGCGCGTTTCTTAGTGTTGTCCGTACTCGATGTGTGCCCGTAGCCGACTGCGATTCGTTGCGTAACAGCGCGTTTCTTAGTGTTGTCCGTACTCGATGTGTGCCCGTAGCCGACTGCGATTCGTTGCGTAACAGCGCGTTTCTTAGTGTTGTCCGTACTCGATGTGTGCCCGTAGCCGACTGCGATTCGTTGCGTAACAGCGCGTTTCTTAGTGTTGTCCGTACTCGATGTGTGCCCGTAGCCGACTGACTCCTCGTTCGCTTGTCATGCTTTCGACAACCCACCAACTCTTCTTCTTCTTGTTGGTGTGTTGTGTTTCCTTCATGGCGAGTCTCGCGTAGCGACTACGGTCATCTCTCTCTCTCTCGCGTACACTTACTTAATCTACTCTTATAATATAGTGTGTATACTTTACAATGGTAAGTAAGTCAATTTAGTTCGTTTACATAACAAAGTAAGTACATGTGGATAAGTGGTTTCAATAGAAATAATTCAATTCACAATGTAAAAAAAATTATAAACGTAAACTGTATTGATTGTTGTGTGCGCCAGAATTCGTAAAGAATTGTGGCCGTCACACTACCTCCCCTCTTTCGTTTTAATGAAGGTGGTAACATAGGTTTCTTAGTACGGTGAAGGCTAACGAAAATGGAAAGAACTTAACTTAAAATTAATTTACACAATTTTCATAGTTTAAATTCATTTTAGTATTAAATTAATTATTACGGCAAGAATGTTTGACTTAACTTAAAATTAGCTCAATAATTTCCATAGTTTAAATTCATATTAGCATTAAATCAATTATCATTCTGTTAAATTCAAGTTCGTTAGTTTTTAAATTAGTTATTGCTCCATTATGTATATATTAAGGCAAAAAAAAGGGAAAAAAAAATAATGAAAAACTTAAATTACTTATTCTCTTTGTTTGGCCATCACGCTGCGTCCTCCTGTTTCCGCTCACTGGTGCAGACGGTAGGTTATGGCGCCGCCGCGTGTCATCTTCAGCGTGTACGTTCTGCCGCCGATGACTCGTTTCTGATAACGGCGACGGCCTGGCGCATGTTCGTTTTTCAGTTCTGCTATGGCTTGTTGCAACATCGGCTGATCTTCCGGATAGACAAGCTCAGCAGGGTTCGCTCCTTCCATTCCGGTGATGAGGTCCATTGCCTCCTGCAGGCTCCCCATCCAGTCTTCGTCGCTCGGTCGTGGCGGAGGCGGCCCCATGGAAGCAGTGAGGCGGAAAGCGGAAGCGATGCCTGTGTTGAAACCTTCCGCTGGGATATCGGGCGCCGCCTCGTCTGGCGCGGTAGACTTCTGGGCGTGGATAGCCTGCGGTTCTTCAGAGTCATCGTTGTCTATGGGAAGGATTTTGTTCGTCTCCTCCCCGCGCATGATCTCTGGAGGCCCTTGGTTCTCTCGCTGTCCTAAGATCTCTCCAATTTCCGTGACTAAGCGTAGATCTTCCTCGTCGAGGGCGAATGGGAGTGGCGATGGCGGAGGGTCGTTTTCCTCTCGCGTCGGTGTCGGGGTCGAAGTGATCGTCAACGGACGCGGCTCTTCTTCGTTGAGGGCAAATGGGAGTGGCGATGGCGAAGTGTCACCTTCCTCTTGTGTCGGTGTCGGAGTCGGAGCGGACGTCGACGGACGCGGTTCTTCTATGGCCTCTCTACGTGGGGAGAAAGGGAATTCCACCACTGGGTTGCCAAAGCCGGTGTGTTCCGGTGCGTATTGCGGGTCGAACACCGTCAGAACAGTACGCGTCTCCACACAATAGTTAAGGCTCCCACGCCCCTGCCACATGGTCTTGTGTAACTCCGTCAGGATCGTCGCGCAGGCGGGGCCTTCGTCTTCCGTCTCGACATCGGAATCCTCACTGGTGGGGGCGTCGACTTCGACTTCGCTTACACAGCTCGTATCTTCCACTTCCCCTGTCGGCACGTCGTTTTCGTCACCCTCGTCCGCTAGGGGTGTGCCCTTCTCTCCAGTTTCCACGGGGTCATACTCCACCTCTACCAGCAAACATTCCTCTTCAATGTTCGGGTCCACATCATCGTCCAACTCTTCCAACGGTGGTGGCATCTCTTCGTCTTCCGGATCTGCGTGGCCTCCCACGTCCTCGGACGTCTCGGACTCGCTCTCGGAGATGACGATCGTCGGGATGGGCTCGTCTTCATCGTCGTGTGGCACGTCGCGCCTGGTCCGGGGCAAGTTTCGGGGACCCTGGCAGTACGACGCTCGGGAAGTCGATGGTGCTTCGGCGTTGTCTCCGGGGTCGGGGTTAACCTCCATGGCACTGGCTCGGTGGAGTCTCACTCGAGGGACCTTGGCTCGGGGATCGTCGATGGTCGCCCTCCACTCTGGACTCAGTAAACGCGTCCTCGGTCGACGCTCTTGTTCTTCCGTTAAGTGGCTACGGAACTGCGCGCGTACGGTTGAATTTCTTCTTTTCTTCCTGCATCGTTTTTAACGTTGTGTTCACCGCGATGTTCAAGTGACTACTGACTGTTGCTGCTGATGTTCGCTCCCTTTTATAGACTGCGGCTTCCCTCAGGATTGGTTGATTGGGTGTGCATGTAGTTATTAATAAGGTAGGGTTCGTTTCTGGTTCCACGTTGGGTATATCGCCGTTTTCTGGATCGTCGCCTTGCGCTTCGGAGTGGTATATTTTTAGGTCTGAAATATGGGCCGTCCGCTCGAGCTTTTCTTCTCTTTTCTTGAGTTTTACGATAACTGGGGACACAAAAGATTTCACCGTGTACGGTCCATCGTAGCGGGGTGCTAATTTCGCCGCAAAGTTATCCGCTGCTTTCGATAGCGGGTGTTGTCTCAGTAGTACCTGTTGGCCGATGGTGGGTCTCCAGTTTCGCCTCCGGAGGTTATAATGCTTCGTTTGTTTTTCGGTTGCCTTTTCCATATTTTGGCGAGCTATGAGAAAAACTTTCTTCAGTTTCTGAGCGTGCTCATCAGCGTTCTCTTCGTCTCGGCCCGTTCCCAAAGTAAACTGATCATAGAGAGCATGTGGCAGACGTGGTTCCCTGCCTTGGACTAGGTAAGCGGGGCTATATCCGGTGGACTCGGACACGCTAGAATTAATCGCAAGACTCAATTCGGGTAGCAGATCGTCCCACGTATTCTGTTGTTCTCCGGTAAATTGGGCTATCATTGTTTTCAGCGTTCGGTTGGTTCGTTCAGTAGGATTTTCCTGCGGCGTGTATGGCGCCGTGCACTGTTGCTGTACCCCGATATCTTTGAGATATTTGCGGAAGTTTCGACTGGTAAATTGGACTCCGTTGTCCGAGATTAGGATCTTCGGTACACCAAAACGAGACAAAATCCTATCTCGGAACGCCTTGATCAGGTGTTCGCTCGTGGCAGCGCGCAGTGGTACCATTTCTACCCACTTCGAAAACTTGTCTACGAATACTAATAGCATGTTGTATCCATGTTTTGTCCTCGGAAGTGGGCCTACAAAATCTGCGGAGACTGTAACCCACGGGCCCTCAACCAATTTGGTGAGCATTTTACCCGCTGGTTTCATTTGGCTGGCTTTGTAGCGTTGGCAGATTTGGCAATTCCTGATGTAACTCTTCACTTCTCGACGCATACCAGGCCAATAGTATCTGTCATTTACGCGAGCGATGGTTTTTCTCATCCCGAGGTGACCCGCAGTAGGCGCGTCATGACATTCTTCCAATACACGTTTTCGGGAGTATTTAGGTACGCACATTTTCCACGGTGTATCATTACCTGGAATATGACGATATAAGCGATCGTTTTGCACACAGAAATCGGGAAATTTCTCGGGCTGGGCCAGGACGTCGTTCTTCTTCCTTTCGTACCAGTTGCACTTGTTTCCTTCGTTCTCTTCAATTATCGTTGCGCATGCAACTTCCACCGGTTGTCGAGACAAGGCGTCGGCCACGACGTTCTGCTTGCCGCGCCGGTACTGAATATCATACTGATACTGTTGTAGCTCGAGAGCCCAGCGGGCGATCCGCCCAGAGGGGTTGTCGATGGAATTCAGCCATTTTAGGGACAGGTGGTCAGTAATAATGGTGAAAGAGTAACCCTCCACATACTGACGCATCTTGCGTACTGCCCAGACAATGGCCAGGCACTCCTTCTCTGTGGCAGTGTAATTCGACTCGGCCTGGTTTAGGTGCCTGCTGGCGTATGCTATGACACGCTCAACGCCGTCCAGGTTTTGGGTCAAAACCGCCCCGATACCGTAATCGCAAGCGTCTGTTTGAAGAAAGAACCTTTGTTGGAAGTCAGGGCACGCGAGGACGGGGGCTTCGGTGAGACGCCGTTTGATCTCGTCGAATGCTCGTTGTTGCTCGGAGGCCCATTTGAAGTGTTTGCCTTTCCGAAGCAAGGCAGTGAGGGAATGCGTGACTGGTGCGAAATCGGGTACGAATCTTCGGTACCACGACGCAACACCAAGGAACCTACGTAGCTCCCGCACGTTCGTTGGGGGTTGGAGTTCTCTGATAGCGCTGATTTTGTCGGGATCGGTATGTATCCCGCGTTCGCTCACGACGTGGCCCAAATATTTTATTTCTTTGCAGAAGAACTTACACTTGTCTTGGTTAATCCGGAGCTTCGCTTCGCGGAGTCGACGCAAGACCTCTCTCAAGTTGGTCATATGTTCTTCGAGACTGGATCCGATCACGATGATGTCATCGAGGTACGCGATGGCATAGGGTTCCATGTCGTGACTTATGACTCGATCTAAGGCCCGTTGGAAAGTCGCACCTGCTGAGTGTAAACCGAAGGGCATCACCGTCCACTGGTAGAGTCCGCGACCAGGCACCGTAAATGATGTGTAGGCTTTACTTCCAGCTTCCATTGGGATTTGCCAATAACCGTTTTTCAGGTCGATAGTGCTGATGTACTTGGCATTTCTCAATTTATCTAGGATGTGTTGGATACGCGGGAGTGGATAAGCGTCCGGGACTGACTGAGCATTGAGTTGTCGGTAGTCCACACACAAGCGCCATTGGCCAGTCTTCTTTTTGACCAAGACTATCGGTGCGCTGTAGGGATTCGACGATGGCTCGATACATCCTCTAGCTATGAGGTCGTTCACCTCGTCATCAATGATCCTTTGCATAGCGGGGTTACGGGGGTAATATCTCTGTTTGATAGGCCTATCATCCCGCATCACGATCTTGTGCTCCGCGACATTCGTTACGCCTTGCACAGCTTCGCACTGTTGTAGTTCGACCCGTAGAAATTCCTGAATCTTCTCTTCCTCCGTAGGAGTCTTAAGTATCTGAGACAGATTCGCGCGACGTCCCCTTGAGCCTGAGTCGGCGCGCGTAACCTTACCATTAACCCCGCGAATTCGAGGACGGCCCCGACTCCAGATAGGAAGTCCAGCCCCAGGATGAGGTCATCGACGACCTCCGGGAGAATGAGGATGGCCATGCGGTGGGTTTCGTTACCGACGGAGACGTTGACATCCAACGCCCTGTCGACCGTCTGGGTTTGGCCGTTTGCCATATTGACTATCGCTCTGGCGGGAATGATATTGTTGGAATTTTGGAGCTTTTGTGCGAAATAATCGCTAATAAAACTTCGGCTCGCTCCAGTGTCTATGGTCGCATGCATGAGGCAGTCATCAAGAGCGACTGTGGCCATTATGCGTTGTTCTGCGAGACGTAGTGACATTAGTGGGTTCGAGGGCTCCGGCTCGACGTTTCCGCATTGCCTCGATTCATGCGGGGACTCTGCTCGTTTCCCTGTTGCTTTCGGCAGCATTCTTTAGTGAGCGTGTTTCTGCGTCCACAAACCCAGCAGTGATACAGTACCGGGTTCCGGCATTTGGCTTTTCGATGGCCTTCTTGGCCGCAGCGTCTGCAGGCGGCGCTAACGTTGATGTTTGTTTCGACCACTTGTCTATGTGTCACGTTCGGATCGATTGGTGATTGGCTCGGCCGTGGTTCATCGTTGACGACTAGATTTTCAAAATCTCCGACCAGGTCAATGAGTTCTGAACGAGTGGTAAACTCGCTGCGTTTGACGTAAAGCTGGATTTCTCGGTGACTGTTTCGATACACCCTTTCTAATTGTTGAGTTGGGCTCAGGTCCGTGTGACGCATGAGTCCCTGAAGTGCGACCACGTAATCTCGAAATAGTTCGTTTGTCTGTTGGTATCTTTGCCGAACGTTGTCCTCAAGTTTCTCGAAGTACCTCGGAGGAAGAAAAAACTTCAGAAAGTCGTTCTTGAACTGACTCCACCTGGCCCAGCGGAGATTATTGCTCCGGTACCACTCTAGAGCTCTACCTTGAAGCAGCTCTGGCATCGCTCTGGGAAGCAGATTCGCATCGCACGCGTAGGATTCTACCAGTTCTTCGATCCTCTCAATGAATGCCAAGGGGTTAACTTCGCCATTATATTTTACTCCCCATTTACGTACTCGGTCTATTAATGGGACGATGTACGTCGAAGACGACTGTAAACATGGCGCGAATTGGCTCTGTGACGGTTGCATATGGCTTTGTTGCGTCACCCGGGGCGAATAGCTCGTTCCAGCTTGTACGTTTTGTGCAGGTTCTAAGGTCGTCTTCTTTATTTGCGGTGAGAATGCACTGGTCGATGCCGAGGGTACATGAACTAGCAGGTGTTCATGTTCTGGGATTTGTAACTGGAGAGGCGATGTGGCTACTAGTGCTTCCGATCCTGGTGAGACACTTCTGCGGTGTTTCCTCTCTAAATCTTCTAAGCGACTTGCCGTAATTTCATCGTGGCTTTCGGTAGCGATAAAAGTAGTAAGGCGTTTCCGAAGTTCTTCCACCGTGCCTTCTGGGCTCAAACCGAATTCTGAGGCGTAACCCTGGAGATCTTCCTTTCGTAAGTAGTGGACCCACGATACCTTGACCATCGTGTACGTGTGTAATTGTAAGCGTTTCACGTAAAAATCAATTTTCTCTTTATGTCAGCAAACCGAAGAAACAAATTCTCCTGTATTTTCAACTTAGAGCAGTCCCTGCTCGGGCGCCATGTAACGAACCCTTTGGGTCGGGTCTATAGCCGGGGTAGGCTCAGCGAGTGACCGGGGGTTAACGAAACAAAAATTTGTTTTGAGACGCCCTAAGTTCCAAAATAGCATTTATTTCCTTTTTTTTTTTAAATATAGTATTTATTTCCTTTTTCAATAAAGTATTTATTTCCTTTTCTCCAATTATCGTTTTCGAACCCAGTGGGCGGGCGAGAGAGAGCGATGCCGTCGTCCAATAGAATGCACACGTTTAGCGTGCAATGCGTAAGCGTGAGTATGGCGAACGAGAGTACGTGCGCAGCAGGCGTGCGCGCAGCGGCGTACACGTGACGAGCGTAAATAGAACAAGCGTACGAATAATGAATACGCGCGGAACAGTTGGCTGGCGGCGAGCGTACGAGCGTGCGTGCGAGGTGCGCGAGCGTAGCGAGCGCATGCGTAGCGTATGCGTGAAAAATCAGCGTATGGGCAGCGGGTGCGTATACGGTGAGTAGAAGCGTGTGCGCGTATGCGGCGGACGTGACGCGTAACAGGCGTAAGTGTGTGCGTGCACCGTGGGCGTAAGCGCGGTGAACGTGTGCGCGGCGGGTATGTGTGAAACGAGCGTACGAGTAATAAGTGCGCGCGCAATAGGTTTGTGTGCGTCGAGCGTACGCGTGATGAGCGCGAGCGTAATGGGCGCGCGTACAGTGAACGCGTGCACAGTGGACGTATGCGAAGAAAGTGTGCGAACAGCGGACGTTCAAGTAGAAAGTACGTATGCGGCGAGTAGAAGCGTGTACGTGTATACAGTGGGCGTGCGCACGGTGATCATACGTGTAGCGGGCGTAAATGTGTGCGCATCGCGGGCGTAAGTGCGATGAGCGTGTGCGCGGCGGATACGCGCGTAATGTTCGAGTATGGAAAGGGGAAACGATTGCTTATCAAATTTGAGTGGAGAGACTAAGTACTACTCTGACGAGCCCAGACGTGCGACGCTAACTATCGTGTAGATTCCGACCCTGAGGCCGTTAAACTACGTAATCACCGACCCTGAGGCCGCGAGATTATATAACGTACAAACACCGACCCTGAGGCCGAGAGCTTGCGTAATCACCGACCCTGAGGCCGAGAGATTGTATAACTTACAAACACCGACCCTGAGGCCGAGAGCTTGCGTAATCACCGATCCTGAGGCCAAGAGACTATATAACTTACAAACACCGACCCTGAGGCCGAGAGCTTGCGTAATCACCGACCCTGAGGCCGAGAGACTATATAACTTACAAACACCGACCCTGAGGCCGAGAGCTTGCGTAATCACCGACCCTGAGGCCGAGAGACTATATAACTTACAAACACCGACCCTGAGGCCGAGAGCTTGCGTAATCACCGACCCTGAGGCCGAGAGATTGTATAACTTATTCTACGAGCTATGAAAGAAACGAGTTACTAGTCGAAATTAGCGTGGAGGAAAAAATTAACGAATGAATTACCGAGTTGGGAGTTAACCGATTGAGAAAAACGCGCGGTTGCCGACCCTGAGGCCGTGAGATCTACAAAACCGTCGACCCTGAGGCCGTGCGATTATTTGTTGTAGACCGAAGGACGCGACGGAAAAGAAAAGGGAAAAAGAAAACAAACGCGCGAATTTTCCGATCCTCAATAATGTTTCACAATCTTCGCTAGTCTTAGTTCTCTGCGATTTCGTATTAGTTCGTCGGTATGCAAGTCGATTTCGATTCGTCGCGTAGCAGCGCTTTTCTTAGTTCCGTCCGTACCCGACGTGTGCCCGTAGCCGACTGCGATTCGTTGCGTAACAGCGCGTTTCTTAGTGTTGTCCGTACTCGATGTGTGCCCGTAGCCGACTGCGATTCGTTGCGTAATAGCGCGTTTCTTAGTGTTGTCCGTACTCGATGTGTGCCCGTAGCCGACTGCGATTCGTTGCGTAACAGCGCGTTTCTTAGTGTTGTCCGTACTCGATGTGTGCCCGTAGCCGACTGCGATTCGTTGCGTAACAGCGCGTTTCTTAGTGTTGTCCGTACTCGATGTGTGCCCGTAGCCGACTGCGATTCGTTGCGTAACAGCGCGTTTCTTAGTGTTGTCCGTACTCGATGTGTGCCCGTAGCCGACTGACTCCTCGTTCGCTTGTCATGCTTTCGACAACCCACCAACTCTTCTTCTTCTTGTTGGTGTGTTGTGTTTCCTTCACGGCGAGTCTCACGTAGCGACTACGGTCATCTCTCTCTCTCGCGTACACTTACTTAATCTACTCTTATAATATAGTGTGTATACTTTACAATGGTAAGTAAGTCAATTTAGTTCGGTTTACATAACAAAGTAAGTACATGTGGATAAGTGGTTTCAATAGAAATAATTCAATTCACAATGTAAAAAAAATTATAAACGTAAACTGTATTGATTGTTGTGTGCGCCAGAATTCGTAAAGAATTGTGGCCGTCACATGCTTCACCTCGTTTTCCTGTTATCGTGGTTTTTGTCACCAGTGGGCTATAACCACGGCAAAATTCATATTTGCTATAAAATGTAGGCGTGGCACTGGTCCGATTTTCTTGGTTAAGTCATTTGTAACATGAGTGCTCGAGAGCGCTACACCGGAGTGCTTAAAAGCTCAGGTTACAAATGATTTCAAGAGACGGGTATGCGCATGACCCGAAAAAATTGTCGTTTCTAACGCTAAAGATACCAACCTAACTATTTAAGGTCTTATGAGTCCTTAAATTAAAGCATCAATTGGCCAGCTTTTAGGGATTTAGAACCATTGTGCGCCGGCGTGAGTACCGAGTAGAATTAACAGAAAGTTCGTTTTATCATTTAAGTACTTAGTGATGAGACTTATACAAGGTATGTCTAGATAGCCTTTCTACAGTTAAAAAAATTTTAGCTAATTCCCAGAAGGGAGAGTCAAGTCTAAGCAGTATTGACTTTTGCGCGATTCTCAGAGCGCACTGTATGTCGCTGTATTCGTCCAAAACAAAAATAGCTCTTGTATAAACATACATCCCCAAGCAACCAGCGGAGGCACCACTTGATGACCTTCTACGCTTCTCTAAGTTCGTGCACAGCAGTCTGATCAAGCGAAGTTAGCGGTTAATAAACGATATAACGACTTAGCAACCTTGTAAAGACTCAATGAACCAAACACAGGCTAGTAACACAAGGGCCGCAAGGTCCATGTGGGGCATGTAGTGCCAGCTAGCTCTTAACCCAACCTAACCTAACCTAACCTAAACATATGTACATACATCCGGACGTTCACATAACAAAAAAAGCAGTCTCGATCAAAAGTGAATTTCGTTGGCATAACGGACCGACCGCTCGCATAATGTCATCGAAACACAGTCACGATAACAAAGCGCCGATGGCTTGGCTTGCGTCGTTCTAGTTAGTGTCAAATTGTATGTGGGTCAGAAACAAGAGCCTTCTATGACACAGTTTCCTAGTCGCACGACATGATTTATATTAATTACTTTTGCTTAGTTTAAAAAATAAATAAAAAATAATATACATAAATCGAAATCATTGTTTAATAAAGTACAGTGTGTGACCATTCAAATTTAAATCAACTCTTTCTTTTCGCTTCTTGTGTTAAGGTTCAAGTGCCAAACTATTAACCATCAACAGAAGTAGGTTTTAGTTAAAGTGCCGCAATCCTGCTACCAACCAACATTTAAGGATCAGTTGTAGTTCAAGTACTGCAACTGAACTGAGAACAAAAGACCCTCAAGAAGTCTTGAGGAATACAAGGACAACGCTCATTGTACATTTTGGTGACCCAAAAGTGATACGATTCAAGTGTTGGATCACGTTAAGCAATTCACAACCATCAGAAGCGAACCACTAACAACACCAACAGAAAATTGGCGAGGAAGTTCAGAGGATCATTCTGAACTATAAGAAGGATCCATCAACAAGGAAGACGTCTGCGACATACTATCAAGACAGGCTTGATAAGTTAAGGAGCCTTGTTTCAGTGTTCGGTGAGGAGGACTCTGTGCTGAGAACTCATTGTAAGGACCCAATGGAGCATTAGTACTTCTCAGAAGACTACTACAGCCAAATAGCTGAGCTGGCCAAGAATTTCGAAAGAAAATTAATGATTTAAAAGCGTCAAAGGCGGCAGAGGCGCTTCAGAAGCCTCAAGTGCTCAAACCGGTCCCGATGAAAGAAGCACTAAAGGTCAGGGAGACGATTCAGGGACCTCAAGCGGGTAAACAGTAGAGCTGTGCACAAGCCGTTTGAAAACCACTTTCAAAACACACAACGTTTTATCAGTAAAAATTTATAAAACATTTCAGATTTTCACTCATAGCCTTTATTGCTTGTGCTCTGCTGGAAACAAAAACAAAATTGTCAGACGAAAATGACACAACAGTTTTAATGCCAACCATTGCTAAATAGATATAAGAGAGGATACACACACGGAATGCACATACATATTAAATACATACATACGTTCAGCCGTCTCCTAGGCTTTTAGTTAGAAAAAAAGCATTGCGTGCCTCTCCCTTTTTTTCGTTTCTTTTTTTTTTTCGTTTTTCTCGAAAATGTGGCAGAACATTTTTTCATTGTTTTCAATCGTTGTTCGGGGCCACAATTTGTGGACCATTTACAACAAAAACGAAGTAAGAAAAAGACGATAATTACATGGAAAAATAGATAAGAATGGTTTTTGAGTTTGGACGGAGGGAAAGAGGGGATGTTTTTTCTTCGTAATTTCTTAATTAGTTTTCAGACGCTTCTGGTGATAACAAAGCACCATCGACGGAGTGGCGAGCGGCGCAAATGCTTGCCTTTCGTTCCTTTCGAGTTCGAGCGGAGGGAAAGAGGGTGAGTTGTTTGCGTTTCTTTCGTTCCTTTGGAGATTAAGCGGAAGGAACGAGAGAGAAATGCATCAACATTAAAACAGCAACTGCAAATTTTCGAACAAGCTGTAAAAATGAATGTCGGTCGGGTAAAGGCACCACAGCAGTTGCTGTTTATTGCGAATTTCATACGGCAGTCACAAAACAGCAGTCGTGCCGATTTGTGCCTAGCTGCCTTCAAAACGGCTCGCGCACAGCTCTAGTAAACAGGTCCCGATAAAAGAAATATCTGAAGCTATTTCAGATTTCAACTTTCTGACAATTTCGAAAGATTTTTGCAAATGTCAGTGCAAGAACGCTTGAAGTTTGTACACAGCAACAAGCTTTGTATGAATTGTTTGAAATTTTGGGCACATGGCAGGGCATTGCGCATCGAGAAGTTGTGTTAAATGTAGCGAAAGGCACAACACTCTACTTCATACTGGAGACGAAGCCAAGACGAGGGCAGCAGAGAACTCTGGTAAGGCAGCAGAGAATTCTGTTTCGAGGTTAGAAAACGACTTGACAGCTATGACAACTTCTATGACAACTTGCAACTTCTAGAACTAAGAGCCTTAGTCCAAAGTTGATACCAAGCAGCGGACTAAAATGCAGAGCTATTCTTGACTCCGGCTCCCAAGTTATTCTTATTACCGATCGATTAATGAAGAGACTAGGAATCACTCCAAAGGCTGTATCTTTGTTCAGGGGATCGGCAGCAGTAGTAAAAAATCCCAACAGCCCATCAACGTCAGCTTACATTCAAGAGTAAATGGTTCTACTGCAAGACTAAAAGCGTTTGTGTTACAACAGATCATCTCGGCACAGTCTTCTCAGCATTTCGACTTTGCTAAATGGCTAATTCCAGAAAACATCGAATTGTATTATCCAGGTTTTAATCGCCCTGATAAGATTGTTTCTCCCATTACAAATTTTACATTTTTCTTTATTGATTCTGTTAATAGTTTTGTTAACTCACTAATAATAGGTTTTGTTAACAAACTGGCATTGAGGTCGTCTTTAAAGAAACCGAAAGTATTTCTTAAAAGAAAATTTCAAGATCGGTTCCTCAACGCTTACAATAAAACTATCCTCAGAATGAATCGGGCCAACATGGATATTCAGTATATACTGGACGCTTACGCTTGCTGTGGATATATTGTTAATTATATTAACAAATCTATCAGGGGCGTGTCTCGCTTGCTACGGGAAGCAATGGATGAAATTCGTGCAGGGAATTTCTCCGTTAAGCAGAAACTGCAACACATCGGAAACAAATTCATCTCTGGAACAGAAATTTCCGCACAGGAGGCGTCCTACAACATTATGGGACTGCATATGTCCGAATGCAGCAACGCTGAAGTTTTCATCAATACGTCACGTCCGGAAAAGAGAGTAAGGATGGTGAAGTCGAAAAGGGAACTGGAAGAATTACCGGAAAACTCAACAGATATTTTCGTTCCAAATCTTCTGGATCACTACATCAACCGACCAGAAGTTCTCGAAAATATCTGTTTAGCTGATTTCGCTTCGTACTACCGTTTTTCTAAGGTTGCAAAACGAAGTAGTACTCATAGATCTCTATTAGAGGATGATGGCAATGATTGTCGAGAGGATAACGAGACAGAGAATGTTGGAAAAGCATTACGCCTGAAAGATAACTCTGGATATATTTTTAAAAGAACTAAACCTTCGATCATCCGATTTAGCAAATTTCGCGCAAGCACAGCGAGGGAGGACTACTTTCGGGAAATGGTGATGCTCTGCTACCCCTGGCGCGACGAAGAGGAAAACTTGCTGAACAACAATAATGAGCACACCTGTCGAATCTTCAAAACTGTTATTGAAAAAAACAGAGCAAAATATGAGAAATTGGAAGAAGGTGAACTTGAGCATATTCTGAACGAGGTACAGGAGGAAAACATCAATCCAGATGAAGTAGCTGATGACCACATAGGAACAACACAGTTGCTGGATGAAGAGTTTAGAGGTTTGGCAATCCCTGAGGTAAATCCAAATTGTAATTTGTTGGATTTAAATTCTGTTAGGAATATTTGTGAAGATGACTTTGAAGCTCCTAGGCTTATTAAGCTTCCCGCTCTCATTAACCGCAATGAGCTTTTAGAGTCTGTCCGTTCGTTGAATTTGAAACAACGGACGTATTTGAGTTAGTTACTCCATAATTTAAAATTGAGAAAAACGCTCCATGACTTCGTTGGAGGAGGAGCTGGAGTTGGAAAAAGCCGACTTATAACCGCAGTATATCAAGCGGTTACTTTCCAACTAAACGCCATTCCTGGAAGCAATCCAGAGCACCCTAAGGTGTTACTGTGCGCTCCAACGGGAAAAGCTGCGTATGGGATTGGTGGAGCAACCCTGCATTCACTTTTTTCTTTACCGCTTAATCAGAGGTCCGGCGAAATCAGGCCATTGACTAATGATACGGTAAATTCCCTCTTGGGAAGACTGATCGATCTTCAGATCTTCATAATTATAGACGAAGTGTCTATGGTTGGGGCAAAAATTTTTGCATACTTAGACTGTCGTCTCAAGCAAATATTTAAAAGTTCTCAACCTTTCGGAGGCAAGTCAATCGTTGTTTTTGGAGACCTGAAGCAATTGCTACCAGTTGGTGATAGATGGATATTTCATCCGAATACTAGCGATCCATATAGTACTATTTCAGGTGCTCCATTATGGGAATTGTTCCAATTCTTCGAATTGACGGAGGTAATGCGGCAAAGGGAAGACCGGACCTTCGCAATAGCTTTAAATAATATGGCGGAGGGCCAAATGAAACCCGAGGACATAGCTCTTTTAAGAAGCCGGATTGTCATGTCCTCAAATGACGTACCATCCGAAGCTATTCATTTGTTCCTAACTAACGAAAAAGCATCCTATTTTAATTCTTTAAAGCTTAGCCAAATCTCTACGGAAACTTATACATCCAAAGCAACAGATGTGGTTACGGCTGCCGCAATTTCTGCCTCAAGTAAGCGAGCTATTCTGGAAACAGTAAAAAAGTTCAAATCATCAGAAACCCAGGGCCTTTGTTTTGAACTATTATTAAAATGCACAGCGAAATATATGCTTACAGTTAATGTGGACACTGGAGATGGACTGGTAAACGGCGCAACAAGTCAACTTATGTCGATCGACTTTAGAGGACAAGAAAGTGTTCCCACCCGGCTATGGATTTTGTTTCCTGAAAGTGATGTTGGATCCAATGCGAGAAAGAAGTATCCCCACCGTACGGAACCGAATTTGACACCGATTGAAACTGTGGAAAGAGTGTTCCAGTATAAAAGAAATGAACAGGTTTCAATTCGAAGAAAGCAATTTCCTGTGGTTCCTGCCGAAGGAATCACAATTCACAAGAGCCAAGGTGCTACCTATCGAAAAGTGGCAGTTCATCTAGGACCCAGGATGAGACGAGCAGCTTTGTATGTTGCATGCAGTAGAGCAACAGCTGCCTCAGGTCTTTATCTAATTGGTAACTTTATGCCACCGAAAGCATTCGAAGACAAGGATGAAAGAAAAGCACCTCGAAACTCTGTATAGTTCTATGGTTCAGCGGTCATCACGTTTACAGATTTTTTACAAAAATATTCAAAGCCTTCACTCTCATTTTTTAGACGTAAAACATGATTGTTTACTTTTAACGTCGGATCTTCTGTGTTTTGTAGAGACGTGGACACTTCCTGTGGAAAACTATTCTATTCCAAATTTTTCCATCATCCATAGAATAGATAGCAACGAGGGATCCAACAGGAAAAAAAAGGAATAATAATCTACGGAAAAAAATACCATCGCGTCTCAGCTTGTACATTTATTTGACAGGGATTATAGTTGCCGAGAGAAAACCCTACAACTTACCGCTTTTAAAAAATTTAATTTTTTCTTTAGAATTCTTTACAGAAACTCGTCTTTTCCAGAATGTCTTTTTAGGATGATGCTTTGCAACGCAGTGGAGGATTTGCGCGATTTTAATGGAGGAGCACCTGTGGAAAAACTTATAATAATAGGCGATTTTAACATACATATGCCGCAAAGCATGCAAGCCCACTATGGAAGACGCACTGTTGGAAAAGGGAATGCATTCAATTTTCAAAAATTCCGAGGCGACTACCAAAGGAGGAACGCAAATTGACTGGGCCCTGTCAAGTTTTTCTGTGCCAACAATAAGTGGCATAACTTATGAGACACTTGCACAGTTATCACGACGGAATAGTTTTAAGTGTCGAATAAATTTTACTGTTGATTATATCGTGTGTAATATATGTAAATATATTGTAACTGTATTGTGATATAATGTATTTTTTTCTAATTTTGAGGGTAATTAATTTTACTTTTAACTGTCTAAATACAATTTTTTTAAATATGTTATTTGTCATTATTGTATTGTATAGTTGAAAATAAAATTGTATTTGAAAAACTATTTTTAAAAATGATTTTTAATAAACAGATAAAGAGGATGCTGCTAATGAAATGTTTGTTATTACATATTAATTATTAGAGTTTTTATTAAATAAACATATTAATTAAAGAGCAGCGAATAAAACAATATTGAGAAAACCCAAAATTTGTTATAGTATTTATAACAACGCTTTAGTTATTATAGCGAAAAATAAGAAAAATTTACAAAAAATACGAAATTATGTCTTAAATTTAAAAAATTAATTCCAACGATATTTTTTTATAACTACTCCCGCACCCAGTTTTGAACCCAAGCCTTTCCCCTCGCGAGCAAGCTACTTTAGCCAGTAGGCCATCGAGCCCTATAGAATAACTACTTCACACACCATAAATGAAGGCAAAATTACTACCGGCTTTGATGCTGATAAAAGAAGCTGCCGTAAAATCCATTATGATGCGAAACATGGGCGTACGAAGAATGTTGCTCAACATGGACGTACGGCTACCTCCTAGAAGAAACCTCAGGCAAAGAATGTTGCGAATGTTGGGCAACATGGACGTATGGATACGTCCATCGAAGAAACTTTTTTGCTCTGAAACATGTATGAGATGCGCCTTCTATTATTACATATTCTTTGGTATTATCTTCAATTTAAATTAATTCCTGATTATTACTTTTACTTATGGAGCATTTTGTTTTGTATATACAATTATGGCTTTGTCTAAGTTCAAATACTGATCTGTCTCTTTCAAATGTATATGGTTTGTTTGAAATGCAAACAATAAATTCAATTTCGGTCTCAATTTCTTTAAAATTTTTCCTTATGAACATTAATTGATTCTGTCGGCACTTTAATGACAAAAATTATACAATCTTCTTTATAAATAGCTAATCCTAATTTTATATTAAATAATTTTTTAAAATCAATATTGTATTCCGCGATTTCTTCGCTTGTTAATATATTGGGTTGAAGTATTCCTGTTCTTGCAGCAGCCACATTCTGCTGAATGTGATCAATTTTCCCTTTCAATATATTTTTTCAAAAATATACTATCTTCATATATGTCTTGGCTATTTTTATCTATTTTATTTAATCGCTCTAATACAAGTTTTCTGTAATTTTCAATGATTATTTTTAGGTGGTATAGTGTTTAATTAAAGTTTTCATTTATTTTTATCTGTTGATTAATGTTAGACATTGGGTCGTATGCATAAAAAAGAGTAAAAGCTTCGTATGAGTGTCTACTATGAAGTAGTGAAAAGTCGATAGTGAATACTAATTTTCATATGCATAATAACTTTTAAGCCTCACTAATTTCGAATTTTCAAATTGACTACTTTTTCAAATTTTGTTTTTCTGTCAAATTAATTATTTCCGTAACGTTACAATTAAGTACGTATAAAATAAGAATTCTAGTTCGGTGGCTTATTATTAGATATTTACAGTTATACTATGGAATCACAAAACGATGATCTACTGCAGTTTGAAGAGTTTTTAGAGGGAAGTTGCAAGGAAGATCTGCATGCAACTACTACATCATCGCGGGTGACCGATGCTATGTTTATAACATACATCAAAAAATATGGACAAGTATTGCTGTCCAAAAGTCAAACACCGCCAGTAAAAATGAAAAAGCAAGAAGCGGCCAATAAGATATCGCAGCAATTGCAAGTAGATAAGGGTATCAGCTACACAGTGAAACAAATTTTGAAAAAAGTTCAAAATTTGAAGTCGAAACTGAAGACTAAGTCTGATCTTACACGCACTGGAAACCACCCAATTAAATTATCGCAGCCAGAAAAAGATTTGGCCGAATTACTGCATGCTTCTGATAATCCAGCGATTAACCCATATAAAGGTATACCCGAATGGATGAGAGTATGTTTACTTTAAGGAGGGTTTAGAATCACTTCCTGAGTCGATTTAGCACTGTCGGTCTGTCTATCCGTCCGTCTGTGAAAAACAGGTTTACTGAAGAACGCATATCGTCACGAAATTTGCAACGAATATTTTCTGTCAGCCTAGGCTCTTTGGTATTGAAAATGAAGAAAATCGGGCCACTGCCACGCCTGCTTTTTATAGCAAATATGGAGTCAACCGTGCTTACTATATGTAAGCATCTTATACGTTATCATCACTTCGACAGACGTAGGTGTATGAGTTTCGGCCAGATCGAAGTTAACGCTCTTACTTCTTTACCTTTACCGTAATCTCCTGATATTCTCCTGTAACTTTTAAGGTGGAATAATTTTGGGTGAAAGTACCAGCGTAGATGACGGCAGTAACGATGAAGATTTAGAGTGTACTCAGAAAATACCAAAATTAACTTGCAATATTAAGGCATCCACGTCAGAGTTCGTTCCGTCAAATTTTAAACGAAAGACTTCAGGCAACATACTATCGTCAACCTCGTCGAATGACTCTTTCAACAAAAATGATAACGTAAGTGTATATTGCTTTGCACCTACTAATTCATAGTCGGCAAAGTTGGGGCATGGTTTTGATTTGGTTTATCGTAATTATGTCATATATATTTGACTTTTAAATGCGTAGAGTTATCAAAATAAGCAAATACGGACCATGCAAAATTTTGAAAAATCTCCAACAGAAAGAAGGAGAAAATTAAAAATTTATTAATTCTTGAATGTTTTTTAGATGTTGAATAAATTTGAGACTAACGAGACGAAAGGCTTAACGCTTCTTCAATTGCAAAGGTTTGTTCTTTTGAAGCAGCTCAAAGTATTTGAAATGCAAGAACGGTTACTTGTTAAGCAGGAGAAGATAGCAAATTCGCAGATAGAAGACACTCATAACTAAAATAGACTTTCTTAACCTTAATTGTTAATAAAACCTTTTAAAAATCTGTTTTCTAGTTAAATATTTAATTTTATTATAGTAACAGTAAAAATTTGAAACTTGAATTTTAAATTAATAAATTTGAAATTTGTTTAATTTAACGAAAGTTGATTAATATAATTCGAAATCTCATTTCTACGCAGAACTCCTCTTCTATTTAAATTATCGTCGATTTCCTCATTATGTGGTACCATAATATTAGAACCATTATCTAAAGTACATGTGTACTCATCAATATCTGGTTCATGCAAATATTTTGATATATTGTGCAGTATAAAACATGCACCAATCATCGAAGGAATTCTATTAGACTGCATACGCATTTTAGATTGTAAAATGGGAAATCTCCTTTTTACTTGACCAAACACTCGTTCAATTACGACGCGTTCCTTTGAATGGAGCTTATTATATTTCTCTTGAGTTGTTGTGTTTGCATTACGATAAGGCGTCATTAACCATGGACTAATTCCGTATCCCTCGTCACCCAGTAAAATGGCACCTGCTGGATTTTCATTAATAACATCACGCACAAAAGAGTTCCTCCAGATACGTGAGTCATGAACAGAACCGGCCCATCTACAGTCGATGCTAGTTACGTGTTCCTTCGCATTGCATGTTACTTGTATATTGAATGATGTTAGCCCTTTTCTATTAACGTATTCATCTCCATGTTGTTTTGGCTTCAAAATTAACACGTGCGTGCAGTCAAGAGCACCAATAGCGCTAGGGAATTTATATTTATTGGCCCATTCATTCTTCGCAATATTTAATTCTTCCTCTGATTGGGGAAACTTTATCCAATCTTTCGATTTGGCTAAAATATGGGAACACGTCTCCCAAACTGTTCTGCAAACAGTTGCTTGATGAATACCCAAATCTTCACCCACGCCAACCTACAGATGTATTAATCTATATATGTAATTATATATTAGAAGATCGTAAATCTCTACTTACTTGAAAACCGGGATCATCAATATACCGAAGAAATGTTTTAATTTTTGTTACATTGCTTAAAGCACCACTTTTGGTTTCATTATTTTCCGGTAAAAAATATGAAGTATGAATATGAAATATATGAATCGATTCCGTGCTCTCTCGCGAAAATCTATACAAAGACCTATAATTATCGTCCGACCCTAATGTTCTCAATTTATATATTTTCTTTTTTCTTTCGGAATTTAAATTCAAATACATGGCCATTTCAAAAATTTAAAATAGACTCGTCAAAAGAGACTTGAAAATCTTTTATCAAACACTATTTTTCTAATAGTAGAATCTATTTTTATTTATTTATTTTATTTATTTATTAATTCATAAAGGGCATGTAAGAACAATCTTTTAAATGCACCATAGTATTAAACAATACACCTCGCATAAGAAAGAATATAATAAGAAATTATAATAGATAATATTAAAAATAAAGATTAGAAGAACTAATATACAAATTACATTTATAAGTATAGTAATACTCGTACAAGAAAACAAATATAATTGTATATATCTGAATACATAAAATATGTTAAGAAAAGTTAAGAAAAATAAGGTACTATAGATGCACATAAGTAGAAAAGAGATAAATAGTAAAGAAGAGAAGACGAAGAGTGAGGAGAATAGTCATTAAGAAAAGTATTGGAATATCTGTTGCCTAAAGTTTTTTTTATTAGTTTCGCGTTTAATACCAAGTGGTAGGGAATTCCAAAGCTGAATAGCACTAATAAAAAATAATTTGCTGGTCTCACTATACTTAAATCGTGGTACTATAAAATTTATACCTCGCGTAGATCTTGCGAACTGAAGTTTCTCGTAAAGGTAAGAAGGACTCTTAGAATATATTAAACTGTGCAGAAAGAGGCAATTCCTTGCCTTAAGGTAGTTAAATATACTACAGCCAAGAATGCTATTGTTAAAAGCCGAAATGTGTTCATATCTCTTGAGACCATAAGCATAACGTACTGCGTTATTAAATGCAACTTGGAGCTTATGGCACGAATTAGAGTCGAGTTTATTATAAACTACTTCAAAGTACGTAAAAAAAGGAATTATTAACTGAATTATAAGTTTTCGTTTAGTTTGGGTAGGAACGAACATAGATGATAATCTCAAATTACGCAAAGTATAGTACACTTTACTCACTACATAGTTTATGTGATCACAGCATGTCAGCGAAGAATTAACTACAAAACCGAGATTAGTTATTTTGTTAACAAACTGAAGCTGTGTAGTATTAAGATATATAGGCGCTATATCCACAATCGGCTTACTAGCCTTCAAAATCGGAAGAACAAAGGATTTTTTTGGATTTAGGGATAGTTTGTTTACATTCGCCCAGTTATTAATGGCACATAAGTCCTCATTAACTCGAGCACAAAGATCTCGTAATAGTTCTAAGGGTCTGTTTAGAACAGTTTACGCTCTATGACAACAATATTATGTCAGGAATTGGAAAATATCTATAACCATAGCCAATATCAATAAATTAATATTGCTATTAAATTAATTAATAACAATTTAAATTAATTGTTTTCATTATATAATCCATTACATCAAACCATTTTATGGATGGGTTTTACACCTCGTCTGCGCTAGCGCCACTCTTCTTGCTTTTTTTCGATTTTATTCACTTCTTGATTGTAGGTGGATCGTAAATTTTTTATTTTCTTGGTTACCTCAATGGTGTTACCTAGGTGCATTCCTTTTGCGATATTATCCAAAGATGCTTTTCTCATATCTCTATTTCGATAGTTTTTATCGAAACAATTCCACAGGTTTTCTTGGTCTCTGTAGAGTTTCATTAATGAAATATTATTGTCAGAAGACCATCTATCCGCAGCCATTTCGAACGATTCAGCGTAGTACACAAAAAAAAACACAGCTATTTCACGCACAGCTGTCCGGGGAGCAGGCGAGTGAAAACAAAAAATGTTGAAGTAACTCGGATGCGAGCTACTAACCAACTCACACGTACGAGTTACTCGTAAGTTACGTCCAAACGTTGCCAGTTACTGCAGTGCAGCTACTCGGAAGGCTGACTCGTAAACTAGCTCGCACTGTATAAACCAGGCATAAGATTTACGTAATTTTTGACAAAACCTATCTGTCGGGTTTCTTTATAATTTTCTCTATTCTGGTTTAATTTGCTAATAGTTCTTTCTTTAATACTTTGTATTCTGTGCTTTATTATATTTTTATTAATTTTATTATTCTGTACGTTTAGTGGTACAGTTTGAATAGTGGAGTGGTAGTTATTATTATAGAGATGAATTGCTTTCTGCACTTGCTGTTTATTTGGCTTTTCCAAATTCAATGTTCGTATTTTTATACCCTACACCCGAAGGGATGAGGGTATATTCACTTTGTTCTTCCGTTTGTAACGCATTAAAGGAGGCGTGGCAGGTATAGAAAGGTAAATATATTCTGGCTTAGAATCACCTCCTGATTCGATTTAGCCATGTCCGTCCGTCCGTCTGTCTGTCTGTCTGTTCGTCCGTCCGTCCGTCCGTCCGTCTGTGGAAATCACTACTTTTAATCACCTACTTTTTATAGAAAATATGCACTCATCCGTGCTTTTAGCTCAATTTCTTGACTTGTAGACCTAATTTTTAGCTAAAATTTTATTTCCGAGTCCACCATCTTAGACACGCCCGCTTATATACTATACAATATAATGAGGTGTTTGGTAGCGAAAGCGTTTTGTAGATGAGATAATAGATCAAAATTTGCTCCCTGTAAATTTAAAAAAAGTAGGTGTCACCCGCCCACTTTTTATCACTTCGACCGATGCGGGTGTAGGGTATATGAGCTCCGGCCAGGCCGAAGATAACGCTCTTACTTGTTTTTCTCATAGTTTTTGGAACGTAGGGTCTTGAGGAATTTTGAGAGACATCGCACCAAATTTAAATGTTTATTGTTGGAATGATTATTTCTTTTAAATTGTTTTTATACCCTACACCCGAAGGGATGAGGGTATATTCACTTTGTGCTTCCGTTTGTAACGCATTAAATGAGGCGTGGCAGGTATAGAAAAGTATATATATTCTGGCTCAGAATCCCCTCCTGAGTCGATTTAGACCTGTCCGTCCGTCTGTCTGTCTGTCTGTCTGTCTGTCTGTCTGTCCGTCTGTCTGTGGAAATCACGATTACAGGAGAACGAATGGAGGTATCATCATGAAATTTGGTACGAATATTCTTTGTTATCCTACGCTGTTTGGTATTGAAAATGGGGAAAATCGGACCAGTGCCACGCCTACTTTTTATAGAAAATATGCACTCATCCGTGCTTATAGCTTAATTTCTTAGCTTGTATACCGAATTTTCAGCTAAAATTTTATTTCCGAGTCCACCATCTTAGACTAAAATATATGCTAAAAAATGGGCGTGACACGCCCACTTATATACTATACCATATAATGAGGTGTTTAGTACGAAAAACGGTGTTGTAGATGAGTTAATAGAAAAAAATTTACTCCCTGTAAATTTAAAAAAAAGTAGGTGTCACCCGCCCACTTTTTATCACTTCGACAGATGCGGGTGTAGGGTATATGAGCTTCGGCCAGGCTGAAGATAACGCTCTTACTTGTTTGAATTTGGTTTTGAAATAGGATCTAGTAAGGTTTTGTCGCTTTGCTGTTCTTTGTGTAATGTTTTGAAGTTTATGTCTTGTGTTGAGAATGAATTGATCTCGGGAATCCGTGAGAGAGTGTCTGCGACTATGTTGTCTTTTCCGCATATGTATTTTATGTCGTTTGTAAATGGTCCGATGTATTCTAAATGGCGCATTTGACGGGGTGATTTGTCAGATTTAGAATTTAGGGCATGTGTTAGTGGTTTGTGGTCGGTGTATATTGTGAAAATTCTTCCTTCAAGGAAATGCTTGAAGTGCTTAACTGAGATATATATATAGTTCTAATAGTTCTCTGTCGAAGGTAGAGTAATTCGCTTCGGTTGGAGATAATTTTCTTGAGAAGTATGCAAGGGGTTCGAAAGAATTTTCATTAGATTGTTGCAATACTGCGCCTACGTTGGATGCGTCGACAGCTACAGATAATTGTGCGTTTTTATTAAAGTGGGTAAGTAATGTTTCTTTCGCGAAAAGGTTTTTACGTTTTCGAATGCTGTAGTAGTTTCAGAAGTCCAAATTAATTGTTTTGTTTTTATTCGCGATTGTTAGCATATTGTACAGGGGGCTTAGTTCTGCTACTACCATTTGGATGTAGCGATGGTAGTAATTGATCATACCCAAGAATTTTGTAATTTCTTTATTGTAAGTGTTTTTTCAAAATTGTTTATGGTTTCGACTCATTCGTTAGAAGTTTTAATGCCATTGGAAGAAATTTCGTAGCTAAGGAAATCTAGCTTATTCGTTCCGAAGGTGCATTTTGTGGGTTTAATGTTCAGGCCGTATTCTTGTAGTCTTGTGAATACGATTCTTAAATGTTCAGTGTGTTGTTCTTCGTTATCGCTTACGATTAGAATGTCGTCTATGTATGTGAAAACGAATTCGAGTCCTGAAAATACTTCGTTGATAAAACGTTGGAATGGCATGCGTACGAATTCAAACATTCCGAAGGGAGTTGTTATAGCTCTCTTATGTATATCTTCTTCGGACATTGGTATTTGATGGTAAGCGCGTACCAGGTCGATTTTGGAGAACATATTTTTATTTTTTAGTTCGATACTTAGATCATGAATATGATGAAGTGGTTATCGGTCTGCTATTGTTATGTAATTGAGGCGTCTATAGTCACCACATGGTATCCAGTCATTTGGTTCCTTTTTGGGAGCTAAATGTAGAGGAGATGTAGTAGGTGAATTTGAAGGTCTACAAATACCTGTTTTTATTAAGTATTTAAATCCATTTTTGGCAATTTTGAATTTTATTGGGTCTAGTCGGCGGGGTTTGGAGTATGGTAAGACTCCTTTTGTTTCAATTTTGTGAACTATTTGGTGTTTCACTTGTTTAGTGTAGTCAGGTTCGCAGGTAATTGAAGGAAATTCGTTTAGAATTTTTGTGAATTTATTATCGGAAAGTGATATTTTAAGTGAAAATATGTCACAAAAACCTGTAGCGCCTGAAGCTTTTAATTTAGTGCTTAGGTCTACAATTTCTTTGTTTTTGAGGTCGACTAGTATGCCAAATTTTTCTAAGAAATTTTCTCCTATGTTTGCTGTTGGGATATTAGCTAGTATGAATGGGAATTCAAAATCTCGTCTTAAACCTAAGTTAAGTTTTAAGAGTTTTTGTCCAAATGTTTCAATGTTGGTTCCGTTAGTTGCGGTTAAATTGAGATCAGAATGTCTTTTGTAAGTTTGGAATTTGGAAATAGGTATGACTAAAACTACGGCGCCTGTATCGATTAAAAAGTTTAATTTGTTAATTTTATCATATATGAAAAGGCGGCGGGTAATTTTGTTATTGTTTCCATCATTTGCCACCGTCATGATGGAACTTTTTAATTTAAAGATTGATTATTATTTTGTTCGTTTTTATTAGTATTGTAAAAATCGCATGGTTGGATAGATTTGTAGGCTTTATTTTTAAATTTCTGATGATACCAGCAGATGTTCCTGTGGTTGGATGGTCTTCGTCTGGAATTTCTTCTGTAATTTGAGTGATTTCTGTCTCTTGATTTGATTTGAAGTTCGCTGATATCGGCGGTGATTTTGTCCATATTTTGGTATATTGCTGTTGTTAATTCGGTTAGGCTTTTTATGCATAGTTCCATCGCGTTATTTTCTATATTCGCGATTGATATTGGGTTTTGTGGTTTATTCACTAGGTTAACCTTGTTGTAGGTCAGAGTCGCCCTGACTGTAACAACGCCTATAATAATTTTTTCTTCCCCTAAGAGTGGAGGGATGTTGTAGGTCAGAGTCGCCCTGACTGTAACAACACCTCACGTTGTTATGGTGTGGTTTTTGGTTTGGTGTCGTTGGCTACTATCGGTAACAAAGACCGAGCGCGGAGTAAAGCCTGGAAGTATTCAAGACTCTCACCTTATACGAGTGCCGCGTTAGCCAAGACATAGAGCAAAAACAAACAGCAAGCCAAAAGCCACAAGAAAGAAAAGCAAAATAAGGTCGAGATATTTTCTGTGACCATTGCGTAATGGTTACAGAAAATGTCAAAGAATTAATTCCTGAGATCGTTTGCACTTTCTCAAGAATTATTGTCAAAAATAATTCTTGAGATAGTTGCAAAAATAATTGTAAAAATTAGGGCGACCTGACCAAAGTCCACACGAAGAAACACTTTATAAACGAGCCCTTCTGGCCCTTCTGGCAAGAAAAGTCAGTTCTTAGTTCTAAGTGAGTGAAAGTTAACAGTTCAATCGAAGTGAATTGTGAAAAGTATATTAATTCCTAACATAGTGGGTTAATTAAAGTAAAAGAGTAAAACGAAAAGGTGTTACTACATATAATAAAAGTAAAAGAGAATTAAAAAAAAAAAAAAAAAAAAAAAAAAGAATTAAGAAAAAAAAATAAAAAATAATTAAAAGAAAAGTAAAAGGTAAGAATTATAAATAAATAATAAAAAAACGTGAGGCGTTGTTACAGTCAGGGCGACTCTGACCTACAACATCCTTCGCTTTACCGAAGATTTTTTTTACATCGTTTACCAATATCCACCCAGGTGACCCAGGTGATTTCTTCATATAATATGGAAGCGACAATGCTGGGAGCATTGTATTTAGGCATAAGTGCTCGGTTGTTAAGGGGGAAGGTGGGTAGGTTGGGGAGGGGGATTAGTGGGGTAAGTGGCTGGATCTATACTAAGGTGAATGTTTTTTTCTAGATAATATAATAAACCGTATAATTTGCCCATATGACCCTTTTATTTTAAAAGTCCGCAAGACCACTTCATGAAAAAATTGAGCTAATGATGACGAAACTTTCATTCTGGTATGATCTTTATATTTCTTTTTAACTTATAAACTAATTTAGAGACAATATCTATGTAATTCTCATTCATTCCATTGCATTAAAAAAAATCAAAAATTGATATAATTTATTTAGTACCAAGTAGGGTTGCTCAAATTTTTTCAATATCCATACAATTTTCATAAAACAAAATTTCCTCTTCTAGTTCGCATAAAATGCAAAAACCCCGTTTGCGCAGAGCATAGTGTTAGCCAAACCAAGTGCAAAAATTGCCATGGTGGACCGGCCACATCAATACGCTCTTTGAGAAAATACTAATTTATTTTTATATTTATACCCTACACCCGAAAGGTGAATATACCAATCAATTCATTTTGTTCTTCCGTTTGTAACGCGTTAAAGGAGGCGTGGCAGGTATAGAAAAGTGTATATATTCTCGCTCAGAATCACCTCCTAATTCGATTTAGCCCTGTCCGTCCGTCTGTCTGTCTGTCTGTGGAAATCACGATTACAGGAGAACGAACAGAGGTATTGTCATGAAATTTGGTACGAATATTCTTTGTTATCCTACGCTGTTGGGTATTGAAAATGGGGACAATCGGACCAGTGCTACGCCTACTTTTCATAGAAAATATGCACTCATCCGTGCTTATAACACAATTTCTTAGCTTGTAGACCGAACTTTCAGTTGAAATCTTATTTTCGAGTTTACCATCTTAGACTAAAATATATTCTCAAAAATGGGCGTGGCACGCCCACTTATATATTATACCATATAATGAGGTGTTTGGTAGGAAAAGCGGTGTTGTAGATGAGTTAATCGATCAAAAACTTTTTATCACTTCGACAGATGCGGGTGTAGGGTATATGAGCTTCGGCCGAAGATAACGCTGTTACTTGTTTTATAATAATATATATATACATATATTAAAATATTTACCGATTTAATAAGTAGCAATATAAGGTCACCTGGATGGGTATTGGTAAACCATGAAGAAAAATTGACAAAAGTTAAAAAAAAAACATGAACGACAGCGAAAACAAAATTTTTTTTAAATTTTCTAAAATAACACATAAATTTGTTCAGAGAGTCAAAAGCGCTTATAGATTAGAAAAAAATTCGCCAAGTTATAAGCAACTAAAAATGAAAAAGGTCACCCGGGTGGGTATTGGTAAAGCGAAGGTTAAACAGTTTGTCGGCAAGTAGTATTTTTTCTTCTGTGCTTTTTTCACTACACGAAGGTTAATGGATCTGTATTTGTTGCGGCAATTTACGGATCCATTACTTGAAAAGGAGTTCGCGACTGACAATAGAATCGGAGCCTATTAGTGTTTTCATGTGTTTAAATGGGAGACAGTCAAAATCCCGAATTACAAAATCCCGAAACGACAAAATCCCGAAAAATTTTAAAATCCCGAAACGACAAAATCCCGATGCGACAAAATCCCGAAACGACAAAATCCCGAAAAATTTTAATACCGAAATGAGAAATCCCGAAAATCACGAAACAAAATTTGAAATTAATGAAAAAATGACATTTAAGTCACAATTTTTTCCGAAGCGTAGTACGCGCCTACTTGCCTTTTTTTCAATGGCAGAAAAGCAAAGTTGTAATATCGAGAGAATTTTGTTGTCTGAAGGTTATAATCTACAATATGCAAAAAACTTCACATAACCGTGAGGATTCTGCTGATTGAGGGTTATGATCCCTGCCGCGGCCGAAGGCCGCCAATACGCAGAAAAACTTGTATGCAAAAAACTTCACATGACCGTGAGGATTCTGCTGATTGAGGGTTATGATCCCTGCCGCGGCCGAAGGCCGCCAATACGCGAAAAAACCTGAATGCAAAAAACTTCACATGACCGTGAGGATTTTGCTGATTGAGGGTTATGATCCCTGCCGCGGCCGAAGGCCGCCAATACGCGAAAAAACCTGTATGCAAAAAACCTCACATTATCGAGAGGGCACTGCTAAAATTTTTTTAATAATGTTTTTTTTAATTTTTTAATAATAATTTTAGAGAAGTAAAATAAGAGTAATTTTTTATTATTTTCTTGGAATTGTTTGCTAGTGGTTTTAAAATGTTCAAGAAGATGGAGAATACCGAAAAACTAGTTTTGTAATTTCGGGATTTTGTTATTTCGGGATTTTGTCGTTTCGGGATTTTGTCATTTCGGGATTTTGTCGTTCGGGATTTTGTCGTTCGGGATTTTGTCGTTCGGGATTTTGTCTTTCGGGATTTCGTTACCAACCCGTTTAAATAGCTCTGATGGAGAACGATCTCCAATTTGTGTGTTTGAAAATAATTGTTCTAATCTATTTTCTTCACTAAGGGAAAATCTTTCGCAAAGAGATCTTTTTATTGTTTTGTATTTATTTGTTGTTGGTGGAGGGTTAATTATATCTATAATTTTTGTAATAGTCTCTCGTTGAAGGGCAATTAGAATATTTTGAAATTTGACGTTGTCATCTTTGACGTTGTTGATTTCAAATTGTCCTTCAACGAGTAGAAACCACGCTTCTGGACATTCCTCCCAAAACTGGGGTAGTTTAATGGATTTGTTGTTTCTGAAGTTTTGTTCTGGTGTTGTTATTACGTTTGGTTGCATGGATTGTGTAAAGTTTTGGTCTGTATTGTTTATTGTGGTTTCTTCATATTGATTTTCTGTGTTTGTGTGTGTGCGGGTTCGTATGGGTGATCGTGCAAGGTGCATTTTGATGGAAGGTATGTGTGAGATAATTTTGTATTGTTTAGAATGTGTTTTTAATTTTTATAATTGAACGCGTTTATGATTCGTTGACTGGGTGGGTAATTTGCGAGAGGTAAGCATTAACATATAATAATAATTGTCGATATTAAATAATAATTAATTAATTAATCAATATAATATAATAATTAATCAGTAATAATTAATATATAATCAAATTCTAGAAAATTATTATCTGGTTGTTGTAGTTGGGGTACTGGAACTTATATTTGTAGTTGCAGTGGGTTTGTTGAGGAGTTTTTTCTGTTTCTTGTATGGAGTTCCGTTAGTGATGAAGTTGCGGTCGTGATTGACTAAGTTGTAGCAAAGAATATACAATATATAGAAGGCGCATCACTCAAAAATTTCAATTTTTAGAAACAGATGCGGTCGGTCGGCAGAAGGCGGGTGCAAGCAAAATGAGTGAAAAGAGCGTCACTGCTTTGAAAGTTTATTTTGCCTTTGCTTTGGTTTTCTCTGGTTTTCTCCGCTCTTTCTGCTTAGCATTGGCATCATGGCCTGAGCCATAGAGTAAGAAATAACAAGAGGCCGAATCAGCCAAAGTTACTCAAACGGCATCATAGATGCGGGGGGGTATGGACGAAGAAACGAAGAAAAGCATAGATGGAAAAATACACATGATAGGCGAGAGCACGCAGTTTGAACGATTTCTCTCTCTTTGTTCACGGCCCAAACACTTGCATTTCATTTCAATTACTTGCCCTTTCCTCCGTTTCATTGCGTATTCCGCTCCATTCTAATGTCGGCACACACAATACACATGATAAGCAAAAAGCAAGCGATTTGAACGATTTCTTTCTTCGTCCATCGTCGAGCTAAATGCATTTCATACGTATTTCCTACCCTTTCGTCTCTTCACTTTTGTTAACATACAGTTCTTGGTTTGTGTTGGGTAATTTTTTGCGGCTGGGTATGCTTTGGTCGAGTGTTGGCAAGGTTGTCGGTGCTTGCGCCGCAGCTTAAAAATTTTAGAACTAAAAATTGAAAAGCCATTTCAAGATTTCTTTATGTTACAGAAATCTTGAAATGGCTTTTGTGTGATGTGAGAAATTGAAAATTAAAACAATTATAAGATTTTTTTTAAGATTACCGAGATAGTATTTTATGAAAATATTTGAAAGTTTTTTGAAAAATTATTAAATATTATTTATTTGCTTGTGAATAATATTTAATAATTTTTTTAATTTCATATTTATTATATGAAAAAAAATAAATTTTTAATAATAAATATTTAATTTTTCATATAATAAATGTGAAATAATAAAATAAAATAATTTTTAATTCATTTATAACACTATGTTATATATTTATATAACACGACATACATATATCATTTCTTATGTTTGAACGTTTCATATATCCCTTTTTTATTGAATTAAAAGTTTATTGTTATCCAAAATGTTCAAAAGTGTTTTCATTTAATAAAAAAAGTTAGCAACGAGGATTTAATTCGGCAATTTTTATTAAAAATTATTTTAATTCATTGTACCGGATAAAAAGCACCGAACATACCGACATTTTTCTTTAATTTTTGAATAAGAAAAATCTCAGTTGCGCTACATTCTCCTTATTGCTAAATAGGCATTCTTCTCTGTCGTTTTCATATATTGTCGACGTCTAGCGTCGTCAAATCAGAGAAATCGAGAAAAGAAACAAGTACGCACAAAGCTCATCGCTTATCCTATATACACACACACGCTAAATGACACACAGCCGATAAATGACACAATGACACATGCATTCAAAAGTCTTCTCCCAAAGAATATACAATAAATACATTGTAAATTCTTCTTCTTCTACCCATCGCTAGCCAAAAAAAGAACACCTGGCATGGAGACGCGAGAAGAGAACAAAAATGTTTCGGCTGAAAATTTATATGAGAGTCGTCTTCCATATCAAAAACTGCCAATTGCTATGGAGAAGAGAGTGAGAGCTCAAAATTCTCAAAAATGAGTGAGAAATCGGTCCAGTACTGGACCGACCATAGAAAAATTTCGTTGTTCAAGATTCGGCCTCTTGTTATTTCTTACTCTATGCCTGAGCTCTTGCCATTTATGTGAATTGCTTCTCTTTTCTCTTCGTTTCCCTCACACTATCATTGCTTATTATCAAAGGATTTGAACGATTTTTTTTTTCGTTCTTGGCCCGAGCCAAATGCATTTTATGTATATTTCTTTCCCTTTCGTTTCGTCGCTTATGCCGATATGCCGTTGTTTGCTGCTTGTGTTAGGTAATTTTATACGTCTATGCATGTTTTGGTTGTGTGGTGGCAAGGTTGTCGGCGCTTGCGGTCGCAACTAGAAATTTTTGATTATCTGTTCAAAAATTTCAATTGATAGAATAATTGAAAATTAAAATAATTATAAGAGTGTTGATAAAATGAAAATATTTGAAAGTTTTTTGAAAAATTATTAAATATTATTTATTTGCTTGTAAATAATATTTAATAATTTCTTGAATTTCATATTTAAAAAAAAAATTTAAATTTATTTATAACACTATATATTTATATAACAATACATATATCATTTGTTATGTTTGGACAATTTATATATCATTTTTTTATTGAATTAGAAGTTTATTGTTATCCCAAATGTTCAAAAGTCTTTTAATTTAATAAAAAAAGTGAACACCGAGAATTAAATTCAGGTACTTTTATCAAAAATTATTTCAATTTATTGTACCGGATAAAATTCATCGAACATACCGAGATTTTTCCTCAATTTTTCAATAAGAAAAAACGCAGATGCGCTACGTTCTTCTAATTGCTAAAAAGACATTCTCCTCTGTCGTTTTCATCTATTGTCGACGTCTGGCGTCGTCAACTCAGCCAACTCTAGAATAGCCACACAAAGCTCATCCTACACATACGAAACCCACAGACGCTAAATGACACAAACACATGCATTCAAAATTCTTCAACCCATCGTTAGCCAAAAAAGAACACCTGGCATGGAGTCGTGAATAAGACGCGAGAAGAGAACACGAAAACGCAAAGTTGCAATTTGGTTGAGAGGTTGAGACCAAAAGAGACAAAGTTATTAAACAAATGAGAGAATGAGGAGAAACTAAAAAAACACTCAAAAGTGTACGTACCAGTACGTACACCAGAGCAAAAATTTTTGGCCGAAAATTTGTATGAGATGCGCCTTCTATACATTGTATATTCTTTGGTTGTAGCGTTCGAATGGTTCGAATTTGTTGAAGATCTAGGTGCTGTGGTTGTAAGAGTAGCGGTAGTAGGATTTTCTTTAAAAATTTGTTGTTACAGTTTTTGATTGTTGTAATTGCAACTGCTGCTGCTGTTGTTGTTGTTGTTTAAACTGCGTTTGTTGCTGTAGCTGTTGTTGTTGCTGTGGCGTTGCCTCTTAACGTTGTCAATGCAATTAAATTGTGGATCTGAAGATTTAATTTATTTGAATTTATTTGAATTCGTTATTCAATTTTCGCCAACTTATAGGTCGTTGTGTTTTGGCTTATGTGGAGGTTCGGTTCGCCAGGATCGCCAATTTATGGGTATCTTTTTAGTTTATTTATAAATTATATTTGTTTTTAGTTTTTAAGTTTTTTTAGATCACACATATTTTAGAAACACATTTTCGTATCAGTTTTTCAGTTGAATGAATATATTTGATAGAATTTTTTAAAACTATTTTACAAATTTCATTAACGTATATGTATATAAAAATTTATTATATAAGTATAAGTATAAGTATAAAGTATAGTGTTTATGAATGTTATATTGTTTAACACTCTACAGTTGGTACAGTTAATTTTTTACAGCTTTTTTGCTTGGGCGTGTTTTGGCTCGTCTTCGATTTTTGCCAATCATGCCGATTGGAATGATTGAACTTGGGTTTCCACGTCATAACCATAAACCCATGATTCGTCTCCAGTTACGACTCTCTGGAGCAAATTTGGGTCGTCGTGGACAGCGTTCAACACCTCATTAGCAATGTTAATGCGATGCTGTTTTTGGTCAAAATTGAGCATTTTTGGTACGAATTTCGCGGCGAACCGTCTCATGCCTAAATTATTGGTAAAAATCGAATGGCACGAGGCAATCGATATGTTTAGGTCCTCAGCAACTTCTCTAGCTATGATTTAACGATTGGCCAATACTATTTTCTTCACTTCATCAATGTTTTTGTCTGTTGTTGACGTGCTCGGGCGTCCGACACGCTCCTCGTCGTTCATATTTTCTCGGCCTTCTGAAAACATTTTGTACCAGCGATAAACGTTGCTTTGGTCAGCACAAGTGAGGGACATGAGCACCAACATAACGCCACCCGCAGGAATTCCAAATTCGCAATACTTTTTCAACAGACCTCGTATATGCTGCAATTGAGTCCAAAAACAACTAGGCTGTTTTTGCGATGTTCTTTTTTGCAAATATATACTTTTGTGTGTCCGTCCACGAATATGCTTCCGCGCACTTTTAAAAATTTAAAAACCAGTTTTCTACTACACCGTTTGGGTTGGTAACGAAATCCCGAAAGACAAAATCCCGAACGACAAAATCCCGAACGACAAAATCCCGAAATGACAAAATCCCGAAACGACAAAATCCCGAAATAACAAAATCCCGAAATTACAAAACTAGATTTTCGGTATTCTCCATCTTCTTGAACATTTTAAAACCACTAGCAAACAATTCCAAGAAAGTAATAAAAAATTACTCTTATTTTACTTCTTTCAAATTATTATTAAAAAATAAAAAAAAACATTATTAAAAAAATTTTAGCAGAGCCCTCTCGGAGGCTCTGAGGTGAGGTGATGTGAGGTTTTTTGCATACAGGTTTTTCCGCGTATTTGCAGCCTTCGGCTGCGGCAGGGATCATAACCCTCAATCAGCAGAATCCTCACGGTCATGTGAAGTTTTTGCATACAGGTTTTTCCGCGTATTGGCGGCCTTCGGCCGCGGCAGGGATCATAACCCTCAATCAGTAAAATCCTCACGGTCATGTGAAGTATTTTGCATATTGTAGATTATAACCTTCAGACAACAAAATTCTCTCGATATTACAACTTTGCTTTTCTGCCATTGTAAAGAGAGGCAAGTAGGCGCGTACTTCGCTTCGGAAAAAATTTTGACTTAAATGTCATTTCTTCATTAATTTAAATTTTATTTCGTGATTTTCGGGATTTCTCATTTCGGTATTAAAAATTTTTCGGGATTCTGTCGTTTCGGGATTTTGTCGCATCGGGATTTTGTCGTTTCGGGATTTTAAAATTTTTCGGGATTTTGTCGTTTCGGGATTTTGTAATTCGGGATTTTGACTGTCTCCCCACCGTTTCCAATTGTAAATGAGAATAGAACAATTGAAATTGAGATTGTCTAATTGTAATTGAGAATAGAACAATTGAAATTGAGATTTTCTAATTGTAATTGAGAATAGAACAAATGAATTTGAGAAAACAATTTTTATTTTATTTCAAAGAAGTAAATCCTTTAGGCTAAATTTTGTAAGGAACATGCAAGAAAAAATACCCATAAAAAGCATTGCATTCACTCCCTTGCACTGCTGGCTCTACATGGACCCTCTTTGTCGGTCCATTTAAATTACACCCTTTGTGCCAATAGCACCGATTAGGTGGACGTTCGGGCCACGGGATGAAGGCTGATCGTGACCCGATCCTTGACCAACCCTCCGGGTCCTTGAACTGTCCTGGTCGTTGTATTTTTTATAACGTTTTCTATCGATGCATTGTAATTCTAAGAAATAATAAGAAATAATAAATTTAGCACTTTGATTAAATATACCCATTTCACCAAATGGCAATTGCAATGGAACTGGCATATCTTCCATTGGCATGTAATTAATTTCATTAATTGGTACTGTAAATACTTGTTTTTTGGTGTTCATTGCTTTAAAGGATTTATTTCCCTGAAATGAAATAAAAATTGTTTCCCTAATTTCATTTGTTCTATTCTCAATTTCATTTGTTCTATTCTCAATTACAATTAGACAATCTCAATTTTATTTGTTCTATTCTCAATTACAATTAGAAAATCTCAATTTCAATTGTTCTATTCTCAATTACAATTAGACAATCTCAATTTCATTTGTTCTATTCTCAATTACAATTAGACAATCTCAATTTCAATTGTTCTATTCTCAATTACATTTGACGATTTCTCATTTACAATTGGAAATGGTGTAGAATAGATGATTGTCCATTAAATTCTGCGATTATGCAGAATTGCGATTATGTACATTATCTGCACTTATTGTTTTTTATTATTATCTAATTTTAGTGATAACAGTTTTAGTAAAGGCCGTTTTTTCAATGTCCAGTTAAGTGCTTATCGGGGCTTTCACGAAACGTCAATTTGTAAGAGATTTTGACGTTTGAAAGCCCCGATTAGCACTGTACTGGACATGAGGAAACGGCCCTATGTTGAGTCACTTAAATCATTATTAGGCTGTTCACCTGTTGTATTGTTATTGTTGGCCATTTTTACTTTGTAAGTTGCTATGTCATTTTGTCGCTTAGATTTTATTACTTGTAAGCCTTCCAGCTCCTTTTTAGTTAGTTTTATTTGCACATCTGTTACCTGATCAATGTTTTTCAAATTCCTATTGTTGAAATTTCTCTCAGTTTTTTATTTGGAACGTAACCTCGTATTATATGTTCTCCCACACACGCTGCGCTTTGATTTTTCTTTCGTCATGAGATTAATACTATATTTTGGCACGGTTGAGCCCCCAAGTGTAAGAATTTATTTATTATAAGTATTATGTGAATAGATATAGTATAATATTATAGTACACCACAACATCGGACAACACAATTGTCGCTCAATATGCTTTGTTATTTTCGCACTTTTGAGGTCTAGGCATTTTACAAAAAAAAAATGCCAAGCAATACAATAGCTAGACAATTTCTAGACGTAAGTTGGTGTTTGTTTTGTACATGCTTTTTCATGCGTATGGGCATTGCCTTTCAGACAAGGCCTTCCATAAGCTTTAAAAATACAATTGCCAGACAACCGAATATGTCAATGAAAACAATTTCTAAAAACCAGTTGTGATCATACAATTTTGAAAAAATAACGTTTGTTTTGAAAAATTTTAAAAAATTGTTCAAAATATAAAAATAATATATGATACAATGAAAACAAGTAAGAGCGTTATCTTCAGCCTGGCCGAAGCTCATATACCCTACACCCGCATTTGTCCAAGTGATAAAAAGAGGGCGGGTGACACCTACTTTTTTTAAATTTACAGGGAGTAAAAAAATATTATTATTTATATATATTATTATTATTATTATTATTATTATTATTATTATTATTATTATTATTATTATTTATTTATATTTTATTTTTATCTTCTTATTTTTTTCTATTAACTCATCTACAACACCGTTTTTCGTACTAAACACCTCATTATATGGTATAGTATATAAGTGGGCGTGTCACGCCCATTTTTTAGCATATATTTTAGTCTAAGATGGTGGACTCGGAAATAAAATTTTAGCTGAAAATTCGGTATACAAGCTAAGAAATTAAGCTATAAGCACGGATGAGTGCATATTTTCTATAAAAAGTAGGCGTGGCACTGGTCCGATTTTCCCCATTTTCAATACCAAACAGCGTAGGATAACAAAGAATATTCGTACCAAATTTCATGATAATACCTCCATTCGTTCTCCTGTAATCGTGATTTCCACAGACAGACGGACAGACAGACAGACAGACAGACGGACGGACAAGGCTAAATCGACTCAGGAGGTGATTCTGAGCCAGAATATATATACTTTTCTATACGTGCCACGCCTACTCTAATGCGTTACAAACAGAAGAACAAAGTGAATATATGTACCCTCATCCCTTCGGGTGTAGGGTATAAAAATGATATATGTATGTACATACGTACTTTTTTATACCCTACACCCGAAGGGTTGAGGGTATATTCACTTTGTTCTTCCGTTTGTAACGCATTAAAGGAGGCGTCATGAAAATCGGACCAGTGCCACGCCTACTTTTTATAGAAAATATTCACTCATCCGTGCTTTTAGCTCAATTTCTCAGCTTGTACACCGAATTTTCACCGAATGAGTGATATTGAAAATCGGTCTAGTGCCTACTTTTTATAGAAAATATGAATTTTATCTTGCTTTTAGCTCAATTTCTCAGCTTTTAGAGCGAGTTTAAAGCTAAAATTTCATTCCCGAGTCCATGGTGTCAAACTTAAAAACACTCAAAAAAATGGGCGTGGTCCGCCCACTGATGACAAAAATCACGGTAAGAGAAGAACAAATGGAGATGTAGTCTTGAGATTTGCCACGATTCTTGCATTCTCTTCTCTTATCCTAAAGTATTCTAAAAAATAATAATAAAATAAAAAGTGATCTCACAGAAAATGGGCGTGACACGCCCACCGGTATACCATACCATATAATGAGTTGTTTGTTGAGAAAAGCGTTGCTTTAAATGAGTTACTATATCAAAATCTGCTATATGTCAATTAAATGAAAGTGGGCGTCACCCGCCTACTTTTTATCGTCACTTCGACAGATACGGGTGTAGGGTATATGAGCTTCGGCCAGGCCGAAGTTAACGCTCTTACTTGTTATAATTCAAATGTAAATTCTGATATTAATTTATTCCTTTTAGCACAAAGCATACAACGGTGGACCAATTTTCTGTCCGCATTGAGGAAATAAGGCGCTGTCCTCGAGGATCTCTTCATCAACAGAGCTACCTCTTCCAGAAGCTGCATGAAGCGGTTTTTGTCCATTCTAAAGTTGGACACAAAACTGTAATACAAATATAAAGCATTTGCTATAAAAGATACAAAGTAATGAATTAAAAAATAATTTTCAAACAAGCAGGAGCGTTAACTTCGGCCTGGCCGAACCTCATATACCCTACACCCGCATCCGTCGAAGTGATGACAAAAAGTCGGGTAACACCTACTTTAATTTTATTTACAGGTAGTAAATTTTGTCTATTAAGTCATTTACGACACCGGTTTTCTCAACAAATATCTCATTACATGGTATGGTATCCCAGTGGGCGGACCACACCCATTTTTGGGAGTATATTTTATTCTAAGACGGTAAAAAATGTTAGCGTAAAATTCACTCTACAAGCTGAGAAATTGTGCTATAAGCAAGGATGAATCCGTATTCGCTATAAAAAGTAGGCGTGGCACTGGCCCGATTTTCAATACTAAACAGCCTAGAATAAACAAGAATATTCGTTCCAAATTTCATAACGATTCCTCTTTTCGTTTTCCTGTAATCATGATTTCCACAGACGGACAGACAGACAGATAGACAAACAGACAGATGGACGGACATTGCTAAATCGAATCAGGAGGTGATTTTGAGCCAGAATATATATATTTTTCTATACCTGCCATGACTCCTTTAATGCGTTACAAATGGAAAAACAAAGTGAATATACCCTCAACCCTTGGGAGTAGGTTATAACAACAAAGCAAAAAATTTTTGCGGTACATTCCTAGCTTATACATATATCCATACCCACAATTCGCTTTCTTATTGGCGCGGCAATAGTTTGGCCGTGATTCTGAAGACAAGTATCCGGCGATGCTATTTATCGCCATACAATTTTTCAGCAACAAGACAGCGATCTACATTCAACGGGAGATAAGAAAGCCCGTATCAGACAACAATAGTTGCCGGCCACAAATTTATTGCTTTGACGGCGATTGAAAATGTTTGCGGTATCAACATACCTTTGCTCCGGCAACTCCATAAGGTTGAATGAATCCCCGCTTGGAAATTATCGTAATGACTCGAAAATTAATATAGGCGTCATAGATTAATTTTCATACAAAACTGATTGTCATCCAAAGTAATGTCTCCGTAAAACAAAGCTTGAATGGGCTCGAGACACGTACTCGGGTTTTCCCAGTCGTGTTTCTATATAAACGATCGACTGCCTCCGAACTTCGCTTACAATTTCAGCAAACGGAATGCAGAGATGACAATCTTTAATCAAAATATGTACATAACCCCTAATTATACGTGTAGTGGACACTAAGCCACTAAATTGAGGGTAATTGGTGCTGGCCATATTCGCCATTATATGACCTCCTTCTATATGTAGATTATAAAGATCACAAAGTAGCGAACATTAGAATGCAATTGTATCAGATCTCCGTTTCAGAATGTAAGCAGGCAGTACGCAAAGGTGCTCGCGTTTGCCCTTACCTTGTAATCTATAGCGGGTGCATCGGCTGCTAGGCCATCGTGTTTAAAAAAAGCGGGGTTTGGTATGCAGATATGGGTGCACCGGCAGTTCAAATTAATGTGGAAATAGTCGATTCCGTATTGATTTATTTTTCTAAGCGGGTCCTTCAGCTCTCTTGTCCGCATTTCATGGATGATCATATTCATCATCTTCCCTCTGCTGTCGAACACGGCGTATATAACGCCCAACTCCCGATAGGATTGCTTTCCGATAGATATTGTTTTTCACGAAAAAATATTCTTAAATATTTGTCAATCTCACTTAAAATCGCACTTAAAACAAATTGCACATAAATTGGATTTCAGTACCAATTATTCAAGTAACACGAATAAATGTGTCACAAATTATTTGAAATATTGTTTGAAACTTGTTAACTTGTTTGAAATTTGAAATTTGATATTTGAAATTATTTAAAATCCACAACTGATATTTTATTTTATTTTCGACTTTTGCTTACGTTTTCAAGCAATTTCCGGCAATATGCTTATAGAATTAGTTGAATTGTCTGACAACACAATTGCAATTGTTGGTTGCGATTCTAGAATGACTACATAAAGTTAAAGAAAAGGCAACTTGTTCGACTGACTAATTAGAAATAAAAAAGACAACTGTTCGACTCCTTCCAAGACCACTGCGACTGTACTCCGCGACTGTTTTGTACCTACTGCTCGACCTGTTCTTGAGTAACCTTTACTTGATTATGTAAACGAGTGAATGTACTAGTCCTTACGGTACATTTTCTACATTTATATATATTTGTATAAATTTATGTTGTATATGTTGTATATGTACATACATATATTTAATTTACGTGGTCAAGAAATTTCACTTTTGTCCCTAGCATTTAATTTCTCTTGTCTCTGCTGACGATACTTTTGAATTATTTCAAAAGCACATTAGATGTTGAGAAAACATCTAAATCAAAATCAACGCCATCAATCTTCTCAACCTTCTTCTCAACCTTCTCAAAGTTCTCAACCTTCTCAAATACCAAAATACCAACCGAAAAGGCCATCAATAGGGCTTTGATATATTTGGAGCAAGACGAGGACGACGAATCTATACATTGACAAATGAAAGTCCTGACTCATCAACGCCCAGGCTAAACGCTTGCACCTGAAATTTTGCACAGACGTTTTCTTTATGATGTATACAAGCACTAAGAACGGATATTTCGAAATTCAACCTCTAAGGTGGTGAAAAGGGCATCAAAGCTTGTATGCGAAATATTTTATTTGTGGTCAGATTTACTTGAAACTTGGTCTTAATGCTCTTTGGTATAATTAATCAAATACATATTTCGGCATTTTTAAAAATTCGACCCCTGAAGGCTTAGTGGTCGAAAACACTTAATTTTTATTATGTACATATTATCATTTTATCAGCTCTGTTCAAAATCCTTATTCTCTTAGCCCGTAAATACCGGGAATAACGGATAAGACCGGGCGCTAAAAAGCTAGTGGTAAATAATTGGAAACTATATGCTATCACAACTTCGGTAGATTTTCAAAAAAAAGTAAATTTGGCAAAGCGTCTTTATTTGAGCTTAGCAAAAGCAACTACAAAAACCATTTTAGAGTTATCTAAGAGTTATCTAATATACGAATCGGAGTCTTTTTAAGTCTTATGGAGATTATGGAGAATATGGTGATTAAAGAACATTTTCACTTGTTGTTACAATACTTTAACATTTTAAATAATTAAGAACTGTTAAAAAATTAAAATAATCTTTTATTATTTGCATAATGTTATTGAAGAGGTACCTAATATTGCTTTTCAAATAGGATTTAAACTTTGTGGTCTTTATTAAAAAGGTATTTTAAAAGACTGACGACGAGCCAATTAAGCCAGATCATCCACAATTTTTTAATTATTTCATTAAATTTCTATTGCAATGGTACTTCGCCAATAGAAGCATAAAATATTTTTCGTATTCCTCCCGAATAGCTCTTGCCCTTATATATATATATATGGTGTTGGCCTACTGTCGCTTTCTTGACCGGTCTCTACAGTAACTGAACTGGGGTTGCATTCGCCTGCAATCAAATTTCCATCATTATTGTACTGGTCCACTATCGACGGCGTAATATACGAATATTATGCACTTATTTCACTTAAAAATTTATGCAGTGCACAGCAAGCTTACAGCAGCTATGTTACACGCTTTGCTTTGTTCGGATTAAGTTGTATTGGATGATGAAATAATTGGAATCGAACCGACAAAATTCCAAACGCATTTTGAACTATACGCCGCACAGTCCAGAATAGAAATCCATCGGCCAAAAATCTGTAACTTTTGAACGGATAGGAATTTTTGAATGCGGTTTCTTGCAATCGACAGAGAAATGTTGAGATATCTTTGCACTGGAACCGAGATCTATGTAGATCAGGATCAGAGCCGTAGGGCTCCAAAGTCGAAAAATATTTTAATTTTTTTGAACTTTGGCAAATAACCGTATTCAAAGGTAAATCGTTAAAACTTTTTTCCACTTATCTATAAATTAAGGATATATTCGTAATGGCTGTGAAGTTTCAAGTGCATCCGTTGAGTTTTTCATAACTTTTTGGTCCTCTAAAAAGGGGTCTATTTTTTGATGCTTTAAAACTAAATATCTTCGCCATTTTTAAATATTTCGATTTCAGGTTTTTTTTATTATATTAAATGGGATAAAAGTTTGGAGACAAAATTTATATATATTTTGAAAAAAAAATTTTTTTTTTTAAAAACCACGGAAAATTAAAAAAATTATAGCCCAGCAGTCGAAAGCAAAAAAAATAGCCGGTGATGACGAATGCCCCTGTAAAGAATTTCGTTGAGTTTTTTACGTGTTCTTTTGTTACTCTATACATATGTACGAGTATGTACTTATTACTCTCTTTAAATAAATACCGTTGTTCGCCAATACATATTTTGTGTTATTATTATAATCTTCCCTTTTGCTGTACAGAAACCAATAAAGACGGCCGTCTCGTTGTAATTCGCAGTAATTAAAAATTTCGAATTTATTTATCATTCACAAACAAAGAAAGTTTAAATTAACAAACCTATAATCGTGTTTTGATTTTTTCGAGCAAAGCGGTTGTCGAAAAATATGAAAATATGAAATAAAAAACGTGGTTGGGCTAAAGCATATATTTCGCGTACTTATGAAGTTTCTTAACCCATTGACGAGTCAGCGACAGAGGTGTTTTTATCAAATCGGCTGAAAAAATTGGATGAAAATTTCCAGGAATTAGTTGACCTGAGTAAGAATCTTTATGACTTCGCAGAAGTGGAAGGCTTTGTAGATGCAGTCGAGGACTTTTTGGAATACGAGAATAAATACTTTTCTGCACACGCAAAATTATCAGTGGCTCTCAATTTCATACGGGGTTCGGATCGTGTGCAAACTGAGCAGCTTATCGAAACACTGGCAAGTCAGCAAGCTGCTTTTCTTGAGAAACTGGATGAGCAGAATAAAAGCTCAAATATTCATATTCCGAAGATAAATGTTCCAACTTTTTCGGGCAATTACCAAGATTGGCCCTCATTTAGAGATCTATTTACCGGTGCCATAGATCTCAAGCATGGACTCAACCCTATTCAAAAATTTTATTACCTGAAGTCCTATCTAGAAGGCGAAGCTTTACAATTAATAAAGCACTTAGCCGTAACCGAAAACAATTATGCCGAAGCTTGGGAACGCCTGACACAACGGTATGACCGCAAACCGCTAATCATTCGTTCGATCGTACAATCGTTTTTGGCTCTGCCAACATGCAATACGGTGAATTCGAACATGCTGCGTAAAATTTCTGATGAAGCTGATGAAATCATACGTGGTCTCAATGCTCTTGGTGCAAATCAAAGGAATCCATGGTTGATACACATTCTTCTTGCTAAAGTCGATGATGAGACAAAAAGGCATGGGCAGAAAGCAGCGATGCACAAATAGAGATACATTTGACGAATTCTCTAGTTTGCTTTTTCGGCGCTGCGATGCTCTTGAAGCATGCTAATCCAATGTACGTTTGTCGAATCGTCGCTCTGCTATGGTAAATTTAGCCAAAACTGAAGCTGCGAGACAGGAGCTGAAATGTAAGCAGTGTCAAGAAGATCACACATTAGCACAGTGCTTAAAGTTTAAAGGTTTGCCTGTATCGTCAAGACGCTTATTTAAAAAATAATAATTTATGTTTTAATTGCTTAAAAGGATCACATCACGTTAATCAGTGTTCATCTTCCTTTCGATGTCGCCTTTGCCACTCCCTTCATCACACTTTGCTACACCAACACAAACCGACTTTCAAACCTGGTGATTACATATTCCAGCAAATTCTGCAGATACAAACAACAGATCAAGTTCTCTTCAAACAACAGACGCTTCAACATCCGCGGTATCAGCTCTCACTTGTGCTCATTCTCCTTAAAGTTCTGCGTGAATTACTCAAGCTCTATTGCCCACAGTACTTGTAAAAACGTTAGACAATTGGGGAAACTTTATTGATTGTCGCGTGTTGCTTGATTCTGGGTCAACAGCATCATTTATTACTGAATCATTCGTACAATTACTTGGTAAAGCTCGAACCAACGCTCGTGTCCCCATCAAAGGTTTCTCTTCACTTCAGGTAAGCACCACGCGCAGCCGAGTCATCCTTACGTTGCTTTCTCGCACTTCGAGAAATCGATGCGACACACAGTGGACTGCGACAAAAAAGCGCGGCTAAAAGTCCACAAAGTCGCTTCGAGTTTTTTTAAAAATTTGGTGCGCCATTTTGTTTATAATAGATTGCTACCTAAAAACAAAAAAAATATTTCTCGAAATCCTACCTGATAATTTTTTATGAGCAATTGAAACTGAACCTTTTTTTAATTCTCTGAATAGTTGTAAAATTTTTGTTTTTTTACCTGTTTTAAGTGTTAATATCTCGAAAACTGTTTAACATAGCTAAATAAGGTGAAGTGTACCTAAAAATTCAGAGAATTCTATATTGGAAAAATTATAAAGTATGCTTCTGTCTTTAGTAAAAATATTTTTTGCAAATTTTTGAAAAACAGGTAATTTTTGATATAAATTTTAATTTTGGGAGATTATAAGTCTCAGCGCTTATAAATGCTTATCCTAGAGTTTATTGTATTTGAAACTTCGAAGTATTTTGAACAAATCCTCCAAACATACTTTACCCGCCTGCACCCGCCGGGACCATTTTTTTGTCGATTGAAAATTTTACCTCGCTATTGTCTGAACAGTTCCATAATTTGTATTTTTTGGCCTAATTTAAGTGTTAATATCTCGAAAACTATTTAAAATAGCGAAATAAGATAATTTGTACCTAAAATTTAGACAATTCTACATAGGAAAAATTATAAAGTATGCTTCTGTCTTTGGTAAAAATATTTTTTGCAAATTTTTGAAAAACAGGTAATTTTTTATATAAATTTTAGATTTGGGAGATTATAAGTCTCAGCGCTTATAAATGCTTATCCTAGAGTTTATTGTTTTCGAAATTTCAATGTATTTTAAAAAAATCCCCCAAGCATACTTGACACGCTCGGACCCGCCGGAACCGTTTTTTTGTCGATTGAAAATTTTACCTCGCTATTGTCTGAACAGTTCCATAATTTTTGTTTTTTGGCCTAATTTAAATGTTAATATCTCGAAAATTAATTAAGATAACTAAATAAAGTAAAGTGTTCCCAAATATATGCAGAATTTTTTTTTAAAAAAATACAACCAAATGTTTGTGTTTTTGATGAAAATATTTTTTGCAATTTTTTTAAGAAAAGGTAATTTTTTGTATACATTTTAAATTTGGGAGATTATATAGTATCTGTACTATATAATTATTATTATAGTATAGATATTATTATAGTATCTATACGGAACAAAGACTTTAGATACTATAGGGAGCACAACACAAAAAAGTGTTCACTGCAAGGGACCAATGAAGATCTATTTGGAATGCTGCTCATTTCATTAGATGCACATTTCGTCACTGAGGAAGGAATATATAAAAACTTCAACTTCCCTAGATAGAGAAGCCAAAGAGCAGCTAATGCAATCTGCAGATAATTATTTTGTTGAAAATAAGTAATACTATGTATGAATATTGTAAGTAAAATGTAATGTAATGTAAAATAAAAATATAAAATGTAAAATGTAATGTAAATTTGTTCTTAAATTCTAATTTATTAATGCCCGGTTTTTCAGTGCTAGCTTAAACTCAAGTTTAGCTAAACCAACTCCAAGGCTCGAGCTTCACTCTTAAGCCTGTCGGGTTTCACAGTGCGGTTTATGTCATAGGCTTAGCTAAGACACATTTGTGGTGCTATTGTGAGTTATTTTTGTAAATTATCTATTGTAAACGGGTCTCGCAGTCGGTATATGTCAAAAATTATTATGAACTTCAAAATTATGAATGAAAAAATTATTATATTCAAAAATTATTATAAACTTAAAAATTATGAATGAAAAAGTTATTATATTTATGTTGTAAAATGCAATTTGACTTTGTTAAATTATTTAAATTTAATTTTAATGTAATAAAAGAGTGAAACTTGTGTTTCACCCCAACACACGAATTGTTGAAAAGCACAATTGACGTATAAAAATTAATTTATTAAATAAAAGCGACATATGTCAATTTGTTGTTTCAAAAATTGAAATCTAAAGCTTAAGCCCAGGAAATCTACCGCTTAAGTTAAGCGTCACTTTAAGTTAAGCTTATATCTTAAACTCGCACTGTAAAACGCCTCAAAAAGATAAACTGTAGTTTAAGCCTCAGGTGAAGCTTAAGCTTGCACTGAAAAACCGGGCATAAGTAATAAATATTTAAAAATTCAAAATGATTGGTCTTCTTTTTACTGATTTCAAAGTAGTACGAGTATTTTAAGTTGAAGGAGCTTTTTAAATTGAAATTTAGAAATTTGCAAGAGGAATTTTAGGAGCTTTATGAATATCAACAATATGAAATTTTATTTTTAGTAAATTTTTATTTGTTAACTCATTTACAACTCCGATTTTCTCAACAGACACCTACTTATATGGTTTGTTATACCAGTGGGCGTGTCACGCCCATTTTTTTAAAGATGACTTTTACCAATACGGTTAAGACGGGAATAAAATTTGATCTTCAGATCCGAACTGAAAGCTGAGAAATAAGTTTTTAACTCTGAAGCAATAATATTAATTTAAAAAACTAGGCGTGGCAGATGTTAGATTTTCTCCATTTTCGACATCAAAGAGCCCTACATTGGGAAGAATATTTGTGCCGAATTTCATGACAATCCTTTCTACTCGTAATCTACCTGTAATCGTGGTTTTTTGTCACTACCGGGCGGACCACATTAAAAGCATACAAATACAACTACAATGGTTTTTATTAAAATATAATCTTTAAGTTATAAAATTTGTTCATCAATTTAGTCATAATATATGAATAATACTTAATATTAAAAATATAAATATGTTAAAAAGCGTTTTTTCTTTGATGCGACTTTTATATACAAATTTGAAGTTTAGAAGTTTTTAAAAATATAAAAAAAAATTTTGAGATGTATGACACTTAGGGTTTCGCTAAGATGAACGTTTCTACTTTCATTTGCAGAAAACCGCATCAAAATATCTTAATCCGTTCAAAAGTTAGAGAATTTTGACCGCCACTAAATCAAAAACGGCAATTTCCGTCCACTGTGCGACGTTGACGCGCTTATTTTGCCAACGCTTACAACAGCATGTCCCACTTAATCGGTCGACTTTACTACTTCCACCTGGACACAAATACACAATTTATCATTAGCTGATCCATCGTTCGGTGTCCCAGGTCCGGTTGACGTTATCATTGGTGCAGATCAGGCATGGAACATTCTCACAGGCGAGCAAATTCATTTCGGAAAGAACATGCCAGTCGCCTTAAACAGCATTTTTGGATGGGTTATCGCTGGCTCTTCTTTTTGGCTAGTTCTTTTGACCCCACAAAATCGGAATTTCTTGCAAATCATGCGCAACTTGATATTGATGCACTTGTTCGAACCTTCATGGAAATGGATTCTTTACAGGTTCCTTTGAAACCTACGAGCAAATTTGATAAAACTGATCCAACCGAAACCCACTTTTCTTCAACATTTTCGAGAGACAAACATGGAACTTATGTTGTTAAATATCCATTAAAACCTAACGTGCCACCCATTGCCGCCACATTTCCAAAGGCTCTTTCTCGTTTCAATAATTTAGAGTCTAGATTTCAACGTAACCCTGCACTGAAAAAACAATATATTGCGTTCCTGAATGAATACCTAACTGTAGGACATATGGAGAAAATACCATCACATGAAGTTGACATACCAAGTTCAAAATGTTTATATTTAGCTCATCACGCAGTTTTTAAAGCAGACAGTTCTACAACGAAATATCGTGTAGTCTTTGATGGCTTAATTAATGATGCATCGGGCATTTTCCTAAATGATCGCTTGGATGTTGGACCACCAACTCAACGTGATTTGTTTAGTATATTTTTGCGTTTTCGCCAGCATCGTTTTGTATTCTCTACGGACATAGAGAAAATGTTCAGGGGCATAAGGGTGTCAGCTGAACACAATGATAATTAACGCATTGTCTGGAGAAGCGAAACCACATCTCCAATCGAAGATTATCGCTTAGTCACTGTAACGTATAGACTTCCACCTTCGCCATTTCTTGCCGTTCGCGTGCTTAAACAAATTGCTGAGGATTACAAAGAAAATGACCCACTTAGTTCTCGCATTTTAATAAATGATGCTTATGTAGATGACATCATAACCGGCTGTGATTCCGTAGAGGAGCTAATTAAAAATTTAAAATACATAGATCTGATTAAACTTCTATCAAAGGCGAATCTAAATTTGAGAAAATGGAGTTCCAATTACTGGCCGTTGCTTGAAACTTTACCAAGTGATTTGTGTGAGTTCAATCCGATTGCAATTGATTCACAGTCACCTAATTCACTTGTGAAAATTCTTAGAGTTCAGTGGAGCCCTTAAAAAAAGATGAATTCCGGTTAAGCATAAAACCTCGAGATACTGATATTAGCCCCACCAAAAATCAGAGAGCTATCATAAACTTCAAAAATTGTTGACCCGCTAGGTATAGTAGCACCTACAATTGTTTTTCTAAATATATTATTTCAGGAAACTTAGTGCCGTGGCCTAGACTGGGATGATCCATTACCACATGACCTCAGCGTACGTTGGTGCACGTACATGAAAGATTTGCACAACTTATCAAAATTACACATTCCAAGATATATTGGAATTAGGCGATACATCTAGTGCCGCCTGTGCTGCAATCGTTTACAGTCGCGTAAACTTAGGAAGCATATACACCATAAGTTTGGTTGCATCGAAAACTCGTGTTGCACCGCTGAAGCCAATCTCAATCCCACGCTTGGAATTAAATGCTGCACTCATTAAAGATTCATTGACTGTTTCGATTTCAAATACCTTTTGCTGGACCGACTCAGAAATAGTCATTCATTGGCTATCTTCGCCACCAAGAAGATGGAACACCTTTGTAAGTAATCGTACTGCTGAGATCTTGGACAAGGCGCCGCGACACTATTGGAGGTATGTTAGTTCAGCGGATAATCCACCGGACTGTGCTTCGCGCCGGCTTTTACCCTCACAATTAGTCGATCACAAGTTATGGTGGACGGGCCCAAGCTGGTTATCATTGCCAGAGTCGTCGTGGCAAAAAATAAGACGTTTAACATATCATCAGCAGATGGGAGAGTCGTTGCGGAAGAGAAAAAAGCAAAACACCTTGCTTTATGCGCGTTAGAATGCGACAGTATACTCCTTCCTTCCTATGACCTCGAAGGCGGCTCTTACTTTAGTCGAACTCACGCGCGCTCGAACTTGTCTTTTTCGATGCGCGCAGGAAATAGCCTTTTCTGAAGATTTGAAAAGATTGCAGCAATAACCAATACATCCGAAATCCTCTTTGATTCATCTTGCACCGTTCGTTGACAAACAGGGAGTACTCAGAGTTGGAGGTCGCATCAGACATGCACACGCTAACTACAATATTAAATTTCCTATTTTATTACCTAAAGGTTTTAATATTTCTCAATCCATTATTATCAGGTATATTCATGAAAGTCACCTGCATTCAGATGTTAAGGCCACCTTTGTAATAATTCGACGACAATTTTGGATTTTGGGTTGCAGAAATATGGTCCGAAAAATAGTATTTGCTTGCAAAATATGTTTCATGCAACGCAGAGCTACTAACGTTCAACTAATGGGAGACCTTCCTCAAACACGCGTACGACCCTCTCGTTCTTTTTTCCATTGTGGTGTTGACTATGCTGGTCCAGTGAATATTAAATTATCTAAGGGACGAAACCCAAAGAAAGGAAAGGCCTGGCTTGCCATATTCGTGTGCATGTCCACTAAGGCGTTACATATTGAACTGGTTAGTGATCTAGCCAGCGCAGCCTTCCTTGCATTTCGGAGATTTACGGCACGCCGAGGTAAAAAACTAAAAAAATCTAAAAAAAAATTTTTTGTATACGGGTATATCTGTATGTTACGGTGAATTTGAGTAATCCGGTAATTATTCATGTAGGATGAGGTATTCACTGACTACGGACAGAGACCGAAACAAAACGAAACGAACTCACTACTAGATAATACAAGATACTAAATACTACATAATACAAGATACTAGATACTACATAATACAAGATACTAGATACTACATAATACAAGATACTAGATACTACATAATACAAGATACTAGATACTACTTTATGAAAATTACTTGTTTAGATCTAATAATTTTATTTGATTCATTGATCAGAAATTCATTGATCAAATTGTGAAAAAGTTGATTTCAAAATTAAAATTTTCATTCGTTGTAAAATATTCGTAGTGAAACATTGTGAGTAAAAAATATGTAAAATTATATAAAAGCAAATAAAAGGCGTTTATCATTCATCAACGGATATCAATCCTACAATTTGGGGGCTCAACCAAACCACATCGGCATTAACCGATAACAATTTTGGTTTTAACCAAACAATTTTCGGCATTAACCGATAACAATTTTGGCTTCAACCAACCATTCCGGCATTAACCGACAATTTTTCAGCCCAACGAACCATTTCGGCATTAACCGATAACTTTTTGGGCACAAACAACTATTCCATCATTCACCTTTGTGGCTTCAACCAGCCATTCCGGTATTAACCGACAATTTTTTCGGCTTCGCGAACCATTCCGGCATCAACCGATAATTTTTTCGACTCAACGAACCATTCCGGCATCAACCGATACCTTTTTTGACTCTTTTTTGACTCAATCAGTCATTTTTCGGTATTAACCGATAGTTTTGCAACAATTATCGCAAAATTACCGTCATGGCTCAACGAACTATTTTTCGGCAATAACCGAATGTTTTTTTGGCACCAACTAACCATCTGGGATACATACAGCCAACAGCAAGCGCAACTGTATAGCAGACAGAGAAGCATTACAGAAACAGGATCAGGAACAGGAAGCTGAAAAGGGATACTTCAAAATCCTGCGGAGTACAAAGTCGTAAGATATATATAAAACTACAAAAATGTACGTAAAAATATATACGATAGCCATTAAAAATAAATATTCATCTTCTCACTAATATTAAAAATATTATTTGAAACTAATTAAATACGTATATGCCTAAACTAACTTATATGTAAAACTTATACGAGTATTAATACCTACAACTACATGAGAGTATATCCCACCGAACAAAAACATAACTGAGTTAAACAACAACTTTGACTCTTATCTTCCTTTTTTCATTTGAACATACACACGTCAAAAATGGATACACGAACAATTTTAAATATGAACGCAGACGCACTAAAAGCAAAATTAAGGGAAAAAGGATTAGAAATAAGCGGACGGAAAAAAGACCTATAAGACAAACTCATACAACATTTCGGTTTATCTAACGAGTTGACACATAGGGAAGTTGAAAATAATTCTGCCTCTAATGACGAGGATTTCCAAATTGCCCAAAACCCTACCTCAGTGGAAAAATCTTATTTTACACTTCGTGACATTGAAGAAAGCGTTTCCTCATTCTCGGGTACGAATTCACTGAACGTTAAACAGTGGATTCAAGAATTCAAGGATAACGCCTTCACCGTGAAGTGGAATAGTCTACAGAAATTTGTGTATGGAAAACAATTATTGAAAGGTACCGCAAAACTTTTTGTTAGAAGCCAGTCTGGCATTCGCGATTGGAAGTCACTCAAATCAGCACTCCTAGAAGAATTCGGACAAAAAATATCATCTATTGAAATCCATCGCATTTTAAAAAACCGATGCAAACAACAAAACGAGACCTTTCAAGATTACTTGTACAAATTAATGGAAATAGGAAAACACATTGCGTTCGATGGCGAAAGTTTGATCGAATACTTCGTAGATGGCATTCCAGATTCTCGATTGAACAAAACTATATTATACCAATCAAAATCAATTACCTAATTAAAATCCCAAATCAAAGTGTACGAAAAAATCCGCACCCCATACTAATTTTTTAATAAGTGGAACCCATCCAGACCAAATCACAAACCTTTGGCGCAAAAAACAGTAAACAGAAATGAGAGAAAGTGTTTCAAATGTGGCGAAACTTTACATCTGGCCAACGCATGTCAAAATAATCAAGTAAGGTGTTTCAAATGCAACGAAGTGGGTCATCGATCTTTCGAATGTAATGGTATAAATTCAAATTTAGAGAGAAAATTTAAAACACAACAAAATACTATGTCTGGTGAAAATGTTTGAAATAAAAATTTCAAAACAAATTGTGGTTTAATTTTCAAAAATATTTATTTCGAAAATAAAGCAGTCCCAGCTTTAGTAGACACGGGCTGTGATTTATGTTTCATACGTAATGATGCACTAATGATGCTAAATTTGAACATCAAATTAGACTCTGCAAAATTTCGTTTATTCGGCATTGGCGGGAGCGAACTCACCACAATAGGCAGTTTCACAACAAAAATCAAAATCGATAACATATTTTTAGAAACAACATTCCACGTTGTTGAAAACGAAGATATACCATATTCGGAAGTTATCGGTAATAATATACTGTCAAGTCTAGTTCTTGTCGTTAACAGCAAAGGAGAAAAATTCAGATTAAATAACCCTTATGCAGACCAGATACCAAAACCTAGTGCAGAAAATTACAACGAAATAATATTCGAAGAGAAAGCTATAAACATTAAAGGAAAAACGTTAACAGAAGACTATGAAGAAAATACCCTTCAAGAATTTAGAAACATATGTCTTACTGCAGAAACATACAATGAAAACAACGTAGATTTAAACTTAACACATCTCGAACCTAGTTATTCAAATACAATAACTAAGATGGTGGAAACCTATAAACCATCAAGAACTGTGGAATCACACATCAAAATGAATATTTTGTTAACCTATGATATACCCACATATCAAAGACCAAGAAGACTATCACACTCAGACCAACACGCAGTAGAAGAACAAATTAAGATATGGTTAAACGACAAAATAATTCAACCCAGTATATCCGAGTATGCCTCACCAGTAGCTAAAAACAGAGGTAGAAAACTGGTATACCAGACAAATATTGTTTAAGCAGCGTCGAAGAACGAAGCGGCCGTTTAGTCAGCAGAGAAAGAAGCCGACAGAGTAGATTCTCTGTTGTTGTGTTATAACGCGAGCGGTGCGGGGGCGCTGCAGAATTTGTACCTGGTTGGCGATTTACATATTTTTGAATTTGTTCGGTTCAACATTTTGAATGTGCCATTTTAATATTTTTCTTTATTTTTATCATAAAGTGAAATTTTTATTGTACGTTTTTCTGTAGTGTTGAAAGCCTGTGTGTATATGCATATATTATTATTGCAATTATTTTTAAATTCTTATTATGTGTATTTTACGTTAGCATTTGATGTTTATTTAATTTTTAAAAAGTTATAATTATTCATGTAAGGTGGTCGTGCACTGGGTCAGAGTCGGGTACGGAGTGGTAATCGAAATTGTTTTTTTTTTTTGTTTGTGATACAATCATCGGGTAGCCGAAGAGAGCTCTTTTAGGATAGCCGATTTACGCGGAAACGGAAATTAAGCAGAATTGCTCTTTATACTGGGGAAAGACCGCCAATTGTAGTTAATTTAAACCTGTTTTCCTTAAAAAACAAGACATATTTTGCTTGTTTTATTTAATAATTTTTTTGTGGATATGGAGCATTAAATATATTTGTTTTGCGGGTCGGGCGGGTATAGGATGGTGAGGTGAAGGTGACCGGAGGAAACGGAAATGTTGTTGTCGTTAATATGTCTTTGTAATTTTTTTCTTGTCAACCTTCGCCACAATCGGTCGGGTTGAGAACCGCGCCCAGAAACACTGAGCTAGTTGGGAATCCGATTGTGGCTGATGACAGAAGGGATGATTTCGAAGTTTAAATCATAACAAGAATGGCTTAGTACCTAAAAAGAATGGAAAAAAAGACTTTGTGTTGATTTTAAAAAATTGAACGAGAAAATTGTAAGAGACAATTTTCCAATGGTTCTTATTGACGACGTCCTGGAAAAATTGCAAGGAGCTAATGTATTTTCTACTTTAGATTTGAAAAACGGCTTCTTTCATGTCCCGGTCGAAAAACAATCCAGAAAGTATACGTCCTTTATTACTCATAATGGACAATACGAATTCCTTTATGTCCCGTTCGGATTATCAAACTCGCCCGCTGTATTTTCAAGATTTATTTTTTCGGTATTAAGAGAATTAATAAATGATGGAACGATTGTTATATATGTCGATGATATAATTATTCCCTCCAAGGACGAAAAAAAAGACATCGATAAGCTGAAACGTTTTCTAAGTACTGCTTCTATTAATGGATTACAAATTAATTTTGAAAAATGTCAATTTTTAAAAAGAAAAGTGGATTTCCTTGGATACATTGTAGACCTTCCCATGAGAAAATAAATGCTGTTAAAAATTTCCCTTAACCAACAGAAAAGAAAGGTTTACCACGTTTTCTTGGATTAACATCATATTTTAGGAGATTTATAAAGGATTATGCTTTAATCGCGAAACCACTTTCTGATTTGTTACGCCAAGATCAAATATACCAAATAGGTGAAGAACAACTTCTAGCGTTCCAGCAACTTAAGACATCTCTCACTACTGCACCGGTCCTTAAAATATACAATCCCAAAGCAATAACTGAAACCCATACCGATGCCAGCATGCATGGCTATGGAGCAGTCCTATTGCAAAAAGATGATGATGATCAAAAATTCCATCCTATTCAGTATATGAGTAGAAAAACGAAGTTATATGAAGAAAAATACCATTCTTACAAATTAGAGGTATTGGCAATAATTGAAGCCTTCAAAAAATGGCGTACATACATACATACTTGGAATACACTTTAAAATCATTACAGATTGTAATGCATTTGCTATGACCATGAAGAAGAAGGATGTTCCACTAAGAGTGTTCCGTTGGGCAATGTTCCTTCAAGAATTTGACTATAAAATTGAGCACCGATCTGGTTCTAAAATGAAACACGTCGATGCTCTAAGCAGACTGATTTCTTTGATACTAGAAGAATCGCTGCAGCATCGTTTGAAATTAGCGCAGATGGAAGACGACTGGATTCGTGCCGTCAGAAAAGCGTTGGAAAAGGACTTTTAATCTCGCGACTATATTTTGTGACTTTGTTTATTTTGTGCATTATAATTGTTTTAAGTAATAGTTTTTAAAAAAAAATAACAATAAGGTAAAAAAATCAAAACTTCATAATTTTATCCTTGTATCATTTTCGATACAAAACTATATGCAAAGTAGAACCCAAAATCCACGAAGTGAGTATTCCCATTCGCTCTATTCGAAAATTGTGAAGAGTGACAGTAGGAAGCTTGTCATTCTGGAGCATCGGCGGAAGCAGTCCCCTATTTTAAGCCGTTACCAAAAACGCGAGCAAGATGCCAGCAGGGTTACGCATCGGGTGATAGAAATAAGCAAACAAGTCTATTTCTGTATGTGCCAAAAACCAATTTATAAGGATAAGCATGCAAAAAATATTTGCATTAATTGCTTATAAAATAAAGAATGAGCAAAGAATTTATTATATAAATTTATATATACTATTTTTATATACTTTTGATATACTATGTATCAAAAATGATACAAGGATAGGATTCTCAATTTTTTTTAAGGCTCGGTCTACGGTTAACACAAAAAATTACTAAAATAATTCGAAGCTGTATGCAATGTATTATGACAGAAAGAAAATCTGGCAAAAAGGAAGGATATTTAACACCCATCGACAAGGAAGATCAGCCTTTAAAAACCTTTCATATAGACCACGTCGGCCCTTTAGAGGCAACACAGAAAAAATATAATCACATATCTGTCGTGGTTGACGGATTTTTTAAATTCACTTGGCTCTACCCAGTCAAAAGTACGAATGCAAACGAGGTTCTAGATAAACTTAAGAAACAGGCAGCTGTATTCGGAAATCCAAAAAGAATCGTATCCGATCGCGGAACTGCTTTTACATCTAACATATTTAAGGAATATTGTAACTTTGAACAAATTCAGCATTTACTGATTGCAACCGACGTACCAGGCGGTAATGGACAAGTGAAGCGAATACATAAAATTGTGATACCAATGCTAACGAAACTGTCTCGAAAACCCAACACAATGGTACAAACACATAGATAGAGTACAACAAATTATCAATAACACACCACCGAGAAGCACATACTTTGCTCCTTTTAAAATACTAACAGGTGTAGATATGCGAATACCAAATATTTCTGATCTACAAACATATTTAAACGAAATATAAGTAGAAGAACTAAACAAAGAACGCGATACTTTACGTCAAACAGCAAAAGAAAATTTTTACAAAATTCAACAGGAGAATAGGGGTCAAGCCATGGTACCAGATCTTGAGGGCTTTTAAGGGCTGATACCACTCACGCGCACTGCATGGCGAGCGCTTTTCGTGCATGGGGGGCACCCTACTGCTGGTCGTGAGTCAATCAGCAATGGGCACACTCGTGGGACCAAAAATTGAGAAGACAAATAAATATTTTAAAGAGGGCGGCCCTCTTAAACAACCGAACCCCGGGGGTGATAAAACCCCCATAAATACTGGTGGTGATAACACTACCATCTCCAAAGAAGGAGCTACTCACTACTCACTACTCACTACTCAAATAAGGGTAAGGGGGCTACAATAGAAGTAGCTAGCGGAAGTAAGGGACGTGCCGTCGGTACTGTCAAGGGAACTGGCTCAGCTGCTGTGGCAAAGATCGACGTGGCCGGTAGCTCTAGGGATGTGGGTGTCCCTGCCGGTCAAAGGAAACACGCCCAACCTTCACGCATCAGGTATCAAAATTACCACGCGGCGCGGAGATTGATACAGCAACATGGAGAGACAGATCCCTCCAATCTTACAGAGGAGTTAAGATCGTCTCTAGCATGGGCGAAGAGCGTAACTGATGCACAGTACGCTCGGCCCATCACGAGCAGCCAATAGTCTGTTAATAGTCCCCTGACTACCATCAAGCGTCGGGGTCAAAAAGGGCTAAGGTACCTAACACCAAAGCGCCTGCAGGCCCTGCGCCAAAGACGTTCAGCGAGGTGGCCAAAACTTCGCTAACCCTAGCGGTTATTGACAGGGGTGACGAGGACGGTGGTATCTCGAGGGATAACGGGAGGTGGGTCGAAAGTGCCTTAGCTTCGACTTTCCTTCAGGTCCTAAGGGATATGCCGGGCCCCGTCCCCAGTTGTCAGGATGCTGGATGGTATCAAGGCCGGGTCAAGCTGATCTCGTTCAGTGACCAAAGATCTGCAGACCTGTATAAGGCTGCGATCGGAGAGGTTGGAGAAATCTGGCCTGGTTGCTCACTGGACGTGGTCAGTAGGGAGAGTATCCCCAGCCGTTCGAGGGCGCATGCATGGATCCCGTCGGCCCCGGCTAATGAGGCATCCATACTCGAAATCATTCGAGTGTGCAACCCGGACATTCCCACCAGCAATTGGAGGGTGAACAAGCTGGGTGAAGCGGAAGTCTCAGTCTCAGGATTCGGACAATGCAATGAGCATTGAAGAGAAGGAAACTCTTCTCGAATCCGGCTCTGAGACCATGGTTTTCAAGAGCTTCTTTGATGATGAGAGTCTTCTTGACTCGGATGAAGAGGTGAAAGACGGTGGTGGAGGTGGTTAGAAGTACTTCTGAAGCTGGTTCGCTGTCTACAGATCAACCTCCACCACTCTAGGGCGGCTAGCGCAGCGTTGATGCTTCGTCTGATGGCAGATGAAGCAGACTTTGTTTTCATCCAGGAACCTTGGGTTGTTAACAACCGCATTTCTGGACTGAAAGCACCTGGGTTCAAGACACACGTTGTGGCGACTGCAGGTGGGTGCAGAGCCTGCGTCATAGCCAGGCGAAATCTTAACATTCTTCTTCTATCTAATTACAGCTCGAAGGACTTGACTGTAGTCAGCTTGGAGATCAGCGGTACGGAGCACTGGTGGGCGTCGGCGTATCTGCCACACGACGCGCTGGAGCCGCCACCTACTGACGAACTGAAACAGCTCGTCACAGATGCCAGAAACCATCGGAAAGGCCTGATAGTGCGCTGCGACGCCAATGCACATCACACACTCTGGGGGAGTTCAAATATAAATGATAGAGGTGAGTCACTTTTAGAGTTTATAATTCAATCAAATATGGCTATCTGCAACCGAGGGTGTGAACCCACATTTATCGTTAAAAAATAGGCAGGAAGTACTAGACTTAACCTTGGTTTCGCACTTCCTTAGTAGTAGGATTGATGATTGGAAAGTCTCTCGGGCACAGTCCTTTTCAGACCATCAATATATTGAATTCAGTTTTACATTTACACATAGTACCCATGAATGTCCTCTGGTTAGGAATATTAAGAAGACTGACTGGGACAAATATAGACGGAAATTTTCCTTGCTGATCAGGAAGTTCCTCTAACGGAACCTAAGGATGTAGGTGAGCTAGATTCCTTAGTTAAAGGCATAACAGATGCTTTCAATCTATCACTGAATGATGCGTGTCCTGTGACAAGGCCATCTAAGAAAACAAAACTCTCGTGGTGGTCGCAGGAGCTACGGGGAGCCAGGGAGTCTTGTAGGAAGCTTTTCAATAAGGCTAAAGCCACTAGGGCGGAACAGGACTGGCTCAACTACAAGGAACAACTAAGGCACTATAAGAAGTCCATCAGGAAATCACAAAGAGCATCATGGCAGCGCTTCTGTAGCGATATAGAGACAGCTGCAGATGCGTCTAGGCTTAGGAAAATCCTGGCCACTAATCCAGGTTCTTTAGGAAACATTAAGGATAAAGACGGAAGGTGGACAGTTTCCAGTGCTGATACCTTAAGGCTTCTGATGGATACGCACTTTCCGGGCTGCAGCACAACGCCGGCTGCACAAATATGGACACGGGCTGAGGTGTCACAGGTTGGAACTAATGTAATCACAAGGGATAAGATCCTATGGACTATTAGTACCTTTAAACCGTACAAATCCCCGGGACCCGATGGGATTGCTCCTATAGAAATACAAAAAGTTTGTGATATCATTACTCCCAGACTGGAGATGATTTACACAAGCTGTCTTGTTCTCTCACACATTCATTAAAGTTGGAGAGATAGCAGGGTGGTCTTTACTACTAAAGCAAGTAAATGCTCACATACAGAGCCTAATGATTTTAGGCCAATTTGCCTAACCTCGTTCCTGCTAAAGGAGCGGCTTTTGGATGCGTATATAAAAATCAGGATCGATGAGCTTGATCCCGGCATTTATTCTAATAGTCAGCATGCTTACACAAAAGGGCGTTCGACAGAAACTGCCCTGCATGCGCTTACTAGCATCATTGAGAAATCTTTCTCCCATAAAGAATACACTTTAGTATCATTTTTAGATATCGAAGGGGCTTTTAACAGAGTGAAGCCGGAAAATATTATAGAATCCCTGGAGCGTCTGAAAATAGATGGTACCATTGTGGGGAATATTGCTCAACTGCTGTCGAATAGAAGAATCTCATCCCAACTGGGTTCCTCGACTATTACAAGGTATGTCACTAGAGGGACGCCACAAGGAGGGGTTCTTTCACCGAAGCTATGGAATTTAACGGTAAATGACTTGTTTTAAAGATCCAGGGCTTGGTAAACGACAAGTTACTGAGGCTGGGGTGTACCGGGTGTAAGGCAGTTGCCTACGCAGACGATCTGGCAATTGCTGTTTCCGGTAAGCTCCCATCCACTCTTAGAGACATAATGCAGCGCTCTCTAAACAAACTAACCGTATGGACGAGGAAATGCGGTCTATCGGTTAATGCTAGGAAAACCGACATTGTCCTTTTCACCAAAAAATACAAATTACCAAACTTGACACCATTGATAATTGACGGAGTCCAGGTTGCCTACACAGATAGGGCAAAATTTTTAGGACTCATACTAGACAGGAAGCTAGATTACAAGCTCAACATTGAGTGCAGAATAAGGAAAGCTATGGTAGCACTATACTCCTGTAAGCAGACAATAGGTAGGAACTGGGGTTTCTCTCCGAGGGTTGCATACTGGATCTATGTGGCTATAGTCAGACCCATCCTTATGTATGGGATAGCACAATGGTGGCCAGCGTTGGAAAAACCGTCCAAACTGAAGCTTGTCAGCAAGGTTCAACGGCAGGCGACCATTCATATCAATGGAGCTTTGAGAACCACACCTAGCGATGCGTTAAATGTTCTACTGCACCTTTTACCCTTAGACATCTATGGTAAAATGGACGCGGTCAATACGGCCAGAAGGCTAAGGCAATGCAGTCAGTGGGCCCAATACGGGTATGGGCATGGTGCCATTCTGGACTGTCCCATGAATACCTATAACTTCGTGGACTACCAAATCCCGAAGCCCTTATTCGAGAAGAAATTCTCTACCCATATACCACCAAGATCTATGTGGAAGGGGAATATCCCTGGAAGGAGGGGATATCTAAACTTCTATACTGATGGATCTAAACTCAACGAAAAGGTTGGGTTTGGGATATACTCGAAGCCGCTGGGTCTTCGGCTTGCTTTTAGCGCTCCTGATCACTGTAGCGTCTTTCAAGCAGAAGTACTGGCCATTTAAGAGGTGTCAAAGTGGCTCCTATTGAATGTTCCATCGACAAGGAACATCAATATATATACAGATAGTCAAGCAGCCATTAAAGCGCTAGAGTCTACACACCCAACATCTACGGTGGTAATATGTTGCCGGAAATCTCTGGATGAGTTGGGAGATTTCTTCAACATACACATAATATGGGTCCCTGGTCACAGCGACATACCGGGCAACTGCATGGCAGATGAGCTAGCAAGGGCTGGAACGGTACGTGGAGAGCCCTTCCAAGAGAGAATTGGCATGCCACTCTCCACGTACAAACTCCTCTCTCTACGGAAAGCAATTGAACTTTTAAACTCCAGGTGGGCCAGCAAGAACAACTGTGTTGTTGCACGACTGCTATGGCCAACATTCAACATGAGGAGATCAAGCCATCTCCTAAACTTTCAGAGAAAGTCCACTGCAGGCCTTGTAGCGGTTCTTACGTGGCATTGCCTCATAGGAAGACATGCGGCAAGACTGGGGGTGGTATCAAATGACTTTTGTAGGAGTTGCAGGGACCCAGAGGAGGAGGAAAATATCTTCCACCTACTCTGCGGGTGTCCGGCACTGGCTAACAGGAGATTCAGGTATCTGGGGTCTCACTTCTTTCAGTCTCTGACTGAACTAAAAGAGGCAATTATGGGGCTTCGTGACTAGCTCAGGCTGGTTCACAGCTACTTAAGGGGCAGCTAGCTGCAACAGGGGTACTTTAGTCCTTTTGGTCTGATGAGGGACGCAAGTCCTGTGGCATCACAATGGGCCTCACCAGGCCTAAGTGAGCTGATGAATTATCGGCTGCCACATAACCTAACCTAAGCTAACCTAACAGGAGAATAGAACAACATTTAACTCAAAAAGGAAACCGGAAAATATATTCAAATTAGACGAATTAGTAGCTATTAAGCGAACCCAATATGGTACTGGATTAAAATTAAAATCAAAACATTTCGGACCATATAAAATAACAAAAATATTGCAACATAGTAGGTATGAAGTCGAAAAGGTAGGCAATCAAGAAGGACCAAGAAAGACAATTTCTGTAGCGGAATTTATGAAGAAGTGGAATCCCTCATTCGAGTCGAATGAATATCAGGATGGCCGAATGTAGGATGAGGTATTCACTGACTACGGACGGAGACCGATACGAAACGAACTCACTACTAGATAATGCAAGATACTAGATACTACATAATACAAGATACTAGATACTACATAATACAAGATACTAGATACTACATACTAGATACTACATACCAGATACATACTAGATACTACTTTATGAAAATTACTTGTTTAGATCTAATAATTTTATTTGATTCATTGATCAGAAATTCATTGATTAAATTGTGAAAAAGTTGATTTCAAAATTAAAATTTTCATTCGTTGTAAAATATTCGTAGTGAAACATTGTGAGTAAAAAATATGTAAAATTATATAAAAGCAAATAAAAGGCGTTTATCATTCATCAACGGACATTAATCCTACATTCATAATTACTGTTCTTATGCATAATCACTGCTCGGTTTTCTAATTGTGATAAATTCTTGCATATTTATCAAATTAACCGGTGATTTTATATAATTTCTTACATAGGAAGGCCCTGAATGCAAAAAGACTTTACATTTCCGAGAGGATTCTGTTGATTAAGGGTTATAATCCTTGCCTCGGCCGAAGGCCGTCACGCAGGAAGGCCCTGAATGCAAAAAGACTACAACACCGCGAGGATTCTGTTGATTAAGGGTTATAATCCTTGCCTCGGCCGAAGGCCGTCACGCAGGAAGGCCCTGAATGCAAAAAGACTACAAAATCGCGAGGATTCTGTTGATTAGGGGCTATAATCCTTGCTTCGGCCGAAGGCCCACACGCAGGAAAGCCCTGAATGCAAAAAGACACCGCGAGGATTCTATTGATTCCTCGGATTGATAATCCTTGCCACGGCCGAATGCCGTCACGCAGGAAGGCCCTGAATGCAAAAAGACTTTACATTTCTGAGAGGATTCTGTTGATTAAGGGTTATAATCCTTGCCTCGGCCAAAGGCCGTCACGCAGGAAGGCCCTGAATGCAAAAAGACTACAACACCACGAGGATTCTGTTGATTAAGGGTTATAATCCTTGCTTCGGCCGAAGGCCGGCACGCAGGAAAGCCCTGAATTCAAAAAGACTACATTTCCGAGAGGATTCTGTTGATTAAGGGTTATAATCCTTGCCACGGCCGAAGGCCGTCACTCAGGAGGGCCCTGTATGCACAAGGACTTTACATTTCCGAGAGGATTCTGTTGATTAAGGGTTATAATCCTTGCCTCGGCAGAAGGCCGTCACGCAGGAAGGCCATGAATGCAAAAAGACTTTACATTTCCGAGAGGAATCTGTTGATTAAGGGATATAATCCTTGCCTCGGCCGAAGGCCGTTACGCAGGAAGGCCATGAATGCAAAAAGACTTTACATTACCGCGAGGATTCGAAGCTTAAGGAGCTTTTTATAACTTTTCTAAATTTATAGCACTTAATTATTACGAGTATTATTGTTTTTGGGTTGGAGATTTCGTCTTTAGAGATTCTGTCTTTGAGATTTTGTCTTTGGAGATTTTGGGTTTAGAGATTTTGTCATGGAGATTTTTGTTTGGGGATTTTGACTTGGAGATTTCGTACCCAACCTTCTGGGGAGAGTCGTTAATGTTCACAGAGGAGAGGACAGACTCGTTAGAATTGTCACCATCAAAACAAAAAGGGAAGAATACCGGAGACCAGTAACTAAGGTTGCGGTGCTGCCTCTTCAGAACTGTCGTTCAGGGGGGGGCAGTATGATGACGAATTCGTATAATTCGTCGAATTCCTATAAAGAATTTCGTTGATTTATTTACGTTTCCTTTTGTTACTCTATATATATGTACGAGTATGTACTTATTACTCTCTTTAAATGAATACCGTTGTTCGCCAATACATATTTTGTGTTATTATTATAATCTTCCCTTTTGCTGCACAGAAACCAATAAAGACGGTCGTCTTGTTGTAACTCGCAGTCATTAAAAATTTCGAATTTATTTATCGTTCACAAACACCCGGTTTTGTACCCGGCAGACCACGACCCTAGGCGCTGCAGCCCTCTAAATGGTCTACATTTTTTCTTTAAAAAAAACAACGAAAAATTAAAAAAATTATGGTCGACAACAAAAAAAATTAGATTTTTCTGATAGCCTTGAGATAATCTTTAATCGTATACTCGGTTTTTGTACCCGGCAGACTCCGGTCCTGGGCGCTAGAGCCCTCCAAAAGTAGATTTTTTCAAAAAAGGTTACTTCAGACCCAGAGACGAAAAGAATAAAATACCTGAGAGGTCAAAGTTGCGGTTAATTACAATTTTTGTATATTTCTTTATATACGGGTATTATACAATTTTTGTAAAAAGAGATTGTAAATATTTTTCTCTTTCCGAATCTTTATTAATATTTAATAGTAACCATTTGGCTTCTGGACTTATATCTGGTTTGTTTGTAGCCCACACATACCGGATGCGTGGAAATATATGGATAAAATTCCAAAAAGATCTTCATTTGTTGCTTTTATACTACATTTTCTAGTGCTATGTTCCCTAAAGAATCTTGGAATTTTATTAGCGACATCGAATCTGGTTAGAACCAAAACATCTATAGCAATGATGTCCAGCTGTTCCTACAAGGACACTGTTTTTCACAAGTCTTTCACCTGCAGTGTTATTCACTGCAACGCCGCGACTGCGACTTGTAATTGGTAAACATAAGCTAGTTCATAATTTCATTCTTATTGTATTTGTTTCGTTTGTATTAACTGTTCCATTCAATAATTTCATTTCAATTTCATGTCGTTTACATTGAACTAGAATATTTTTATGATGCTTTAAATATATCTACATTCAATAAACAACAGTTAGTTGATATCCAGACTCAAACAATCAAAGCAACGCATTTTTATTTCGGTGTTCATCAGCGGTTTCGGTGCTAGTTCATCAATCAATACATAGTGCATCAATAGTTAGTTGTAGTTCAAGTGCTGCAACTAACTCATCATCCTGTGCTAGTTTTTCATCATTTACATCAATAGGTAGTTGTAGTTCAAGTGCTGCAACTAACTCATCATCCTCTGCTAGTTTTCATCATTTTCATCAAAAGTGAGTTGTAGTTCAAGTGCTGCAACTTATCGTTGACAAAAACAATCCAAGGAAAACGCAACATTTGGTGACCCCGACGTGATCAGGTTTAGTGATCACCATGTCGACATTTGACGATCTTTTCACGATCCAAGAGACAACTAGAGAAGCAATATTCGCCATTGTCAAAAATTATAAAAAGGACTCTGCAAGCAGAAAACAGAGCCCAAAGTACTTTGAAGAGCGTATAGAACGCTTAAAGGAATTAGTGAGCCAGTTTAAGGCAACAGATGCCAAAATTAAATCATTGCCCGAACCGTCATATGACCACAGCTACTTTTTACTTTTTACTTTTTACACTGAAGTCATGGCATTGGCAACGCAATATAAGACGCAACGAGAGGCAGCGGAAGAAGCAGCAGGTTGCTAACCAACCGGTTCGACAGGAAGCAAACAAGAGGTCCAGAAAAATACCTCATCTACAAAAATCTTGGGTTTGTTAAGGAGACTGCATCTTTAGTAGCCTTGCGCAAAATGTGCGACAGAATAAAAATGGACACAACAGAACATCCACGACAGCATTACCAGGTGAAAATGGACACCTTAAAACACATGTGGCATCAAGCAGAAGCTCTACTTGATTATCTATCTACTTGATCTATATTGAGGTAATATTCTTGAAGCCTCCAAATTCTGAAGGCTATGATGAATCAGAATTCAATGATTTAGCTGATCAAGTTCATCAAACATTGGTGGATCTGTCTTGTGTCCTTAGTCCTCAAACCTTCAATCAAACAAGGATTTCCTTCCAAAATAAAACTCCTTTTGTTTTATTCTCTTTACTTTTATTATATGTAGTAACACCTTTTCGTTTTACTCTTTACTTTAATTAACCCACTATGTTAGGAATATACTTTTCACAATTCACTTCGATTCAACTGTTAACTTTCACTCGCTTGGAACTAAGAACTGCCTTTCTTTGCCAGAAGGGCTCGTTTATAAAACAATTTTTGGAGTGGACTTTGGTCTGGTCGCCCTAATTTTTGCAATTATTTTTGCAACTATCTCAAGAATTATTTTTGATAATATAATGATAATATCTCAACAATTTTTCAGAGTGTTTTTTTAATATTTTCTGTAACCATTACGCAATGGTCACAGAAAACATTTCAACCTCATTTCTTTTACTTTTGCCATTGTCTTTGGCTTATTGTTTGTTTTTGTCGCATGTCTCGGCTAACGCGGCACCCGTATAAGGTGACTGTCTTGAATACTTCCAGGCTTCACCATGATAGCTGATGATGGTGGAGCCTGAAAGCATGCAAGCATTTTTCCGCGTCGGTACATTGTTACCGATAGTAGTCGATGACATGCAACCAAAGACAACGTTACGCGTTGTTACAGGGCGACTCAGACCTACAACATCCCTCCACCCTTAGGGCAAGAAAAAATTATTATCGAGAAGCGAATTATTATCGAGAATTATTTAATGGTTACAATTATTTAATGGTTACAATTATAATATTGCTGCTGATATCTGTTGTTCTCGCAGTTGGCTCTTTTGTAGTTCCTTCGCTTCGCTGGTATGATTTTGCTGGATATAGCTGTCTGATTACGATGTTGTCTCGTACGTCAGTTGTATGTTGTACGCGAATGTTAGTTGTATGTGACAGTTGAGGAGGTCCCCCGGTTATTGTTTTTGTTAGGACTTTCAGGATTTGTTCTTCTGGCTGTTGTTTGCTGGTGGGTCTGGTTGGCGACGTTCAGCAGAGTTTGGTTTTCTTATTACTCAGGTTTAAACTGTTCATACATCTGGCTAGTTTGGCAGTAATGCGGCATAGTGGTGGCACTGTTTTCTTGGCGACCACCTGAATCGTCGTACCCCGAACTTTATTGCCAGAGTGAACTCCTGGTTCATTGTTGCTACAAATCAGCGATTAGTTAGAGCCGAACACTCGCTATATGCTGCACCCTTATTCGTCCGTACATTTCACTCGGGTTTTCTACCGATAACCGTTCCCATCCTTCGGAACGAGTAGGACGTTGTGTCGGAATTGATGCTCGCTATATGCTGCACCCTTATTCGTCCGTACATTTCACTCGGGTTTTCTACCGATAACCGTTCCCATCCTTCCGAACGAGTAGGACGTTGTGACGGAATTGATGCTGGCCAGTTGATACTGCTTTTGTCACCGTCATATAAAATTCTTCTTCGTTTTGATACTATGTTTTTAACTTATACTTATGTGATGTGTGTAGCGGACATTCTTGAGACAGTTACAATTTACAATAAAACTTATGCGAGTAAAAACAATAAAACCTTAGTATTCTCCTTGCTTACAGAAATAGCTACGTAAAAGGATAATTGGTACGAATAAAAAATTTTAAACTCTAATTATTATGATTTGCGTTTATTTTAATTTCTTACTTATGTTTCTGTTTATATATTGTTTATATATTCTGCTTATATATTGTAGTACTTAGTGAATAGGATTAAAATTAGTTTATAGTAATCTTAATAGTACAGCTTGGATATTTAATCGAATAATTAATTGTAAACTAATTTTAATGTGTTACAAGTTTTCTTTGTATTGTATTAAATATGCATTCGTATATAAGCTTATATTCTCTCAGTTCTATATACCTATATGTATATATGTATGTATGTGTATTAATTATTGTTAATATATGTACTATGGTGTAAACATGAAGGAAGGACGGACGTTGATGACAACATGGCTTTTACGCTACATTGGTCAACGTCGGCCCTTACTTTAAGCCGTTGTCAGCGTAACTTATATTTGCTTCTAAAAATGTAAGTTAGCCGTTTTAAAAGAAAAATTACGGCAATGGTTTAAGGCTGCGCGGACTGCCCTTTCAGCAGTATTACACTGACCTACATTCTGATTATTTATTTATTTTTTTTTTTTTTTATTCGTTCTTATTTAAAACATATTTTATGCAGCCAAGTGTGGTTATAGTGGAAGTATTAAATAATATTTTTCTGTCTCGACTGCAGAAAATAGTTTGTTTAAAATACTTTATTGGAGAAAAATTTCCAACGTTAATTAATAAAAGTAAAATTGTTTCCTTTTTTTTTAAAATCCTATTACAATAATTTCCTCTTTTTCTTCTTCTTTCTACTATAAGTATATCGTCTCTCCTGGAGCTTTACCCTTAATTCTTTTCCCAAAGGATTTAATATTTGCTTACTACTTGAAGTGATCATATTTTTAAATAAGTTTTTGAGTTTTGATTTTCTATATTTTCTGGAATCGCTAGACTTCGGGGCAAGGTTGTTGCTGAGGGTGAAACTTTCTCTCTCTGAACTTCGGGCGGTATTATTTTTCTCGACTTTTGTAACTTCTAATGGTAGCCCTGCAATACACTGCCGTTCTGTAGTAAACGATGTCGCAGTATTTTCTACCGTATTTGACATGGACTGGTTCCACAAACCCTTTAGGCCAAGTATACTGTCTGCTGGCAAAGCTCGTTGGGTTGACACCTTGTGTAACTTAAAACTAAGTTTTGGCCAGTTCACAGCAACTTTGACCGTTCCTTTTGTGGGAACGCTTCCTTTGGAGACTCCACCTAGAGCCCATTGTTTCTCCTGGTTAACTCTTGTATACTTAATTTCTTTTAAGACAGTGCCTGCTCCCATGTCCACCAATGGAGTGAGTCTTTCGTGGGTTGCCTCAGCACACTCCCCGAACACATCAATCCTTGGTTTCTTCGTGTAGCAGCACTTGTTAACATTACAACTTTTACCATTGACGCGCGGACAGACTTCCATACATATTTTTTGCACCTCCGAAACTCGTAAATAAAAAAGTTCCCTAATACCATCTTCGTGACTCTCCTCCAAGTCTATTTTTCCCCCTCTTTCTCTGTAATTTTTCCCCGGTGGGGAAATAACACTCTTTACTCCCTCGCGACGATCTACGTCAATACCTGTTTTCAACGAGCTTTCCTTAATCAAACTTGTGTCTGCTCCCATGTCCACCAGCAGGGTGAGTTTTCCGTGTGTGGCCTCCGCGCAAGGGAGTTCAACAAACACATCGTCCTCCGGCTTCTCATCGTAGCAGCACTCGGTGACGTTATTGACCTTCGAATCTATTAAACTTTGTTCTTCCTCCGCAACCTGCGAATCGAACAGCTCCCTAACACCTTCCTCTGCTTCACTCTCAGGTTTCGTCTGCGTTACCTGTTGTTTTAGTTGCCCCTCCTGCTTGGCCCTCGAACGGGTCTGGACAGCTGACACTCTCTTTGGTTTTTCCTGTTTTACCCTGCTGAGCGCGTCCGCGTTCAAATTTTCCTTCCCTGGTTTGTAAAGTACTTCAAAGTCGTACTCTGATAATTTGTGCCGGAACCTGGCTAGTCTAGAGGTCTGATCTTTCAGATTAGCTATACCCTTCAATGGCTGGTGGTCAGTCACTACCTTGAAGTGTCGACCAAGCAGGTAGGCCCTGAAATTTTTCGTCGCCCAGACGACGGCGAGAAATTCCCTCTCTATCGTTGAGTAACGCTTTTCGGCGTCATTGAGAGCTCTGCTAGCAAAAGCTATTGGCCGGTCCTCCCCTATTTTTCCTTGCGAGAGGACGGCCCCCAGGGCCTCACTGCTGGCATCCGTCGTTAGGATAAATTCTCTGGCAAAGTCCGGGTACGCTAGTACGGGAGGGGTCGCGATCGCCTCCTTGAGCGCCTCGAACGATCTTTGGCAGCCCTCCGTCCAATTGAAAACCGCGTCCTTTCTGAGCAACTTCTTAATTGGAAGGGCTATTTTCGCAGTGCCTGGAATGAACTTCCTATAATAGTTTACCAAACCCAGGAAAGCCTGCACCTCCTTCTTATTCCTCGGAGGCGAGATGCCTCTAACGCATTCCACCTTCTGCGGATCAGGGAGAGCCCCCTGCTGCGAGCACTTATGCCCCAAGTACACAACCTCACGTCTAAGGAACTGACACTTGCTGATATTCACCTTCAGATTGCTTTCCCTTAGCGCCTGAAAAACCCTCATTAGCCTGGAACCGTGCTCCTCCAGGTTACTGCCGTACACCACTATGTCGTCCAGGTAGACGAAGCAATCTATTCCCTGTAACCCTGTCAAAATATGATTCATTATCCTCTGAAAAGTAGCCGGGGCCCCTGTCAGTCCGAATGGCATCCTATTGAACTCGAAATGCCCCAAACCCGAACTGAATGCTGACTTCTCCCTATCCCTCTCATTTATCATGACCTGGTGGTAACCACTAGCTAAGTCTAGGGTAGAAAAATACCTGCTGCTACCGAGCTGGTCTAAAATTTCGTCTATCCTCGGAATAGGGAATACCTGCTTAATCGTGGCCTCGTTAAGCTTTCGGTAGTCTATTACCAATCGCCATTTCTTCTTTCCGTCCCTCCCGCTTTTCTTCGGGACTAGAAGGAGAGGAGAATTCCAAGGTGAGGTGCTAGGAGAGATGATCCCATCCCCCAACAGCTGATCAACCTGCCTATTTATCTCCTCTCTGTGTGCCTGCGGCAGCCTGTACTGTTTCTGGTTAATTGGGGGCTGGTCAGCCCGCGTTGGTATTTCATGCTCCAAAACTGGGGTACACGTCAATTTATCTCCTTCTAATAGGAAAACATCATTGTACGATTTGCAAATTCGCGAAATTGATTCCCTTTCCTCGTCATTCAATGTCGGGTCCAAGTCTAATTCTTTCATTAATTTGTCCAACCTCTCGCTCATGTCGGAGCGTCTAATGCTGTTGATTGTGGGTTTGCGCACAGGAACCTTGTACCTGTCAAAACCGCTGAACTTCGGGACGAAGCTGCTCTGAAGGGCGTAGTCCGCTTCTGTTGAGTTTAGTATGGGGACCTGAACCGTGCCATCCTTCACGTGTACTAAGGTTTCCCCAAAATAAACCCCCGCTGAAATTTCCTTCTTATGAACAACCACTGTTGGGAGTCTAGTTTTTAGCCGGATGGGAACTATGCAGACCGATCTGGCTTTGACCACCCGCACTCCCTCCTTGTCACGTACGCTTGAGGCGCCTAATTCTACGAGTGGCAGCTTGACCGCCGCCCTCCCCTCGGTGAGAAATGTTATATTTTTCCCCACCGAATTAATTATAGACCTATTCCAGAGATTGTCCCTACCGAGTAGGCCATCACCCGGCAGACCCTGGTCGATCGATGCCACATGCAGCTCCCAACTGAGCTGATCCCAGTCTTCATGCTGAACCTGGACCCTTCCCCTAGTGGAAGCGCATCCACCGAATGCCCCACTGAGGGCCCTACTCACACTCTTGTCAATGAACGTCCCTGCTCTTAAGGAACTCCCCTTGACCAGACTGGTGTCGGCACGAGTGTCCACAAGGAGAACGAGCTTCCCATTGGTAGCCTCCCTACAAGGAAACTCAATGAAAACATCATCCTCTGCTGCTCTCACACCGGCCCGTCTCCGAAAATTCATACTTATCGCATTCCAGGGTATCAGATTCCTAACGTCTCCCTTCACCAGTCCGAATTGTCCTTTACTCCTGACCCAGTTGTATACTATTTTATGTTCTCGCGCCCATTCCGAAACTATAAATCGCTTAACTAACCGCAGGTATAGAAAAATTTTCCCCCTGATATCGAACCTCTCACACCTCTTGGTTACTAGTCCCTGTATGCCTGTAAGTGTAGCAACTGAAAACCGTCCAAGAAGCTGCAAAAACAACAAAACGATCTGCGTGACCTCCCTGCGTTGGTGGTCGAGTTTTCTCTCTAACCCTTCTTTTGGTAATGGTAGTCCTTTATTCCCTGTCTCTGATGCGACGTTGCTCTCTTCCCCCAGTTCCTCTACTCTGACGCCTTCCATTTCCTTCACCAACAACTCCCTGCTACTGCCCAGAGGGTGACTAACTATCCTGTCAGACGTAGAGTCATCCTTGCCGGGTTTACTTGGCCTTAAATTTTCTCGAATTTCGGGCTCCCAGACTAGCGGCCTTGTCTGGGCCCCCGGAAGTTTCCCTGCAGCATCTCCCAGTTCCTCTTAGCCTCGCATTTGGCTACAAAATGACCCGGTCTGTTGCACCAGTGGCATGCCATAGCGGCTTTCCCCTTCGAGCTACCTCCCGCGTTGGTCCGGTCCATCGTGTTGAAATTCCTCTGCATTGGCGGCCGCTGGGGAACTGTTTGACCAGCCCTAGCGGCGTTGCCGCGCCATAGGCCGGCCGCCGGTTGGCCGTCCCTATCTACCGTCGTATGGAGCCCTTCCCCCTGAAAATGTCTCCTGGCCTCGCCCTGCTTCACGCATTTCCAGTTGACTTCGTGTTCGTACACCAAACATTTCTCGCAGAATGGCGTGTTCTTCCTCGTGAGGCACTCCTCCCTGGTGTGCCCCTTCTTGTGGCAGAAACTACACGTAATGTTCAGGCTGGCATCCCTCGGGTTCGGCTCCCTTCCCATTGGGGGTTTTTGGGGCGTGAATGCCTGATGTGCTGGCCGGGATTGACCTTCTTTGTTCCCAATTGAAGAAAACCGATCGACGGAAGGCCTCCCAACCACTGCAATCACCTGATTCGCCTGTCTGAGCCCTGCCTGGTAAACCCCGTCGGCCATCTCCACCGCCTGCTCCACTAAACCCTCTAAAGACTTCTCCTTTGAACCCATCATGTAGAGCCTGAGCGTTGCGTCCTCCAGACCGAACTTGAACGCCTTCATGACCGAGCTCTCCATCTCCAACCGGAGTGCAGTGTCCGATTGTCCCTTGTAAATGTTAGTAATAAGGTCTTCTTCCTGTGACTTGAGGTACGTCAACCTCTCGGCGAATTGATGGATGCTCTCCCCGGGTACCTGACGCATGCCCTGAATCTCTGCCAAGACCGAGTCCAATGACCGGTACTGCAGGTAGCTCTTCTTAATCACGGAGCAAAACTCCTCCGTACTGTTGAACTTCTTCCCGCGCAAGAAATTATAGGCGTTGCCATGCAGCCTCTGCTTGACGCAGGACAGGAAGTCCTGCAAATCCGAAGAGCTGACATTCCTGCTCGCCAAATCAATTCCCTCTATGAATTTGTAAACCTCCCCGCGGAGATCACTCGATGGGGCTCCGGAAAACAACGGTACGAGCCTGTTGACCGTCTTCGCGAGTTCCTCTATACCCATCCTCCTGAACAACGAGAAATTCTCACGGTCGGCTTTCGAAACTTGGCCCGACGGCTCCTTGTGAGGTAATGTCGTATCGTGGGAAAGGGTTACCTCCTGCCGTAGCAACCGGTTCTCCTCCTTCAACTCCCGTATCCGCTCCTTGGCCTCTTCCAACGTAGAAAAATCCTCCCGGGCCCTCTGGGTGAGTGCCCCCGCACCTGACGCCCCCTGCGACCCGGCTGCCTTCCTCAACCTCTCTTTCTCCGCCTCCAACTCGGCTAACACCGCTGACCCCACCTGCCTTTCGAGCAGGTAACTGTCGTATCTGTTTTTCAAGGCCGTGAACTCCTTCTTCCAGTCCTCCGTCTCCTGCGCTGAACAAACTATCCTCTGTTCCAGGAACTCCAGAAGCTCGTCCAGAACCGCATCCGCTTTTTCCCACGCAGTAATATCTCCCAAGCTCCTAACTTTCTCTTTAATCAAGACTATTGCCTCCTTGTTCGTTACTGTCGCTGCTAGATTCCCCCAGACCTTATCCACAAACCTATCCGCCTGGCCCGTAAACTCCCTGTAACTCGATTCTAAGTTCCTATATCTCGCTTCCCAGCTAGTGTCTTCCTCCATAAAAGATGGTGATCTCACGCACCAGCCCCACTGTGAGAAAGGGTAAAAAAAAAAAAAAAAACGAAAACGAAACAAAACCAAGCTGCACAAAATAATGCAACAGAACGTTTAACTCTACTCAGTGAGTAGGTCGTTCGTTGACACAATAAAGAAAAACGCCGTTGAAGCCCTTTTTTTTTTGTTTACTGCTTATATTACTTTACTCTTCCTCTACTTACGCGCAAAACAATAATCATATCAAAAAAAAAAAAACACACCTATAGAAAAAACACGGTAAAAACCTGTAAAAAAAAAACACGGAGTAGAATTACTTCCCAAAGCTCGCTGGCAGTCGGCCGGCTGCCGCCTCGCTTCAAATAAAGAAAAACAAAGGCTGCAAAATTAACTGCAAAAACAAACAACAAAAAAAAAAAACACTAACAGCGTCACACTAACCCACTCAAATCTCCGCTTGTGCCCGGCACAACCTATTCCAACGAAACAAAGCTGCTTGGAGAACGACAGCGCTACAAGACCGCTGACGTAGCACTTTTCGCACACGCCAGTCGAACGCAGGTAGAAGAAGATTCTCACTCAGAACAATTGACTGTTAATTGAATCAACAACTTTATTAATTTTATCTTTTACAAGCAGTGTTCTTCCTTAATTAAATCTGCTGGAGCTTTGCGCTCCTCCTTAGCCATCCTGCGGACAATCCTCTCCGCCTTCTTAAATATCCACTTGTGCCTGTTCATGTGCTCCTCCACAACTTCTGCCCTCATACGCTGGCCACAGACAAAGCAATACGTGTGCTCCTCACACGTATGCCCACAGACGCAACTGGGCACGGTAGCGCTACGAAACATCAGGTTCTAAATTCATTAAAAAAAAGAAATTCCACTGTTTAACAACTGCAACTCGTTAGACTAGATAAAACCTTCAATGCAACCTGTAAAACTTTCCCCGCAACCTTTTCTACCAACGCATGACCTGCACCAACAATAACACACAAAAAAGGACGTTATACTGTTTTGTCTACTACCAGAGTGCGAAATATGTTCGTTACAAGTTAAAGTTGTATAACTTTAAAATACTACCTCAGAAACAGAAAAATTCTTAAAAATTAAAAACATTTCTATTTAACGACAAATCTGTGGGATAAAACTCAATTAATCTATATTTACAATAAAGAAAATATGTTCGTTTTATTGAAAATTTGTCTAAAACGAATTTTTGAAATTTATTATATTTAGTTTTTATGTATCGCATGCACTGTATATATTATGTATATTGTATATATTATATATATTATGCATTATATGTATCTTAAAACTTCAAATTTAAAACTATTATTTGTTAAAAATAATAAATACGCATCACTTTCCAATCTTCGTAATTGTTTCCCAGCGTAAATCGACTTCCAAAACCGCACCTTTTTCTCTTAAAACTAGTCCTTAACTGCAGTAGCATTTGAAAAGTGTGCCAATATATACGACTGACAATATAAAAATTTCGAAGATAAGCAATAGTTTTTCAATCAAACGGATACCAAATTTACAAAAGCTAATCTATTCGTTGTCCGACCCTAAGGTTAAACTACCCCTTAAAAGAAAATCCGCACCACCAGCGCGTCAACAAACCACGGCAGCACACTAAACTTCACGGCAAATCACTTCCCGGAAAAAAAAAAAAAATGATTATAAAAGTTAACAACCACTCACCCAAGGACAGCAAAATGTAGAAAGGCTGAGTGCGTGGTCCCGTTACCGGCTGCGCCAAAAATGTTGTGTCCTTAGTCCTCAAACCTTCAATCAAACAAGGATTTCCTTCCAAAATAAAACTCCTCTTGTTTTATTCTCTTTACTTTTATTATATGTAGTAACACCTTTACGTTTTACCCACTATGTTAGGAATATACTTTTCACAATTCACTTCGATTCAACTGTTAACTTTCACTCGCTTGGAACTAAGAACTCAGAACTGCCTTTCTTTGCCAGAAGGGCTCGTTTATAAAACAATTTTTGGAGTGGACTTTGGTCTGGTCGCCCTAATTTTTGCAATTATTTTTGCAACTATCTCAGGAATTATTTTTATACCCTACACCCGAAGGGTTGAGGGTATATTCACTTTGTTCTTCCGTTTGTAACGCATTAAAGGAGGCGTGGCAGGTATAGAAAAGTATATATATTCTGGCTCAGAATCACCTCCTGAGTCGATTTAGCCATGTCCGTCCGTCTGTCTGTCTGTCTGTCTGTCTGTCTGTCTGTCTGTCTGTCTGTCTGTCTGTCTGTCTGTCTGTCTGTGGAAATCACGATTACGGGAGAACGAATAGAGCTATCGCCATGAAATTTGGCACGAATATTCTTTGTCGTCATAGGCTGTTTGGTATTGAAAATGGGGAAAATCGGACAAGTGCCACGCCTACTTTTTATAGCAAATATGAATTTTCCCGTGCTTATAGCTCAATTTCTCAGCTTCTAGGGCGAACTTGAAGCTCAAATTTTATTTCCGAGTCCACCGTCTCAGACTTAAATATTCTCCCAAAAATGGGCGTGGTCCGCCCACTGGTGACAAAAACCACGATTACAGGAAAACTAGTGGAAACATCATTATGAAATTCAGCAGGAATATTCTTAGAGCTCACTGATGTCGAAAATGGAAAAAAACGGTTTACTGCCACGCCTACTTTTTAGGTAAATATTAATGCCTCCAATTTGAGAGCTGAATTTCTCAGCTTGTAGTCCGGATCTGAAGCTGAAATTTCAGTGCCGCGTTTACCTTGTCAGTAAGAGTCATCGCACAAAAAATGGGCGTGACACGCCCACTGGTATACCATACTATATAATGAAGCGTTTGTTGAGAAAAGCGTTGTCGTAAATGAGTTAATAGATCAAAATTTACTATCTGTAAATGAAATGTAAGTTGGTTTATCCCGCCCACTTTTTATAATCACTTTGACAGATGCGGGTGTAGGGTATATAAGCTTCAACCAGGCCGAAGTTAACGCTCTTACTTGTTGTTAATAATTCTTGAGAAACTGCAAACTATCTCAACAATTTTTCAGAGTGTTTTTTTAATATTTTCTGTAACCATTACGCAATGGTCACAGAAAACATTTCAACCTCATTTCTTTTACTTTTGCCATTGTCTTTGGCTTATTGTTTGTTTTTGTCGCATGTCTCGGCTAACGCGGCACCCGTATAAGGTGACTGTCTTGAATACTTCCAGGCTTCACCATGATAGCTGATGATGGTGGAGCCTGAAAGCATGCAAGCATTTTTCCGCGTCGGTACATTGTTACCGATAGTAGTCGATGACATGCAACCAAAGACAACGTTAGGCGTTGTTACAGGGCGACTCCGACCTACAACATCAGCCTGTCAGTCAAGGCAGATAAAGATACCCTGTCGAGAACATCTAAAGCTAAATCAACTTTACCGAATTTAGGATGCTCAGTGCAACTATCCAGGGTGGACATTCCGACATTCAATGGCGATTAATTAAAGTGGAATCAATTTTATGATCTATTCACGCAAATGGTACACAACCAGCCACTACCAACAATTTAAAAAATGTGGTATTTAAAAGTGCATCTCTTAGGAGAAGCAGAAAATCTCGTTCATCACCTGACTTTATCAGAGGAAAATTATGAAATCGCATGAACGATGCTCAAGGACAGATACAATAATGTAAGAATCCTGACTTCCCCATTAATTCAAAAGATATTGGATCAATCCACCAGTACATGTTCTGTGGCCTCCATCAAATCGCTACATGACACCACTGAGGAATGTTTGCTGGCACTGAATAACCTCGGTATTACTACAACAACGTGGGATCCAATTCTGCTGCACATATTGGTTAAGAAAAGGGACAAAACAACATACATATATGGCTTTTGAACAGTCGTTGACAAATTCAAAAGCACTGCCGACAATAACAGAGTTTTCGGCGTTCTTAGAAAAGCGATTTCAATCACTTGAATCATTCAGCCACAAGGAGAAATCTCCATCAACATATACAGTAGCAAAAAATTGCACGCTAGGAGCAGCCATACGCCAAGGATCAACTACGTGCAAGTCATGCAAAATTGGGACTCATCCATTATTTGCTTGCCAAGTATTTTTGAAGCTTCAACCACTGGAGCGACTCTCGTTTGCGAAGAAGCAAAAATTGTGCATAAACTGTTTAAAAACTGGTCACATGGCAGGACAATGTACATCAAGAAATTGTCCCAAATGCGATATGAAACACAACACTCTTCTTCATATTAATGGAGCAGATGATAAGAAGAAGATAGCAGAAAACCCTTCCTCTACACTAGCCATGAAACCACAAAACAGCTTAAACTACTACTGTTTTGCTACGTTAGTAGCATCAAATAGCCAGAAGCTTCAGTCGTACGTATTGCTTGGAACTGCAGTAATAAAATTTACAGCAAACAATGGTAGAGAAATAGAGTGCAGAGCTATTCTTGATTCCGGTTCGCAAATCAACCTTGTGACTGAAAGATTGGTTAAGAAATTGGGAGTCAAATCAATAAAAAACCTCCATGCTAATCATGTAATGTACTTTCACAGATAATATCTCAACAGCCTTAACAAACATAAAACATTGCTAAATGGCCAATTCCGAATAATAAGTTAGCTGATCCAAGATTCAATTATCCCGATACGATAGATGTGTTATTGGGAGCTGAATGCTATCATCCGTTATTAATGATTGGACAAATTTCAGTAGGAGACAACCTCCCGACATTGCAAAATAAGGTTTTTGGTTGCATACTGTCAGGCCAAATTGACTTTACTTCACATTCCACTGAACAAATTAACTCAGTGAAATGTGGAATTTGCACCGCTGATGAAGACGGCTTAGAAGAGTAGATTGAACGTCTATGGAAGCTGGAGGAAGTAATACCAACAAAGCAAAGGTTCTCCAAGGCAGATGAGCAATGTGAACAACAGTTCATTCAAAATACTTCCAGAAGCAATAACGGAAGATTCATTCAAAAAATGAAAGCTTAAGACAGCAATATGTCGCATTCATGGAGGAGTACGAAACTCTAGGCCATATGACAAGAATTAGCAGAGAATCCATCCTAACACCCAACTCTTTTATCCCACATCGTTGCGTTATCAAACCTTACAGCAGTACCATGAAATTGCGCGTCGTCTTTGATGCATCTGCAAAAGGCTTATCAGGAGTGTCTCTGAATGACATACTACACACCGGTCCTACACACACCGGTCCTACACACACTGGTTGAGGATCTGTTCTCAATAATGCTACGTTTTCGACTACCAAGGTTTGTTTTCACTACGGACATCAAGAAAATGTATCGCCAAATCTTCATCCATCAGGAAGATAGAAGATATCAAATGATCATTTAGCAAACCTTATTTAGCAATCAGATGCCTTCAACAATTAATAAAGGAAAATAACTTAAATACACTTGGATGCGAAATTCTTAAAAATAATTTTTACGTCGATGATGGTCTTGGAGGATCAGACAGCCTCAGTGCAGCCATAGAAACACAACGTCAACTTACGCGTACTTTAGAATCAGCAGGATTCTCATTGCATAAGTGGAGCCCAAATCACTCACAGCTCCTTCAGGATATACCAGAAGACACTAACGAAAAGAATTTTGATCTGTCGCAAGAAAACCATGATGCCATTAATACACTGGGATTAAAATGGTTACCAAAAGACGATAAATTTTGCATTAAGGTCAATCTGTGTCCTCACAAACATTACCGAGATTAGAATTATGTGCAGCAATGCTAAGCGCCCAACTTGCTACCAGAGTAAGGAATGATCTACAATTTTCAGATTCTTCTGGACAGACTCAACTATTGTGCTTTCGTGGATAAACTCATCCTCTGTGTTTTTTTTGTGACGACCGGGGATGTGGAATCTTCATAGATACCAGTAGACCGGCCCACTGGCATGCCTACGTACTAAACCACACCCCCCATACACTTCAACCACTCTCCCCCGCGGGACTGCCGTTAGGTATTACTTCGCGGGGGATGGTTAGCTATCCTCATATCTTCGTGCAAATGATTTTTATCTATCGGTAGAGTGGCCACTTTCGCCCTGTCGCGCACGTTCAATACGTCTAAGCTCGGAGAGTATATTCGTGATATTTGTGTTTATTGCATTCCAGTTTCTCAGGTCATGCAGCATATACTGAGCAATACTGTGGGGCTCAGGGCAGCAGTTGGCAATTGTCCTAAACCGCGTGCAGTTGAAAATAACATGCCAAATTTACACAGATACTTCCGAAAGCAGCCATGTCCGGAAAGAAACTGGGTCAGGTAGTAATTTAGATCGCCGTGTGGCCTATTTAACCAAACAAGTATGTCAGGAATTATGCGGTAGGTCCATCTCCCCTTTGTAGTGGCGTCCCAGCGCGCTTGCCATGTTCGCATTGAGATTAGTCCCTCTGCTTTAGCTATTTCAGATTTTTTGCTCCGGTTTTTTGCAAGGTGCGGTCATAAATCCTCTTCATTTCTTTTGCCAGAATGTCGATAGGTATCTGCAAGCACAAATGCAGCCTCATCTGATATCGTTCGGAAGCCGCTAATGGTCCTTAGTGCACTCAGTCTGTAAACCGATGTTATTTTGCGCCTAGATGAGGCGGTGTTTAATGTTTCAGCCCACACGGGAGCAGCATACAGGAGGACAGAAGGGGAGACTGCCGCCAGCAGTTCACGCTTTGCATATCTCGAGCCGCCGACATTTGGCAAGATTCTAGCTAAAGATATCTGCGTTTTAGCTGCTTTTTCAGTTGCATAAGTTATATGCGCTTTGAAATTTAGCCTGTCGTCTAAAATAACTCCTAGGTACTTGATGGATCGGGTTGAAGTGATATGCTGCTCTCCAACTCTCACGGTCATGCGTTCTACCTGTTTTCTACTACTTATAAGGACTGCTTCTGTTTTGTGGTCTGCTAAATTCAAGCCCACCGATTCAACTTTACCACTTTAACCGCCTCGCTGGCTGCCGCTTCAATCGCCAGATATGTTTAGCAACGATTACTATCGTAATGTCATCAGCGAAACCTACCACCGTTGTGTTGGGTGAAAAAGGTAATCTCAGAATTGCATCATACATGAGTACATCATCATGAGTACGGTGATGTTGTACTCGTATGATTCCGATCCACAATCACTGTCATATAATAGCTTCCTGTTCTGGAAGTAGCTGGTTATCAGGGCCAAGATATACTGTGGAGTGCCCATATTAATAAGCTCGTTTCTTATGTGCTCCCAATTTGCCGAGTTGAAGGCGTTCATAACGTCTAGTGTGACGACCGCACAGTACTTCTTCGAGCCACCTTTCCAGCGTTCCCCTGCGATAGCATCCGACGCGATGCCTACGACCGTTTTTATGGCGTCAATTGTGGATCTTCCTCGTCGGAATCCAAACTGCATGTCCGAGAGATTTCCGTTACTCTCGACTAGTGGCATGAGTCGGTTACAAATGATTTTCTCTAGTATTTTACCCATCGTGTCTAAGAGACAAATAGGACGATAGGATGATGGTTCGCCATGCGGTCTATTTCCTTTAGGAATCAGCACCAGCTTCTGCTTCTTCCACGCATCCGGAAAAACTCGCTCATCCAAGCATTTCTGAAAAATCTCAGCGAAGAGAATCTTGCCTCCAGCCTCGAGCCTATCGCCGCTTTAATCGCTGCATTTGGAAAACCATCTGGATCGGTAGCTTTCGTGTCGTCTATTTTTGCACCCGCTTCCTTAAGCTCCTCTATGGAAACCGGTGGAATTATCTCGTCCTCCTGCGGAATCTGTAAATCGGTAAGTGCAAAACGTTGTGGGAACAGAGCAGACACAATTTTGCGCAGTAGCACAGGGCACTTAATTTGAAGCGCTTTGAAACCTTTCAGCCTCTTCATCACGACCTTATAGGCCGTCCCCCATGGATTTACGTCTGCTTCGTCACAAATTTTCCTGAAGCATTCTTTTTTGCTCGCTTTGATTGCTCTCTGCAGTAAGCATCGTACGTTGCTGAACTCTGTCAGCTTTATTCTAAACTCAGGCCTACCTCTCGAACGCTGGAGTTGTCACCTGGCTCTCAGGCAGTCTGCTCTTAGTGATCGAATGTTTTCATTCCACTAGTAACATGGGATTGTATGCTTTTCAATACGCTTTCTAGGCATTGACGCATCACACGCTGCAACGAGAGCTGAATTGAGCTGTGACACTAGCTGTTCTGCTGCTCCTGGTCTGAACATATAAGAGCTTATGATTTCTTCAAACGCCTCTTTGTCGAACATTGAAGCCCTCCATTTTTGGCCAGCTCGTCCAGGTTGCTGAAGTAGTCCGGTGCAACGATTACTTATATCGAAGATAATGGCCTGGTGGTCACTTTGCGTGTACTCTTCGCTAATCCACCACTTCGTATGTCTAGCTAGGCTTAAGCTGACATAAGTATTTTCAGTGGTCGATTCAGCTCCAGCTCTTCTGAAGGTGCTAGAGTGAGATGTGAGCGTTTGGAGAAGTCTGTGGCCTCTAGCGTTTGTAGTTTTGCTTCCCCATTCAAGCCCATGCGTTGAAATCACCTGCAATAACTACAGGTGATCGGGATTGTGCATCTGCAACAAGCCGGTCTAGAATATGCTGAAATTCATCTAACGACCAGCTGGGCGGTGCGTAACAGCTATAAAACTGGATACCGCTAATTAATCTGACAAAACCGACACTCTTAGTGCCTACGTCTTCTTGTGCCTGTGAGCCGCACGTCCAGATCGCTGATTTGCCATGTTCGTCAGAGATCCAGACCGTTTCTGAAAGATTTTTATATTGTTCGCTTAAGAGAACCAGTTCTACCTTCTTCTCTCTTATAAACTGGGAGAGCAGATTTTGTGCTGCTTCACAATGGTTCAAGTTAATTTGTGCAATTCTCATTTGTTCCTTTTTGAGGTAACCGCCAACTTAAACACTGGGCATCGTGCACTTTCACCTGTGTGTTTACTATCTTTTGTTTCATCTGTCCTGCCAAATATACATGAGGGCTCTCTGCTGCACTCTTTTGCAATGTGGCCTTCCTCGCCGCACCTTTTACAACATTTTGACTTATCACATTCGTTCTTACAATGCTTCGATATGTGTCCGAATTCCAAGCATCTGTAGCACCTGGTTAAGTCATTTCGCTCTCGTATACGGCAAACCACCCAGCCTATCTTTATTTTTCCGGCTTTTAGTAGAGTATTGGCATCGTTAGCTGCTGTTTGCGTGCCGCCATACGACTTTCGTAGACTCATCACATCCTCAGCCGCTAAACTCTCCAAGCTAAAGTGGGTATTTATGGCTTCTAATACTTTTACCTTTGTGGTGATCTCATCGATATCCTTAATATCAAGTACTATTTTCCGACTTAAACTTCGAACGGTTACCTCCTCGCCCAGTGTGTCTCCAATGGCAGACTTAAGTTTATCAGCCTTTTCCGGAGGGCCTGATAGTTGCAAAAGCAGATCACCTTTCTGAGTGCGCAGAATTTTTGAGACACCTTGACTGAGTTCACTCAATCTAACTTCTGATTTCATTTTCCGAAGGATTTCAGCATACGAAGCCTCACCCTTCTTTGTAATCACGATTGCATCAGGTTTTGTTATTTTAATGTCGCACTCTCTTTTCTTTTGTGATAACCTTGAGGCCACTTTGGTCAAACCATCGCCAGTTTTTTCTCCTGCTTTTGCTTCGATAGCGTTTTTACGACGCCCTGTATTGGATTGCAAATCGTTGTTTTCTAGAGCCATTGCTCTCCTCTTCGCCCGCGGAGTATCAATCTCGCCGGGTTTCTTGCGCTTTGGATCTTTCGCCTTGACCAGTGCAGATGTTTGGGATGCTGTGCTGGTCCTGGTGACCTTTAGTGCCTTTCCGTTTTGAGACTCTGTAGCGCAGAGCTCATAGAACGTTTTTATTCATTCGATGGTGTCTCTCATTGGTTGATGTATTGATCTCCTTTTTCCATCCTCCAGCATATATATTAGACTTCTAATGTACTCACCTAGCTCTAGAAATGAAGATTTCTTACCTTGCTTAATCTTTTCTTTTGATAAAACAGTTGGGAAAGAACTTGCACGCGCGTTCTCTTTATCTTCAGTTAGCTTGTCTGGCGATCGACCAATCCGCGAGTCTTTTTTAAATGGATCCACCATTTTTTCTAAAGCCGCATTCCATTGGGCAGAACTATTTTGCGCACTTTCAATTTTGTTATTAGATATGGGTGTAGTCATCCCTTTCGGCGTTATCTCTTTTGCACTCGACATCGTTTAACATAGCGCGGACTAAAACTAATGCTGGTAAACTGCTTTTGAGCCGTGCCTAGAACTACGCAATTAGCATAAGAGCTAACTGGTCGATAGTGCAGTACGCCCACCAGTCAATTAGTTTGTAAACAACTGTATTCTGCAGAGGCCCAAGAAGCCATAATTAATGCCTGCAGCACTAAGGGGATCAAATTCAACTTCATTCCTCCTCGATCACCACATTTCGGAGGATTGTGGGAATCCGCAGTAAAGTCATCAAAATATCCTCTAACAAGAAGCGTTTCAACCGCAAATATATAGAGCTCGAAACTGTTGCTGTTGAAATTGAAGCGATACTCAATTCAAGGCCAATAACTGAAATGTCCGCAGATCCGAATGATTTAACGGCACTAACACCAGGACATTTTTTGATTGGGGAATCACTAACCGCCCAGATAGATCCATCAGCCAAACCCATCAGCACAAGTTTACCAACAAGGTGGAAATTGGTGACACATCTCAAACTCGAGTTCTGAAAACGTTGGTCCGTTGAATACTTAAATCAACTACAACAAAGAGCCTCAAGTGGACTCAACAATCACCTTACATTAAAATCGGTTCAATGGTGTTAATCAAGGAAGATAATTTGCTACTGTTAAATTGGCGTTTGGGCCAAAGCTTATGAAGGAGACGACGGTTTCGTTCGAGAAGCTAAAATAAATACTTCAACAGGCGAATGGAAACGCCCAATTCATCGACTTGCACCTTTACCTATAAACATTGAAATTCCACAAATTCCAACGGAAGCTAATACAGACGCTGAAGAATCCAACAAGGAAACCTCAGAACCCAAAAGACGCAAAACCACATCTAGTAGATAAACCCAATCCACTTCCTCGTCAAAAACAGTCATTCGAAGTCGTCATCGATTAACTTCGTCAACGGGCGGGAGGATGGCTAGAACCAAAACATCTATAGCACTGATGTCCAACTGTTCCTACAAGGACACTGTTTTTCACAAGTCATTCACCTGCAGTGTTATTCAGCTGCTGTCTTGGCCATGACTATCGATCTCCAATTACAAGCATATGTTTAACTGCCGCGACTTGTAATTGGTAAACATAAGCTAGTTCATAATTTCATTCTTATTGTATTTGTTTCGTTTGTATTAACTGATCCATTCTATAATTTCATTTCAATTTCATGTCGTTTACATTGAACTAGAATATTTTTATGATGCTTTAAATATATCTACATTCAATAAACAACAGTTAGTTGATATCCAGACTCAAACAATCAAAGCAACGCATTTTTATTTCGGTGTTCATCAGCGGTTTCGGTGCTAGTTCATCAATCAATACATAGTGCATCAATAGTTAGTTGTAGTTCAAGTGCTGCAACTAACTCATCATCCTGTGCTAGTTTTTCATCATTTACATCAATAGGTAGTTGTAGTTCAAGTGCTGCAACTAACTCATCATCCTCTGCTAGTTTTCATCATTTTCATCAAAAGTGAGTTGTAGTTCAAGTGCTGCAACTTATCGTTGACAAAAACAATCCAAGGAAAACGCAACATTTGGTGACCCCGACGTGATCAGGTTTAGTGATCACCATGTCGACATTTGACGATCTTTTCACGATCCAAGAGACAACTAGAGAAGCAATATTCGCCATTGTCAAAAATTATAAAAAGGACTCTGCAAGCAGAAAACAGAGCCCAAAGTACTTTGAAGAGCGTATAGAACGCTTAAAGGAATTAGTGAGCCAGTTTAAGGCAACAGATGCCAAAATTAAATCATTGCCCGAACCGTCATATGACCACAGCTACTTTGCCAAAAGTTTTTACACTGAAGTCATGGCATTGGCAACGCAATATAAGACGCAACGAGAGGCAGCGGAAGAAGCAGCAGGTTGCCAACCAACCGGTTCGACAGGAAGCAAACAAGAGGTCCAGAAAAATACCTCATCTACAAAAATCTTGGGTTTGTTAAGGAGACTGCATCTTTAGTAGCCTTGCGCAAAATGTGCGACAGAATAAAAATGGACACAACAGAACATCCACGACAGCATTACCAGGTGAAAATGGACACCTTAAAACACATGTGGCATCAAGCAGAAGCTCTACACCTCAATATTCTTGAAGCCTGTGAAGATCCAAATTCTGAAGGCTATGATGAATCAGAATTCAATGATTTAGCTGATCAAGTTCATCAAACATTGGTGGATCTGTCAGTCAAGGCAGATAAAGATACCCTGTCGAGAACATCTAAAGCTAAATCAACTTTACCGAATTTAGCATGCTCAGTGCAACTATCCAGGGTGGACATTCCGACATTCAATGGCGATTAATTAAAGTGGAATCAATTTTATAATCTATTCACGCAAATGGTACACAACCAGCCACTACCAACAATTTAGAAAATGTGGTATTTAAAAGTGAATCTCTCAGGAGAAGCAGAAAATCTCGTTCATCACCTGACTTTATCAGAGGAAAATTATGAAATCGCATGAACGATGCTCAAGGACAGATACAATAATGTAAGAATCCTGACTTCCCCATTAATTCAAAAGCTATTGGATCAATCCACCAGTACATGTTCTGTGGCCTCCATCAAATCGCTACATGACACCACTGAGGAATGTTTGCTGGCACTGAATAACCTCGGTATTACTACAACAACGTGGGATCCAATTCTGCTGCACATATTGGTTAAGAAAAGGGACAAAACAACATACATATATGGCTTTTGAACAGTCGTTGACAAATTCAAAAGCACTGCCGACAATAACAGAGTTTTCGGCGTTCTTAGAAAAGCGATTTCAATCACTTGAATCATTCAGCCACAAGGAGAAATCTCCATCAACATATACAGTAGCAAAAAATTGCACGCTAGGAGCAGCCATACGCCAAGGATCAACTACGTGCAAGTCATGCAAAATTGGGACTCATCCATTATTTGCTTGCCAAGTATTTTTGAAGCTTCAACCACTGGAGCGACTCTCGTTTGCGAAGAAGCAAAAATTGTGCATAAACTGTTTAAAAACTGGTCACATGGCAGGACAATGTACATCAAGAAATTGTCCCAAATGCGATATGAAACACAACACTCTTCTTCATATTAATGGAGCAGATGATAAGAAGAAGATAGCAGAAAACCCTTCCTCTACACTAGCCATGAAACCACAAAACAGCTTAAACTACTACTGTTTTGCTACGTTAGTAGCATCAAATAGCCAGAAGCTTCAGTCGTACGTATTGCTTGGAACTGCAGTAATAAAATTTACAGCAAACAATGGTAGAGAAATAGAGTGCAGAGCTATTCTTGATTCCGGTTCGCAAATCAACCTTGTGACTGAAAGATTGGTTAAGAAATTGGGAGTCAAATCAATAAAAAACCTCCATGCTAATCATGTAATGTACTTTCACAGATAATATCTCAACAGCTTTAACAAACATAAAACATTGCTAAATGGCCAATTCCGAATAATAAGTTAGCTGATCCAAGATTCAATTATCCCGATACGATAGATGTGTTATTGGGAGCTGAATGCTATCATCCGTTATTAATGATTGGACAAATTTCAGTAGGAGACAACCTCCCGACATTGCAAAATACAGTTTTTGGTTGCATACTGTCAGGCCAAATTGACTTTACTTCACATTCCACTGAACAAATTAACTCAGTGAAATGTGGAATTTGCACCGCTGATGAAGACGGCTTAGAAGAGTAGATTGAACGTCTATGGAAGCTGGAGGAAGTAATACCAACAAAGCAAAGGTTCTCCAAGGCAGATGAGCAATGTGAACAACAGTTCATTCAAAATACTTCCAGAAGCAATAACGGAAGATTCATTCAAAAAATGAAAGCTTAAGACAGCAATATGTCGCATTCATGGAGGAGTACGAAACTCTAGGCCATATGACAAGAATTAGCAGAGAATCCATCCTAACACCCAACTCTTTTATCCCACATCGTTGCGTTATCAAACCTTACAGCAGTACCATGAAATTGCGCGTCGTCTTTGATGCATCTGCAAAAGGCTTATCAAGAGTGTCTCTGAATGACATACTACACACCGGTCCTACACACACCGGTTGAGGATTTGTTCTCAATAATGCTACGTTTTCGACTGCCAAGGTTTGTTTTCACTACGGACATCAAGAAAATGTATCGCCAAATCTTCATCCATCAGGAAGATAGAAGATATCAAATGATCATTTAGCAAACCTTATTTAGCAATCAGATGCCTTCAACAATTAATAAAGGAAAATAACTTAAATACACTTGGATGCGAAATTCTTAAAAATAATTTTTACGTCGATGATGGTCTTGGAGGATCAGACAGCCTCAGTGCAGCCATAGAAACACAACGTCAACTTACGCGTACTTTAGAATCAGCAGGATTCTCATTGCATAAGTGGAGCCCAAATCACTCACAGCTCCTTCAGGATATACCAGAAGACACTAACGAAAAGAATTTTGATCTGTCGCAAGAAAACCATGATGCCATTAATACACTGGGATTAACATGGTTACCAAAAGACGATAAATTTTGCATTAAGGTCAATCTGTGTCCTCACAAACATTACCGAGATTAGAATTATGTGCAGCAATGCTAAGCGCCCAACTTGCTACCAGAGTAAGGAATGATCTACAATTTTCAGATTCTTCTGGACAGACTCAACTATTGTGCTTTCGTGGATAAACTCATCCTCTGTGTTTTTTTTGTGACGACCGGAGGTGTGGAATCTTCATAGATACCAGTAGACCGGCCCACTGGCATGCACGATTCACCATCCTTGGTGCCTACGTACTAAACCACACCCCCCATACACTTCAACCACTCTCCCCCGCGGGACTGCCGTTAGGTATTACTTCGCGGGGGATGGTTAGCTATCCTCATATCTTCGTGCAAATGATTTTTATCTATCGGTAGAGTGGCCACTTTCGCCCTGTCGCGCACGCTCAATACGTCTAAGCTCGGAGAGTATATTCGTGATATTTGTGTTTATTGCATTCCTGTTGCTCAGGTCATGCAGCATATACTGAGCAATACTGTGGGGCTCAGGGCAGCAGTTGGCAATTGTCCTAAACCGCGTGCAGTTGAAAATAACATGCCAAATTTACACAGATACTTCCGAAAACAGCCATGTCCGGAAAGAAACTGGGTCAGGTAGTAATTTAGATCGCCGTGTGGCCTATTTAACCAAACAAGTATGTCAGGAATTATGCGGTAGGTCCATCTCCCCTTTGTAGTGGCATCCCAGCGCGCTTGCCATGTTCGCATTGAGATTAGTCCCTCTGCTTTAGCTATTTCAGATTTTTTGCTCCGGTTTTTTGCAAGGTGCGGTCATAAATCCTCTTCATTTCTTTTGCCAGAATGTCGATAGGTACTGTATCTGCAAGCACAAATGCAGCCTCATCTGATATCGTTCGGAAGCCGCTAATGGTCCTTAGTGCACTCAGTCTGTAAACCGATGTTATTTTGCGCCTAGATGAGGCGGTGTTTAATGTTTCAGCCCACACGGGAGCGGCATACAGGAGGACAGAAGGGGAGACTGCCGCCAGCAGTTCACGCTTTGCATATCTCGAGCCGCCGACATTTGGCAAGATTCTAGCTAAAGAAATCTGCGTTTTAGCTGCTTTTTCAGTTGCATAAGTTATATGCGCTTTGAAATTTAGCCTGTCGTCTAAAATAACTCCTAGGTACTTGATGGATCGGGTTGAAGTGATATGCTGCTCTCCAACTCTCACGGTCATGCGTTCTACCTGTTTTCTACTACTTATAAGGACTGCTTCTGTTTTGTGGTCTGCTAAATTCAAGCCCACCGATTCAACTTTACCACTTTAACCGCCTCGCTGGCTGCCGCTTCAATCGCCAGATATGTTTAGCAACGATTACTATCGTAATGTCATAAGCGAAACCTACCACCGTTGTGTTGGGTGGAAAAGGTAATCTCAGAATTGCATCATACATGAGTACATCATCATGAGTACGGTGATGTTGTACTCGTATGATTCCGATCCACAATCACTGTCATATAATAGCTTCCTGTTCTGGAAGTAGCTGGTTATCAGGGCCAAGATATACTGTGGAGTGCCCATATTAATAAGCTCGTTTCTTATGTGCTCCCAATTTGCCGAGTTGAAGGCGTTCATAACGTCTAGTGTGACGACCGCACAGTACTTCTTCGAGCCACCTTTCCAGCGTTCCCCTGCGATAGCATCCGACGCGATGCCTACGACCGTTTTTATGGCGTCAATTGTGGATCTTCCTCGGCGGAATCCAAACTGCATGTCCGAGAGATTTCCGTTACTCTCGACTAGTGGCATGAGTCGGTTACAAATGATTTTCTCCAGTATTTTACCCATCGTGTCTAAGAGACAAATAGGACGATAGGATGATGGTTCGCCATGCGGTCTATTTCCTTTAGGAATCAGCACCAGCTTCTGCTTCTTCCACGCATCCGGAAAAACTCGCTCATCCAAGCATTTCTGAAAAATCTCAGCGAAGAGAATCTTGCCTCCAGCCTCGAGCCTATCGCCGCTTTAATCGCTGCATTTGGAAAACCATCTGGATCGGTAGCTTTCGTGTCGTCTATTTTTGCACCCGCTTCCTTAAGCTCCTCTATGGAAACCGGTGGAATTATCTCGTCCTCCTGCGGAATCTGTAAATCGGTAAGTGCAAAACGTTGTGGGAACAGAGCAGACACAATTTTGCGCAGTAGCACAGGGCACTTAATTTGAAGCGCTTTGAAACCTTTCAGCCTCTTCATCACGACCTTATAGGCCGTCCCCCATGGATTTACGTCTGCTTCGTCACAAATTTTCCTGAAGCATTCTTTTTTGCTCGCTTTGATTGCTCTCTGCAGTAAGCATCGTACGTTGCTGAACTCTGTCAGCTTTATTCTAAACTCAGGCCTACCTCTCGAACGCTGGAGTTGTCACCTGGCTCTCAGGCAGTCTGCTCTTAGTGATCGAATGTTTTCATTCCACTAGTAACATGGGATTGTATGCTTTTCAATACGCTTTCTAGGCATTGACGCATCACACGCTGCAACGAGAGCTGAATTGAGCTGTGACACTAGCTGTTCTGCTGCTCCTGGTCTGAACATATAAGAGCTTATGATTTCTTCAAACGCCTCTTTGTCGAACATTGAAGCCCTCCATTTTTGGCCAGCTCGTCCAGGTTGCTGAAGTAGTCCGGTGCAACGATTACTTATATCGAAGATAATGGCCTGGTGGTCACTTTGCGTGTACTCTTCGCTAATCCACCACTTCGTATGTCTAGCTAGGCTTAAGCTGACATAAGTATTTTCAGTGGTCGATTCAGCTCCAGCTCTTCTGAAGGTGCTAGAGTGAGATGTGAGCGTTTGGAGAAGTCTGTGGCCTCTACCGTTTGTAGTTTTGCTTCCCCATTCAAGCCCATGCGTTGAAATCACCTGCAATAACTACAGGTGATCGGGATTGTGCATCTGCAACAAGCCGGTCTAGAATATTCTGAAATTCATCTAACGACCAGCTGGGCGGTGCGTAACAGCTATAAAACTGGATACCGCTAATTAATCTGACAAAACCGACACTCTTAGTGCCTACGTCTTCTTGTGCCTGTGAGCCGCACGTCCAGATCGCTGATTTGCCATGTTCGTCAGAGATCCAGACCGTTTCTGAAAGATTTTTATATTGTTCGCTTAAGAGAACCAGTTCTACCTTCTTCTCTCTTATAAACTCGGAGAGCAGATTTTGTGCTGCTTCACAATGGTTCAAGTTAATTTGTGCAATTCTCATTTGTTCCTTTTTGAGGTAACCGCCAACTTAAACACTGGGCATCGTGCACTTTCACCTGTGTGTTTACTATCTTTTGTTTCATCTGTCCTGCCAAATATACATGAGGGCTCTCTGCTGCACTCTTTTGCAATGTGGCCTTCCTCGCCGCACCTTTTACAACATTTTGACTTATCACATTCGTTCTTACAATGCTTCGATATGTGTCCGAATTCCAAGCATCTGTAGCACCTGGTTAAGTCATTTCGCTCTCGTATACGGCAAACCACCCAGCCTATCTTTATTTTTCCGACTTTTAGTAGAGTATTGGCATCGTTAGCATTAATAGCTGCTGTTTGCGTGCCGCCATACGACTTTCGTAGACTCATCACATCCTCAGCCGCTAAACTCTCCAAGCTAAAGTGGGTATTTATGGCTTCTAATACTTTTACCTTTGTGGTGATCTCATCGATATCCTTAATATCAAGTACTATTTTCCGACTTAAACTTCGAACGGTTACCTCATCGCCCAGTGTGTCTCCAATGGCAGACTTAAGTTTATCAGCCTTTTCCGGAGGGCCTGATAGTTGCAAAAGCAGATCACCTTTCTGAGTGCGCAGAATTTTTGAGACACCTTGACTGAGTTCACTCAATCTAACTTCTGATTTCATTTTCCGAAGGATTTCAGCATACGAAGCCTCACCCTTCTTTGTAATCACGATTGCATCAGGTTTTGTTATTTTAATGTCGCACTCTCTTTTCTTTTGTGATAACCTTGAGGCCACTTTGGTCAAACCATCGCCAGTTTTTTCTCCTGCTTTTGCTTCGATAGCGTTTTTACGACGCCCTGTATTGGATTGCAAATCGTTGTTTTCTAGAGCCATTGCTCTCCTCTTCGCCCGCGGAGTATCAATCTCGCCGGGTTTCTTGCGCTTTGGATCTTTCGCCTTGACCAGTGCAGATGTTTGGGATGCTGTGCTGGTCCTGGTGACCTTTAGTGCCTTTCCGTTTTGAGACTCTGTAGCGCAGAGCTCATAGAACGTTTTTATTCATTCGATGGTGTCTCTCATTGGTTGATGTATTGATCTCCTTTTTCCATCCTCCAGCATATATATTAGACTTCTAATGTACTCACCTAGCTCTAGAAATGAAGATTTCTTACCTTGCTTAATCTTTTCTTTTGATAAAACAGTTGGGAAAGAACTTGCACGCGCGTTCTCTTTATCTTCAGTTAGCTTGTCTGGCGATCGACCAATCCGCGAGTCTTTTTTAAATGGATCCACCATTTTTTCTAAAGCCGCATTCCATTGGGCAGAACTATTTTGCGCACTTTCAATTTTGTTATTAGATATGGGTGTAGTCATCCCTTTCGGCGTTATCTCTTTTGCACTCGACATCGTTTAACATAGCGCGGACTAAAACTAATGCTGGTAAACTGCTTTTGAGCCGTGCCTAGAACTACGCAATTAGCATAAGAGCTAACTGGTCGATAGTGCAGTACGCCCACCAGTCAATTAGTTTGTGAACAACTGTATTCTGCAGAGGCCCAAGAAGCCATAATTAATGCCTGCAGCACTAAGGGGATCAAATTCAACTTCATTCCTCCTCGATCACCACATTTCGGAGGATTGTGGGAATCCGCAGTAAAGTCATCAAAATATCCTCTAACAAGAAGCGTTTCAACCGCAAATATGAAGAGCTCGAAACTGTTGCTGTTGAAATTGAAGCGATACTCAATTCAAGGCCAATAACTGAAATGTCCGCAGATCCGAATGATTTAACGGCACTAACACCAGGACATTTTTTGATTGGGGAATCACTAACCGCCCAGATAGATCCATCAGCCAAACCCATCAGCACAAGTTTACCAACAAGGTGGAAATTGGTGACACATCTCAAACTCGAGTTCTGAAAACGTTGGTCCGTTGAATACTTAAATCAACTACAACAAAGAGCCTCAAGTGGACTCAACAATCACCTTACATTAAAATCGGTTCAATGGTGCTAATCAAGGAGGATAATTTGCTACTGTTAAATTGGCGTTTGGGCCAAAGCTTATGAAGGAGACGACGGTTTCGTTCGAGAAGCTAAAATAAATACTTCAACAGGCGAATGGAAACGCCCAATTCATCGACTTGCACCTTTACCTATAAACATTGAAATTCCACAAATTCCAACGGAAGCTAATACAGACGCTGAAGAATCCAACAAGGAAACCTCAGAACCCAAAAGACGCAAAACCACATCTAGTAGATAAACCCAATCCACTTCCTCGTCAAAAACAGTCATTCGAAGTCGTCATCGATTAACTTCGTCAACGGGCGGGAGGATGGCTAGAACCAAAACATCTATAGCACTGATGTCCAACTGTTCCTACAAGGACACTGTTTTTCACAAGTCATTCACCTGCAGTGTTATTCAGCTGCTGTCTTGGCCATGACTATCGATCTCCAATTACAAGCATATGTTTAACTGCCGCGACTGCGACCTGTAATTGGTAAACATAAGCTAGTTCATAATTTCATTCTTATTGTATTTGTTTCGTTTGTATTAACTGATCCATTCTATAATTTCATTTCAATTTCATGTCGTTTACATTGAACTAGAATATTTTTATGGTGCTTTAAATATATCTACATTCAATAAAGAACAGTTAGTTGATATCCAGACTCAACGAATCAAGGCAACGCATTTTTATTTCGGTGTTCATCAGCGGTTTCGGTACTAGTTCATCAATCAATACTTAGTGCATCAATAGTTAGTTGTAGTTCAAGTGCTGCAACTAACTCATCATCCTGTGCTAGTTTTTCATCATTTTCATCAATAGTTAGTTGTAGTTCAAGTGCTGCAACTAACTCATCATCCTCTGCTAGTTTTCATCATTTTCATCAAAAGTGAGTTGTAGTTCAAGTGCTGCAACTCATCGTTGACAAAAACAATTCAAGGAAAACGCTCAAGGAAAACGCTCGATCCATATTTTTTGTCAAAATATATATAAATTTTTTCCCCAATTTTTTTTAAACTCTTGTCCTATATAATATAATAAAAAAAAACTGAAATCAAAATTTTTAAGAATGGCGGAGATATTTAGTTTCAAAGCATCCAAAAATAGACCCCTTTTTAGAGGACCAAAAAGTTATGAAAAACTAAACGAATATATCCTTAATTTATAGATAAATGGAAAAAAGATTTAACAATTTACTTTTGAATACAGTTTTTTGCCAAAGTTTAAAAAATTTAAAATATTTTTCGACTTTGCAGCGCTACGGCTCTGATCCTAAGACATCTACATAAATCTCGGTTCCAGTGCAAAGATATTTTAACATTTCTCTGTCGATTGCAAAAAACCGCATTTAGATTCCTATCTATTCAAAAGTTACAGATTTTTGGCCGATGGATTTCTATTCTGGACCACTGTGCGTCGTGCTCTACTTAACCGGTAATTAAGCGGTAATTAAAAAAGCGCTTCCCAAAAGTGAAGCCATTGCCGGGATACGGCTTCATAATGTTTTGTTGTATGGCAAATGCATCGTCTGCAACCAAGACAAATGGCATATCTGGTGTACGTCGTGGAAGGGGTTCAGGAAACCGTACATTAGGGCTTCAGTTTTTTAAGCCAGAATTCAAGAATTTGATTGATTTCAAACTGTCGCCTGTTCAAAATGGATTAAACATATCGCTTGTTGAACAATGTTTATTATGCTAATTGAGTTGGTAAATGAAATACCTTTAGAAACACAAAAACAGTATACTACAATGTTATTAATCAGTTACCAATATTTTTAAATTTATCGAAATGCACACCCTTAAATATCTCGTTTTGAAGATATATGGACTTAGGCCAGTACCAAAATAAACGATACATATATTGGTAATAATATGTATATTGCTATATTTTTCTATAGTATATGCTTTATTGGCGTCGTATTAGCCGTTGTGACGTTAGCCGAAGGGCGGCTTGCATAACTGTCTGATTGTTTCTGCTGTCCGTAAAATTTGGTACCGGCTTCGCTGTCCCCATAATTATAGGAAGTTACAATGGTATGTGGAACATGTGCCACCTGTCCCCGTATGTTTCTTGCCTTCCACCATTTTCGCGTATCATCTAATATCTATTAAAAAAATAAATAAGTTTTATAAAGTAAGCAAAAAACCTGCCGAAACTCATGCATACTTCCAGATATTCTCCGCGAAAGACACTTAATTCCTTATCGTTATTTGCTGTACGGGGATATGTAACCAATACAATTTTTGCCCCTGTTGCTTGTAAATCATCAATCCAACTTTCTAGAATTCGGCTTTCATTGCTTTTATTATTGGCCGGACCGGTTTCAAGATTTGTATCGACTGTGCTGTTCGCCTGCTGTACTTCTTTACCACTGGCGACGCTTTTACGTGTATTGGGATTATGCAGGCCACTGGTCTGTAGCAACGCTTCATTTTGGCTTATAGGGTTGACTAGTGATATTGGATGGGCATTGCTTACTTCCGTTGTATCTGCTGCCATTCCGTTTATGTCACGCTCAATTGGACATTCCATCATTGTTTGTTGATTACACATTGTATATTTTTCGCTTAAAGGGAAAGCACCATCACAGTCATCATAATTAACAATATTTGTGCCGTAGCCATCGATAACTGCACTACTGGACACAGTAATGGGTGGCACTCCACGACCGTTCAAGCCAGCAATATTGTGGATTTCAGTGCTTCGTTTGCTTACGCTTATTGACGTCCTAGTTAGCGTAAGCTCAAGTTCGTCTACAAGGTAGTCTGGTGACCAACCGTCAAAAAACACCGGATGATAAGAGCCTACATCTTCCTTCCATCGATCTCGTGGTGTGATCCAGGCGTCACCTAAAGAGCGCCAAAGCTCCGTTTCCTTGCTAGTAACGCAATTTATTAGCAAATTAATGGCTTCGCGCGTAAGCAATGGATTAACAACACGAACAGGAAGATGCGATTCGCCATACGTGTCACTGGATGCTTCAACAATTAAGGCTAATGGTGTAAAAAGGAAATGCACCAATTCTGGGGCATTTGGATCGTGAATATGAGTTTTCAACTTAGCTAACAGATTAAACGATAACTTGAATTTTGCAAAAATATCGGTGAATTCCTTTTCAAGTGGCGGACGAGTGCGCAGCGTAAGTAAGCCCTCCCCAAGGTCTTTTTTCTTAGTTTTGCGGTTACGTTGTCGCTGCTCAAGCTCGCGAGATGCTGCAGCCGCATGCTGAAGACGTGCTATAAATTTTTCGATATCATCAAAACAGTGGTTTAGAACTGTGACATCACGTTCGTGTTTATCGCTGGTGTTAGAGCTTGTTTCGTCATTGTTTCCAACAACATCAGAATCAGTTTCACCGTTACCATTACCGCTTGTGCAACCGTGGTCACTGATTCCGTAGTGTTCGAGGTTGTTACGATGATGGTGATAATGATACTCTTGTGGTTCACGACTAATTATGGGAACAGATTTCTTTATGTTAGAGAGAGTAATGTTGCTAGCAATTGCCGGTTGTCGTTGTTGAGAAACCATCTTTCCACTTCTTAAATTTTTCAAATCCTTTACAAGGTGAACGGCTGAGATACTTTGCGACTGTAAAGAAATTGAATGTTTATATAACATTAACATAAGAACGTTTTTATATTATTTTTAAAAAATGTAAAGATCTCTATTTTGCCGCTTCTCTACTTCGAGAGAAGGCAGCTTTTATTTATAATCAGCCTGGTTCTGCATTCCGATTCATACGGAATCGGATTTGATTTTGATCACTTTTTTCTCGAAGGTGTTCTGTATTCCGATTCCGCTATTCGAATCCGATGTTTGCGTATTTGTCGGAATTGAGGAGTTCTGCATTTCGATTTGTCGGAATTTTCTGTCGGAAGCAAACCGACCAACTTTTTGTTGGTGAATTTGAATTTGATTGTACAAAATTTGAAATTTTTTAACACATGCGATTTTTGTGGGAAGAGTTAGCGGAGAAACTCAATATTTTTGGTCCACCAATGAAAAAAGTGCCGAGTGGAAAAAGGTAGCCCTGCTATTATTTAATTTTTACCACGAATGATAATTAATCATACCATGCTGGGAAATGCAAAATCAGAAAAAAGTATTTCTGGAGAATACAAACAGCTCCAGGGAATACTAGGTGCAACAATAATTAGCCACCAATCTAAAAAAGGTTAAAAAAATAATCAAATTTCTATTTATATGACCATGTGTGCGTTGGTGGGATTCAAACCCGCTACCTCAACGTGCTAGGTGAGTACTTGCTCTACTACGCTATTGAGAGCCACAATTCTTGTTTTCAATTTTCAAATTTGAAATTTCAGTTTATTAAACGCCAGAGTGACAGGTAAAAATTAGCTGGATGAGTTCGAATCGGAATTGTTTTTGTTTCGAACATGTGAAATTCGATCGGATTGCAGAACACCTCTACAAATACAAATCGGAATTCAATTTCGATTCATAATCAATTCCAGATCGGAATACAGAACAAGGCTGAATATATCGCAAAGATACCTATTTAGTTTTCAAAAACAGGAAACTGAAATGGTGTAAGTGTTGCTGTTATTTCTTGAGATTCTTTCGATTTTAAGTCGTCTTTAGAAAATAGCATCTAAACGCCCTGATCTCGAAAACTGGACAAAGTTAAAGATTTCACTTGCTATATAAATAAATATTTACTAGATCTGGATAGTTTTAGTGAAATGGAGTTAATTGCTTAATATATTTATAGCACGTCTTTCAGCATGCGGCTGCAGCATCTCGCGAGCTTGAGCAGCGACAACGTAACCGTAAAACTAAGAAAAGAGACCTTGGGGAGGGCTTACTTACGCTGCGCATAATTGTATGTGAAAACGAAATATATATATTGTGGCGTACCTAGTTGACTAACACAATATATAGTTTCCGGTTTCTTTTTAGACCGGAAATAATATTTTTGCTTATGCGGATAGTGTGGTGTTATGGTAGTCAGCCCTTTTGTTCTTCCATACATATGGTTTAACGATGTACCTTGGTAAAACACAGATTAAACTTGTAACGACCAAAAATCGTTAAAACTAATTTCTTATCTAGGCAGTAAGCAAACTCTCAATCAGAACGTTTTTCGGCCTAGTCGCTAGAACATCTGTCTTATAGCTAAGAGGCCGCGGTTCGCACTTGGCACAGGCACGCCATCGACTTTAAAGAATGGTTACTTTTATTTAATTTTAAATGTTCCAAAATGGTCATTAAATAGAAATAATTAAAAACAAGACGACTACAAAGAAATAGCAAAATAGTTCGAAACGAAATAATTTCGTCAAAAGCATTTCTTTTCAATCAGTTTCCCCTTGCCCAACAACAATACTGTTCTTATATGTCACATTGAGGCATCAAACACACAAGAGATACAAAAATCACCGTTTGCTTTAGTTTGCTCACGGCAACATAATTCCCACCAGGTTCATAAACTCACAGTAACTTAAGACGGATTTTGAACACCAGAAATCTACCTGATCCCGGTAAGATCAGGTAAGAGTGGAAGGTCAAACCTTCAGTTTGACTGGAAGGTTTTCTATTTTTTTTCGTACGACCAACCAGCTTGCCTGGAGGGTTTTTAATTTCTTATTTTTTTCGTACGACCAACCAGCTTGACTGGAGGGTTTTCAAACGTTTCTTAGATAATAACAAAGAACAATTAAAATCCCGTCTGGAAACCAGAAACCATTGTAAGCGACCTTCAGTTGCCAGGCATTCGGCCTGTCCAGAAAAACTGTAGACCTATCTGACCCTTACCCAAAGAAGTAAGCGACATTTTGTCCTCATGTACTTTGCCTGTCTCCTTAAAATATAAGTAGAATAAGTGAAAAACAATATTACCAGTCCGAGCTGAGCTACCACTTAGCCAGTGGTATTGATTGACGGTCAATTGATTGACGCGTTAGTCAATCGTGCGCAATTCGGCAACGGTGGTGAACTTCCAGGAGGGTTGCGAGATCCCTCTACTATGAACACTTCACTTCTTCTTCACATTGCAGAATCTAAATCTGGTGATTGACCCAAAGTTTAGGTAAAAGGAAAATATTGTTGTTGGAGGGGAAAAGTAAGTATTGCTTTGAGAAAACAGTAAAGGACATATCGCACAGTAGATGAAAATAGCTGTTTTTTACTTTCTGACGGTAAAAAATCTGCAACTCTCGATCAAATTGCAGCCTTCCACGGATACAATGGAATTGTATAGGTCCGCAATGATTCAACTGTACTTACCAAATGCTATGAGATTTATTTCCTTATTACAGCTAATAGGTATTAGAGGGCTGCACAAAACGTTTTGAAGACGCCTAGACACAAAAAGACAGTATTGCTGATTTGAGTTTTGTCGTATGAAAACTACATATAACAAAACTACACGACGGCTACGCGACCGACACCAATTTTTGCTGCGTGATAATAGCAATGGCAATCTCCGTGTGAGGCTTTATCTTACCTCGTATTTGTGAGAAACAAAATGAGGGTTGATTTTTTAACTAAAAAGCCTAGGAGAGACCGATGAACGTATTTATCCAGAGCTGGGGAGTACTCATACCTTTGAAATTAAATTCTACCTCAATTCCAATTCCAAGGAATTAGGTGGCACAGCAAGTGCCACTTGTTGCCAAGCCATACAATCAAAATAAAGCAGAAATTCGGCAGCAACAATAATCATCAGTCGCAAAGTTAAAAAATCAATGGGAAAACTACATCTGGAAAAACCCGCCTTGCATCTGCACAATGTGCATCGACTGGTGATATGAGCTGTCTGCCTGCTGGTGCATTTTCAACAGCATCAAAAAATAATTCTCAAACGAATCCGGTAACGTTAAAGTTACTTTGCAATGAAATGCTTAATATTAAAATAAGTAAGAGCGTTAACTTCGGCCTGGCCGAAGCTCATATACCCTACACCCGTATCTGTCGAAGTGACAAAAAAAGTGATGGGTGACGCCCACTTTCATTTAATTTATATATAGAAAATTTTGATATAGTAACTCATTTACAGCACCGCTTTTCTCAACAAACACCTCATTATATGGTATGGTATACCAGTGGGCGTGTCACCCCCATTTTCTGTGAAATAACTTTTTATTTTATTATTATTTTTTAGAATATTTTAGGAAGATATTTTAGGAAATATTTAGAGAAGAGAATGCAAGAATCGTGGCAAATCTCAAGACTATATCTCCATTTGTTCTTCTCTTACCGTGATTTTTGTCACCAGTGGGCGGACCGCGCCCATTTTTGGGAGTGTATTTAAGTTTGACATCATAGACTCGGGAATGAAATTTTAGCTTTAAACTCGCTCTACAAGCTGAGAAATTGAGCTAAAAGCAAGGGAAAAATCATATTTTCTATAAAAAGTAGGCGTGGCACTGGACCGATTTTCTCCATTTTCAATACCAAACAGCCTATGGTGACAAAGAATATTCGTACCAAATTTTATGGCGATAGCTCTATTCGTTCTCCCGTAATCGTGATTTCTACAGACAGACAAAGAGACAGACAGACGGACGGACATGACTAAATCGACTCAGGAGATGATTCTGAGCCAGAATATATATACTTTTCTATACCTGCCACGCCTTCTTTAATGCGTTACAAACGGAAGCACAAAGTGAATATACCCTCATCCCTTCGGGTGTAGGGTATAAAAATTGTTAGTGATTTTGCTAGCTCTATGCAAAAGTTAAAAGAAGAATATTATAACCTTCGTGAGAAAATTTCGAATTTGGAAAAGAAGATTAAGTAGAGTGAACAGAAATCTTTGAAAAATATGGTTGAAAGTGTTAGAGTTCCTGTTCTAAATATGTCGAATGCGAAAGAAAAAGCGAATATAGTATTCAAAGAACCGCTGGACGTCGTTTTCGAGCCGGATGATGTCAAAAGTTTCTTTTATTAAGTCAACTGGTAGGAAGCAGAACACATCCTCCAATAATTCTTCAAGCAGCACTCTTTGCGTGCATTTCTCCTCCTTAGATATTAAAATTATGCAAAACAAAAGTGGAAAAATTTAAGGCCAGTCTCTTTCGTCCCGGAAGCAGTGTGTATATTAATGATTATCTCTACTACATATAACAGAGATCTTTATTTAGCTTCTAAAAAGCTTAAAAAGGGAAAGATACTAAAATAGTACTTATGGTTTCGTAATGCAAGAATATTAATGAGAAAAGATGACGGTAGTGAGGTTATGGTTGTCAGTGGATCATTCGATGATCTAACAGATGCCTAACATCTAAACAACAGCTTTGATTCAGCAATGTTGATAAATTTCTTAAATGTAATTTATATAACGAATGTTTTTTGTTGTGCATCGTAAGGACTTCTATTTGCTAATTGGAGATCTGAGTGCTTTTTTAAACTTTCCAAAAATTATTTTTCTATCAGAAATATGGATTTATTCATGTGAAGTTGAAGATTACAATTTATCAGGTTACACTTTTTACGCGAATATCAATGACTTCTATTTAGTCGGTGGTGTGGGAGTTTTTGAGAATGGTATGTGTGAAGCTGAGGTCTAAGGTTTGCTACAGGCTGAATCGTGCTGACTTTTGAAAAGTAAAATGTAAATAGAAAATGATAGTTTCAGTTTTGTCTGCTTGTATATGTTAAACTCAACTTCCACTTCCTTATTCTTACGTGAATTTTCTGATTTTCTGGACAATGAACACTTGCATAATATCGTTATTTTAGGGAAACTTAAATATTTTATTTGGGTTAATTTCTCCCTGCTCAAGAAAATGCAAACATAAGTTGAGAAAAACTAAGTAAACATCCTCTGAATACTAGCTTCCAAAGAAGATATAAAAATTTATGTAAAATCGTTAACTATGATATTCGCAATGCTAGGCATAAATTTTATCTGAACAAATTTAGAACAGCCTGTGGAAACTCTAAAAAGTGTGGCAAATTGTTAGTAATTTTCTCAAACAAAAAACACCAAAAAGGTGTAACAAAATTGAGATAAGTATTAACGGTATCGCTGTGAATGATCCTAAAGATATAGCAAACGAGTTTTGTAAGCATTTTGCTTCAGTCGGTCAAATGTTCGACGACAGACAAATCAAATCTCGAAATTAATTTTTAGCTAGCTTCCCGGTGAGCTAGAGGCTCGAAATTTGAACCATATCTTAGAACTAAATTATCCACCCATGCCCAGTTTGAGGCGAGAAAGTTGGGCCCTTTCAAAATGTCGCTTCAAATTTTAAAACTGATTTTACACCTTGATTGATTTTAAAGCTTTCCAAAGAGCTAGAGACTCTAAATTGGAAGCATAGCTTAGAGGCAAGAGGCTTTGGGCCCTTTCGAAATGTTAACTACAAATTTAAAAATTTATTTTTAACTAGGTTCCCAATGAGCTAGAGACTTGAAATTTTAACCATAGCTCAGAACTGGATGACAATGCAATATTTAGCATAAACTAGCTACCCATGCCCACTTTAAAGCAGGAAATTTGGGTCTCTTAAAAATGTCAATACAAATATTAAAATTGATTTTAAACTAACTTCCCCAAAGGCTAGAGACTCGAAATTAACCCATAGTTCAGAAATAGATGACAATGCAATAATAAGCATAACTTAACAACCCACGTCTACTTTAAGGCAGACAATTTGGGCCCGCTTTCGAAAAAACATAAAAATGTTCTTTCGTGTTTGGTACAAATTTTGAAATTCCTTTTAAACTAACTTCCTGAGAGGCATAATAAGCATAAACTAACCACCCACGCCCCACTTTAAGGAAAGAATTGGTCCGTCTCAAAATGTTCGCTACAAATTTTGAAATAAATTTTAAACGAGCTTCCCGATTAGCTGGAAACTAGAAATTTTAACTCAGAACTAGTAGACAATGATATTAAGTATAAACTAACCATCCACGCCCATTTTGAGGCCAGAAATTTAAAAAATTAGAAAGATTTGATATTAAAAAATATGTTAAAAAATTTTTGTACATATGTATTTGACATAAAAAATATTTTCAATAAATATGTCAAGAAATCTTGAAATGCGGTGTTTTTTTCAAATTTTGAATAATTTTCGTTAAACTTTTTAGTTTGTTGTAAAAACGTTTTATATAAAAAATTTTGTTTTATTCATTGCACACGAAACCAGTTGTCTTTCGACCCTTTCAGTGAGCAGTTATCAGCCGCGTATTTTATCAATCTTCTTTGTGTGCAGCAACTCATCAACGAACCCACCTAATTGTGCGGCTTTTTTCTTAAGTGATTTAATTTATAATACCGTACCGATCGATCTGTAAAACCATAATATTGGCTAACGTAAAGTGAAATTTGAAATAATTCTCATATACATTGAACTGAACACACTTAAATATGCAATAAATTAAATCACGGCTTCAGCCTCACAACAAAATAGGAAACACGTTTTTTTTTATTTCAGATAATCATTCGTCCTTCGAGCCGGATAGCGCTCCAGAAAAAGGTATATACAGCAAACCCTCCTACAACGCGACACTTCTACAACGCGTTTTCGCTACTACGCGATTCATAAATTGAGGCAATTTTTCTCACAACGCGATTTTTTTAACGCGCCTACAACGCGATTAAAAAAATTTACTTTTTTAAAAAATTCACTTTTCTCGGAATGTTTAAAATTTGACATTTAACATTTGGTGTTTTGTATAAATTTGTAAGTAAAAAATTAACTCCGTTTTTTAATGAAATGGACTCGTTTAATTACGAACCTATCCCTTGTTCCAATAGTTCAGATTCGGATATAGCACCAGCAAAACATTCGCGGCATAATCCGTTTAGCAGTGATGACGAAGAATTTGCATAAACAATATGCACCAACATTTCTTTTTATATTTGAATTTCTATAAATTTGAATTTTTATTTAGTTCTTAATTTTTAAAAACGTAAATTATTTTGTTTTATTTTATTAATTTATTATAATTTTATTGAAGGATTTCTAATAAAATCTTGAACATTACCTTATTAAAGTTTAGTTTTATTAATTTCAATGCAGTTTTTTATACTTGGAACCTAACCCCCTTTTTTCTATAGAGTTCATGTCTCTTACAACGCGATTTCCTACAACGCGACGTTTTCTAAGAACGTATCTCTCGCGTTGTAGGAGAGTTGACTGTATATACTTATATTATATACTTACAAAAATTCGAGACTGTACCAAACTAACAGTTCCCGAAACAAACGTGTTTTGTTTTATCACAAGTGCCCGTAGAAAGTGTGTGTGTTCGCAGTGCTCGCGGTAAACAGACACCGGTTTTTTATAACACGACTCGCGCTCTCGCTCTTTGGCAAGTGAGGCCAACTTAAGACGAGCCCCATTGAGCGCGTAATTTTGATGCTCGCGCAAACACACACGTGTTTGATCACTTCAATAGTGCCCACAATATTTGTCGTCGGACAAATATTTTTATTATTTTTTCGGAGCAAGCGTATGTATGTTGTGAGTATCGACTGGAATTTCCGTGAAATCAACGCTAAATTCGGCTAAGTCGTCGGCCAGACGAATAAACGAATCGAGTAACGCCATTACGGTGGTGATTTCGGGGCACAAAAATCGATAAGAGCACTATGTTGTGAGCAAGCGCTTGAGTGTGCACGAGCAGCAAAAAATTCGCAGCGAAAAAATAATAAAAATAACTTGTTTTAGGCCACATGAAAGCGGTGCTGCCACAACGTAACCCTTCAGGCCCTAATCACTACTACTTGCCACATCACGCTGTCATCAAGCCTGACAGTATTTCAACAAAAGTGAGAGTGGTTTTCAACGCATCATGCCCCACAACCAGTGGGCTGAGCTTGAACGATGTGTTATATCCTGGCCCTGTGTTACAAGCAGACTTGACCTTTCTGATACTTAGATGGCGTTTCTTCCGGTATGTGTTCAGCGGCGACATTCAAAAAATGTACCGCCAAATTCTAGTTGATTCGAAACATACCCCCTATCAAAGAATTCTCTTTCGAGACCCAACAGACGTTACACTGAAAGATTACGAATTGCAAACAGTTACGTTTGGCGTCAATTGCGCCCCCTTTTTAGCGATTCGCACGTTACTGCAACTGGCAGAAAACGTACAGCACGACCTTCCACTTGCGGCCCATATTCTGCAGCATTCGATGTACGTCGATGACGTATTAGAAGGATCACATGACCTTTCAAACGCAAATGACATGCGCAACGAATTAATAAAAGCCCTTGAATCAGCCGGGTTCTCACTACGCAAGTGGGCAGCCAATCACAAAGAGATTTTACGCAAGTACCTGAATCCCATTTACTTAATAGCGATTTTCTAAAACTTGAGGATAGCAGCACCGCCAAAATGCTCGGCATTCGTTGCAACGCCACAAATGATGCTTTCTACTTTGATACGCAAACAATAGAAATAATGGCGCAATATACAAAAAGAGAAGTCTTGTCTCTAATCGCCAAATTGTTTGACCTAGCAGGCTGGCTGGCCCCTATTATTGTAGTGGCAAAGATGCTTATCCAGCAAGTGTGGCTCGATAAAATCGATTGGGATGACAATTTGCCCTCATCAACACAGCAATCATGGTTGAATTTTCTCGAAAATTATCACCATATTGGCTCGATTTGCATACCACGTTAAATTGGTTACTCACCAGAGTGCGAAATCGAATTTCATGCGTTTTGCGATGCATCTCAGAAGGCATACGCAGGTGTTATTTACGCACGTGTGAAAATAGAACAAAAGGTTCACGTGTCGTTGCTGTACGCAAAAACACGAGTAGCGCCCATTAAAACGCTATCACTGCCCCGATTAGAATTGTGTGGTGCCACTCTTGCGGCTGATATGCTTGAGGCTTTCTTGCCCAACATGCATATTAATTCGTATAATCTCACTTGCTGGACAGATTCCACAATAGTATTAGCATGGCTTTAAAAGCCCCCTTGCGTCTGGGCTACCTTTGTAGCCAACCGCGTTTCAAAGATTATAGAAAAAGTCTCTCACACTCAGTGGTTCCATGTCGAATCACAAGATAATCCTGCCGATTTGGCTAGTCGAGGAGTTTCGCCCCAAGAATTAGCTCATAGCCAGCTTTGGTGGTATGGACCATCATGGCTTATCCACAACCGAGATCGTTGGCCCGAAAGGAAATCTGTTTCTGACTTTGTCACCACGCTAGAAGAGAAAGCAGTTAAAGCTCACCACATATACTTTAACCAAGACGAAGACTTAATTGAAAGGTTTTCCTCTCTACCGAGAGCCCTACGCGTACACTCATACGTGTACCGTTTTGTTAACAACACTCGTCATCGACGAAATTCGCCTTATGCCACTTTACGCCTTTCAGCCAAAGAGATTGAAGACACCAAATGCCGTCTTACAATCATCTGCCAGAAGACACATTTCGCCGCCGCCTCCCTACAGTATCACGCTCCGGCACTGCCGGCCCTAGAAGAAGTCCAGGAGGACGTCGTCCAGGAGCTCGGCGTTGATGAGGACCTCCGCTCGAGCCGCGAAAGTCTCAAAGAAGTTTTGCACGAGATCCGTCATGCACATCTGGCACGTTGGCCGGTGAGAATTTCGCCAACCTTGACGCCCCCTTCAACGCCGCAGCATAATCTCGACGCCCAATACGTACTGGCCGTGGAAGCTCCGAAACAGCCCGAAGTGCCACAAATAAAAACGGCTCAGAGATGCACCCTTTCCTCGCTGTTACGCGGCCGTGGCATCCGCATGTCACCATTGCGAACGCCGCTGTCCAAAAGCGACGCGCAAAAACAGCAATGCGCCCTCTCCTCGCTGCAACGTGGCCGAGGCATCCGCTTGTCGCCACCGGCAGTCACGTCACCACGGCGAAGCATGGGGTTAAGCCGAGCATCTGCGACCCAGGACGCGGCTCCTTCACAAATGATCGATCGTCACATCAGCCAGCCGCCCAAATACGTGGCCCCAGCGCAAAACAACGTGCCTCGTGCCGCCCCATCACGCCAAGCCGAATCCGCTCGCCGCCGCTCTCCGTCTACAAACGACGTACGCGACGCTCGCCAGCCGCAATCAAGGGCGGCTCCCTTTTTAGACGCTGCGCCCAGAGCTGAACCAGCTCATAATCCACCGACCGTGGCCCAAGCACGAGCTGCAGCCATATTGGCGGCACTAGCGCGCACGCGCTCCTTAGCGCCAAAAAGCCGCGATATCCGCCGATCGCCTCCAAGGATGGCCCCAACTCGAGGAAGCACCGCTCCGACTCACTGCCGTCTACGAAAGCCCAGCCCGCTCGGTCTGCACGACTGCACGTGGGAGTCGCACCGCCGAACTGCGCCAAGGCAACAGCTGAGACGGCCCCCCAGCATCGGTTGCTGCCCTCTGTGTAGGGGTCAGCATGCGCTGCGGCACTGCGCGAAATTCCGACAGCAGCGCATCGAAGAGCGATGGGAGGTGGTGGAGCGGATCCATGTGTGCAGCAACTGTCTGGCATGCTCCCACCTCCTGTCCCGGTGCAACCGCACCCGTCGCTGTTGTTGGTGTGGCGCAGCGCATCATTCCATGCTGCATCGGCCTTAAGCGCCGCTCCATCTTCGCGCCGCCAATCTACCTGCTAAGGGCCCGGCCAAGGGAGACAAGATTGCAGTCCTGCAAGGCGGGCGGAATGTTTACGCCAAAGCTCCGCTCGCCCGACTGCAAGCTTTCGTTCTCGTTCGGGTCCGTGGCGGCGCGACCCAGCACACGAAACCAGTCTTCTTTCGACCCTTGCAGTGAGCAGTTATCAGCCGCGTATTTTATTAATCTTCTTTGTGTGCAGCAACTCATCAACGAACCCACATAATTGTGCGGCTTTTTTCTTAAGAGATTTAATTTATAATACCGTAGCGATCGATCTGTAAAACCATAATATTGGCTAACGTAAAGTGAAATTTGAAATAATTCTCATATACATTGAGTTGAACACACTTAAATATTCAATAAATTAAATCACGGCTTCAGCCTCACAACAAAATAGGAAACACGTTTTTTCTTTATTTGAGATAATCACAGGTATTGTATCCAAGCTTCCTTGAAGCTTTTCCTCTTCTATGACAATGCACATAAATTATAAATTTCTAAATTCTTTACAAATTTCCAGACATGTTTCATTGCATATTTCTTCCTCATCATGTTTTATTTCGCTATCAACTTCAAGATCATTATTTAGCTCCTTCTCCACTGGTTCTTGTATACGTTTAAAACTCTCGTCCCTTTTTTTTCGATAACTCAACTCCCTTTGCTGTTACGAGCTACTACATTTTCTAGTATTATGTTACCAAGAATATTATATTAGCAAGAATGGCTTGCTAAGTGTGATGCGTTCCCACACTTAAAGGAATTCTTTGCATTTGTATAAATAGCGGGTTGGGCCATTGGTTATGCTATCGGTTTGTTTTACTTAGAGACTGACGCGGACTATGTACTCTTTTTTTATAACATACAGGTATTCCCTAAAGGATTCGTTACTTTTTTTTCGTTGGTTTTGTAAAATTCGATGAATGTCTATAGAGGATAACTTTGTACCAAACTCATTAACTATTGCGACCTTTTTGTTGGAGAACAATCAACTTCTACTTTATTATTTCATACTTTGTATTTTATTCTGAATTAATACCTACACACATATTCGTTCTGTATCATTTTCTAATAAAATTTTCTCAGTCTTAATAAAAAGCTCAAACACACAACAAGCGTACTCCAATAGGTTATGGGCCACACGCCATGGATTTCTTAAAGGCAACATTTACAAAGCTGAACCAAGATAACTACCATATTTGGAAATTTAAATTGGAGTTAATCTTGAGGAAAGAAGGAGCATGGGATTGTGTTAAAAATATCCCGCCTTCAAATCCTGACGCAAACTGGGAAAACAAAAACGAGACTGCTATTGTAATTATAGGTCTCTCAGTTGAAGACAATCAGCTAATGCTAATAAAAAAGGCTGAAAACGCTTATACAATTTGGCAAATTCTCAAGAGTCATCACGAGAAGGATACGCTTGAAATAAGCGTAAGGATCATGAAACAAATCTGTAGCATGAAATTTTTAACAGATCAAAATATCACGGATCATATCATGCAAATGAAGGTACTCTTCGAAAAATTAGAAGCGCTAGGAGAAACCTTTTCAGAAAGATGGTTGGTTGCTATGCTTTTGAGCAGCCTGCCCTCTTCCTTCGATACACTCGTCACAGCCTAGGAGGTTCGAAAAATTGAAGAACTTACACTAAAAGTCGTGCAAACGTGCCTAATTGAAGAATGCCAAAGAAATGAAGAAACTTCAACAGCCAGGAATCTCAGTAATGAAGAGCATAAACCATCGTCAGAATGATGCGAATGTGAAAAGGTGTCACCATTGTAAGGCAAAGGGTCACCTAAAACGCGATTGTTGGAAACTAAAATGGAATAGAAATAATCGAAATCAAGCAAACGGAGTGGAATTCAAGAAAGAGACCATTGAGAACCATCACTGTTTTTATACAAATAGCTACACATCGGAATGGGTCCTGGATTCGGGTGCTAGTTGCCACATAAGCTCACAACGTCATCACTTTTCATCATTGAACACAAATATTCGGGAAATCGTCACAGTAGCCAATGTAGCCAGCCGCCCGAATACGTGGCCCCAGCGCAAAACAACGTGCCTCGTGCCGCCCCATCACGCCAAGCCACGCCAAGCCCCATCACGGTAGCCAATGCTAAGGGCCCGGCCGAGGGAGACAAGATTGCAGTCCTGCAAGGCGGGCGGAATGTTTACGCCAAAGCTCCGCTCGCCCGACTGCAAGCTTTCGTTCTCGTTCGGGTCCGTGGCGGCGCGACCCAGCACACGAAACCAGTCTTCTTTCGACCCTTGCAGTGAGCAGTTATCAGCCGCGTATTTTATTAATCTTCTTTGTGTGCAGCAACTCATCAACGAACCCACATAATTGTGCGGCTTTTTTCTTAAGAGATTTAATTTATAATACCGTAGCGATCGATCTGTAAAACCATAATATTGGCTAACGTAAAGTGAAATTTGAAATAATTCTCATATACATTGAGTTGAACACACTTAAATATTCAATAAATTAAATCACGGCTTCAGCCTCACAACAAAATAGGAAACACGTTTTTTCTTTATTTGAGATAATCACAGGTATTGTATCCAAGCTTCCTTGAAGCTTTTCCTCTTCTATGACAATGCACATAAATTATAAATTTCTAAATTCTTTACAAATTTCCAGACATGTTTCATTGCATATTTCTTCCTCATCATGTTTTATTTCGCTATCAACTTCAAGATCATTATTTAGCTCCTTCTCCACTGGTTCTTGTATACGTTTAAAACTCTCGTCCCTTTTTTTTCGATAACTCAACTCCCTTTGCTGTTACGAGCTACTACATTTTCTAGTATTATGTTACCAAGAATATTATATTAGCAAGAATGGCTTGCTAAGTGTGATGCGTTCCCACACTTAAAGGAATTCTTTGCATTTGTATAAATAGCGGGTTGGGCCATTGGTTATGCTATCGGTTTGTTTTACTTAGAGACTGACGCGGACTATGTACTCTTTTTTTATAACATACAGGTATTCCCTAAAGGATTCGTTACTTTTTTTTCGTTGGTTTTGTAAAATTCGATGAATGTCTATAGAGGATAACTTTGTACCAAACTCATTAACTATTGCGACCTTTTTGTTGGATACCTTTTTGTTAATACCTACACACATATTCGTTCTGTATCATTTTCTAATAAAATTTTCTCAGTCTTAATAAAAAGCTCAAACACACAACAAGCGTACTCCAATAGGTTATGGGCCACACGCCATGGATTTCTTAAAGGCAACATTTACAAAGCTGAACCAAGATAACTACCATATTTGGAAATTTAAATTGGAGTTAATCTTGAGGAAAGAAGGAGCATGGGATTGTGTTAAAAATATCCCGTCTTCAAATCCTGACGCAAACTGGGAAAACAAAAACGAGACTGCTATTGTAATTATAGGTCTCTCAGTTTAAGACAATCAGCTAATGCTAATAAAAAAGGCTGAAAACGCTTATACAATTTGGCAAATTCTCAAGAGTCATCACGAGAAGGATACGCTTGAAACAAGCGTAAGGATCATGAAACAAATCTGTAGCATGAAATTTTTAACAGATCAAAATATCACGGATCATATCATGCAAATGAAGGTACTCTTCGAAAAATTAGAAGCGCTAGGAGAAACCTTTTCAGAAAGATGGTTGGTTGCTATGCTTTTGAGCAGCCTGCCCTCTTCCTTCGATACACTCGTCACAGCCTAGGAGGTTCGAAAAATTGAAGAACTTACACTAAAAGTCGTGCAAACGTGCCTAATTGAAGAATGCCAAAGAAATGAAGAAACTTCAACAGCCAGGAATCTCAGTAATGAAGAGCATAAACCATCGTCAGAATGATGCGAATGTGAAAAGGTGTCACCATTGTAAGGCAAAGGGTCACCTAAAACGCGATTGTTGGAAACTAAAATGGAATAGAAATAATCGAAATCAAGCAAACGGAGTGGAATTCAAGAAAGAGACCATTGAGAACCATCACTGTTTTTATACAAATAGCTACACATCGGAATGGGTCCTGGATTCGGGTGCTAGTTGCCACATAAGCTCACAACGTCATCACTTTTCATCATTGAACACAAATATTCGGGAAATCGTCACAGTAGCCAATGGTCAAATCGTTCGCAGCAGTGGGAAGGGCAATTGTTGCATTATTTTACAGAACTCAGATGGTGAAGTATTTAATGTGGAAATCAAAGACGTCTTATACATCCCGAGATTTCACGGTAATTTATTGTCAGTCAATAAAATATTACAAAAGAAATTGCAGGTAATTTTCAAAGGAGACTTGGCAAGTATCCAAACACTAGATGGGAAAGAAATCGGTCTATCAAGCGGACTATTTCGCATATGCGAAAAACATCCAGAAAAAGCAATGTTAACGGAATGTGGAAATAGAAGTTGCATTCACCATATACACAAGCTTTTCGGACATCGGGACGTAGACGCAGTTAAAGAAATGGAGAAAAGACAGTTGGTAAGCAATTTAAAAATAGAAAATTGTGGTATTAAGAAAACGTGCTCGGTATGCGTTAAATGCAAAATGACAAGAGCACCATTTAGTAAATATAGTCAACCGAAAACAAAACAAGGTCTTGATTTAATACACAGTGATGTATGCGGTCCTATGCCGACCATCACACCAGGGAAAAAGAAATACTTTTTAACATTTGTTGACTAAACCACAAAAACGAAGTTTTTGAAAATCTTAAATGCTACTTAGAACTTATGAAAAACAAGTTCTCTAGATATCCATCCGTTATACATTCCGACAACGGTGGAGAATACACCGCACAAAATATTCGTAACTATCTAGATAGCAAAGGTATAGTGTACAAATACACAGTCCCATATTGTCCACAGCAAAACGGCATTGCTGAAAGAAAAAACAGAACCTTAACCGAGATGACAAAATGCTTATTAACTGAAGCAAAGTTGCCAAATCTATTTTGGGGAGAAGCCATTATGACTTCTAATTACATTCAAAATAGAACGTACTCAAAATCAATAGATAAGACTCCGTACGAACTATGGGAAGGAAATATTCCAGATATAAAGAATTTTCGAGTCTTCGGTACAGAAGGTCACGTCCTTATACCGAAAGAAAAACGTCGAAAATTAGACGATAAAACACAAATCCTAACGTTTATGGGATACGACGAACACTCAAAAGGGTATCGAATGGTCGATGTTAACACGCGAAAGATAGCAATTAGCAGAGATGTTAAATTCATTCCGGATAACATTCCGAAAACACCAGAAATCAAATCTATGAAAACACAAGAAACAAATTCTGAAATACCAGTACAGATACTTACCAGATCAAAGAAAAGGGACGATAAGGTAATAGCAACAGATTTAGGTGATAATGTAATTTCGGATGAAGAGGAATTTTACGAAAGTATTGAAGAAGATATAATATCAGAAGCATCACGTCAAAATTTAATTAATATCCCTGAGGTAGACCAGATTAGAAGGTTAGACCGAAAAACTAAAGGCAAACCACCGGACCGTTTTGGATATAGCGTAAATTTATTAAACGACAGCCTAATAGAACCAAAAACTTATAAAGAAGCTTTAAAATCGAATCAGCGCGATAAATGGATTAAAGCAATGACAGAAGAATTTAACTCTCTAAAGGAATCCAAAACTTGGGAGTTAACTACTCCACCAGAAAACTCAAATATAGTTAGTTGCAAATGGACATATAAAATTAAGCGCGATGCCGAGGAAAATCCACAAAGATATAAAGCACGTTTAGTAGCTCGAGGATTTTCTCAGAAATTTGGCTTCGATTATGATGAAGTTTTCGCACCAGTAGTGCAACAAACTACTTTCAGAACTTTACTGTCAGTCGCTAGCATAGTTTGTTTTTCATTTCGACGTTAAATGCGCTTTCCTTAACGGAATTTTAAAAGAAGAAATATATATGTATATGAAACAACCGCCCGGTTTCGAGGAAGGAAACAAAAATTTAGCTTGTAAATTAAATAAAAGCATATATGGACTTAAACAAGCTGCAAACGTCTGGAACAAGACTTTGCATGAAGTAATTTGTAAAGGAGGTTTCAAACAATCTTGAGCAGATCCATGCTTATACACCAAATACGCCGAGGAGAAAGGGTCTACATATATTTTTAATATACGTCGACGACACATTGGTATCCAGTCCAAATTATAATAACATTCAGAAGACCGAAAGATTACTAAAAGAAAATTTCAAAATCAATAATCTTGGTGAAGTAAATCACTACCTTGGTCAAGAAATTTTTAAAGATAAAAACTCAAATTATTGTATTCGTCAAACTCAGAAAATTGAAAAACTGTTGGAAGAAAGCGGTCTACAGGATTCAAAACCTTCAAAATATCCTTTGGATCCAAACTACGGAGAGAAAGAAACAATAAAAGAGCCACTGTTAGATAATTCACAATATCAAAAGGTCATTGGTTCACTTTTATACCTGAGCGTAAACACGAGGCCTGATATAGCAGCAAGTGTCTCAATTCTTTCAAGAAAAGTCAGCAGCCCTACTCAAGAAGACTGGGATGAAACGAAGAGAGTAATAAAATATTTAAAGGGTACAAGCAAGTATTTTTTACGTCTAAGTCAGACACATACAGATGCAAATAAATTAGTAGGATATGCAGATGCAAATTGGGCAGAAAATAGAACAGATAGAAAATCGAATTCCGGTTACGTGTTCATGGTCAACGGCGGATCTATAAGTTTGTTATGTCGCAAACAGAACTGTGTTTCATTGTCGTCAACACAGGCGGAATTTATCGCCCTATCAGATTCTTGCAAAGAGGGAATTTGGTTACGTCGTCTCTTAAACGACATGAATCTAACACAAGAACTTCCAACCGTAATATTTGAGGACAACCAGAGTTGCCTGCGTCTAATCAAAGAAGAGAAGTTAAGTAACAGAACCAAACACATCGATATGAGAAAGCACTTTGTGAAGGACTACATTGAAAAGGACAAAATTTCTTGCATTTATTGCCCGAGCCAAGATATGATTGCAGATATTATGACTAAACCATTGACTGCTTAAATTCTGGAAAAATTTAGAATACTCTTGAGAGATTGAACCTGATTGAGAGAGGGTGTTGGAGAACAATCAAATTCTACTTTATTATTTCATACTTTGTATTTTATTCTGAATTAATACCTACACACATATTCGTTCTGTATCATTTTCTAATAAAATTTTCTCAGTCTTAATAAAAAGCTCAAACACACAACAAGCGTACTCCAATACTTTTATGAAGCCCTATCTCTTATGCCCGACTGACCCCTTTAGGGCTCCAATACTTTTATGAAGCCCTATCTCTTTATGCCCGACTGACTTCGCGGCTCCTTTGAGCAGTTTTTAATAAATAAACTTATGTAAAGAATTCCGAAATAAAGTGTTCGCGTTTTCTTCAAATTCCTCAAATCGCTGTTGGACATCTAAATTGTCCGCGCCTGTGAAGGACGGCAAGCTTTCTTCAATATCCCTCAAGGTAAAACTAGGTTTGATGACCGTAATTAGTTGTGCAGGCTTGCGTCTTCATATGAGGAATCTACTTCGGTTTCGTCTTCTTCGGTTTGCACGAGGTCAAAACGTCTAAGCATTCTGTCCCCAAGTTCTTCCTTTTTTCCTTGTTCATTTAATCCAAGCTCCCTTAACTTTTCCTTTAAGGATTGAACTGTCATTGCTAAAATGTTCTGAGCGTCCAAATATTGTAGATAACTTATTATACATACAATCCTTGATTGGATTTGTCGTGCACTAATTAGTTTCAAACAATTTAGATCAATTAAGAAATTAATTCAATTCATGAATATAAGGTTTTTAAATAGTAAAAGAAATAGTTCAAAAATGCTTTGATTACATTCTATTCATCATTACATCAGTTAAAATTCTGATAAATCTATTATTTTTTTAAATAAAAAAATTCTTAATCTGGCTGTATATTCAACTGTAATATTGTTTGTAGCGGAAACGTATGATTGGGACAACTTGTTTTACTTTCAATTCAGTTAGTTCCAGTTAGTGTCTTTTTTTTGAATGGAAGATTTTTAAATTCAATATTCAATTTCGAATGCTGGTAACTTCCACCTAAACTCTTCTTCTTTGAGATTTTAAAACTTTTTTCTAAATTCTCTTTTATTTCCCTTTAGCTTCTTTTGTGACTTCTCAAATTTTTCTTTCTACTTCTTTACAACTTTTTAGTAGCTTTACTGTCTTCTTAAATTCTTCTTCCGATTTCTTTAGCTTTTCTGATAACTTCTTATTTAATTCTTCTTTCGACTCCTTTTCAGCTTTTCTGATAACTTCTCATTCAATTTTTCTTCCAACTTTTTTTGATAATTTTCCCACTTGCATTAAACCACTCTTATGACCAGCTATCGCACTTTTACCGTCAAATTGTTGGCTATGGTTGATGGACTGTTTGCACTTTTAAAGTAGCTATGGCCTGCGGAGCCCTAGCGCTGCGTAAAGGAATTCCGATTCAAATGATCTCTTACATTGATGGGCTAAATTCCGTTCAGCAACACACCCTTTTGAAGAAGTGATTTTGTCCAGAGGAACCGGAGCGGCGTAAGAAAATTCCGATTCGAATTTTAGCGATTGAATGCAGAGCGTTTGCGTTGCTTCATCTGCAAGTGGGATTCTGTCCGTCTTTGGAAATCACGATTACAGGAGAACGAATAGAGCTATCGTCATAAATTATTATAATTATAAATAATTATAATAATTATTATTTATTATTAATTATTATAAATAATATTATTATAATAAATAATAAGCGAATATTATTATTCGCTTTTTCGAATCCCTTTTTCGTATTCAAAATGGGAAAAATCGGACCAGTGCCACAAATTCTTTTTATGGCAAATATAAATTCATCCGTGCTTATAGCTCAATTTCTCAGCTTATAGTAAATTTGTAGCTAAAATTTTATTTCCAAGTCCACCTCTTAGATTAAATATACCCTAAAAAATGGGCGTGGTCCACCCACTGGTGATAAAAACTACAATTTCAGTAGAACAAACAGAATTATCGTCATGAAATTTGGCATGAATATTCTCTCCCATGTAGGCTTCTTTGATGTAAAAAATGGAGAAAATCTGACAAATGCCATACCTACTTTTTTAGTAAACGTTAATGCGTCTAATTTTATGGCTGACTTTCTCAGCACGCAGTCCGAATCTGAAGCTCAAATTTTATTGCCGTGATCACCGTATTGTTGAGTCATCTCACAAAAAATGGGCATGACCGCCCATTTATATCATACGGTATATACATACAGTATATCATACCATAAAATTAGGTATTTGTTGGTAAAAGCAGTGTTATCATAAGTTAATAGATCAAAACTTACTATCTGTAAATGAAATGAAAGTGGGCGCCACCCGCCTACTTTTTATTATCACTTTGACAGATGCAGGTGAAAAAATAAGTTCAATAAAGATTAAGGGCAAAAAGGATATAAATAATTGTACAATATTGTACAAATATAATTTAAGAAATTTTGTTGAGTATTCAAAGCAAAAGAATTGTAGTTGAGAATTTGTAATAACAGTAAATAGTTTTATTAATTTTTTATGAAGTCAGCCTATTCCTTTTTTTATGAATTTGTAACAATTTTACTTTACATGAATTTCAGATTTTTTTATTGTTTAAATTTCAAAGAAGGCCTTAAAATACCTTCCTTTCCTGTACATACATATATTGCTTTAGAAATTCGAAGGGTTAACAATAACGAGAATGGCTACCTTACTTGCACATCATTTTTTAAGAGACTCTGGGATATAAAGGTCTTGTGTTTTATGGGATCGTGCTAATCACAGTATCAGCCACGTTTGAATTTCTGCTTGGATTGTTGTTAACACTATTTGATAAACCCTCAGGCACGATGATCGGCATAATAGTTTCAGAATTTGTGAGTTTATTAGTAAAACACTTTTACTAATATTGATTTTCGTTGTTGTTGTTATTGCTGTTTAGTTAAAAACAGTTGTTGTTTAGTTTCCTTAGTTAAAAAAGAAAAATTTTCAATATAATTTATTTTATTGGGCTGTTTATTATTTGTAGAAACACTTAATTCGAGAAGAGGCTCCGCCTCAGTAATTATTTTGTAGCATTTTCGGGCATTTTCTGCAAACATTATTTTATTACAAGTGTACTTGGAGCAGCGTTTACGTCTCCAATATTTCCTTACTTCCGTCGTTTGATGTTACTCCACTTCTTTCACTTTTTAATTAATGCACAATTGGTTTTTTTTTGCTTTTGCTGACTGCGACTGCGAATTCTTCTGATATTAAGTGAATTTGGTTTCACACTATTTAATAATATACTTATGCCTGGTTTACACAGTGCGAGCTAGCGTACGAGTCAGCTTTTCGAGTAGCTGCACTACAGTAACTCGCAACGTTTGGACGTAACTTACAAGTAACTCGTACGTGTGAGTTGGTTAGTAGCTCGCATCCGAGTTACTTCAACCATTTTTTGTTTTCTCTCGCCTGCTCGCCCGGTAGCAGCATCGTTTGGACGCGTTCGGCAATAGCTCGTCAGTGATAGCCGGACAGCTGTGCGTGAAACACGTGTTTTTTTTTGTGTACTACGCCAAATCGTTCGAAATGGCTGCGGATAAATGATCTTCTGACAATAATATTTCATTCATGAAACTCTACAGAGACCAAGAAAACCTGTGGAATTGTTTCGATAAAAACTATCGAAATAGAGATATGAGAAAAGCATCTTTTTTTTTTTATATTGGCTATGGTTATAGATATTTTCCAATTCCTGACATAATACTGTTGTCATAGAGCGTATCACCGTTTTTTTTTTCGATATTGTTTCGATAAAAACTATCGAAATAGAGATATGAGAAAAGCATCTTTTTTTTTATATTGGCTATGGTTATAGATATTTTCCAATTCCTGACATAATATTGTTGTCATAGAGCGTATCACCGTTTTTTTTTATTAAAACAAGTTCACTCGACATCCCGACTCGACTAGGACTGGGCAGTAGCTAGGTGTCGTGTAAACAGCAAAGGCGAGCCGAGCTGCCGCCTAGGAATTTGACAAGCCTAGCTGTCTACTGGCCAGGCAGCAGCTTGCACTGTGTAAACGAGCCATAATACGCACTATTTAATAATGTACTTAACGTAATGTTTCTCACATTCTTCTAGCGTAACTTAATATTTCTCACATTCTTCCAGCTTTTTTACTTTTTGTTGTTTTCTACCGTCACGGAAACAACAAATCTGCGGAATTTTTCAGTAAAAGTTACTTTACACTTTTTTTTGTATATATTTTTGTATATATATTTTTTTAATTTTATTTTTAAAATTACTGCTTATTGACAAAGATTTTTTAAACCCTTTTACTTGGAAACCAAGTTTTACATTTCATTTCTTAAAATTTATTATAATTTTTAATTGAATATTTTGGGCCCTATTTAACCCTAAAATCGTACAATTTAATTAAGTTATTTCTCATTTATTTGCCAAAATTTATATTTCAGTAATTTTCATTATATTTTTACCGACTTTAATTTATCAAAATTTTTCTTCCTAACAAGACAATTAATGACGCGAGACCAACGTCCGTCGCAACCCGGGTCTTATTTTGGAATCTGTACTAAAAATCAGATTTCTACCTGTCGCTACGTAGGCCTAGCAAAAAAAAATTTCGTGCTATTTGCTATCATCATTTTTCCATTTTTATACCCTACACCCGAAGGGATGTAGTTGCTCGAAACTTTTTTTCGAACGTTGCTAAGTTTTATAAATTAGGTTTAATGGGGCGAACAATTTTAAAATTAAAATAATTTTGATTTTTTGCAGTGTAAATAGTAAAAAAATTCTATCGTTTTCAAGCGAAGGGAAAACACTTTGCCCTGTATACTTTAATCATTTTTTGAGATTTAATAGACTTTTTTGCCTTGAAAAAATTGACAGCTGTTAATGAATTTCTTAGTTTTATAAAACAAAATAAAAATATTTAAATATACGAGTATGTTGACATTTTATTTCAGAACAGAACAAAATTTAAAAACAAAAACAAAACAATGTCAATAAATTATTAACACACTTGTTAATCAACCACTTTAATATAGAAAAACCTACTAAAATGAATTTTTTCGAAAAAAACACCACAATAGATCGATTTGCAATCTATTAATCTACCTAATATGTGAATATCAAAGAAATTCTTAGTGCCGTTTTAGAGTTAAAAAAAGCTACAAACCTATATACAATTTTAGCTCGCTTAATAAGATTAGATACACCAAAATATTTTTGCACAAGCAGAGCGTGAATAGTTTGTTTGTTGGGTTGCAAGCAGGTTACTTCAGAAGATTTTCAAGCACGAGATTTACTATAGATGAGTCAAGCGCGATTAACTAGAGATGAGTCGACGGAATGTGTCAAGTCGACATAATGCTACTAACTAGTGGCGTGAGAGCGGATGGTAATCCACCACAAGAGAGAAGGAATAACTCCATCTAGCGGTCAATAGACCTGCAGAACGTTGCAAAATTAACGAGTCTTAAGTTCTACCAGATACAAATTTTGCTGCGCAACATGTTACGCATCCGAATAGAGTTGCGTGAACATAAGGTGAATGTTCTGCTTCACAACATGCTGCGCAGTAGAATCCAAAACAAATAAGATCGTTATCAAAGAATATACAGTACATAGAAGGCGCATGACGAAAATGTTTCAATTTTTCGCAACAGATGCGGTCGGTCGGTTGGCAAAGGGGTACTAGCAACATGTATTCTTTTTGGAATGCATTTCTTACCCTTCCGTTTCGTCGCTTTTGACAAAGTACAGTTGTTTGTTGCTTGTGTTGTGTAATTTTATACGTCTGTGTTTGCTTTGGTCGTGTGTTGGCAAGGTTGTCGGCGCTTGCGGCCGCAGCTCGAAATTTTTGCAACTTAAAATAAAGAGAACACCATTTCTTTATGTTACGCGATATGAGAAATTGGAAATTGAAATAATCGTAAAATTTTTTTAGAATAATTTTAAAACCAGATAATTTTTACGAAAATTTTTAAAAGTTTCGAAAATTTTTAAAATTTTTAAAAGGTCGCCAATTCAATTCAATTCATAGGCATACTTTTAGGCCGAATTGATTGCGATGGCTGAGCTAAGCACTCAGCCACTGGCTAGCGATTGCGACTCGAAAGCGGAATGTGTAAGGCCAGCTTCCGCGGCCAGCACATTTTAATAGTGGGAAGCTGGTCAAGGTTCTCCTTCCGCGTCAGACGCAATTCTTGCATTGCGCTGACCCAGCGGAAGATAGAGAACACGGAAGAATCTTGGCGGCCGTGCTGGTGACGACCGTGGCTCTGCCACTTTATAAACCTGTACTCCAAGAGTACGAGAGTTAGTTCCATACGTGAATAGTACGATACGTAGTGGCTTTTCTGTGAAGAGTTGTTTGTGAATAAGTTTCTCGTGGGGAGTTAGTTCCTGTCGGACGAGTTAGTTCCGAACGCGGCAAGCTCGGTCTTGGGTTAGTGCTTGTAGTTTGTAAGAATAAGATAAGAGATCAAAAGATAGAGATTAAAAATAAGAGTGATGAATAAACAGTAAATCGCAAAAGAACTGAGTGCTTAATTATTGAAAGGACAGAGTCCAGGGAACGTCTCCGAGTGTCTGACAGCTCCAACGACCACTAAGTAAGTGCAACGTTCGGGAACTACAACATTTGGCAATCACAGCTTCGGGGAAGCACAACATTTGGCGCAGCCGGTTTTTCGTACCGAAAATCGCAAGGTAAGTGGTACCTTATGTGTTAATAGATTAAGATATTATGGTTTAATTGTATTTTGTGTGTAGTATTGTATAGGGAATTATTCGGGTAGATTTATATGCTACTGTAGGAGGAGTACCATTTACCATGTTTTTGAAAGTTCTTAGCACGGAAATACGTATGGTGATAGATAAGCAGGCGCGCTTCGTTAGTCGCTGTTTAAACTATCGGGTTAAGGAGTTCGTGCTTTAGTAGTCGAATCTTAACCAGTGTACTGTGTTCCGTGGTGAAAATGATGAAACGTGAAAATGATGAAACGTGAAAATGATGAAACAGAAAGGTAGCTTAGAGTAGTCAGAACGTTTGCCAATAATTTAGTGGACTTGGTGAGTTAATTAAGCTTATTAAGCTCGCATATGGGCTTAAGAGTAGAGTTTTAATTCTGATTTAATTTTATGACAATTAGTTTATTAAAATAATAAGATAATAAATCGGTCAATGAAAATGTTAATAATAAAGATTGTGAAATAAATTGGATACGTTTGTTTTTTCCATATGAATTGTTCACGCTGGTGGGAATTCATGTTTGTATATTTATAGTTAGTAAATCGAGTAAGCAGTTTTGCGCGTTGTTCAAAAGCGAATAAACGGTGATATGCGTACATACATACATACGTATCTGGCCGTCCGCTGAACTTGAACTTGTCGATTGCTCGAAACTGCTCGCTCGGCGGTAAGAGCTTAAATTTCAAGAAACAAACACAAGCGTTGTTATACAATGTCAATAGCGCCGATGGTACGCTGAAACAGGAATGAGGGGAAAAAGAAAAAGTGTAATTTGTTCTTACACGGCACGAGCCGCGTACACGGTAATTTAAGTAGGCAAAAAAGAGTAGAATTAATAGTTTTTTAAAAACGGTTGAGTGGGAACCCAGTGGTGAAGCCAAATTGGACTAAGTGGTTAGTGGCTGATAATAGTGAATGGGAGGTTCACTATAAGGAATTGGAGACGAGATATCTTAATTTGACGGGTGAGATAGACAGGTTTGTCGATAAAGCCTGGGCGAACTTAAGTCTCACGGTAAACAATAAGGAGAACGTCGAGTTAATTAGAGGGAAGATAGGCGGTTGTAAAGACTTATCGAAAATAGAACAGGCCGATCTGGTCATAGAGGAACTGTTGGGTTTTCTTGACCACAGGAACGTATCGACCACGAAAGAGCTGCAGGATTGGAGAAGGGAATTCGAGTCCCTTAAAAATCATTACGATAAGCTAGTGGCGACCAAGCAGCGTCAAGAGGATTGCCTGAGGGAACTAGAGATTGAGAATCACCAATTGAGGGACTTGTTGAAGGACGCTGGGGTGGACGATCCTACTCTGCCGGGTTCGTCTAGTCAAAGGATAAGGGAGGATTTCTCGAGCTTGGAAGACGCCAAGGAACGTATTCGGCGGCTAACGGTTGAGAATAGACTACTCCAGCAGGAGGTCTTGTTAGCGCACGAAACGTCCTTGTTTCATAAGGAACCAAAGGGTCCTACTGCAGAGCCACACGAAACCTTCCAGGGAACCCGCGGAAGTATTGTAAAAATGGGTATTGCCGAGATTGCGAAAGCGGTAAACACGTTGGTACCGTTATTTTCAGGTGCGCCCTCAGTGGACCTCCGTAGCGAGGTCTATAAATTTATAGAAGGGTGCGAACTAGCGGGAAGGGGTGTAAGCGCTTCAGAAGTGCAAGATTTTATAGCTTGTGTGAAGCAAAGGCTTCACGGAAACGCCTACAACCTTCTTCGCTCAAAAAGGTTCAACAGTATTGAAGAGTTATGCTCCACTATTAAAAAGAGCTACCTTCAATACAAGTCGTTGGACACGGTGCTGGCAGAAATACAGGGGGTACGCCAGATACCGGGGGAGGATATACGCCAGTTCGCAGAGAGGCTCTTGTATTTGAAGTCTCAGGCTGAGGACTTAATGACGACCATCTGCAAAGGGCAGTCGGATGGACCTTTACGGTCTGTAGTCGAGAACACGATAACGAAGGCTTTCAAACTCGGGTTAACAGACAACTCATTGAGGCTGTACCTGTTTGGGTCGAAAAAAGGGACGTTGGAAGAATTAGTGGAGGAAGCGGTAGAAATAGCGGAGAACGTCCACCAAGCTGGAATTAGGCAGTCCGGTCAGTTCGTCGGGATGGTAGAAAGTTCGCCGACTGCGCGGTACACATCACCGATCAAGACCGAGGTTTTCCCTTCAAATTGGCCTCGCCAATCGGAAGGCGGGCACTGTAGGGTTCCAGTGAACAAACAGACTGCCAGGAGAGACGAAAATAATTCAGGGCAATCTACAGCGAGCATAGTCTGCAGTTTTTGCAGCAAAAAAGGGCATACTAGGGAAGACTGTTTAACGAGAAAGAACACCCCGTTTTGCCAGAGGTGTTTTGTGTATGGACATGAAGCCAACTGGGAGTGCGGCAAACAAATGCCGAAACCTCAGGAGTCAGTCCAGAGAAGGGAGTCATATCCCACAAGACAGGGTAACCAGCAATGGTCGGGCAACAGGGTTGGTGCAAATAGCGCGAGACCGCAGCCGCCAGGGGTCTCAGGGAATTACAGACCAACCGGTAACGTGGCTCAAAGTAAGACCACGATAGTTTGTCATTGGTGCAACAGGCCAGGGCACGTGGTTGTAAACTGCGAAACCAAAAGAAATTGGGAATCGCGGCAGGGAAACTACCAGGGGCCCAGGCAAGGCCAGTAACCTGGGAACCCAAAACCAATAGTAATAGAAGGCCACAACGACTCAGTGGGTTGAATTATACGTCCGAGAGGGCAGTGAATTCAACCGCGGGCCAAAACAAGGTTCCGCAGAGGTCGTATGTATCAAGTACAGAGGGGGTTACACGTAAAACGATGAGTGTAGGGGTTGTTAGAGACGAAATTCTCTCGTCGGATAATAGGGAGAATAGTACCAATGGAACAATAGAGACAAATGCTGGGAACCAGCAATCTGCTACAAAGGAAATTTTTAAAGGAAGTGAGGGATCGGTTAACGAGCGCGTAACTGTGAATGGTTTTCCCACTGTGGAAATAGATAACATGGAAGGTGGGAGGCAGGCATGGGAACGGGAAATGCATGCCAAAGATTCTGGGGTGAAAATTGATATCGGCGAAGTCCGTTGCAGTGAGAAACCGCAAGATGATGTGTTCATTGAGTTCCCTTGTGTAGAGGCAGCTAATGAAAAACTTGTCTTGCTGGTGGACACGGGTGCGGACACCAGCCTGGTGAAAGAGAGGTCTTTGAAGTTGGACACGCCAATTGACCGCAGTGAAGACCGAGCTCTAAGTGGAGCTTTCGGGGGCTGTGCTTCCACAAAAGGAACAGTCAATGTTACTCACGCAAACTGTGCAAACCTTGGTTTAACGCTACACATGGTGTCACTTGAACAAGGGTTGCCAGGGGACGGTATACTTGGCCGGGACAACCTGTGGAACAAGTCCGTTATAAACTCGGTGAAAAAGAGTTTGACATTGTTCAACACAGAGGGCAAGCATGTTGCCAAATTGCCACTCGTAAAGATAGGTGAAGGAAACGAGGAAACACGTGCGACGCGTAGCGTGGTAAAAGCTCGGTCGACGTGTATCGTACCTCTTAAATTGAAAACAAAGATTCCAGTTGTAGTAGTCCACAAGAGGCAGATTTCTCCAGGGATTTACCTGGGAGAAACTCTAGTGAATGTAGTAGGCAATAGGGTCTATGTCCCAATTCTGAATTCCACGGAAGAAGATTTCGCTCTCAACGACAAATTCGTTCCGGAATTCAGTGACTTCAGAAAGTATAAACAACCAGCTCAAGCAAGCTCGATTAATAGTATCGTGAGTTCTGACATTAAGGAAAGGCTAAACATGCTAATGAGTGAGTTAAGGCTGGACACTAATCTGAATAGTGAAGAGAGGGAGTCAATTGAAAGGGTTTGTGCGTCCTACAATGACGTGTTCCTTTTGGAAGAGGATAAATTGTCTTACACACCTGTCTTGGCGCATAGGATTCCCACTGTAGCGGGTCAAGCGCCCATAAACCAGAAGCAATACCGACTTCCTCATGCGCATAGGGAGGAGGTGAACCGACAGGTGGATAAGCTTTTAGAGGATGGTATGATACGTCCAAGCACCTCACCGTGGAACTCACCACTGCTTCTAGTTCCAAAGAAGAGTGGGAGGGACGGGGAGAAGAAATGGAGGTTGGTGATCGACTACAGGAAGCTCAACGATTCGACCATTAAGCAAGTGTTTCCCATACCCAGGATAGATGAAATACTGGATCAGTTGGGAAACAGCAGATACTTCTCGACTTTAGATTTAGCCAGCGGCTATCATCAGGTTCTAATGGACGACGGTGACAGGGAAAAGACGGCTTTCAGCTCAGCGTTAGGGCATTTCGAGTTTAACAGAATGCCATTCGGTCTAACGGGGGCACCTGCCACTTTTCAGAGAATTATGAATCATTACGGGTCTATAGGGCATAGACTGTTTCGTCTATTTAGACGATATTGTGGTGTATGGAAGCAACTTAGAACAGCATGAATGGAGGTTGATAAGGGTTCTCGAGGCGTTAAGGGAGAATAATTTAAAGCTGAACGTCAGCAAGTGTCAGTTCTTACGTCGCGAGGTCATTTACTTAGGGCATAAATGTTCAGAGCAGGGTGCCCTTCCCGACCCGCACAAAGTGGAGTGCGTCAAAGGCATTCCACCTCCAAAGAATAAAAAATAAGTACAAGCGTTTTTGGGTCTGGTGAATTACTACCGGAAATTCATACCCGGTACAGCGAGTATAGCGCTGCCCATTAACAAGTTGTTGAGGAAGGACGCTGTTTTTAACTGGACGAGAAGCTGCCAGGAAGCTTTCGACAGGTTGAAAGAGGCTATTGTAACTCCTCCAGTCCTAGCGTATCCAGACTTTTCTAAAGAATTCATTCTCACGACAGATGCGAGCGGCGAGGCATTGGGGGCCGTCCTTTCACAGGGAAGGATAGGGGTAGACCGACCAATAGCCTTCGCGAGCAGGGCTTTGAATGACGCGGAGAAGCGTTATTCTACGATCGAAAGGGAATTTCTAGCCATTGTTTGGGCTACGAAGAACTTCCGGGCCTATTTATTAGGCCGGCCGTTCAAAATAGTAACCGATCACCAACCGCTGAAGGGTATAGCTAACCTAAAGGATCAAACGTCCAGGTTGGCTCGGTTCAGGCATAAGCTCTCCGAGTACCAATTCGAGATTGTGTACAAACCGGGGAAGAAAAACTTGAACGCGGACGCTTTAATCAGGTTTCCACAACGGGAGATCGTAGCAGCCGTTGAGACTAGGTCTAAGGCTAAGGAGCGGAAACAACGAGAAACTCAAGTAGAACCTGAGGGTAGTGAGGAGGAGGATCAAACTCGTAGTCTGAGGAATGATTCGGCAATTTTACTGAAAGACCCCAGGGAGATTGAGACTGTGATGAACGATTTTCACAACACTCCCCTAGGAGGTCACCAAGGAGCGGTGAGAACTTACTTAAGGATTCGCAAACAGTTCAGATGGCCTGGAATGCAACGACAAGTGAAGGAATTCGTCAGAAACTGTCCAAAGTGTCAGGTAAACAAAGGTAGTAGGCTGACGAAGATGCCTCTGGTACTGACCGACACTCCACTTAGGCCATTCGAAAAGGTCTATATGGATATAGTCGGCGTCCTACCTGAGACGACGTCGGGAAATAAGTACATTCTGACCTTTCAGGATGACTTCTCGAAATACATGGCTTGCGTAGCCATACCTGATGCAGAGGCCAGCACGGTGGCCAAAGCGTTTTTTGACGAAGTCATAACCCGACATAGCATACCCAAAGTTCTAGTTACCGACAACGGTACGAATTTTGTTTCTAAGGTTTTTTCCGATGTGTGCAAGATGTTAGGGATAAAGAAATTGCACATTACGCCTTACCACCCTCAAGCGAACGGCTCGCTGGAACGCAGCCATAGGCCATTGGCCGAGTATCTGCGCAGCTTCGCCAAAGAGGACGGTTCCAACTGGGACCAGTGGCTTTCGGCGGCTATGCATGTGCATAACAATACGTCGCACACATCCACGAAAAAAAACACCTTTTCGTACCTTGTACGGTTTTGACTCAGAGTTTCCCACGAATTTAAAACGCAAATGTAGTCCGGTTTACAACGTGGACGATCCTTCTAAGATTTTGAAATATCAGATACAGAGAGCGCACGAGTTGGTTCGGCAGAACCAGGAGGTCGCAAAAAGAAAGTCGAAAGAACTTTACGACAAAAACTCAAATCCTGTCGAGTTTAGGGTTGGGGATAAAGTATTACTCAAAAACCAGACTAGGAAGAACAAGTTTTCGCCGATTTGGATCGGGCCTTACGTGGTGACAGCGGTGAAGTCACCGGTTACGACAGTGTTATCTGTAAAAGGGAGGGAGAAGTCCTTCCATAATAATCTGCTGAAGCTGTACAATAGCGGGTGAAACCAAAGTTGCATGAACTGGTACACCCTTAGTTTTAAGCAGTGTTAGTGGGGGGGTCAGTTCTAGTTAATATTAGTTTTAGTTAGTCACTTCATTGAGTTAGGATAGTTCTCAGGTTAGTTTTTATTCATTATGGGTTTTTAGTATTGTTGTTAGTAGTTATTTAGTATTGTTAGTATTAATTTCCAGGAATTTCTAAGTTAGGTACAAGGGGTTTGTTTCGTTTGACGTTATTAATCCATCTGTTTGCAGGTTGACACGAAGATGAAGCCTTCAGCAAGGGGAAATAAACATGGACAGAATATGTTTAACCTAAACATGAATAAAACAACAATTTAAACATGAATAGGATACACAGAAAGACCAGCATTGGCCCAGCTATAGTTAGCTCAGGAGCAGTGTTTGTCTTTCTTCGCGCAATAATGTGCAAGTCCCACGTAAGTGTATATGCACGCGTATATGTATATGTATACGCATGCGTATATGCATACGTCACAACGTTTACAACGTTTAGCGTAGATGCACACGTTTCAACATAGACAACGTAGTATGTAAACGTATGTGTGATTTTTTGTTGAATATTAGACCGCTTGGGTTTCAGTATATTAACGATAACAATATATTAACAGTAATAACAACTTTTAAGAGATTCAACACAGATTTCAAAGAATAAAATACATTTTAACTATTGGATCACTTAACTATTAACTATTAATTAATTAACACTTAACTATTATTAATTGGATCACTTTAACTATCATACTTGCAATGATGGATAGCGTTAATAGAATATGCATATAGAATATGCATATACAATTTAAGTAATAACCCGTTGTAGGGGAAATTAATGTACATATACTAAATTTTTAAGATAATGGCAAAAATAAAGTACGAAGTACTAGATAGAAAACCCAAACGAAACAAACAATGTTAGTTTGCCAAGGTCGTGATGCTCATGGCGTTTGCGGTAACTCGTAACAATTTGTATTTATGTAAGAATATGTTTACGTTCAATATTAGTTTAGTTAATCTTTAATTAAAATTAGAAGTTAAAATTTCGAGAGCGGTGGAGAAGGGTACATTCGAGGGGAATTGCTTGAGGAAGAAAAGTATGCAGAAGCAGCATAGGCGGTAGCGGCGGCAACAGCAATAGTGATGGTACCGTCAGCAGCAGCGAAGAGTGCCGAAGGCGGGTAGCTGAAAAGATGACAAACGGAGTCCCGTGGGTTGGTCTGGGGTACGACGGTTGAGGTGGTCACCGCGAACACATAGACACCCAATATGCCGCATTACTGCCGGACCGGCCACGGTAGGCGTCCAAATTAGAAGTTAGTAGGGTCGTGCGACCATTTCCAGCGGTGGTACAGCATTTCGAGTACCATGCGCCGTAGTGCACTCGTTAAGTCGACGAGAACGATGACATAAGCAGCGCATTCGTATGGCATCCACTGCGCGGTTAAAGCACAAGGGCCGAGCCCAAGCCTTCGAGTTTAGCACCCTCAGCGCAAGACGTCCTTAACGGTACCATTACCTTTGCTGCAGTAATCACCACCGCATGAGAAACGCTACCGCGAGCAGCAGCAATCAAGCAAGCAGCAGCCAGAACGAGCAAGCAGCACCCCAGCAGCTGAACGAGCAGATAAGTGTAGGTTTTAAGTTTATGTAAGAGATAGTTTAAGTGTAGAATAAGTATTAGGAAATGTTTATAATACATTGTAATACTACAACATAAGAATAGTAAGAATATTACCTCTAGTAACATGGAAAAAACCATTGTAATGTAATAAGTAATGTAATAGGTACATTACGGTAATAGTACATTATGTAATAAGTAGTTTGTAATACTTTGTAATAGAACAAGTAGTCTGTAAGCTCCGCACGGCTACAGTATTTTTAAGCCACCCAAATATTTGTCAAAAGAAAAAATTACTGTCGCTTCTCGACAATAATTTTTTCTTTCCCTAGGGGTGGAGGGATGTTGTGTATCGTCAGTCAGCATGTTGCCAAACATCTGCTGTCGAGTTGCGGTCGCCAATTCAATTCAATTCATAGGCATACTTTTAGGCCGAATTGATTGCGATGGCTGAGCTAAGCACTCAGCCACTGGCTAGCGATTGCGACTCGAAAGCGGAATGTGTAAGGCCAGCTTCCGCGGCCAGCACATTTTAATAGTGGGAAGCTGGTCAAGGTTCTCCTTCCGCGTCAGACGCAATTCTTGCATTGCGCTGACCCAGCGGAAGATAGAGAACACGGAAGAATCTTGGCGGCCGTGCTGGTGACGACCGTGGCTCTGCCACTTTATAAACCTGTACTCCAAGAGAACGAGAGTTAGTTCCATACGTGAATAGTACGATACGTAGTGGCTTTTCTGTGAAGAGTTGTTTGTGAATAAGTTTCTCGTGGGGAGTTAGTTCCTGTCGGACGAGTTAGTTCCGAACGCGGCAAGCTCGGTCTTGAGTTAGTGCTTGTAGTTTGTAAGAATAAGATAAGAGATCAAAAGATAGAGATTAAAAATAAGAGTGATGAATAAACAGTAAATCGCAAAAGAACTGAGTGCTTAATTATTGAAAGGACAGAGTCCAGGGAACGTCTCCGAGTGTCTGACAGCTCCAACGACCACTAAGTAAGTGCAACGTTCGGGAACTACAACATTTGGCAATCACAGCTTCGGGGAAGCACAACAACTTTATTAAATTGGTTTGAACATTTAAAAAACTTTTCGAACTTTAAAAACTTTGAACATTTTAGATATCCTTTTTTTATTGAATTAGAGGTTTATAGTTAATCCAAATGTTCAAAAGCATTTTAATTTAATAAAAATTAAAGATTACATTCGGCTACTTTTCTCAAAAATTATATCAATTTAAAGTACCGGATCAAACGCAAAGAATATACCGACATTTTTGCGCTACGTTCTTCTTATTGCTAAAAAGGCATTCTCCTCTGTCGTTTTCATCTATTGTCGACGTCTAGCGTCGTCAACTCTGAGAACTCAAGAATAGCCACGCAAAGCTCATCCGACGTACGATGACACACAGACGCTAAATGACACAAACACAGGCATTTATTCTTCTACACATCGTCATTCAAAAAAAGAACACCTGGCATGGAGACGCGAATAAAAAGAAAAATGAACAAAAATTAAAAAACCTTGCTTAAATTGAAAAAATTGTTTGAAAAAAAAATTTTTTTATAACTACTCCCGCACCCAGTTTTGAACCCAGGCCTTTTGCTTGCGAGCAATCTACTCTAGCCACTAGGCTATCGTGCCCTATGAAAAAATGGCTTCACACACCATAAATGAAGGCGAAATTGCTACCGGCTTTGATGCTGATAACCAAAGCTGCCGTAAAATCCATGATGATGCGTACGAAGAATGTTGCGCACCATGGACGTACGGCTACCTCCATAGAGAAACCTCAGGTTATGGACGTACGAAGAATGTTGCGCAACATGGACGTACGGCTACGTCCATCGAAGAAACTTTTTTGCTCTGAAACATATATGAGATGCGCCTTCTATTTATTACACATTCTTTGGCGTTATCTTCGGCCTGGCCCAAGCTCATATACCCTACATCCGCATCTGTCGAAGTGATAAAAAGTGAGCGGGTGACACCTACTTTTTTTTTAATTTACAGGGAGCAAATTTTGATCTATTAACTCATCTACATCTACATCCGCTTTTCCTACCAAACACCTTATTATATGGTATAGTATATAAGTGGGCGTGTCACGCCCATTTTTGAAAATATTTTTAGTTTAAGATGGTGTACTCGGAAATAAAATTTTTGCTGAAAATTTGGTCTACAAGCTAAAGAAATTGAACTAAAAGCATGGATGAGTGCATATTTTCTATAAAAAGTAGGCGTGGCACGTAGGATAACAATTCCTGCCAAATTTCATGACGATACCTCTATTTGTTCTCCTGTAATCGTTATTTCCACAGACGGACGGACGGACGGATGGACGGATGGACGGACAGACGGACGGACGTGGCTAAATCGAATCAGCAGGTGATTCTGAGCCAGAATATATATACTTTTCTATATCTGCCACGCCTCCTTTAATGCGTTACAGACGGAAGAACAAAGAGAATATACCTTCATCTCTTCGGGTGTAGGGTATAAAAAAGATTTATATAAAAAATACAGCCCTTCGCTTTGAGGTCAATCACCTCCAATCACTTCATCGTTTTCCGAGTCTGTAATGACGATAATTTCGTCTTAATTAAACATTACGTAACATATTAATGAAAGCTCCGAATTGTGCTCGACAAGTTAAAGGGTAAAAAGTAAGTGGTAAAACTCACTATAAATTCATCACGAGATAAAACACAAATTATAACCCCCATAACACACGACAGGGCTAAAGAGTAAATGCTTTACTAGCGACGAAAACTCAAAAAAACAAAACAAACAAGTAAGAGCGTTATTTTCGGCCTGGCCAAAGCTCATAAAAAATTTAAGTGGGTGGGTGGGTGACACTTATTTTCATTTTATTTATAGGAAGTAAATTTTGGTCTATTAAGTCATTTACAACAGCGCTTTTCCAAACAAACACCATATTATATGAAATAATATACCAGAGGGCGGAGCACGCCCATTTCCGGGATTATATTTTAGTCTGAGACGGTGGACTCGGAAATAGAATTTTAGCTTAAAATTCACTCTACAAGCTGAGAAATTGAACTGTAAGCACGGATTTATGCATATTTGCTATAAAAATGAGGCGTGGCACTGGTCCAAATTCCTTCATTTTCAATACCAAACAGCGTAGGATAACAAAGAATATTCGTACCAAATTTCATGACGATACCTCTATTCGATACTTCTCTAACCGTGGTTTCCACAGACGGACGAACGGACGACATACAGACGTGGCTAAAATGTCGACATCGACGTTTTGCTATTTAAAAAAAAAACAAGAGCGTTATCTTCGGCCAGGCCGAAGCTCATATACCCTACACCCGCATCTGTCGAAGTGATAAAAAGTGGGCGGGTGAAACCTACTTTTTTAAATTTACAGTGAGCAAATTTTGATCTATTAACTCATCTACAACATCGCAACACCTAACACCTCATTATACGTATGGTATAGTATATAAGTGGGCGTGTCACGCCCTTTTTAAAAAATATATTTTGGTCTAAGATAGTGGACTCGGAAATGAAACTTTAGCTGAAAATTCGGTCTACAAGCCAAGAAATTTAGCTAAAAGCACGGATGAGTGCACGGATGAGTGAAAAATTATCAAACAGCGATAACAAAAAATATTCGTACCAAATTTCATGACGATGCTTCCATTGGTTCTTCTGTAATCGTGATTTCCACAGACAGACGGACAGACAGACATACAGACGGACGGATAGGGCTAAATCGACTCAGGAGGTGATTCTGATCCAGAATATGTACTTTTCTATATGTACTTTTGTAATAAATATGTAATATGTACTTTTCTGAATATACCCTCATCCCTTCAGGTGTAGGGTATAAAAAAGAATAAATAATAACAAAGTCCGTAGACATGTATTGGTCCGTAGATACAAAAAGGAAACAAAACTAAATTGAAACATTGTTGACAGTGGTATGGCTGGCTTAATTGTTTTTTTAGATTTCTCAAAAGCCTTTGACAGTATTAATCATAAAATCCTATTGCAAAAACTCAAATCACAATTCCAGTTTCATGACTCTTTATACATTATTATTAAACGATATTACCCAGTCTATCGGACCGTGTAGATTTCATATCTATGCAGATGATCTGCAGATATACATACTATTTCCTAAATATCAGGTTGCTCTGGCAGGACAGAAGGTTAATTCTGCTCTGGACCGAATTTACGATTGGTCAGTAAAGAATTTCCTTAGACTTAATCCGTCCAAAACTAAAGCCATGTTAGTGGATAGGTCACGCGACAGACTTAATCCTCCAGCACTTAGAGTGAATAATGTAATAATTGAGTATGTAAATGTCATAAAAAATTTCGGAATTTCTTTTAGTAGCGACTTTACTTGGGATGTCCATATTAATCGGATGGTGTCTAAGATCTACGGCGCCCTTTGTGGTATGGGTCCGGCAACCAAGTACCTTCCGGTTAATGTAAAACGTAACCTCGTCAGGGCCTATATGGTCCCATCATATTATACTGCTGTGGGCTATTCTCAAACTTGAGCGAGGAATCAAAACGAAAGCTGCTTGTTGCATTTAATAGTTGTGCAAGGTTTATTTTTAATATCGATAGACACACTAACATCTCTCAATATACTAAGAAAATATGTGGCATCCCATTAATGGGTCTTCTTAATTATCGTACTGTTTGTCTGCTTCACAGAATAATTAATAGGAAGGCAGCTGGCTACCTATTTGATTGTCTGAAGGTTGCAAGATCAAATAGAAGCGCCCAACTTATATTGCCTAGATTTAAGTTACTTTTATCGACTCGTCACTTCTTCGTTCATTCCGTGCGATTGTGGAACAGACTGCCCACATATCTCAAACGAGCTAACACACACGCTTTCGGGAATATATGCTTCAAATATTTTGTGGATGGTATCTAATCGTATATCTCTATTTCTCTTTCGGTTAACTATTGTTTCTTATCTCTATCCTCTTTTTCCTAAATCCTTCTTATCTTTCCCATACTTCACCAGCACATCAGTTCTAAGATACATATTATAGAGTTGGATTTAAGTTTTAGAATTTATTGTTTTTACTATTTTTAATGAAATTACTGGAATAACGGTCGTACATACTTATAAGTCTCGGCTTAATTGTACTACATATGTTGATAAAATAAATAAATAAATAAACAAATAAATAAATTGTTGACAGAGCAGTCCGCGCAGCCAACAGGCTTTAGTACTTATTAACGGCTATATTTTCAAGAACAAATATTACGCTAACATACATACATACGAGTATATGCCGAAGAAAGGTCCAGCATTGACCAATCTATATATATACAAATGAATGTTTGTCTGTTTGACCTTTATGGATTCCTAAACCGACCACCCGATTGCGATGAAACTTGGACATGTTGTTGTGCGCATGCCTGCGAAAATTTGGCCCATAAGTTTTTACCCAAAGTGGGAACTCCGCCCCCTATGTGGTGTGGTATGGTCTGAAATGACCAAAAATGGCCATAATTTTAATACTACCAGGCCCAGGAAACAATCATTTGTATGGTGATTGGCCTTACGCCGTAGAGGAACAATGAGATCACATTTTTAAAAGTTTAGCCCCCTAAATGGTTAAAATGGGCGTGTCACGGTCTGGAATGACTTAAAATAGTCATAATTTCAATGCACGGATTTGCTGTTGGGCGCATGCGCGCGAAGGTTTCTGATTCAAAGGTTTTGTACCCAAAGGGGTTATACGGGGGTGTTTTAATCCAATTTTTTTTGCACCAATCAATAAGAAATATCGGGAAATATAAATGATTTTGACCATGGTGGTAGGTAAAACCTACCCAAAACGGTCACTCCAATCGATGGGAAATATACATGATTTTGGTCATGGTGGGGGGTAGGTGGCGACACCCGAAATGGTCACACCTATTGATAAGAAATTATGGAAAATATAAACGACTGTGTCATGGTAGGTGGCGACCATTCTATATGACTCGTTGGTATTCGCATCGCTTGAAAACGGCTGACCGGATTTGGCAAATTTTTAAAAAATTATTTTAATAATAAAATTATAATTTAAAATAATCAGAACGAAACAAACTAGGAAAAGATTGAATAGTTATGTAATATTCGTGACTGACGATAACATCGTGATGCTAGGTGTAAATAAAAGCTAGTGTAAAATAAAAGTAACATTGCCGTCAATGTTTGTCTTTCAACATACGTACTACCAAAGAATATGTAATAAATAGAAGGCGCATCTCATACATGTTTCAGAGCAAAAAAGTTTCTTCGATGGACGTAGCCGTACGTCCATGTTGCGCAACATTCTTCATACGTCCATAACCAGAGCAACCAGTGATACGCAACATTCTTCGTACGCCCATGTTTCGATTTTACGATCATCATCGATTTTACGGCAGCTTCTTTTATCAGCATCAAAGCCGGTAGCAGTTTTGCCTTTATTTATGGTGTGTGCAGCCATTTTTTCATAGGGCTCGATAGCCTAGTGGCAAGAGTAGATTGCTCGCAAGCAGAAGGCCTGGGTTCAAAACTGAGTGCGGGAGTAGTTATAAAAAATATCGTTGGAATTAACTTTTTCAATTTAAGACATAATTTCGTATTTTTTTTGTACATTTTTCTTATTTTTCGCTATAATAACTAAAGCGTTGTTATAAATACTATAAAAAATTTTGGGTCTTCTCTATATTGTTTTATTCGCTGCTCTTTGCAAATAAAATTCTAAATATAAAAAATATATAAATAAAAATACATACATATACAAATAATAAAATACCATGCAAAATTAAATAAACTATATTAAGAAAACATGCAAGAGTAAATAATAAAATAAAGTAAATAAACTATATTAAAACATGCAAAAGAGTAAATAAAAAAAAACTAAAAATAAGCTATATTAAAACATGCAAAAGAGTAAATAATAAAATAAACTAAATATAAACTATCTTAAAACTATCTTAAAAAATTTTACGATTATTTCAATTTCCAATTTCTCATATCGCGTAAAATGAAGAAATTGGCTTTTCAATTTTCAATTGCAAAAAATTCTAGCTGCGGCCGCAAGCGCCGACAACCTTGCCAACACACGACCAAAGCAAACACAGACAGTATAAAATTACACAACACAAGCAGCAAGCAACTGTACTTTGTCAAAAGCAACGAAACGAAAGGGTAAGAAATGCATTGGGCTCGGACCATGGAAGAAGAAATAATAATAAGCAATCAAATGTTGGAAAGGGGAACGAAGAGAGAAGAGAAGAAATTCACGAGAAATTATCGAGCTCGGGCCGCGTTGGTCGTGTGTATTTGGCCTACGTCCAAAAAGAATACATGTTGCTAGTACCCCTTTGCCTACCGACCGACCGCGTTCTTTGCGAAAATTTGAAACATTTTCGTCATGCGTCTTCTATGTACTGTATATTCTTTGGTACTACCTATTAAACAAACATTTACACATACATTTAATTAGTATACAATTGAGCAAACAGTAAAATACATATTTACAACGTACAGAAATATATAAATACGACTTAAGAAGATATAATTTGTTAAAAAAAATACGCATACATAGTATGTATATCGGTAAGCAAAATACTATGATTAAAGTAATGAGTTAAGTATAATATCAAAGAATATGTAATAAATAGAAGGTACATCTCATACATGTTTCAGAGCAAAATACTTTTTTCGATGGACGTAGCCGTACGTCCATGTTCCGCAACATTCTTCATACGTCCATAACCTGAGCAACCAGTGATACGCAACATTCTTCGTACGCCCATGTTTCGCATCATCATGGATTTTACGGCAGCTTCTTTTATCAGCATCAAAGCCGGTAGTGATTTTCCCTTCATTTATGGTGTGTGAGGTCGTTTTTTTATAGGGCTCGATGGCCTACTCTCTAGAGTAGCTTGCCCGCGAGGGGAAAGGCTTGGGTTCAAAACTGGTTGCGGGAGTAGTTATAAGAAATATCGTTGGAATTAATTTTTTCAATTTAAGACATAATTTCGTATATTTTGTACATTTTTCTTATTTTTCGCTATAATAACTAAAGCGTTGTTATAATTGCTATAACAAATTTTCGGTTATCTCAATATTGTTTTATTCGCTGCTCTTTGCAAATAAAATTCTAAATAAAAAAATATATAAATAAAAATACATACATATGCATATAAATAATAAAATACCACGCAAAATTAAATGAACTATATTAAGAAAACATGCAAGAGTAAATAATAAAATAAAGTAAATAAACTATATTAAAACATGCAAAAGAGTAAATAATAAAATAAAGTAAATAAACTATATTAAGAAAACATGCAAGAGTAAATAATAAAATAAAGTAAATAAACTATATTAAAAAAACATGCAAGGGACTAAATCATAAAATACCATGTAGAATAAGCTTTGTGTGGGTATTCTTGAGTTTTCTGAGTTGACGACGCTAGACGTCGACAACAGATGAACACGACAGAGGAGAATGCCTTTTTAGCAATAAGAAGAAGCGCAACTGCGTTTTTTTTTTTTGAAAAATTGAGGAAAAATGTCGGTGTGTTCTTGGCGGTTTATCCGGTACAATTAATTTAAATAATTTTTGATAAAAGTAGTTAACTTTTTTTATTAAATTAAAACACTTTTGAACATTTTAACTATATTTCTATTAGAATTAGAACTATAAACTTTTAATTCAATAAAAAAGGGATATACGAAATGTTCAAACTTCCAATTTAATAAAGTATTTTACAAAATGTTCATACATATAGAAAATGTTGAAATTTAATAAAGTAAGCTTACAAATAAAATATTTATAGTATTTATTATAAATGAATTAAAAAATTGTTTTAAAAAATGAAATTTTAAAAATTATTAAAATTAATAAATACGCAATATTTATTGCTTGTAAACTGTTAAAAATTTTCAGAGAAATTATCTGGTTAATCTAAAAAAAATTTTACAATTATTTTTATTTCCAATTTCTCATATCACGTAACATAAAAAAAACCTTAAATGTCTTTTCAATTTTAAATTGCAAAAATTTTTAACTGCGGCCGCAAGCGCCGTCAACCTTGACTATGGCCAACACAAGACCAAAGCAAACACAGACGTATAAAATTACCCAACACAAGCAGTAATAATAAGCAATCAAATGTAGGAAACGGGAACCAAGAGAGAAGAGAAGAAATTCACGAGAAATTATCGAGCTGGGGCCACAATACTTGTCGTGTGTATTGCCTACGTCCAAAAAGAATACATGTTGCTAGTACCCCTTTGCCAACCGACCGACCGCATCTGTTGCGAAAAATTGAAACATTTTCGTCATGCGCCTTCTATGTACTGTATATTCTTTGATAATATTCTTACAAATCATGAACGTCATGTATATCTAATTTAAAATCACTTATATAACTATTCACAATTGCAAGGAGTTTTTTTTTTAAACATAAACTAGACATAGTGAAACATTATATGTAGAATAATACTTTAAATTTTAAGTACAATAAAATTAAAATAGTAATAAGAGTGAATTACAAGAAGAGAATTGTTATTCAACAATTCAGCAACAACCACACACTCAACAATCTGGAAAAATTATGAATGTCAATGTCATCACCAGGGTTGGCATTCGACAAGAATTTTTGTACCTTGAATGTAGTCTGCGTCGTAAACTGTAGAGTATTTTTCTACATGTCGAAAACCTTAATCAAGACATGTAAATCAAGAATACGTTCTATAATACCCAATATGCGCGAGCCAAAGTGTAAATAATAAACAAAACAAGAGAAAGCAAAAAGATGCACGAATATACATATATGTACATCTTCTTTCTTTCTCTTGTTTCTTCTAATAAATTTCTACTCGGGCCTTATGAATGTATGCGAGAGCAAGACCGCAAGTAGAAATATAATGTTAGCAAGTAGAAATAATCCAATAAAACTCAAAAGTTAGTTGTTTCTAATTTCACAGATGTATTATCTACACTTATTATTTTTTACACTTATTCAGTTTGCTTATTTGATGGCACGATGTATTTCGTTCAACAACCAAATTTGAACTGTCTCTGCTGAGACGCCTTGTGGCCTATTTATACGAGTATGCGAGCTGACACTTGGGTGGAAGGTTTTGGAACAGGCTAGTAAATTCTCTATCTCTCTCTACTTTCTATCTCGCGCTAGATGTCGGGTTCATTGCTTTCATGCTTTTATTATTCACGATGGTTCCTTTCTAGTGTTTTCGTAAAATTTCAATTGTAAATTCGTCCACTGATCTCCAAGCTATTCTTTCGCTTTCATGACCTCACCCAAGTCTGTATCCTCCAGTTGACATTTACAGCGCTTGATTTCCATTCGTCATCAGGTTGCAGATTTGTTAATAGGATGTCGACTATACTATTGCATTTTTCAGCCTTAGAGGAATGCTTACACTCCAATTTTCCGGAAATCACAGCTTCCTCTCCTGTAGCTGTTCGTAGTTTACAACCACTCAGCGGCTCAACGTTATCTTCTGCTTAGTCTGATCTAACGATGGAATGTGTTGCGCCCGTGTCCAAAGTTAAGACCAGCGATCGTCCATTTACAGTCCCATTTACAGTGATATTATTGTTTTACGATGTATTTGTGAAACCGAGACAGTGGGGCAGTCAGTTGCGGGGAGTTGCAGTCAGGGGCTCACGCCCCTTTGATTTGGTGCGTTTCAGTTTAGCGATTGTTAAAACGCACCAATTCCATTTTCGGCGCTTATCTTTTTTGCGCTTTCGTTTTTCCTATAAGATGCGCAATAGTTGGTCCTGTAGTTGTGAAGTGTGTTGTACTAGCTGCTTCTCCATACGTGAGGACTGCTGCACCATTGCCGCTAAAAGCACATTCATGTCAAATGCTGGAGCTGGCTGCGGGTCCACCAACTGCTTCTCGAGTTTAGATGAAATTTCTGAAGCATCATAACAAAGCTCATGTTCTTCAACATCGATGCCCTCACTCTCCATTGCTTTACCTAAGCGTTTTACTTCCTTATGCCCTGTCACAGGCATTATCCTCGAGACTCCAGCTCTCCTCTTAGCAGGGGTATTCTCAGGTCAATAAACTCTACCATGATTTAGGATTATTCTGCAATCCCACTTCTGACACCAATTGTTACGTTAATTTGAAATTTGACATTTTCGACTCTCTGCGTCATATCTCTGGATTACAAATAATCCAATAAAACTCAAAAGTTAGTTGTTTCTAATTTCACAGATTTAATATTTACACTTATTATTTTGTACACTTATTGTTTTACACTGGTCAGTTTGCTTATTAGATGGCACGATGTATTTCGTTCAACAACCAAATTCGAACTGTCTCTGTTGATACGCCTTGCGGCCTATTTGTATGCGAGCTGACACTTGGGTGGAAGGTTCTGGAACAAGCTAGTAAATTCTCAATCTCTCTCTACTATCTATCTCGCGCTAGATGTCGCATTTATTGCATGCATGCTGTCAAAGATTCTGGAACTATCTAGTAATTTGTCGTTCTTTCTATCTCGCGCTAGATGTCGGGTTCATTGCTTGCATGCTTTTATTATTCACGATGGTTCCTTTCTAGTGTTCCCGTGAAACTTTGATTGTAAATTCGTCACAATAATAATAAAAGACTGCGAAAAGAAGTATGCCGCATAAGAAACTTATAATTCGTTCATTTTCTCCTAAAAATGTCAGACGTATTTGTAAAATTAATGTCACAGCGTAGTAAATCATTGCAATTGATATATTCAAGAGGTCGAACAATGCATTATCAATGGTTTGGCTTTAAAAGGTTGACAACAATGGAAGAATTGCGGAAAATGTATCAAGTGCTCGAAAGTCATCATGAACACCGAAAAAACACGTTTACTAGGCAATCGATAATATTTTCTCCAATATTTTTATTTTGACTGTTTGTACGTCTACATTTCCATAAATGTTCCATTTTTTCACAAAGAAATAACTGTCCTCAAAAATAAAATTGAAATTCATGTATTTTTCATCGAAAAATCATTGTAGCGTTTGTTTGTTCTTTTTGTAATTGATGAAGGTAGATTTTTCAAAGTTTTCGAGAATTTTGTGGAATCTACTCCAATTTGGTTTTGTAGTGTACCGTAGGTATTCGACATTTCGCAAATGTCGAAAACTCGACAAAGTACTGGACATGATAATCCAGGTCATCACCAAGGGTAGGAAGCGAAAGCCAAAGGAATTCGTATCCACTGCCACAAAATCGACTCAAGCAATTTTGAAGGTAAAGGTGTACTCTGAAATTGCAACCAGGCGAGAACATCTTAAATAAAGTACTGGAGCTGACATCGTTCATGCGTTCGACCTCAGCCTGATGCCAACCGTATCATGTTACCCACACAAATACGATATTGTAATAAAGAAAAATTACTATCGCTTCTCGATAATAATTTTTTCTTTCCGTAAGGATGGAGCGATTTTGTAAGTCAGAGTCGCCCTGACTGTAACAACGCCTAACGTTGTTATGGTGTGGTCTTTGGTTTGGTGTCGTTGGCTACTATCGGTAACAATGTCCGAGCGCGGAATAAATCTTGCATACTTTCAGGCTCCACTATTATCAACTATCATGGCTTAGCCTGAATATATCCAAGACAGTCCTATCCAGTCATATCCAAGACCTTATACAAGTGCCACGCTAGCCAATACATAGGACAAACACAAACAGCAAGCTAATTTAAACAAACAGCAATTAAAAGTGAAATGACGTTAAACAAAAATAATTATTGAGAAAGGTTCAAAAATAATTGTAAAAATTAGGGCGACCAGACCAAAGTCCACACAAATACTTTATAAATTGGCCCCTCTGACCTAGTAAGAGGCAGTTAAAATTTCAAGTTACTAGTGGCAGTCTGAAGTTGTGAACTAAAGTGTGAAACGTGAATAATAAAAGTATACTGGGAAACAATAAAAGCGTTTCAGTTAGGGAAAAGGAGGAACTTAAAGTTCGCGTCAGAGCTATAAGTGATGTAAACAACAGATGGACAAATGCCATAGTGGACAATGCAGCTAGGTCGATTTGGCCTACATTAGAGAGCTGCATAAAACGTTTTGAAACGATTTTCAAACACAGTCTTTACTGCCAAATTTTTTCGCGTTGCAGTAAAACTCCTAAAAAAACTCCTTGTGTCGTTGTTACTGCTGTTTTATGACTGTCGTAGGAAAATTGCAGTAAATAATAAGACTGTCGTGCAGAAAAAACATAGGAAAGACGTATGAACGTATGCATGTATGAATAGACTATGTACGAGTATGTACTTACACTTCGTATGTGTATCCTTCTTTATTTAAGACGGTAAGAAGCACTGAAAACAAAAGGGTCTGAAAATTATTCGCAAATTAAGAAGAAACAACTGTCCCTCTTTCCCTCCGCTCTAACTCCAAAAGCATACTTATTATTTGCTCCACTTAATTATCGTTTTTTTGATAATGGTCATGACCACATCCCGGTCACAACTATTGAAAACAATTACAAAATATAAAAGAAGTTTTGAGAATAACGACAGAACATAGCAACAACTAACACGGTATGAGGCAGATTTCGCCGTCGTTCTATTTTGCAGGCAACAAACCGCCATATAAACGTCTGAAAATTATAGGCAAATTAAGACAAAAAAAAAAATCCATCCTTGCTAACAGAACTAACACTAAGCAATGCTAATTTTCTAACTAAAAAGTCTAGGGAAATGGATTACCGTATGTATGTAATGGATACATATACAGGGTGTGGTGTAATTAGTGGATAACCCGGTGTGTACTTCTGGGGCTACCTCCCGGTCTAGTACTCTGGGGCGCACTAAAATACTGTCATCAAGAGGAATAATGATTGTCTCTAGGGTCATAAATGTCATTACTGGTCATTGCTTGATAGGGACTAGAAAGACTTTAGGCTTTCGACAAATGACTTCTGTAGCAGTTGTAGAAATGAGGATAAGAAAAAATCTCACCTTCTGTGGGATAACTTAACTATAGTGAGTTAAGTTATCTAATTATTTAACTCATAAGTTAAATATCCCAGATTTAAAAAGTTGTAAGTCGTATAGTTGTAATAGCAAATGACGAAGCCTTCATTTCCGGGATTTCCTAGATAAATTTTAAATTCTGATGATACCTATTAGAGGTCTGCATGGATCGTCTCAAAAGTACTTTCGAGATACAGAAAAAAGTTCGAGAATTGACTGCAGAGTATCTTTAAATTATTCCAATCGAATGAGACTGAACGAATACTCCGCTGAAAATTCTACACTATACGACTCAGAAGAAAACGATTATTCATCATTTATGAATTGGAGGGGCACCGAATTAAAAAATATTCATATCCCGTTGATTCAGTTTTGTTGGTGGAATCCATGGAAATACGTTTTTATACTTTACGCCTTGGGAAAAAATAAAAGTTCTTTGTTTCTTATCTATTTGCTGAAGTTTTTGTTAGTGGAATCGAAAGAGGTAGTCGCCGATCTTTGGAGTTTGAGCAGTGAGAATGAGGGAGAGTTGTTTTTTTATTTCTTTATTTGCTTATAATTTTCAGACGCTTATACAGCGGGCTGCTGCCTGTGCTGCTACGACGGAAGGCAGACGCTTATGTACATAAATGGCGGTCTGCTGCCTGCCTTGCTCCGACGGCGAATTATCTGTTGTCCAACGCCTTTTCCCTCCATGCAGACACTGTCTAAAAATTACGTAGTTTCCTTTCTGTTATGTTATTTGTTATTGTTTTTTTTATGGTTTTCGAAGCCTGTTGCCGTCCGCAATGAAGGAGGATATACATACAATGTTTGCATACATAATGTATATATACATACACGATTCATTCGGATTCATTCGAAATCAACTTTTCTTCTTTAGGTTCTACCCTAATTTCATTCGTACAAAAACGTATGGAGATTCGGTTTCATTCGAATCTAGTAGGCGTTTGAATTTTTGAGTTAAGGAGTACAATTTCCATTCGAAATGTGCTGTACTGCAGTAGTGTATTCAAGGTATTTGTGTGTTCGAGACATCCCATGCAGACCTCTAATACCTATTATTGAGTAATTTGTCAGATTTATAAAAAGAAAAGCGCTGATGTCAAATTATAATAATCTTATATAAATGAAAAGTAATGGAAAGTATAAAAAGTAATGGAATGAAAAGTATTAATTCAGTTTTTCACGTCTACCGTGCGTGGATGCCACGCATTCAATGTTAACTGCATATATTTTACGACCTTATAATTCGTGGATAGAATCCAAACTACTAACCTGAAATATATGCATTTCCGACCGCGAATAATTGCCACCATTAATAATAAATACTAAAATATTATTGTATAGTTCCATGGCGTCTGTTGAGGTGAACGCGGTCGGTTCGTGTATGAGTGATGCCGGAAATCTTTCAATTGTGTTCTGCAAATAAACACAAAATATGAAAAGGGTTAAAGTGTTAAAATTATTATACAGGCTCGGTGGTCACAGTACTTCGCTTTTATATTTTAATTTTCTTAAATTTTAAGTCTTTTTCTTGATGTTCGTTAAGTTTTCCGACAGGGCTGTGTCTTTACGAATTTTGGAACAAATTTCCTCACCCCTTCTTAAGTTTGGTTTGAAGACAAACCGGTCTTGAAGATGTGCCATCTGCGTATCTTTTTTCGTTTTCGTTTTTTGAACGAATAAACACTTGAAATTTTACAGGGAATGATGGAAATTTGTTTCAAGACCCTAGTTTTTATAATCTACACGCGAAAGGGGATCAGGGTATATAGTATTCACTTTTTTTCTTCCGTTTGTAACACATTAAAAGAGAAATGTCAGACAATATTTGTGGAGAATTTCATGACGATGCTTCTACTCGGTCTCCTGTAATCGTAGTTTTTGTAACCAATGGGCGGACCACGCTAGTTTTTAGGAGTATATTTTAGTTTGGGACGGTGGTTTCGAGCAAAATTCTAACTCCAAATTCCCTGTACAAGCTGAAAAATTGAGCAGGAATGAATTCATGTTCGATATAAAAAGTCGGCCTTACATTGTCGGTCCGATTTCTTCAAGTTTTAAAACCAGCATAGAATGAGAGAATTGTCCAAATTTCGTGACGATACTTATATTGGTTCTCTTGCAATCGTGACTTCCACAGACGGACAGACAGGGATAAATCGAGGTGACTCGACTCGAAATGATTCTCAGCCAGAATCTATATACTTTTCTATACCTTCCACGCCTCGTTTAATGCGTTACAAACGGAAGAACAACGTGAATATAATATACCCTCATCCCTTCGTGTGTAGGGTATAAGGTAGGTCCACCCCGGGTGATACCATTTTAGGGGCGACACCCGAGCAAACTAAGCCAATAAACAGCGAAAAAATGAGAGAATAAATAAGCATAAAATAAATTATTATGTATAAAGTAGCAATAGAAACTAATTTTAAACCCAGCCTATAGTAAAATCAATTATTTGGTATTATGTTGCAATGGAAATTTATTTCACACCCACCGTGATAATTCATAGGGGTGACACCCGAGCAGAAAAATTAATAGTACAAAACATTTATTGAGCAATTTTCAAGTAGAAATGGAAATATTGGGTGTGTTTTAAAAACCAATAGAACTTCATGTTGTAAAAAAATAGCATAACAAATTTCATTCTAATTAAATTATATTATTTAAAAATCAAAACATGGCATTAACATTTGAAAATGATGTCAGGAATTTGGCCACAGTGGTTGTTCTTGATAAATCCCATTTTGGGCCACTTTTAGCACCGTTGCACAGTGGTCCAGAATAGAAATTCATCGGCCAAAAATTTGTAACTTTTGAACGGATAGGAATTTTTGAATGCGGTTTTTTTCAATCGACAGAGAAATGTTGAAATATCTTTGCACTGGCACCGAGATCTATGTAGATGTCTCAGGGTCAGAGCCGTAGGGCTCCAAAGTCGAAAAATATTTTAATTTTTTTAAATTTTGGCAAAAAAACGTATTCAAAAGTAAATTCTTGAAACTTTTTTGTACTTATCTATAAATTGAGGATATATTCGCAATGGCTGTGAAGTTTCAAGTGCATCCGTTGAGTTTTTCATAACTTTTTGGCCCCCTGAAAAGGGGTCTATTTTTGGATGCTTTGAAACTAAATATCTCCGCCATTTTTAAAAATTTCGATTTCCGGTTTTTTTATTATATTATATGGGGTAAGAGTTTAAAAATGGGGAAAAAAATTTATATATATTTTGAAAAAAAATTTTTAAAAAAAAAAAACCACGGAAAATTAAAAAAATAATAGCCCAACAGTCGACAGCAAAAAAAAATTACATTTTTCTGATAGCCTTTGAGATAACCTTTAATCGTATACCCGGTTTTGTACCCGGCAGACCACGGCGCTAGGCGCTGGAGCCCTCTAAATGGTCTACATTTTTTCTTTTAAAAAAAGAACGAAAAATTAAAAAAATTATGGTCGACAACAAAAAAAATTAGATTTTTCTAATAGCCTTTGAGATAACCTTCCATCCTATACCCAGTTTTATACCTGGCAAACCACGGCCTTAGGCGCTGGAGCCCTCCAAATGTAGAATTTTCAAAAAAAGGGTACTTCAGACACTAAATGCATAAGTATTTCTTTTTTTAACCCTAATTTTTTTTCTTTATATACTCCTGAATATTAGCTGTTTAAAAGTACCTGCTTCAAGGCCAAAAACGAAAATAATAAAATACCTGCGAGGTCAATGTTGCGGTTTCTACGCCTGAATATTACCTGTTAAAAAGTTCCTGCTTCAAGGCGAGAGACGAAAAGAATAAAATACCTGAAGGTCAAAGTTGCGGTTAATTACAATTTTCTTCAAAAATTGCAATTCTTTATATGTATTTTTTTTATATAAATATTAAACATTTGAAAGATTTTTGGCATTATCAAAGCGTCTTTCAGCCATGGAGTCATACAGCTACAAAGAATTATCAGATGTATATTTTAAAAACAGAAGCGCACAAGATATAGTTGAATATATTAAAATTAAAGTACCATTTGATTCATGTAGCAAAAAAATTCAGGAACAAATTTTAGCACAAATAAACTCGTTTGTGTCCATTTTGTCTAGACACTACAAGTCTTCCTACTTCAACAAAAATAAAGTGTATGCTAGTTTAAAGGAGTGGATGGAAGGCGAACTCTGCATCATTTATCAGGCAGATAGCAACGAAGGACGTGGAAGGCCAACTAAAGAGTTTGAAGAGAGCATTAAAAGATCCCAGAGACGGAAACTAAAAGATCTTAATGAAAGTTTATAAAATTATATAATGAATTGTACCCATGGCGAAATATGTCACCAACAGTCCACAAAATTCTGTTTCATGGAGAAAGCATTATTCAACACCATTTATTGCCAATAGGAGATTTATCAGAAGAAGCTCAAGAAAAAAGAAATAAAGATTATAGATTCTTTAGGGAACATAACACTAGAAAATGTAGTAGAGAAGCAACAAATGAAGACCTTTTTGGAATTTTATTAGCCACATCAGATCCATATATTTCCAGCATCCGGTATGTGTGGACTACAAAAAACCCAGATATAAGTCCAGAAGCCAAATTGTTACTATTAAATATTAATGAAAATTCGGAAAGAGAAAAATATTAACAATCTGTTTTTACAAAAATTGTATAATACTCGTGTTGAAATTATTAACATTTTCTTACTTTGCATTTGTCTCGATCGATAAGTAACAATTATTGTTCTGCCTTAATTTTTATATATTTTTTCTGTGAAAATTTTATTATTATCATTCTCAAATAAAAACTACATTTGAATACACGAATGTGCTCCTGCTTCCAAAGGAATTTTCAATAGGTTATGGGCCATTGCTAGAAGCAATTAATATAATTGTCTTTTTTGGAGCAAATAATTAATTTTTTTTTTTCGTAAGTGTTCATTATGGTTGATTCCAAGCTCATTATCCCAAAACTCAATAGAGAAAACTACGAGCTTTGGAAATATCGTATGCAGCTCATCCTGAAAAAGGAAAAAGTCTGGAACGTCATCGTTGATCCCATTCCCGAAAACGAAAATGCTGCATGGATCCAACGAGACACAGATGCATCTATCCTGATCGGATTGTCGGTGGAAGATTCCGAAACATTTCGTATAAGCAAATGTAAAAGCGCTAAAGAAGCGTGGAACGTTTTGCGCTCGTATCACGAAAAGGCTACTCTGAGCAATAAAGTCAAATTAATGCGTACAATTTGCAGTCTCAAATTACAACCTGGTGGCGATATGGACAAACATATCACACAAATGAAAATTCTGTTTTCGCGATTACAATCATTAGGCGAAACGATTGCTGAATCATGGATTATTTCCATGTTGCTAAGCAGCCTTCCCGAGTCCTATGATACCTTAATTACCGCGTTAGAAGTACGAGATGAAAAAGACTTAACTATGTCTTTAGTCGAATCGAAACTGCTAGAGGAGTATGAAAAGTACACTAAACGAGGTATTATTGAAGACTCTGCCCTGAAAATATCGAGCAGAAACGATCGAGCCGAAAGGAAAAAACCCATCATCTGCAATCATTGCCAAGGCGTCGGACATATCCGAAAGAACTGCTGGAAATTAAAAAATAATTCAAGAAACCATCAAAAGGCGCACAAGGTCGAGAATATTTCTACGTCTGAACAGTTTTGTTTTCTAGTTGGCTCGAAAGAATCAAACTGGGTGGTCGACTCTGGAGCTACTTGCCATATTTCAAGCAACAAACAAGAATTCATAAACTTGGATGAATTAAATCGCGACAGTGTAACTATCGCAAATGGTCATGTGGTCAATTCTTCAGGAAAAGGTTCCTGTATTTTGAAACTTTTAAATGAAGCAGGACATGAAACTCTAGTGCGTGTAGAAAATGTTCTATATATACCAGCATTTAAAGGAAATTTGCTTTCTGTCAAGTGCTTATCCTCTAAAGGATTTCAAGTCATCTTCTCCGGATCAAGTTGTAAAATATTAACAAAAGATCACAAACAAATCGGCATCGCAGATCAAGTAAAAAATTTATACCAACTACGTCTCAAAGGACATCAAACAGCACTACATGTCGAATGTAGTTTACAGAATTGTCAACATTTTTGGCATAAAATGTTCGGTCACAGAGACATCAACGCAATAAAACAAATGCAATCTGAAAATCTGGTAAGCAATTTAAAAATTTTTGATTGTGGGGTCCGTAAAAGTTGTGATGTCTGCATTCAATGCAAACTTTCTAAGAAGCCATTTAATAAAATATCTAAAACCACTACTACCGAAGTTCTCGAATTAATCCACTCCGATATATGTGGACCAATGCAAACTGTCACTCCAAGCGGCAGCAGATATTTCCTAACTTTTATAGACGATTATAGTCGTTACACCGTTGTATACTTCTTACGTGAAAAATCTGAGTATTTTGCAAAACTGCAGGCATATATCGAAATGATTAAAAATAAATTTGGAAAGGTTCCAAAATATATTCGGTCTGACAATGGTTGTGAGTACAAGTCTAAAACAGTATCTGAATATCTCCAGCAAAATGGTATAATTTCTCAATTTACCGTACCATATTGCCCTCAGCAAAACGGTATCGCCGAAAGAAAAAATAGATTTCTTGTCGAAATGGCTCGTTGTATGTTATTAGAAGGAAAAATGTCATACATTTTCTGGGGTGAAGCTATAAACACAGCCAATTATATTCAAAACCGTTCGGTAACATCAGCAATTCCTTGCACACCATACGAGAGATGGGAAAGAAAGAAACCCGATATTAGCGAGTTTAAGCTGTTTGGTTCTGAGGCATATGTTCTAATCCCTGAACAGAAACGAAGAAAGTTGAACAACAAAGCCGATCTTAAGGTATTTGTCGGTTTTGATGATCACTCAAAAGGCTTGCGTTTCGCTGACCGATCAACTAATAAAATCACAATTAGTAGAGATTATATCTTCACGTTTAGAAAACAGTTAACAAAGATAACGCCAAAAGAAATTCAAAAAGGTGAATTCGTTGAAATATCCTCTAAATGTCAAAATGAAGATTTTGAATTGCAAGATCACGAGTCAAATGAAAAGGACATGATTGAAGTATATGACTCCGATGATTCATTCTGTAGTCTAAACGAAGGACTTAATCCAAATATGTCGGAAGTAAATACTGACCAGAATCCTGATAACCTTCCAAAACAGATTTTGCGAAAGTCATCAAGAAGTACAAAAGGAGTTCCTCCGGAACGTTTTTCAGAACAAGTGAAAATAGTAGGAACAGAATGCATTATCGAACCCAAAAATTACAAAGAAGCCTTACTATCTAAACAATCCCACGAATGGAAAAAGGCAATGAATGAAGAAATGCAATCTTTGAAAAATAATCAAACCTGGGATTTAATAGAAGCAATTCCAAAATCAAACATAGTTGGTTGCAAATGGACTTACAAAATAAAACGAAACGCAAATGGAGAAATACAACGTTATAAAGCCCGACTGGTAGCACAAGGTTATAGTCAAAAATTCGGTTGCGATTACGATGAAGTATTTGCGCCAGTTGCTCGCCAGTCAACCTTTCGAATACTCTTATCCATAGCAGGTGAACGAAAAATGCTTGTTAATCATATGGACATAAAATGTGCGTTTTTGAACGGAACATTGAAGGAAACCATTTTTATGAAGCAACCTCCTGGCTATGTCGAAGGTGAAGGAAAACTTGTATGCAAATTAAAAAAGAGTATTTACGGCTTAAAGCAAGCAGCAAATGTGTGGAACAAAGCACTTAATGACGCACTCATCGAAAACGGTTTCACACAAAGCAAATCTGATCCTTGTTTGTACAACAAAATCATCAACAGGGAGGGAATTTATGTATTGGTATACGTAGACGATTTAGTTGTAGCTGCTTCAAATAAAGACTCCATAAAACAGATTAAGGATTTTCTAAACACTAAATTTGAAGTTAACGACCTTGGTCCTATTCATCAATACTTGGGAATAGAGGTCGTGAGATCAAGCGAAATGGTGTTCATGTTACGCCAAAAACATTTTATTCAAAATATTGCGGTGAAGTTTGGACTTGAAAACTCTAAACCATCGTCATATCCACTTAACCCGTCATACGGAAAAACTGAGTCAGTACTTCTACTGAACAACGAAAAGTACCAAAGTTTGCTCGGTTCTTTGCTATATATTGCAGTTAACACCAGACCAGACATAGCTGCAAGTATTGCAATTTTAGCTTGCAAAACCGTCAATCCTACTGAGGAAGATTGGAACGAGCTAAAAAGAGTACTAAAGTACCTACTCGGAACATGCGAATTATATTTGACATTAAACAATCCTATAGAGGTGCAAAATATTTTGACTGGATTTGCAGATGCTAACTGGGCTGAAGACAAGGTCGACAGAAAATCGAACTCAGGTTATATTTTCATGTTGAACGGTGGTGCAGTTAGCTGGGCTTGTAGAAAGCAGACTTGTGTCTCATTATCTACTACTGAAGCAGAATTCATCGCGTTGTCAGAAGCTGCGAAGGAAGCCATATGGATTCGCATGATTCTTGAAGATTTCCAATGCCGTCAAAAAGCTCCTACATCGATAAAGGAAGATAACCAAAGTTGCCTAAACCTAATTAAAGAGGAACGCCTCAGTAATAGGTCAAAGCACATCGACACAAAATTTCATTTCGTCAAGGATTATGTAGATAAGAACATAATCAAATGCACATACTGCCCTACAGAACAAATGTTAGCTGATATGTTGACAAAACCTCTACCTACAGCAAAACTCAATACATTACGTACTATATCTGGAGTAAAGCGCAAATGAGGAGGAGTGTTGAAATTATTAACATTTTCTTACTTTGCATTTGTCTCGATCGATAAGTAACAATTATTGTTCTGCCTTAATTTTTATATATTTTTTCTGTGAAAATTTTATTATTATCATTCTCAAATAAAAACTACATTTGAATACACGAATGTGCTCCTGCTTCCAAAGGAATTTTCAATAACTCGTATATAAAGAAATATATAAAAATTGTAATTAACCGCAACATTGACCTCGCAGGTATTTTATTATTTTCGTTATTGGCCTTGAAGCAGGTACTTTTAAACAGGTAATATTCTGGAGTATATAAAGAAAAAAAATTAGGGTTAAAAAAATAAATACTTATGCATTTAGTGTCTGAAGTACCCTTTTTTTGAAAATTCTACATTTGGAGGGCTCCAGCGCCTAAGGCCGTAGTTTGCCAGGTATAAAACTGGGTATAGGATGAAAGGTTATCTCAAAGGCTATTAGAAAAATCTAATTTTTTTTGTTGTCGACCATAATTTTTTTAATTTTTCGTTGTTTTTTGAAAAGAAAAAATGTAGACCATTTAGAGGGCTCCAGCGCCTAGGCCCGTGGTCTGCCGGGTACAAAACCGGGTATACGATTAAAGGTTATCTCAAAGGCTATCAGAAAAATGTAATTTTTTTTTGTTGTCGACTGTTGGGCTATAATTTTTTTAATTTTTTTTTCAAAATATATATAAATTTTTTTCCCCATTTTTTTAAACTCTTACCCCATATAATATAATAAAAAAAACCGGAAATCGAAATTTTTAAAAATGGCGGAGATATTTAGTTTCAAAGCATCCAAAAATATACCCCTTTTCAGGGGGCCAAAAAGTTATGAAAAACTTAACGGATGCACTTGAAACTTCACAGCCATTACGAATATATCCTCAGTTTATAGATAAGTACAAAAAAGTTTCAAGAATTTACTTTTGAATACGTTTTTTTGCCAAAATTTAAAAAAATTAAAATATTTTTCGACTTTGGAGCCCTACGGCTCTGAGCCTGAGACATCTACATAGATCTCGGTGCCAGTGCCAAAGATATTTCAACATTTCTCTGTCGATTGCAAAAAACCGCATTCAAAAATTCCTATCCGTTCAAAAGTTACAGATTTTTGGCCGATGAATTTCTATTCTGGACCACTGTGCGTTGGCCGTACGAGTATGTTACAAATAACACGAATGTTAGCCTCCAGGGCATCTATTGCTGCTGGTTTATAGGAATAAACTAGTGACTTCACGTGACTCCACAAAAAAAATCGAGAGGTTATAAAGTACACAATAGCGCATTATTTTGATTTTAAGAATTTGATGGTTTGCCGTCGCCATATAGTAACGGAACGATACAAATCCCTATGCGGATAACATCCTCCAATTACACAACGAAACCAGAATCAAATTTCTAGAGGATTCTGGGGCTTCTCAGGTGGAATATCAGGAGAAGATCCGTTTGAGCAACACTTTGCGACAATATTAATTAAAATTATAAGAAAAGAAAATTTCACGCAACTAATAATAATAATAATACCATAATCAATAATAATAATAATTTATTAGTTATAAACTGATAATAATAATACATACTTTGATGAAAAAAACTTACAACGTATACAAAAGACAACAGAGAACAAAGAAGAAGACAAAAATTATACAGACAAAAATAGTTTTCTGAAGGATTGAGCCACATAAGAAAAAGTTATTTATGCAAAAGTTATTTATACACCACGCCGTTTTCACAACTAAGGCTTTCATTTCACCTTTAAAATTGGGTATTTTCGAGGTGCTGAAATTAGTATTGGGCACAAAATTTTTAATTAAAATGTTACATGGATATCTATTTTATTGTGTATTCTCATAACATCAAACAAAATTTTATTTAATCAAGACACTTTTAGAATATTTAGGAGGGTTGTCTGAAAACCTTCCGACTAAACAAAGATAACATATAAGGCATTTTTTCTTCAAAATTATTTTTATTTCTCAACAAAGTCTTCTTTTAGCTCGATGCATTCAGGACAGCGTTTTTAAATTTTTTTATTACTTCCAAATAATAGGTTTTGTCAAAGCCCTTGAAATAGGTTTGTTTCAGTGATGACCTCTTCATTCGACCCGAGTCTCTACCGCCCAGCCATTTCTTGAGGTTTAGAAACAGAAAATAGTCGCAGTCATAAATCTTGAGAATATGCTGGATGGGGTAGCAGTTCGTAGCCCAAAATATGAATTTTTGCCACGGTGAATACACACGATGGAACACCACTTTTTTCGCCAAATACAGTCGTTTCGGCTTCAAATCAATATCGAATTTGTTCAAAAGCTTTGAATAATTAGAGCCGGACTCGTTTAACACTTTTCAAGGTAATCAATGTGAATGGCACCAAAAAACTGTGGCCATGACCTTGTTGGCCGACAGACCCACATTGATCTCTTTGGGGCGTTCACCCGTAGAAACCCACTGTCTCGATTGTTCTTTGTTCTCTGGTGTGGTGAGATGGGTCCATGTTTTGTCTACCGTAACGAAACGACGCAAAAATCTGGTTGAACATCGCCAAACACTTCTTTGAAGCGGTCACTATGATCGAGTGTAAGCAATCGTGGCAGCCATCGCGCGGATAGCTTTTTAATGTCCAAATATTCATGTAAAATGTTATGTACCCGCTCTGTTTATATGCCTATAGCCTCAGCTATCTAACGCACTTTCATTCTCCGATCGTCCAATATATTTTTTTTAATCGACGACCTCTTTTGGGCGACCTGAACTCTGTAACGATGTTTCTTTTGCCAAGGTGTACTCATCCAAACCCAGAGGTCCGAAAATTACAACACTAGTTTCTTTCTTTTAATTTTCGTAAATTTAATTAAAAATCCCGTTTCTTATTCTATTTTGTTTTACAATTATTATTATTATTATTAAATTTCTATTAAATACTGAATTAGGAATTATTCAATTATAAAATATATTGAATTATTGAATTAGGAATTATTATTATTGTTCTTAATTGTAATATCATTATAACTCTTATTATAATTCTTATTATTTTACAATAATTGTAATTGTACAATTATTATAATTCGTAATATTGTAGCTAATATTACTTAGGGTTAGTTACTAAGGGTTATTACTAAGGGTTAGTATTAGCCTCCGCTAGAAAGCACTTAGCTAATATTACTACGAGGATTAATATTAGCCTCCGCTGGATATTACTACAAGGATTAATATGTTATTACTACCAGGTTAATTATTAGCCTCCGCTTGAAAACACTTAGCTAATATTACTACAAGGATTAATATTAGCCTCTGCTGGAAAGCACTTAGCTAATATTACTACAATGATTATAAAAGAATTTATGTGACTCACCAGTTGCACGATCTTCCAAAGAAGCCAGCTCACGTCGATCAGTGCTCTTTTTATAATAGGATCGTCGTTATTTACTATTTATTTACCGGTTACCTTGAAATAACCCTCTTTGTGTATTTGTTGTTAACAAGCTGCTTAGTAAGCTCTCGTTTGTGGTTGTTGTTGTCTGTTGTTTACGTCAAATTCTAATCTGTTAATCGTCTTGGTGCATTTGTTGCACTTCCTTATGTAAGTTTCGAGCTCCGTGGTGTTGTTGTCGTAGTAGCTCGATTGTTATTTCATATAGTCGTTGTGATTTTTACTGCTCATTGTACCATTGTTATTTCATATGGTTGTTGTAATTCGTACTGATTATTGTACCTTTGTTATATCATATGGTTGTTGTGATTCGTACTAATCATTGTACCTTTGTTGTTTCATATAGTTGTTGTGATTTGTACTGCTTATTGTACTATTGTTATTTTATATGGTTGTTGTGATTTGTACTGCTCATTGTAATTTTTATTTCCTATTGTTGTTGTTGCTCGGTGTGGTGAGCTTTTAAGCTCGTGATGCTACGTTTGATGGTTGCGTAATGGTCGTGTAATGTTCGACGTTCGCTTCGTTTTGTTTTACGATAGTTTGTTTGGTGTTGTTAGAGTTAAATTCACCTCGGTTCCGCACAATCGGAGGTTACCGCATTCCTAGCAAACGATCCAAGAACGGGTCAAGGTGGAGTGCAGGCCAGCTTCTACACCCGTGTTGATGTGAGGAAAATTAAATTTTCCTTACTTTTCCTTTCCAACTTTCAGCGTTACTTGTGCTGGTACGATCACAACGGAAATCAGTAATCCATTGAAATTGATGGCGCAGAGTCCCAATAGCATTTGTCTGATCCTTTCCTTGATTTTGGTGATTGTTTTTTACACAGAAAATAATGGTTAATCAGAACCAGAAATTAATTGTTTTCCATTTTTGTTAAAACTCACGAGGTTGTCTGCTTTCAATAGCTGTCAAACACAAACTAAATGGCGCAGCTAGGTCAAAATAGTAGTCTATTATGAGATTACTTTTGACGGGAGCAGTATCACATTTGAAGTTACTGCACGGCAAATTCAAAAAGTCCTTTACTTATCTACCTACCCTGGTAATAATTTTTAGCCTTTGTTACATTGCGAAAACGCAACACTGGGCAAAAGCGATAACAAAACGCAACGTGCAAACAACACTCACCAAAGACGATGTAAAGACGAAATTTTATTTACAAATTTCGCATACATACTCGTATTTGTACAAAAACTAGAAGCTACAAGGAAATTGTTGTTCTTTACTCTGCATAGCGTCAAAGTCAGGTATCACGCCATACAAAACTGGCAAGATAGCACATATGAGAGTGAGAGGGACAGGTAGAGTCCAAAAACCATATAAAAGCAGGCTTAGTGAGGAAAATAGTCAGTCTTGCCCAGAGCGCCAGAGCCCAACTCTTAAGTTTGGTAAGTCTTATCTTTAGGAAAGTCAACGTCAACAGCAAGGACAACGAAGTCGACAGCGGAAACAATGAATCCAACGTCGACAGCAAGGACAACAAAGTCGACAGCGGAAACAACGAAGCCAACGTCGAGACAAGGAAGTCAACGTTGTCAACATTTTATCTTCACGCCCAACGTCAGAATCAACAAGCCGCAGTGGGTTTTAACTCCACGGCCAACGACAGAATCAACAAGCCGGAGTGGGTTTTAACTCCACGGCCAACGTCAGGATAAGTACGGGTAAGTTTATTCTATAACCATTTTAATCCTTAGGAAAGCCAACGAAGTCGACAGCAAGACAAGGAAGTCAACGTCGTCAACATTTTATCTTCACGGCCAACATCAGAATCAACAATCCGCAGTGGATTTTAACTCCACGGCTAACGACAGAATCGACAAGCCGCAGTGGGTTTTAATCATTCATTCATAATCGCAGGGACCGTAATCATTATAAGCAAAATAAAAAAATCACAATTTAATAATTATTATGTGATTTTAATTTTATCGATCAGCGATAAAAATTATTGTTTGATTTTTATTTTTTTGCTCGATCGAAAAAATCAGCTTATGATTTTTGTTTTAGTTTTCGAAAATAAAAATTATAGTCTGAGTAAAATTTTTTTGCTCAAGAATAAAAATTATTTTTTGAGTTTTATTTTTCTGCTCAGGAATAAAAATTATTTTTTGAGTTTCATTTTTCTGCTCAGGAATAAAAATTATTGCTTGAGTTTTATTTTTATTTTTCGAAATAAAAAACTCAAAATGCATGTGCGTCTTTGTACCTGCATGTGCGTCTTTGTATCGATAACATATTGACTGACTAAGGTTTCGGCAGTTTGAAAGTAATTTTGAGTTTTTTATTCCGAAAAATAAAAATAAAACTCAAGCAATAATTTTTATTCCTGAGCAAAAAAATTAAAATCAATCAATAATAATTATTTTAAATTTTTATGGGCAACGCTCAAAAAATAAAAATCTTTACTGGTTCCAATAAAGCATATAACCAGTGTCATTTTGGTGTACTTCACTCTGCTCTCCGGCATTTAGAACATGTCGATTTTTTTCATTGAATTTTGTAAAATAGTGATTATTTTTTGGTCTCTGGTTTTAACTCCACGGCCACGGAACCGTTCTTGGCTCCGGATACTCTCGCCGGATGTCCAGCGTTCATGACAGAAAGTTTGTTGATTCGCAGAGGACCGGGGAAGAGAAAAATACTGTTTCTTTTCTTTTCTTTTATTCACTTTATTAAATTTTTTCCTGTTCTTAAATTAATTAGAGCTAAGTCACTATCGTACTGATTTCCGTCGGGTCTCTTTTTTAAAAGATATATTTAAATATATGTAATAAAAAAAAATTCCCCACTTCGTTCTCTGTCTGTTGTTGTCCTTGTTGTTTTAACGTACCGACTAGGTACGACTAGGCCCGGCTCGCTCTTTGCTCTCTCGTTGTCCTTGCTGTTTTAACGTACCGACGACCTACTAAACCCGGCTCGTTCTTTGCTCTCTCGTTGTCTCTGTTGTTTTAACGTACCGACGACCTACTAGGCCCGGCTCGCTTTTCGTCTGTTGTTGTCTCTGTCGTTGTATCGTACCGACGACCTACTAGGCCCGGCTCGCTCTTCGTCTGTTGGTCACGATCCTGTTTCGTCCACTCGGAGGTCTTCTGCGCAGTTCATCGATCTTGCCTGTTTGACCGCCGCCGCTTGACTCACTGACTTCATTCGTTTCACTGTTTTCATAACCTCATGGTATGTCCTGTTTGAGTCTCGCGAGAGTGTTTCAAGACTCTCGAGATCAGCTGTTTTCTCATATTGACTATTGTTATTCCCACAGGATGATCATGATCACGCTTTTAAACTAATATTACATTATCTTAAATCTATTACATTCTTATTTTAAATTCATTTTTATAAATTAAAAATGCGAGTATGCGAGTGCGTGGTCATTGTTGGTGGGGTGAAAATGAGGTGGACCGACTTTCACCCTCACAATCCTTAGGAAAGCCAACGTCGACAGCAAGATCAACAAGCCGCAGTGGGTGACTTCACGGCCAACGTCAGAATCAACAAGCCGCAGTGGGCTTTAACTCCATGGCCAACGTCAGAATCAACAAGCCGCAGTGGGTTTTAACTCCACAGCCAACGACGGAATCAACAAGTGGGTTTTAACGACAGCATTATTTTCCCTTGGGCAGAAAATTTTTTTTTCACGAAAGTCTTGCTAAATGAGATATAAATATGTCAAATCAGCAAAAAAATCTGTAAAATAATGGAAGGATAACATTTGGTGGAGTGTCATTTGTATACTACAGCAGGCAATAATGGTGTATAAGTTCAATTATTCTAAACTAAAAATAACTCTGGCAGACAATTTTTTTAAATTACATAATTTTATTTAAAAATCCCGAGTGTGTATATAGGTACATATGAAAACAATTTTTTTTTACAACCACATTTGACCACATTTTGAGTACTGAACAGTTGATTGTCCATCCTTACAATACCTACAGCGGTTTTGTTTCTCCGAGTACTGTGGCCAGTGTCCAGTGTTGTCCTTTCTTACTCTAAGGACAGGGTCGTAACTTAAAACCTCTTTTTTAGTTAGAACAGGCGATTCTCTTGCTGGTCTTCCTCTTTTGTTCTCGAATACTTTTCCGCAAAACATCAAAGCTTTTGCGATCTCGAGAGATGTGCTCTTTTTCTAAAAGAGCGGAAGCAAGCTGTATGGAAGAAAACAACTTATCGAACAAGACTTTGTAATTCTTCCCTGAAGGTAACGAGCAGGTTAGTTTCATGACGATGTCGCTATTAAAACTCAATCCAAAACTTTTGCAAGTATCTGCACCATTATATATTGCGAAATCGCGCATTATTCCAGATACGCCTGCAAGTGTAAACACTTTAAATACCCAATGATGAGGCTTCATTTTATTATACTGTTTAAAGCATGATCTCTCTTTGAAAGGAATTATTTGCTCGTCAACAGAATTAAATTCTTCCCCAAGAATAGATTTTAGATTTTTGTGTAGATGATCAAGTAATTTTATAAAGCTTATCAAAATTTGGATCGGTTTTTTTTAGCAAGCGCGTTATCGTCAATATGTAAATATTTCTTTATCTGTTCGAAACGAGATCTTGGATCATAGCTTTTGCGACAGGACCATATTGCCCTTTCTCACCCCAGTACATTCGATACTGAGGCATACGGATCACAGCCATATAAAACTAAACACCGAAATATACTTCAATTTCATTAGAAGTTTCCTTAAGATTAAACCTATCTGTTTGCAGAGCACATTTGTTAGTTTCTATGCTTATAGAACGCATCATATCCTTGATTATAAAATTATGGAAATATTCGAGAGAAGACTGACCAGTATTTGGAAGATGTGTTTGATCATTCCATTCGCAATCTGGAACTTCAAAGGACGATTTTCCTTCGATTTCAAATTATTTCTATTGACTTTTTGAAAACTAACTCGGAAAGCTGTGACTATTTTATGTCTGAGAAGATTTCCCCAGATGTCTACTGTAGTTTTAAAATGACACGGGATTGAAACACCAAATACCTCTAATTGACAAAAAAATCTCTCGAATATCTTATTAAATTATATTAATTTGGGTTAAATTAAATTGAATTAAAACAGTTGTGGTAACTGGAAATCTTTCTGATAGATTGAAAATACCTCCAAAGTGCAGCAGCCTGCTCAGATTTTTACATTCACTAAACAGACCACACCTTTGGTCACAAAAGAACCGTTATGTACGTTGCGGACATCTTTTAGCGGATAGAAAGGGTAAAAAATTGTTGTTTGTGTCTAAGCTAATCAAATATTTTAGCAATACTTCGTGTAGTCATCTGCTGTGGAGCTTTGAAACTAATGTATTACGTATACTACACCAGACATCAAAGGGTTAACTCCACGTCAGGATAAGTACGGGTCTAATCGGGTTAATCTCTAACCCTTTTAATCCTTAGGAAAGCCAACGTCGACAGCAAGAATCAACAAGCCGCTGTGGGTTTTAACTCCACGGCCAACGTCACGATAAGTACGTATAAGTTTATTCTATAACCATTTTAATCCTTAGGAAAGCCAACGAAGTCGACTGCAAGACAAGGAAGTCAACGTCGTCAACATTTTATCTTCACGGCCAACGTCAGAATCAACAATCCGCAGTGGGTTTTAACTCCACGGCTAACGACAGAATCAACAAGCCGCAGTGGGTTTTAACTCCACGGCCAACGTCAGGATAAGTACGGGTAAGTTTATTCTATAACCCTTTTAATCCTTAGGAAAGCCAACGTCGGCAAAAAGATCAACAAGCCGCAGTGAATTTTTACTCCACGGTCAACGTCAAAATCAACAAGCCGCAGTGGGTTTTAACTCCAAGGCCAACGTCAGAATCAGCAAGCCGCAGTGGGTTTTAACTCCACTTCCAACGTGAGGATAAGTACGGGTAAGTTTGATCTCTAACCCTTTTAATCCTGTGACGAACCGTTCTTGGCTCCAGATACACTCGCCGGATGTCCAGCGTTCGTGACAGAAGATTTGTTGATTCGCAGAGGAATGGGGAAGAGAAAAATACTGTTTCTTTTCTTTTATTCACTCTATTAAATTTTTTCCTGTTCTTAAATTAATTAGAGCTAAGTCACTATCGTACTGATTTCCGTCGGGTCTCTTTTTTAAAAGAGATATTTAAATATATGTAATAAAAAAAAATTCCCCACTTTGTTCTCTGTCTGTTGTTGTCCTTGTTGTTTTAACGTACCGACTAGGTACGACTAGGCCCGGCTCGCTCTTTGCTCTCTCGTTGTCTCTGTTGTTTTAACATACCGACGACTTACTAGGCCCGGCTCGCTTTTCGTCTGCTGTTGTCTCTGTCGTTGTATCGTACCGACGACCTACTAGGCCCGGCTCGCTCTTCGTCTGTTGGTCACGATCCTGTTTCGTCCACTCGGAGGTCTTCTGCGCAGTTCGTCGATCTTGCCTGTTTGACCGCCGCCGCTTGACTCACTGACTTCAATCGTTTCACTGTTTTCATAACCTCATGGTATGTCCTGTTTGAGTCTCGCGGGAGTGTTTCAAGACTCTCGAGATCAGCTGTTTTCTCATACTGACTATTGTTATTCCCACAGGATGATCATGATCACGCTTTTAAACTAATATTACATTATCTTAAATCTACAACATTCTTATTTTCAATTCATTTTTATAAATTAAAGATGCGAGTAGTACGCTTTTAAACTAATACTACATTATCTTAAATCTATTACATTCTTATTTTAAATTAATTTTTATAAATTAAAAATGCGAGTATGCGAGTGCCTGGTCATTGTTGGTCATTGTTGGACCGACTTTCACCCTCACACTTTTCCCTTACTGGGCTACCGGGAGCTCAGTGACGTTCACGTTGCCGTTGCGGCAGATCAAAAAGCTTAAATGTCGGTCGTACTGCGTCCGATCCCAGGTCTTCTGTTGGTTTTGAATTAGTTGGGCTATCATTGTTTTTACCGTACGATTTGTTCTCTCCATCGGATTTTCTTGTGAAGTGTAGGAAGCTGGAAGCTTCGGCTGGTGAACTGCGTCCCATTGTCGCTGATAATCACTTTGGGCACCCCATACCTAGCCAAGATCCTTTCGCGAAATTCTTTTATTAGCGTCTCAGTTGTGTCCTTTCGGAGCGGTATTGGCTCCGTCCATTTTGAAAATCTATCTACTATCACTAAAAGCATCGAGTTCCCATGCTTAGACCGCGGTAGTGGTCCTACAAGTCAGCACATAGTGTTGCCCATGGTTCCTCGGGCACTCGGGTGAGCATTTCTCCGGCCGGTGCCTGCTGATTTGTTTTATATCGTTGACACGAGTCGCAAGTCCGCACATAGCGACTTATGTCGCGAAACATACCCGGCCAGTAATACCGGTTAGTGATCCGATATATAGTTTTACGGATCCCTAGGTGACCGACGCTGGGACCGTCATGGTTTTGTTTTAGTACTTGTTCACATAAGGGCGTTGGTACACAGAGTTTCCACGGAGTACAGTCTTCGTTGTTTGGATTTCGTGGAAAGTGTCGGTATAGTTGCCCATTTCATGGGCAACATGTTTTCCTTTCATGTTTGAAAACTTTTGTAACTCTTGTTTCTGGAAATGCGGCGACTTTCATAGTTTCCTCAGGCTTGGTGTCCGTGATGATCCTGCGATTCGTTAGGTTCCTATTACTAAGCGACTTATCTAGAGTCAAATGTTCTCCACCGCAACTGAAGGAGGCGCCGGCTTCACGTAGGAAGTCCATTTTCCAGTTCCATAAAGTGGAATTCTTCTTTAAAATTTCCCAGTGTTAATTCTGTTGTTACGGCTTGGTGCAGTAATTGTACTGAGCCTTCTGCCATGGTTATGTCTGCTTCCATGGGCACATAATTACATTGGTTCCCAAGTTTTTTGACGAACGCCCTACCATTCTCATTTTAAAACTCATTCTGTGGCCACAGAAAAATAGAAAAAAAATAGCAAAAAATCCGTTTTTATCATGTACGTAGAGCTGATTCTTTTACGCAAAAAATAACACTAACCAGAAAAAAATCTACCAAAAAATGATTAAGTTATTAACGATTGAATTAATAAATTCAAACCCCACATTTTCTGAATATATTAATTTTTTCGACAAGTAGCTTCTGTTTTTTGTTCTCACGACGATGCTACTGCTACAGCGAAAACTAACATTTATATATTTCTTTCGAAAACCAACCGATTTGCTTAAGCAGAAGTAACATTCGACCGTATGACAGAGGGGCCCTCTCCATATCGTCGGTACTCCAAATTTCATATACCGTCTAATTTTGGTACAAATTCCCGTTATCTATGACATGTACGTATGAAACCATCAACAATTGTACATTTAAACTTACTTTGTTGAACCAGAACCCCACGCGGTAAGAGTTATATGGCACGATGAACACACTTTATTTGGTGTCCACCGCTCATGCAAGGTTGCAGGTGCTATTCCAAAATATTGGAAATAGTTGTGTTGCATTGAAGCCGTGAAATCACGCCTATTTTTCTTAAGGACAAAATAAGCACACACATAACAAAAATTATTCTTATCGTTTACGCACTGAAATTCACCTTTTCTTTTAGCCATTTCGGTTAACACAATGAAATAATTTAACTAAAATGTCAATTAGTCAAAATTGTGTTGTTTTATGCAAAACCAAATGTTAGTTTTCGTCGTGAGAACAAAAAAACAAAAACTACTTGTCAAAAAAATTAACATTCAGAAAATGTAGGGTTTGAATTTATTCATTCGATCGTTAATAACTTTATCATTTTTTGGTAGATTTTTTTCTGGTTAGTGTTATTTTTTGCGTAAAAGAATCAGCTCTACGTGCATGATAAAAACATGATATCTTTTTAACCGTTTACCTGATTAAAAATATCAATACATGTATTTGTTCGTCATTTCATTGTCTTTCATTTTGTACGAAAAATTACCAAATCGGATACATTGAGATCCAGATATAGTTTTTAAAGTGAAAAGAGGTAAAAAAAATGAAAAAATCACAATATTTTAAAAACTGTTTCGTAGTAAAAATATTAACCTTGATTTTCGAATTCAGCGGGGGCGAATCCATTAGTCACCTCTCATCAACCGCACATGAAAAAAATACCATTTTGTAAACTAGTGTAATTTGGGTGAGCATTCTGGAAAATTCGTTCAAGTTTTTGCTCTGCAGAGTAACCAGCATGTCGCAATAAGTTCTGCATTTCTAACACATATGTTTTGAAGGGCTCCTTGATCTTTTAATGTCTGTTACGAATATCGTCATCCAAACGTTGCCAGAATCGCGCTGGTAGAAAGAATTTTAGGAAATCCTTTTTGAACATTTCCCAGGAGGTCCAATCCTCGTTATTATTCCGAAACCATGTTAGAGCGGTATCTTTCAAAAGCTCCGGCATAGTCCGGGGTATGAGATTAGGGTCAATTTTGTATGCTTCTGTCAGCTCTTCAACCCTTTCTATGAAGGATATTGGATCCTTTGCCCCATCATATCTCATTGACCACTTCCGGACCTACTCAATCACCATCATCGATGGGCTGTTTTGCTGTGGCTGGCTATTGTTTGTGTGTTGCATTCCGAATGCTCTGACTTTTGATCGTGTCCTTGACTTCCGGGATGACGACTTTGGGAGGTAGATCCTCGGCGCTGCCTTATTGAATCTCTTGGTTTGGCGAAGGCTTACGCTGGTGTTTTATTTCCAATTCTGCTAGACGCCTGTATATCGTCGTCCGGAGCTTGGCTGGTGATGAAGGAGACTAGACGCTTTCGTAATTCGGTAACGTTCCCTGTTGTGTCGAGACCAAATTCGACTGCGCAGCTGTAAAGGTCCCCCTTTTTCAAATAGTATACCCATGAGGTAGTCGGCATGGTGACAATTGCTTAGTATGGTGCTTTGCCTTATTTTTTTTTTTTTTTAAAGTTCCTAGCTCACTTAGTCACTTTTTCTTTATTATTTAAGTTCATTTACGTTCGGTATTATTTCAGTTCTATCTTTTATTTCAAAATTATATTTTATTATTATTTACTTTATTACGACTTATTGTTTATTTTATTTTTCACTTCACTTTGTCTCTTTCTCTGCTGTTGAGTCCCTGCTCGGGCGCCACTGTGACGAACGGTTCTTGGCTCCGGATACGCTCGCCGGATGTCCAGGGTTCGTGACAGAAAATTTGTTGGTTCGCAGAGGACCGGAGAAGAGAAAAATACTGTTTCTTTCCTTTTCTTTTATTCCCTTTATTAAATTTTTTCCTATTCTTAAATTAATTAGAGCCACTATCGTACTGATTTCCGTCGGCTCTCTTTTTTAAAAGAGATATTCAAATATATTTATTAAAAAAATGCCCACTTCATTCTCTGTCTGTTATTGCCCTTGTAGTTTTAACGTACCGACGACCTACTAAACCCGGCTCGTTCTTTGCTCTCTCGTTGTCTCTGTTGTTTTAACGTACCGACGACCTACTAGGCCCGGCTCGCTCTTCGTCTGTTGTTGTCTCTATCGTTGTATGGTACCGACGACCTACTAGGCCCGGCTCGCTCTTCGTCTGTTGGTCACGATCATGTTTCGTCCACTCGGAGGTCTTCTGCGCAGTTCATCGATCTTGCCTATTCGACCGCCGCCGCTTGACTCACTGACTTCAATCGTTTCACTGTTTTCATAACCTCATGGTATGTCCTGTTTGAGTCTCGCGAGAGTGTTTCGAGACTCTCGAGATCAGCTGTTTTCTCATACTGACTATTGTTATTCCCACAGGATGATCATGATTACGCTTTTAAACTAATATTACATTATCTTAAATCTATTACATTCTTATTTTAAATTCATTTTTATAAATTAAAAATTCGAGTATGCGAGTGCGTGGTCATTGTTGGTGGGGTGAAAATAAGGTGGACCGACTTTCACCCTCACAATCCTTAGGAAAGCCAACGTCGACAGCAAGATCAACAAGCCGCAGTGAGTTTTGACTCCACGGTCAACGTCAGAATCAACAAGCCGCAGTGGGTTTTAACTCCACGGCCAACGACGGAATCAACAAGTGGGTTTTAACGACAGCATTATTTTCCCGTGGGCAGAAAATTTTTTTTTCACGAAAGTCTTGCTAAATGAGATATAAATATGTTAAATCAGCAAAAAAATCTGTAAAATAATGGAAGGATAACATTTGGTGGAGTGTCATTTGTATACTACAGCAGGCAATAATCTCTATATATAAAAATGAAAGTCCTGACTGACTCATCAACGCCCAGGCGTTGAAATTTTGCACAGACGTTTCATAAATAATATATACAAGCACTAAGAACGGATATTTCGAAATTCAACCCGTAAAGTGGTGAAAAGGTGTTGCAAAGTTTGTATGAGAAATATTATATTTGTCGTCAGATTTGCTTGAAACTTGGTCTTAATACTCTTTGGAGTAATTAATTAAATACATATTTCGGCATTTTTCAAAATCCAACCCCTGAAGGGATGAAAACGGGTTGCAACGTTTTTATGAGGAATATTTCATTTGTGGTTGGAAACAACACACGCTTTCTAACCATTTAACCAGAATGAGCCACAGCAACGCGGGGACGGGTACTTCTAGTGGTGTATAAGTTCAATTATTTTAAACTAAAAATAACTCTGGCAGACAATTTTTTTAAATTACATGATTTTATTTAAAAATCCCGAGTGTGTATATAGGTACATATGAAAACAATTTTTTTTTACAACCACATTTGACCACATTTTGAGTACTGAACAGTTGATTGTCCATCCTTACAATACCTACAGCGGTTTTGTTTCTCCGAGTACTGTGGCCAGTGTCCAGTGTTGTCCTTTCTTACTCTAAGGACAGGGTCGTAACTTAAAACCTCTTTTTTAGTTAGAACAGGCGATTCTCTTGCTGGTCTTCCTCTTTTGTTCTCGAATACTTTTCCGCAAAACATCAAAGCTTTTGCGATCTCGAGAGATGTGCTCTTTTTCTAAAAGAGTGGAAGCAAGCTGTATGGAAGAAAACAACTTATCGAACAAGACTTTGTAATTCTTCCCTGAAGGTAACGAGCAGGTTAATTTCATGACGATGTCGCTATTAAAACTAAATCCAAAACTTTTGCAAGTATCTGCACCATTATATATTCCGAAATCGCGCATTATTCCAGATACGCCTGCAAGTGTAAACACTTTAAATACCCAATGATGAGGCTTCATTTTATTATACTGTTTAAAGCATGATCTCTCTTTGAAAGGAATTATTTGCTCGTCAACAGAATTAAATTCTTCCCCAAGAATAGATTTTAGATTTTTGCGTAGATGATCAAGTAATTTTATAAAGCTTATCAAAATTTGGATCGGTTTTTTTTAGCAAGTGCGTTATCGTCAATATGTTAATATTTCTTTATCTGTTCGAAACGAGATCTTGGATCACAGCTTTTGCGACAGGACCATATTGCCCTTTCTCACCCCAGTACATTCGATACTGAGGCATACGGATCACAGCCATATAAAACTAAACACCGAAATATACTTCAATTTCATTAGAAGTTTCCTTAAGATTAAACCTATCTGTTTGCACAGCACATTTGTTAGTTTCTATGCTTATAGAACGCATCATATCCTTGCTTATAAAATTATGGAAATATTCGAGAGAAGACTGACCAGTATTTGGAAGATGGGTTTGATCATTCCATTCGCAATCTGGAACTTCAAAGGACGATTTTCCTTCGATTTCAAATTATTTCTATTGACTTTTTGAACACTAACTCGGAAAGCTGTGACTATTTTATGTCTGAGAAGATTTCCCCAGATGTCTACTGTAGTTTTAAAATGACACGGGATTGAAACACAAAATACCTCTAATTGACAAAAAAATCTCTCGAATATCTTATTAAATTATATTAATTTGGGTTAAATTAAATTGAATTAAAACAGTTGTGGGAACTGGAAATCTTTCTGATAGATTGAAAATACCTCCAAAGTGCAGCAGCCTGCTCAGATTTTTACATTCACTAAACAGACCACACCTTCGGTCACAAAAGAACCGTTATGTACGTTGCGGACATCTTTTAGCGGATAGAAAGGGTAAAAAATTGTTGTTTGTGTCTAAGCTAATCAAATATTTTAGCAATACTTCGTGTAGTCATCTGCTGTGGAGCTTTGAAACTAATGTATTACGTATACTACACCAGACATCAAAGGGTTAACTCCAAGTCAGGATAAGTACGGGTAAGTTTAATTTCTAACCCTTTTAATCCTTAGGAAAGCCAACGTCGACAGCAAGATCAACAAGCCGCAGTGGGTTTTGACTCCACGGCCAACGTCAGAATCAGCAAGCCGCAGTGGGTTTTAACTCCACGGCTAATAACAGAATCAACAAGCCGCAGTGGGTTTTGACTCCACGGCCAACATAAAAAAGCAAATTAACTAGCCCCTATTTTACTTCTATTTCTTGTATTTTTCCTAGCTTGTAATACTTATTGTAAACACAATTTTCTAATAACTAAAATAAATTTATACAGAGTAAAAGTGTGTGCCTTGTCCAAAAACAAATAACTGGACGAACCTTGGACGCGTCTGAGTCGCACCCCGGCAGAAACAAAATTGAACCGTTAGAAAATTGATCGCCGTATTTAATTTTGCGGGATATGAAATCTGATGTAGCATCTTACCACACAATGTCATGTTGCAAAGGATACAGAAAGGAAACAGAATTTCTTGTACCAACATTTTTCAGAATCATAAGCGTGGATAATTTTGCAACGAATTTTAAGGAAAGGATTGTACGGTGGAATGATAACTCCGTCGTTACCTTAGCATAAATAAATATGGCGTATATCCAGTCGAAAAAATTTTAAGATATTTTAGAAAAAATTTAAAGATATTATAGAAAAGAGGAGACACGATGGATTGACTGTCCTAACTGTCGTCGTTATGTATTGTATGATAAGAACATATGAGGTGTAGGTTTGCACGACAATGCGGCTCCAAATTATCGGGTGGGGCACGAAATCTCTAAACCAAAATCTCCGAAGACAAAATCTGCAAAGACGATATATCTCTCGGACGCTTCAGGGATTGAAACCCTAAGGTAACAAAACTTCGTTTTTGGTGCATAGTATTCCTGTGTACAGAACAGAGTATCGATATACTCTGAAATGCACTTATGGCGAAATTTTTTTGAGATTTTGCTTCTGCAGCTTTTCTCCCTAGAGATTTTGTATTTAGAGATTTTGTACCATTGAGATTTTAGATATCGTGGAGATTTTGAATACGGTGGAGAATTTGTCTTAGATTTCGTGCCTCTCTCCTAATTATCGCATTGGTATACGCAGTAAGAAGCGGCCTCTCATTACAACAATGTTTGACAGTGCTTGGAAAAGTCACTGCGCAATGCAAGGATACCAGATACCAGGATATCTATCGTTCCACAGATTATATTTTTTTTTTCTTTTCCAACGTTTATTAATTATTGTATCTTTAAATACGTAAACTAATAATAAGCACTAAAATCTACATTAACTCTAAATTGTTAATAATTTATGTCTAGCCAATGCTAGACAAAACTTAGTTGCGCGGTAGTCTTTCATGTCACTCGTGTTCGGCTGAGACCAAGAGTGTCTCTCCTTCTCAGCCGAATGTGGCCTCTGTAGTTCATAATGTTGGGGGCTAGTGGATTTGGATGGAACACAAGCTTCTGTATGTATTTTGTCACATGTTTCGAGAACACAGCTTTAACCATCGGGACATTTAGGTCTTTGTGAATGCATTAATTTTTTACATACCACGGAGCAGCTGTGATCATACGGAGGATTTTATTTTGTCGCGTTTGAATTTTTTCTATATTTAGATGCTGAGGCTGAACCCCATAACTGGATCCCGTAGCACCATATTGGTTTTAAAATCGAGTTGTACAGTAGAAGTTTACAATCTAGGCTTAGTGTAGGCTTTCTCCCAATTAGCCAATTAATTTGAACTGCTTTTAATTTTATTTGGATCACCTTTACATCTATGTGAGACTTCCATGTTAAACGGCGATCAAAGTGAATACCGAGGTATTTGACTTCATAGTGTTGCGGTATAATTTGGATATTGATTTGAATAGGCGGGCAAATTCCCCTGCGTAAGGTAAATGTAACATGTGCACATTTTTGTTTGTTAAACTTTATTCTCCACTGTTTCAGCCACTTTTCCAACTAAGATATATAACCCTGTAGTTTTCGGGTTGCTTCCTGGGGGTTTTCGTGGACGCTTAGAAACGCTGTGTCATCGGCGAATGTTGATGTGTGAATATTGTTATTTATTGGCATGTCAGAAGCATATATCAAATATAATATATGTTTACGCCAAAGCTCCCTCGCTCCTTCGCTCTCTCGGGTCCGTGGCGGCGCGCACCAACAAGCTCGTTAGTTAGTCTCGTTACGACCGCAACCGCAAGCAGTTTTGTTTTCTCAACCAGATATCCACAGCGTGTAGACGTCAGCACAAACCGCAAGGCAGTACGATCAAGTTTTCAAACACCTTTATATAGCAAATCGCATACAATTATTCAATTTAAAAAGCAGATTCAGTTTTGTAGAAAGTGTAAAGAAAGTGTACTAAAAATCTTCACCAATAAATTACTTTGTAAAAGAGAAAAATACCTCCCAAAGTGTATTCCTTGGAGTAAACGCAGAATCTGTCAAAAACCCACATTTTCAAAATATTCAATATAGGACCCAAGATGCTGCCTTGTGAAACTCCGGCTTTAATCGGTTGTGGAGAGCTCAGGAAGCTACCTTCTTTTATAATAAATGTTCGGCCAATTAAATAGTTTTCTAATAGCTTATGAGCGTTTGCGGGTAAGCATTGCTTTAACTTATGAATTAGTCCTTCGTGCCAAACTTTGTCAAAAGCCTGGGAAACATCAATGAACAGAGCCGAGCAATATTTATTTTCTTCAAAAGTTTTTCTCACTACATTCACAAGTCTATGTGTTTGTTCAATATTGCTATGTTTTCTCCTGAATCCAAATTCATGGTCCGGAATACATCCTTTCTCGTTTAACAGGGGAGCAAGCTTTCTCATAAATATTTTTTCAAATAGTTTTGACAAGTTCGATAGTAAGATTCTAGGCCTATAAGATTCCACTTTCGTGTGGTATTTTTCGGGCTTAGGAATCATGGTAATCAATGATACCTTCCATTCTGTAGGGTAGTGTTTAAGTCGTAAAATAGCATTAAATATGAGAATGATTTTTTTTGCTTTACGGGTTAGCTCTAGAAGTATCTTGTTTCTGACTTTATCATTTAACTTTATCATAATTTAGTATAGGAGGTTTACTTATTACAGGTTTTTTGAGTCCTCTGGTTGCTCGCCATAGCGAATAATCCGTTTGTGGTGTTGCGTCGAGTTCCTGAAGATATTTTTGTAAAGATGCAGTTTTTAGATCTTCTAATAGTTTCTTAAGCTTTGTGGTGCATTCTTTTAGCCTAGCTTGCTGGTGGCACTTTTTGGGCTATAGCCTGGTTAGACTTTAACACGTTCGCATACGTGAACAGGTCGGCAGCTGGTTGGGCTAATTGACGATTGTTGATATTCATAGGCTGAGCAGGGCATTACGTTTTTTAGTTAAGGAACGCTTAACTGTCGCGTAAACAGGGCAACCCCTATAGTTGGCAGTGTGGTTACCGCCGCAGTTGCTGCATTTTTTCACTTTTAGGTAATCTTTTCGTTTATCACAATTTTCAGTTCCATGTAGCTCGCCGCACACGACGCAAACTGTGGGTAGCTTACAATAAGACTTTGTGTGGCCATATTCTTGGGAGTTTAGGCATTGAGTAGGTCCTGCTCGTTTACGCGGTTCCTCTACGGTAACTCTTCGTTGCAACAAGTATCTTAAATTATAAATGGGGTGCGTTTCATTATTTTTTACTTGCATATCACCTGGTTTAAATTCAACTCGAAAGAGTGGTTGTGGAATTCTCTCCATGTTTCTAATGTTAGTAACATTTTTAACTTTGAAGCCATTGTTTTGCAACCCTAGCTTTACCTTCTCAGGATCCACACAGGAATCAATACCTTTAATTACGACTTGAAGGCCTTTGGCGCTTTTTAATTGGTAGGTGTAATCTCTTATTGAGTTTATCAAACTCTGAAATTGTTTTACGGTACTCGTTTTCATGATTAACTTGAATTTTTGTTTCGCAAATTTAACCCCGTTTTATTGGAGTTACGTAAAACGAGTTTTCTCCAATTAGTAATATTAAGCTTTTTATGAGCTCCCTTGAATTTTGTTCCCTCAAATAAATCGAAGGTGGTTTATGCGACCTGGTCTAGGTGGAGGATTCCTCTGTTTCAGTTTGAAGAATTGCGAAACGATTTTGTGAGCTTTGTATACCCATATTTCCATCTTTTGATACTTTTGCCGATGATTCTATTTTCGAAGATTTTGGACTTCGAGCTCTTTTTAGCACGGTTACATACCTGTCCATTCCCACTTGAATTTTAGATTTTCCGGTGGGGAATTTTCTGGTGGGGTCATTTTATGAGCTGTATCCAAAGTGGGGTTAATAACATTATCGCATGTTACTGTTTTCTTACAATTACAATTCTTACAATTCTTACAATTTCTTGTTTTGAAATAGGAACTATTTGAACATGTTAAAATACTTCAATCAGAACGATTAGAAACATCTCCGAGTGCGTCTCCAAGAACTATACATGTCCGGAACTACACAACTCTACAGCGTAGGATAACAAAGAATATTCGTACCAAATTTCATGACGATACCTCTACTCGTTCTCCTGTAATCGTGATTTCCAAAGACGGATATTACAGACAGACGGACGGACAATTCTAAATCGAATTAGGAGGTGATTCTGGGCTAGAATATATGTACATATATACTTTTCTATACTCGCTGCGCCTTCTTTAATGCGTTACAAATGGAAGAACAAAGTGAATATACCCTCATCCCTTCGGGTGTACCTACGATAATTGTTAATAAGATGTCTATTACCAGATTTATGCAGAGGAAACATAAACGATGACCTCCATAGCGCTAAGAAAATAAATATATTCTCTCTAAAAGAGCAATATATTCACTCGGTTTTCATGTTCCTTAAAGAACGCAGCTTTTTAGAAAACTAAGTAGGGACCACACTCGGTCGAACCTTGCGCAAAGGAACCTATGGTTTAAAGGCATCTAATAAAACATTGTTGGAAGATTCCAGAGCCAAATCTAAACTTGCAGGTGTCCAAGCGCAGAATAGAGTTCCAACTTATGGAAAAAGATGATTTTGTATATTAAAAGTAATTTGTATATTTAAAGCGAAGTTTCTTTGGCATTCCCATTAGCATCACAGGCTGGGAAATTTGCGAGACTGCAATAATTCCATTTTCAAGGCGGGATGGTGCTTATCCTCAGGTAGTACAAGAGGCGCACATCGAGAAACATCAAAATATCAATATCATCTATTAAGATAAGATCCAAAAAGCAGCCATTCTGATTCCGTACATAGTTTATTTGGAAAATACCTCTAAAAAACACATCATCAAGGAAGCTGATTTTATTTTCACGCTCAGTCGAAGGTAAAAAAGTATCCGCGTCAGAACAATCAATCTGTCACTCGGTAGCATAGTCTCCATCACACCCGCAATGCATCTGGCATGTGAAGCATAAATGCTCTCCCCAGAGTTAGGTGGAATATAAGAGCAGCATAGAATAATTTCACGTGAATAAAAATTAGAAATTACAGCGATCAACACACCTCCACCTCTAGTCAAATTAGAAAGCAATCGGTTTCGACCTTCCGGTACACCACACAATTATTCGAAAAAATGTCAGGATTCAAAATATCAGGCCTGAGCCATGTTTCAGTGAAAACGATGTTATAATCAGAATTAACGCTTTTTAAAAAGATTTCAGTCAGTTTGGTATTAATTCCCCTGACATTTTAATAGAAAATATCAGAAGAAAAGACGTTTAGTTTTTTTGCAGCAGAGCGTCGAGATGAATCAGCAGTAATACCACGATTTCCTTTTGGACTAAAAACATATTCGTGTATGACAGCGTTTTCCGGCCAAAAACTAGGATCCAGGACACGTTGCAATAAATGTTCAGGTACATTAATGTTAAAAGAAGAGTAAGATTTTTGAGACTTGAATTTGAATTTAGTAATAGAAATACTTGAGTCAATCCATCTCAACTGGGAACTAATGTGCTCACGAATGTCATCTTAAGTCGTGTCCAGAGCAAGACGAGAGACGAAAATAGTTTTTCTTCGATCCACCACCACTAGCCTTCTAGGATAAGGCAGCGCAGCAGCAAAGAGTTCATTGGTTTTTTTAGGATTCACTATTTTTGGATTTGTGCCAGCATATTTAGGAGCAACAGAAGTAATTACTGCATTTTGCGATGTGTATAACTCGACAGCAGCAGTACTGGCACTAGGAATACCAGCAGGAGTGAGTAGATTCCTGTGTGTTAGCAAAACCATCCAAAGTCTGCACCAGTAATGGGTTTTGAATTTGCTCAATGGCTGGGCTCAGAAAATTTATCTGCGCAGGAGACGGTTCAGTCAACGTTTGAACAGCAATCGAGTTTTTCCTTTTAGTAATATTCGATTTATTAGATTTAACTTTATTAAAATTTAACCAAATTTCATGACGATACCTCTACTCGTTCTCCTGTAATCGTGATTTCCAAAGACGGATATTACAGACAGACGGACGGACAATTCTAAATCGAATTAGGAGGTGATTCTGGGCTAGAATATATGTACATATATACTTTTCTATACTCGCTGCGCCTTCTTTAATGCGTTACAAATGGAAGAACAAAGTGAATATACCCTCATCCCTTCGGGTGTACCTACGATAATTGTTAATAAGATGTCTATTACCAGATTTATGCAGAGGAAACATAAACGATGACCTCCATAGCGCTAAGAAAATAAATATATTCTCTCTAAAAGAGCAATATATTCACTCGGTTTTCATGTTCCTTAAAGAACGCAGCTTTTTAGAAAACTAAGTAGGGACCACACTCGGTCGAACCTTGCGCAAAGGAACCTATGGTTTAAAGGCATCTAATAAAACATTGTTGGAAGATTCCAGAGCCAAATCTAAACTTGCAGGTGTCCAAGCGCAGAATAGAGTTCCAACTTATGGAAAAAGATGATTTTGTATATTAAAAGTAATTTGTATATTTAAAGCGAAGTTTCTTTGGCATTCCCATTAGCATCACAGGCTGGGAAATTTGCGAGACTGCAATAATTCCATTTTCAAGGCGGGATGGTGCTTATCCTCAGGTAGTACAAGAGGCGCACATCGAGAAACATCAAAATATCAATATCATCTATTAAGATAAGATCCAAAAAGCAGCCATTCTGATTCCGTACATAGTTTATTTGGAAAATACCTCTAAAAAACACATCATCAAGGAAGCTGATTTTATTTTCACGCTCAGTCGAAGGTAAAAAAGTATCCGCGTCAGAACAATCAATCTGTCACTCGGTAGCATAGTCTCCATCACACCCGCAATGCATCTGGCATGTGAAGCATAAATGCTCTCCCCAGAGTTAGGTGGAATATAAGAGCAGCATAGAATAATTTCACGTGAATAAAAATTAGAAATTACAGCGATCAACACACCTCCACCTCTAGTCAAATTAGAAAGCAATCGGTTTCGACCTTCCGGTACACCACACAATTATTCGAAAAAATGTCAGGATTCAAAATATCAGGCCTGAGCCATGTTTCAGTGAAAACGATGTTATAATCAGAATTAACGCTTTTTAAAAAGATTTCAGTCAGTTTGGTATTAATTCCCCTGACATTTTAATAGAAAATATCAGAAGAAAAGACGTTTAGTTTTTTTGCAGCAGAGCGTCGAGATGAATCAGCAGTAATACCACGATTTCCTTTTGGACTAAAAACATATTCGTGTATGACAGCGTTTTCCGGCCAAAAACTAGGATCCAGGACACGTTGCAATAAATGTTCAGGTACATTAATGTTAAAAGAAGAGTAAGATTTTTGAGACTTGAATTTGAATTTAGTAATAGAAATACTTGAGTCAATCCATCTCAACTGGGAACTAATGTGCTCACGAATGTCATCTTAAGTCGTGTCCAGAGCAAGACGAGAGACGAAAATAGTTTTTCTTCGATCCACCACCACTAGCCTTCTAGGATAAGGCAGCGCAGCAGCAAAGAGTTCATTGGTTTTTTTAGGATTCACTATTTTTGGATTTGTGCCAGCATATTTAGGAGCAACAGAAGTAATTACTGCATTTTGCGATGTGTATAACTCGACAGCAGCAGTACTGGCACTAGGAATACCAGCAGGAGTGAGTAGATTCCTGTGTGTTAGCAAAACCATCCAAAGTCTGCACCAGTAATGGGTTTTGAATTTGCTCAATGGCTGGGCTCAGAAAATTTATCTGCGCAGGAGACGGTTCAGTCAACGTTTGAACAGCAATCGAGTTTTTCCTTTTAGTAATATTCGATTTATTAGATTTAACTATAGGCACGGACGAAGGCTTAGATAAAACAAGACTTATATTTTGATCTTGATCAACATTGATTCGCCCAGTGATATGCCCAGTGATTCGTTACTGCAATGGCTCATATCACCGGAACCAGAAGTGGGAAACTTTTTTTTTTAAATCCAATATGTTTATATTGTCCGAATTAGTCTAGCTATCAAAGATCTTTAAGAAATTGTTTGGCAAAATTTGTTTGGTCTGGGATAAGATGGGTTAAATTGTTTGATTGACTGAAAGCGAATAAAAAAGCTGAAATATAAGATGCTTACAGGTAGTTAGTGTACGTTTGCTGACGTGTTATTCATGGTTACACAAATATTTCATCTATTTATCTACCGATTGTGTAAATGCTATTTGCCTATACCGGCAATACTAGGAACATCGTTATTTCCACATAAAACCAACCCTATATGAGATATGTTCAAAAAGTATCGCGAATTTTAAATTTCCGCGGGTTACGTATGTATATTCGATTTTTAATTTTTTGGTGGCGTTATGTTGGTACTCATGTCCCTCACTTATGCTGACAAGTTCGTCCATTTTGAATGTTCAATTTCGATGCTCAATTTCTCAATGCTCAATTTCGACCAAAAACAGCATCCCAATAACATTGCTAAGGAGATGTTGAACTCTGTCCGCGACGACCCAAATTTGCTTCAGAGGGTCATATCTGGTGACGAATCATGGGTTTATGGTTATGACGTAGAAACCAAAGTTCAATCATCCCAATGAAAGCTGCCGCACGAGTCAAGACCAAACAAGAGCACGCCAAATTCGGCCGAATGTGAAGGTTATGCTCACAGTTTTCTTTGATTGCAGGGGCGTGGTGCATCATGAGTTCTTGCCACAGGGTAGAACTGTCAATAAGAAATATTACCTGCAAATTATACGCAATTTGCGCGAAGCGATCCGCCAGAGGCGCCTGGATTTGTGGAAGCACAAAAATTGGCTTTTGAACCATTGTAACGATCAGAAATCGTTACAACTTCTTTTCTCCTTCTCTTTTAAATTATTAAGCGACCACCATTAATTACGCTTGACAGCCTAGCGGTTAGAGCAACAGCCTCTCAAGCCAACGGACCGAGGTTCAAATCTCGGTTCGAACAATTCAATTTCAAATGTTGTTTCAAATGTGTTTAGTAATAATGAGGGAGAATTATCAATTAGAACAATATTAAACATTAATTTATTTTATTCCGCCGCAAAGAGCAAAAATTAAAAGTGAATAACACGGTTGCTCAAAGAATTGCATACATACGAACACAAACATACACAATTGGGCAGACTATTCACAGACGAATGAACTCTTTATTTTTCATTTCACTATTTATTGCTCGCGCAATATAATTCCGAATAGGTATAAGTAAAGAACCGGTCTTAATGAACGTGTTTGCACTTGGAAAAGGGACCTCCGCTCAAGTAAGTCCCTTTTATAAATTACTTTAGCTTTGGTTCTTTCAGCATTCCCAGAGCCACGTCAGCCTTCGACAGGACTTTGGATGACAATTTGTTTAAAAGAATCACGTCAACTTTCAACAGATTCTAATATATACTTTAAGGGGGAATTACGTCAGCTTTCGACAGATTCTAAATACATATTTTAAGTGAGGATCACGTCAACTTTCGACAGATCTTAGTGCATATTTTTGAGAGAGAATCACTTCAGCTTTCGACAGATTCTAATACATACTTTAAGGAAGAATCACGTCAGCTTTCGAGAGATTCTAAAACATATTCTAAGAGAGGATCACGTCAGCTTTCGATAGATCCTAGTACCCATTTTGAGAGAGAATTACGCCAGCTTTTGACAGATTCTAACACATATTCTAAGAGAGGATCATGTCAGCTTTCGACAGATCCTAGGTCTTAAGTGAATATATATTTCCTCCCTTTGATTCTAGTTCCTCCCAGACATACCCAACTTTGTAAGCAACCTTTTGTTGCCAAGCGCTCTGCTTGTCTCGCCCTGCTAAAAATATTGTGAAACATCTACTCTGTAACGAAAACTTTGTAAGCAACCATCTGTTACCAGACATTCGGTCTGTGTTGAATTCTGTACGAGGGTTGCCTTTAATGTTTCGGGATTTGGCAGCCCTAGTATTGCAATCTGGCAACTGACAGCTCTATCGTAAAGTTTTTTATTTTTATTTTATTTTTTTATATCGGATTAGACCAAACTCATGGGATGCCCCCTCTCCATGCAAGCATTTGTTGGTCTGTGAAAGGAAGATAGGTTAGTGGGTGGGGGGAAAAGAAGAGTAGGGATGGTGGACACTTGCTTTAAAGGATTTGACATTATATGTAGACGGGAAGACAGTCGCAGGGAGATTGTTCCATAGTCGAACAGTGCGGCCGAAGAACGAGCCCTCGCGGTAATGCGTGGTGCGTTGGAGCGGTATCGAGACGTGAAAGGGGTGAGCCTTTTGGAACAGCCGTGTTTGTCTGTTAAATACCTGGGCCGGTGGAACCAGGTCAGCCAACTCCCTCGTGCATCTACCAAAGAAATAGCGGTAGAATAACGACACACACCCCACATCTCGACGACGCTCCAAGGATTCAATAGAGTTGGATACCCTACTGTCTCCTATTAGCTTTATCGCACGATTTTGAAGACGGTCCAGGAGCTGCAGATATGTTCTGGAAGCACCTGACCATATATGCGAATTGTACTCCATTTTGGGGCGAATGTAGGTGATGTAGATAGTGCGAAGATCGACAGGAGTGAAATATATCTTACACCGCTTTAAAAAGCCTAGGCACTTGGCTGCTTCCTTCGACACATTGAAAATGTGATCATTCCAACGCAGATCACATTGCATCGACATACCCAGAACATCAAGAGCCGTCGACTCGCCAACATCCACACCAACCACATTAAGGACGGGACAGGGATTTCCCTCCATTCGCTTGTGGGTTAACATGCAGCTTTGGGTCTTACTCGCATTAAAGTTGGCCTGATTCGCTCGACCCCACTCATAGATTTTGTCAAGGTCACTTTGGAGTGTGTCACCCATAATTCGCCTCTTTCCGCTTATATCAGACTGCGAAGGTCGTTTGGAGAGCGAGTATGAGTGACAAAGGCTGCTGTCATCAGCAAACGAATAGACGGGATTATGAGTCAACGACAGAAGGTCGTTGATAAAAACCAGAAAGAGTGTAGGGGACAGGACGGAACCCTGCGGAACTCTAGAATTAATGGAGTACTCATCGGAAGCGAAGCCGTTTATCACAACCCGGATAGAACGTCCGCTGAGGAAGCTCGAAATCCATCGAGTGAAGGTATTACCGTCTCCATATGCTTTGAGTTTTGAGACAAGTGCTTTATGCCACACTCGATCAAATGCTTTGGAGATATCCAGAGCAACAACCTTACTCTCACCGAAATGGTGAGAAACTATTGCTCCATCGTTCGGTGAGAAACGCCATCAGGTCGCCAGTTGAACGATGAGCACGAAAACCGTACTGGCGATCACTGAGCAATTCATTGCGCTCTAGATACCTCAACAAGTTGAAATTTACTACGCTCTCCATGACTTTGGAAAGCGTAGAGCAGATTGCTATGGGCCGGTAATTTGCAGGGTTCGTAGCCTCGCCTTTTTTGGGGATTGGCTGCACGTTGGCAATCTTCCAGGAGTGCAGAAAAGCTCCAGTGGTGTAGGACAAATTGAAGAGTTTGCGCAACGGGCGAGCCAACGCTGAGGAGCAATTCCTCAACACGTGGGCTGAAATGCCATTCAGTCCCGATGATTTATTTACATTGAGTCCTGCAAGCACTCTTTTAACTGCTCGCGTTCGAAAGTGTATATCAGGCATAGCACAAGATACTCTTTCGACTACGGGAAGTGGTTGACTACTTTCAGGAAGAAAGCAGTTTTCAGCAGACATTTTAGCTAGTATATTTGCCTTGTCAACCGAGTGCGTGAAGATCTGGTCATTCATGAGGTGAGTTGGAATAGACGACGATGTCTGATTCTTCACTCTCCCCACAAACGACCAGAAGCTCTTGCTACCTTTATGGTATTCAAGAACTCTACTTCTAAGGCGCTGTTCGCAGAGAAATTTTTCGCGCCTTAGAATCGCATTGCACCTGTTTCTAGCATGTTTGCGAAGCAGTTCAGTTTCAGCAGTTTTATGTGACTGCCAATTTTTGAACGCTACCTCTTTGGACCTGACTGCCTGTCTGCAAGTCGCATTAAACCAAGAGCGGTCTTTAGGTTTTATTGGAATATGTTTACTGGGGATGAAAGACCGCATGCCCAGTAAAATTATTTGTTCTACGAATTTCGCTGCGGCATGTACGTTTCTATCACTGAAGCACAATTGCCAATTGAAATGCTTGAAAAATATATTCAGATCATCCCAATTTGCCTTCTCATAAAGCCATACTGGCCGCTTCGGAGCTACTGGAGAAGCAGATTGAAGACTAGGATATGAGAAGGTAGCAGAAATTGTAGCGTGGTCCGAATTACCAAGAGGTGCAAGAACATCAACATCATACTTACTATGATGTGAAGTTAAAAAGAGGTCCAGAATGTTTTGGCTTTGCCCTTCAACACATGGAAAATGTGTTGGTTCCTTCACTAGTTGAGCCAAATTGTTTGACTCAGCAAACAATTCAACGTATAAACCCTCGGGAGTTGTGTGACTCGAATGACGGAGCCAATTGGAATGATGAACATTAAAATCACCAGCAACAACAATTTCACTGTTCGGATACAATTCCAAAATGTTTGAGATCGAATCAGAGAGACCATCCAGTTTTAAGTGGATAGCCTCTCTAGATTCGGGCTTCTATATAAGAAGCAGAAGTGCAGGATGTGCGACTGGATTTTGAATTTAACCCACAGGGAGCTAAATTTGGCATCCGGCGTGGTCAAGTGTTGCTGGCACTGGTACGCGACATCACTGCGGATGTAAATGGCGAGGCCTCTGTGGAGGGAAAACAATGGCAGTAGGTGATACCCAGGCATCTGAAAGTCCAGTGGATCTGCACCCTCACCCACCTGGGCCTCACCCAGTGCCATTATATGAGGATGGTGAGTACATAAATGGGCATAGACCGCAAAGAAGTTCGCCCTTAAGCCACGTATATTCGTGAAATCTATGCGAATTTTCGTCATCACCGCCCACTGTAAAGCAAGTGTAGAGGTAACTGCACAAGCGGCTAAGTGTGCACTGCAAGACAAGTGAAGCACGACAAGTTTAGTGTTATGCCTTCATATTGCTATGCTTCGGCCCACTGTGCACACACAATCGCCTGCGCAGCTAACGGGATTAGTTTAGGAGTAAGGAACGGAGAGGAGAAGAAGAGGAGGGAGAAAAGAATAGATCAATCAAATGCAAGGCATACCTGCAGAGAGCATAAACAAGCCTCTCACCTGATCGCCCGCAGTTGGTTGATGTTTTCTTTTGTGTGTTTGATTTATGTTAAATTTTTGATTTCTGGTTTGTTTTAATTAAAGTTATTGAATTTGTGGCGGTTTTTTAAGAATTATATATATTGTATTGTATTGTTGTGAGTTGTACATTTTTGAGGTTATACGTACTTAGAACGTTTTGACATACGAGCGCTATTTGTGTTGTTTACAGTAACTTAAAAGATTCATCTCGGACCAAAAATGGAATTAAATCGTGAACATTTTCGTGCGATTATTTTTTACAACTTTTGACGTGGATTAACTCAGCAACAGCAACAGCAACGAACTCGTCGATCGTTCGAGCTTGAAGCTCAGATGCTCCTGTTGGAGTTACCTACAGATGGAACCGTAAAGGAGATGAGACAGCGTCTGAGCGTCTTCACGAAGGAACGTCGCATCAGAAAGTCATCGGAAAATGTAGCCAAAGACAAAAAAACAATTACTGGAGCAATCAGTTTCCCTGTACCTAAAATGTCCAGTCAAGCCTCATGCGCAAACACTCAAATCGAAGTTGACATCATGAACACCGTAAGAGAGTGGAATTTACACTTCAACGGGTCTCGCTCAATTCTAGAATTCACAGAAAATATTGAAAAACTATCTGACTGCTACCGAATACCGCATAATGAGCTTCTGCTACCACTAAACGAGCTACTTCGCGAACGCGCCAAAGACTGGTGGCGCTATAAGAAGCAGGAGATTAATGGCTCAGTTTCATATACTCCGTTTGCGTGCGTATCCGTCAGAAATCTATTACAACTATAACAACTGTTGTTGTAAATGCACGGATCCTATGAAACTCATCCCATATGTTTACATATATTTCAACTTTTCTTGCGTGAGATTTCTGACGGATACCCACGCAAACGGAGTCTATGAAACTAAGCCTTAAGTCCTGGGCTCAGTTTATGGAAGCTGCATATACATTTTTCCTTCCACCTCGATATCTACAACGTCTAGAAGAAGACATCATTCGACGACGGCAAGGCGGACGCGAAAAAGCCAAAGATTATTTCATGAGCATAATAACCTTGATACGGCAACATCCAAGGCTGCGTCAAGAAGACCAAATAGATCGAGTCTACGAAGGCTTGAGACCAGAATATCGCCTATACATACGACGTTGCGATTTCAATAATCTGGATTTTCTGATGAGCCAAACGGACGAATACGAGCATATTCGAGGAGAGGAAGCCCGTACCCAACGCCCCCATGTTTCCAACTGGGTATCTGGAAAACCTGACTCACGCAATACTCACTGTTGGACGTGTAATGAACCAGGGAACACTCACGAGTTCAAGGGGCAACGCCAATTATTTTGTTGCCATTGTGGAAAATTAGGAACATTGTTTAAAGATTGTACCTGTCGGAAGCTCCCACCGTATGGACAAAAACAATAACCCCGGAAAATTATCGATTCCAAATGCAAATTTTATGCAACGGCAGACCCACGGACGCCTGGGCAGACCCACGGACGCCTGGGTCGACACAGGGGCCACACTATCATTTATTGGCTTAAACATAAAAGACTACCTGTCTAACGAGATTCCGGCTATCTCAGAAGTACAGCCTTTAATATTGGCGAATGGCAATGAAATTAATATTGAGCAAAGCTTTAAAACCGTTATTCAAGTAGGAGCATTGAAATTCACTCACCGAGTGTATTTCCTACCAGGCCTTCTAAAAGATTTTGTAATGGGTACAGGTCTATTAACAAAATTTAATTGTAAAATAATTCTCGCCGGAGAGGAGCTACAAACTCCCGAAAATCAGGAAGGGCATCAATTGTGCATGGTAACCCAACCGAACGTTGCCGTGCAAATAACACACGATCAAGAAAACAGAAGAGAAGTTTTCTAACAACAAAAAAAAGCGCCGTAGAAAACCGGCAAGTTTACGACGAGCAGTGGTACTGTCGAAGCAAAATCACTACCTACTCAATCACAACCCGAAGCTAACCCTCAACAGCGCACCAGACCAAAACGACAGCTCGATGCAAATATTTGGGGATGCGGAAATACTTGGAAACCAAAAAATAGAAATCCTTCAATTTCAGAGCAATCAATTTATCAATTTACACCACCACAAAATCACAAACCACTAGGAAAAAAGAACCGACCACCTTAAACTGGTTACATAACATCCACATTACCCCGCAAAGATCACCGAAACGACGAGATTTTCAAATAACCCGGAGGCACGGAATAATCGATGTAATTGTCCAGGATGGCTGGGCTAAGCTGAAGTACAGAAATGCTCGGAAATTAATAACCACGAACAAGGATCACACGCCTAGTCCACCGCACTTCGAAAAACCTAATAAATTTTTTTTTTTTTTATTAATCATAGAAAAGGAGTTATAAATTTTTAAAACAACTTAAAACTGTATTCTTTTTTTTATTAATTTCTTTTTACTCCATAGTGGGGATAGAATGTAACGATCAGAAATCGTTACAACTTCTTTTCTCCTTCTCTTTTAAATTATTAAGCGACCACCATTAATTACGCTTGACAGCCTAGCGGTTAGAGCAACAGCCTCTCAAGCCAACGAACCGAGGTTCAAATCTCGGTTCGAACAATTCAATTCCAAATGTTCTACAAATTGTTTTTTTTAGTAATAACGAGGGGGAATTATGTATATGAACAATATTACATAATTTAATATGAACAATATTAAACATTAATTTATTTTGTTCCGCCAAAAATAGCGAAAATTAAAAGTAAATAACAACACGGTTGCTCACACTTAAAATCAAAGAATTACATACATATGAACACAAACATACACAATTGAGCAGACTATTCACAGACGAATGGACTCTTTATTTTTCATTTCACAATTGCTCGCGCAATTTAATTCCGAATAGGTATAAGTAAAGAACCGGTCTTAATTGGAAAAGGGACCTCCGCTCAAGTATGTAAGTCCCTTTTATAAACTACTTTAGCTTTGGTTCTTTCAGCATTCCCAGAGCCACGTCAGCCTTCGACAGGACTTTGAAAGACAATTTGTTTAAAAGAATCACGTCAACTTTCGACAGATTCTAATACATACTTTAAGGGAGAATCACGTCAGCTTTCGACAGATTCTAATACATACTTTAAGAATCACGTCAGCTTTCGACAGATTCTAAATACATATTTAAAGTGAGAATCACGTCAATTTTCGACAGATCCTGGTGCACATTTTTGAGAGAGAATCACGTCAGCTTTCGACAGATCCTAGTACATATTAAGAGGACATCACGTCAATTTTCGACAGGTTTTAAACGAATATATATTTTCTCCCTTTGACTCTAGTTCCCCCCAGACATACCCAACTTTGTAAGCAACCTTTTGTTGCCAAGCGCTCTGCTTGTCTCGCCCTGCTAAAGATATTGTGAAACATCTACTCTGTAAAGAAAACTTTGTAAGCAACCATCTGTTGCCAGACATTCGGTCTGTGTTGAATTCTGTATTTCCATTGTAAGCAGCATTCTGTTGCAGGCACTTGCCCTAAATAACAATTGTATTTAGAATAAGAAAAATCACCAATATACCGTCCGAGCTGAACTATCGAGAGGTGGTCAGTGAACTGATCGACGAACTCGTCGATCGTGCGGAATTCGGAAGCGGTAGTGAACCAGTAAACGGAGGGTTTCGAGATCCCTCAATCATGACCCTGGAGCGGCTAAGCCTACCTCAGCCAAAGATAAAAACTCGTTACTCCATGATAACGACTTGCTCACACATCTTTGCTTGTGCGTGAATTTTTGGCAAAAAACAATACAATAATGATGCCGCAGCCACCGTTTTCCCCAGATTTGGCCCCATGTGAATTTTTCTTGTTCCCGAAACTGAAGAGGCCCATGAAAGGACGACGAGGCAAAAATCTAAGATGAGCAAAAACACGTCCAAGTTGTAAATAGCTGTAAAAAATTAACTGAACATTTAAAGTGGCCGAACTCAGCATAAGTGAGGGACATAAGTACCAACATAACGCCACAAAAATTGAAAATCGAATATACGTAACCCGCGGGAAATCAAAATTAGCGATACTTTTTGAACAGACCTCGTATCTTTGAGTAAAGGTTTCATGAGTGTTGGTACGAATTTCCGTCATCAATTTTGGCTTGGAGATTAACCGGTTTCGGCGATAAGCCATCATCAGTGTCATTTTTCGTTCTGGTCATTTCGTACTTGTTCATGTCTTTATATTTTGTCATGCGTGAGGTATATTCGTTCTGGTTAGTTCGTAGCAGGTAGCATACTTCTGTTTTCTAATTGGTTAGCAGGTAGGAAACTTTGTGTTTTTCCCAATTGCTTTATATGTACAGTCGTTTTTTTATTTTTTTATTTATTTTCATTTTAATTGTTAGGTCGTTTTTTATTGTTGTTTGTTGTGTTTTTGACAAGGTATGACGGAAATTCGTTCCTACACTTATCATTACACTTATCCAACCCTGTCGGAAAGCTTAACGAATATCAAGAAGTAAAGGTTTCATCTCGATTGTATAGTGAGAGTTTTCGTGTTAAAATTCAAGCAACTACACCACTCGTTAGAATTTTATATGTTGGGACAAATACATACACCGGTCTCGTAGTCTATTATTAATAACCATTGGCCATCTAAACACAGCTGCATCTTCTGCGACCAAATACCAGTAGTTTTTTCCAATTGCAACAACCGACGCATTCCATCCGCTGGGTAAATAATTCCCGAATCTCGACTGACTGTAAAGGTAGCCAAGTGTTCAAGTAAATAAACTGGTTTATCCTTGAACTCAATGTCCAGTTGCTCTTCGCCGCAACTTCGTGATTCTTGGTCATATACATATTCGGCTTCAAGCCCTCTTGGATTATTCCCATCTCCGCTAATTGAATGATGATACGCCATGTCCCTTGAAAAAACATTACAACCGTTATTTTTACAGTATTATTATTACTAGTGCATTGAATTATTATTGCAATATTACATAAAAATTGAATTATGGTAACTTCTATAATTATCTTATCTCATTAATGTATGAATGGTCGATTTCCCAAATCGATTAAATCCATGAATGGCTTACTTGCATAATCAATGAATTCGTATATAGAATGAAATGATTAAAATGAGCAAGGCAATGTTTAAAATATAATTTTAAAACTATAATTTTAAAACTACAAAGACTAGGAAGCTGAAAATTTTCATAGCAATTGGTCTAATAAGAAAAGAAGTATATATGTACTTAGAAAAGAAGGTATGGAAATGTATATATATTCTTTGTCAGAACCACCTTCTAAGTCGATTAAGCGCTGTCCGTCTGTCTGTGGAAATCACGATTACAGGAAAGCGAATAGAGCTATCGCCATTAAATTGGCATGAATAGTCTTTGTCGTCATAGGCTGCTTGGTATTAAAAATTAAGAAAATTCTGACCAGTGCCGCGCCTACTTTTTCTAACAAATATGGATTTCCCTGTGCCCATAGCGCAATTTCCAAACTGTAGAGCCAATTTTAAGTTCGAGCTTAATTCCCAAATCCACCGTCTCAAAATAATATAGACTCTCAAAAATGGACGTGGTCCGCCCACTAGTGAAAAACCCAAAATACAAGAGCCAGTAGAAGTATTGTAATGAATTTTGGCACGAATATTCTCTCCCATGTAGGGCTTATTGCTATTAAAAAAGGTGAAAATCCGACTTCTGTCACACCTTTTTATAAAGTAAATATTAATACATCCGATTTGAGCTGAATTTGTACCAAAAAGGTATTGGTGAAAGTTGTCTCACAAAAAGTGGCCGCGATACGCTCACTAGTATACGAGATCTTCAAAAAGTATGGCGGATTTTGAATTCCCGCGGGTTACGTATATTCGATTTTTAATCTTTTTTGTGGCGGTTTGTTGCTACTCATTTCCCTCAGTTATGCTGACAAATTCGGCCACTTTGAACGTTCATTATATTTTGATATTTTTTTTGCTTTGACGTGTTTTAGCTCGGCTTCGATTTTTGCCTATTCTTTAAAATGGATCAAAGACACTATATTAAATTTTCTGCAAAAAACAAAATTAAGTTCGCGGACACATTCCGAATGTTGACTGTTGATGCGATGCTATTTTCATTCGAAATTGAGCAATTTTGGTAGGAATCTCGCGGCGACCCATCTCATGTCCAAATTATTGGTAAAAGTCGAATGTCACGAGGCAATCGATGTTTAGATCCTCAGCAACTTCTTTAACGGTGATTCGACGATTGGCCATTACTTTTTTCTTTTTTTCATTAATGTTTTTGTTTGTTGTTGACGTGCTCGGGCGTCCGGCACGCTCTTCGTCGTTCACATCTTCTCGACCTTCTGAGAACACATTGTACCACCGATAAACTTTGCTTTGATCCAAGGTAGATTCACCATATGCCATAGTCAACATTCGGAATGCGTACCATGTTGCCCACGCACTTAATTTTGTTTTTCACACAAAATTTAATACAGATTCTACATCTGTATCTAATAACTAACATCTATATCTCTATACAATTAAGAAATAAAGATCGTTAATAAAACTTTCTTGAAAGTAAATCTATTACACACTAAAATCAAAGCAAAACTTGACAAGATGGATAAGTCGGACATTCTATGTGAAATACCATGTAGTGGTAATAAAATTAACACATATGATAAAGTATATGTGGGAACAACTCAACTTAAACTGAGGACAAGGTTGTCAGCTCCTAAATCGCAGCAAACAACAAAAAAAAGGATTGGGTGACAATAAAACAGCCATGGCAGCTCATTTCGCGAGTACCGGACAAACTCCGAACATTAAAGAAACTAAAATAGTACAACAAGAAATGAACTACGGAAAACGATACATAATAGAGATGCTGCACATAATCAACACACCTATCAATAAACGAACCAATTACAAAACAGATCATCAAAAAACACAAAGAAAAACAACTTAGTTGAAGTCTGAACGTTGACAATTCATGACAATTGTATACAAAATATTTTACCTACATCTGAAGATGGATATCAAAGATATCCGAAATATTGTATTTAAATTTTTTAAGTGAATACTTTTTATCGCTCGTTAGCGTAATCTCGTGAAAAAAGAAACATGTAACAAAAAACCGACAACATTTGGTCAGATTATGGTTAGAGCATTGGCAGTTGTGGGGGGAAGGAGGGTGGTTGTAGAAGGTTGGTGGTAGGAGCGAGGAGGGGAAGAAGGAAGAGTCGTAGAGGGTTGGCTGAGGGAGGGATGTTAGAGGGGATGGAGTAAGGTGGGCGGTGGGAGGACGAAGGAAGGAGGTTCTTTCTTCTTTATTTGCACATAATTTTGAGACGCTAATACGGAAGTCCGCTGCCCTTGTTGCTACGACGCCGATGACTGCCTCATACTGTGTGTTTTTGTTTTTATGTTTTATCTTTACCATATCTTTACGGTATGTATGTTTTTGTTGTTAGGTTTTGTCTTTACGACAGAAGAGAATATTCTCGTTCTGTTATATTTTGTATGTTTCGGTCTTGCTTGTTGCCGTCCTCAATGAAGAAGTGTAAACATACAATGTGTACTAACATAGTGTATACATTAAATCTGTGCACAAGCCGTTTTGAAGACATCTAGGCACAAATCGGCACGACTGCTGTTTTGTGACTGCTGTTTTGTGACTGCCGTATGAAAATCGCAATAAACAGCAACTGCTGTGGTGCCTTTACCCGACCGACATTCATTTTTACTGCTTGTTCGAAAATTTGCAGTTGCTGTTTTAATGTGTATGCATTTCTCTCTCGTTCCTTCCGCTTAATCTCCAAAGGAACGAAAGAAACGCAAACAACTCTCCCTCTTTTCCTCAGCTCAAACTCCAAAGGCATATTTATTCATTTTTCCATTTAATTATCGTTTTTTAGATAAGCTTTCGACGTCGTACCATTGCAGGCAACAGACCGCCGTATAAGCGTCTGAAAAGCATTCCCAAACTAAGAAGAAAAAACATCCACTCTTTCCCTCCGCTAAAACTCAAAAACCATTCTTATCTATTTTTCCATGTAATTATCGTCTTTTTCTTACTTTGTTTTTGTTGTAAATGGTCCACAAATTGTGGCCCGAACAACGATTGAAAACAATGAAAAAATGTTTTGCCACATTTTCCAGAAAACCGAAAAAAAAGAAACAAAAAAAGGGAGAGGCACGCAATGCTTTTTTTTCTAACTAAACGCCTAGGAGACGGCTGAACGTATGTATGTATTTAATATGTATGTGCATTTCGTGTGTGTATCCTCTCTTATATCTATTTAGCAATAAGTGGCATTAAAACTGCTGTGTCATTTTCGACTGACAATTTTGCTTTTGTTTCCAGCAGAGCACAAGCAATAAAGCCTATGAGTGCAAATCTGAAATGTTTTATCAATTTTTACTGCTAAAACGTTGTGTGTTTTGAAAGTGGTTTTAAAACGGGTTGTGCACAGCTCTAGTATACATACATACAAACGTAGCTTGCTTTCAAATTCATTTGACATTAGTGACTGAATTATACTCAACAGATTTGACATACGCTGTCAAAACAACCTGGCCGCAACAGACTGTCAACATCGACCTATCGGGAAACACTTTGGTATTGCTGATTATAGTGAGTATTGGGCCTATTAAACCCACTATGGGAAAATCAAACGCAGAAAAGTGTCAAGAATATCGGGAACGATTAGACAAAGCTATATAAACAAAAACCAGGGCAAATAAATTCAATTATAAATCAGAGTCCCGAATTCCAAGCCGGAATCGAACAAGGTGTTAATTGTGAAGTGCCGCGTAAATCGTTTTTTTTTAATTTTAGTGGAAGCTTACAAGTTGCAGCTATTGAAAGCCTCAACAACCGAAAATACGACAATATCGACGGACCGTGTTCGGAAGCATAGCTTACAATGGTAAGTCTAAATTCCACAAGTTTAAGTAATTAATTACCATATAAATATAAATTATAACGCTAACTAAATACAAAATTAAGAAGAAAGGAAGATATTAATTAAGAAGATATGCGTTGGAACCAGAAATTGGACAAATATTGATTTAGTTATTCGTGAAGTATCGACGGAATTGATTAGTGATCAAAATCGATTTATTAATGAATTGAATTTTGAAAGTGTGACAAATGGTAATATTTCTTACACTGACTTAAATCGTCATAAAAATATCCATCAAGATATCACCAAGAAATTTATAAAAAATACTTTCGGTTGGCCGTGTCCAATATGTGATAGAATGTGGTTTGTGGAAGACTTACGACCTGCAGCACCTCAGCATGATAAGATTATTAATATAGTACTGCCAACAGCCAGAGCTGGGGAAACTCAATTCCATTCCAATTCCAAGTAAATTCCTCAGGAATTAGGACTTTGGAATTAAGTACTTTTCAAGCAAAAGGAATGGAATTAAGTGAGCCTCAATTCCTTTCGAAAGGAATTGGACTTGGAATTGAGCAAAGAAATTCCTTTCACATGGAATGGAATTATAAGTCCCAATTCCTTGGAATTGGATTTGGAATTGAAAATTTCAATTCCTTTTGAGAAATTAAGGTTGGAGGAATTGAAGTCCTTTGCTGGCGATTGAGACCTTACTGTGTGTATGATAGAGTGTAAGTTGAAGTATAAGAAGAAGAAGACATTTAGGCAGATTTTGGCAAAAAAACTTTATTGTTACACTTGATAGGAAATATATAATATGTATGTGATATTAATTCTAAATTAAATTAATTGGGTGGGCGGTCGGTGGGGATCACCAAAGTGGTCACATGGGGGTTTTTTGACCAAAAATTTTTTTTTTACCAATCGATAGTAAATGTCGTAAAACGGATTTTGAACATAGTGGGCGGTGGGTGGTACCATCCCAAAGGGGTCACACAGGGGTTTTTTCACCAAAAAATTTTTATTGCACAAATCGATTGGAAACATCATGAAATGGATTTTGGACAGGGTGGGTGGCGGATGGGGACCCCCTAAAGGGGTCACATGGGGATTTTTACCCAAATTTTTTTACTATAGGAATCGATGGGAAATGTTATGAAACGTATTTCGGATAGGGCCCCATGGGGGACGGGTGCCCCCATTCATTTTTACTGCTTGTTCGAAAATTTGCAGTTGCTGTTTTAGTGTTGATGCATTTCTCTCTCGTTCCTTCCGCTTAATCTCCAAAGGAACGAAAGAAGCGCAAACAACTCTCCCTCTTTTCCTCAGCTCAAACTCCAAAGGCATATTTATTCATTTTTCCATTTAATTATCGTTTTTTAGATAAGCTTTCGACGTCGTACCATTGCAGGCAACAGACCGCCGTATAAGCGTCTGAAAAGCATTCCCAAACTAAGAAGAAAAAACATCCACTCTTTCCCTCCGCTAAAACTCAAAAACCATTCTTATCTATTTTTCCATGTAATTATCGTCTTTTTCTTACTTTGTTTTTGTTGTAAATGGTCCACAAATTGTGGCCCGAACAACGATTGAAAACAATGAAAAAATGTTTTGCCACATTTTCCAGAAAACCGAAAAAAAAGAAACAAAAAAAGGGAGAGGCACGCAATGCTTTTTTTTCTAACTAAACGCCTAGGAGACGGCTGAACGTATGTATGTATTTAATATGTATGTGCATTTCGTGTGTGTATCCTCTCTTATATCTATTTAGCAATAAGTGGCATTAAAACTGCTGTGTCATTTTCGACTGACAATTTTGCTTTTGTTTCCAGCAGAGCACAAGCAATAAAGCCTATGAGTGCAAATCTGAAATGTTTTATCAATTTTTACTGCTAAAACGTTGTGTGTTTTGAAAGTGGTTTTAAAACGGGTTGTGCACAGCTCTAGTATACATACATACAAACGTAGCTTGCTTTCAAATTCATTTGACATTAGTGACTGAATTATACTCAACAGATTTGACATACGCTGTCAAAACAACCTGGCCGCAACAGACTGTCAACATCGACCTATCGGGAAACACTTTGGTATTGCTGATTATAGTGAGTATTGGGCCTATTAAACCCACTATGGGAAAATCAAACGCAGAAAAGTGTCAAGAATATCGGGAACGATTAGACAAAGCTATATAAACAAAAACCAGGGCAAATAAATTCAATTATAAATCAGAGTCCCGAATTCCAAGCCGGAATCGAACAAGGTGTTAATTGTGAAGTGCCGCGTAAATCGTTTTTTTTTTATTTTAGTGGAAGCTTACAAGCAGCTATTGAAAGCCTCAACAACCGAAAATACGACAATATCGACGGACCGTGTTCGGAAGCATAGCCAAAGAAAGCAAGAAAAAGAAATGAATTTAAATAAAAGATCTCTATTCAATTCAATTCAATTTATTAATTTACTACCATATCTTACAATGGTAAGTCTAAATTCCACAAGTTTAAGTAATTAATTACCATATAAATATAAATTATAACGCTAACTAAATACAAAATTAAGAAGAAAGGAAGATATTAATTAAGAAGATATGCGTTGGAACCAGAAATTGGACAAATATTGATTTAGTTATTCGTGAAGTATCGACGGAATTGATTAGTGATCAAAATCGATTTATTAATGAATTGAATTTTGAAAGTGTGACAAATGGTAATATTTCTTACACTGACTTAAATCGTCATAAAAATATCCATCAAGATATCACCAAGAAATTTATAAAAAATACTTTCGGTTGGCCGTGTCCAATATGTGATAGAATGTGGTTTGTGGAAGACTTACGACCTGCAGCACCTCAGCATGATAAGATTATTAATATAGTACTGCCAACAGCCAGAGCTGGGGAAACTCAATTCCATTCCAATTCCGAGTAAATTCCTCAGGAATTAGGACTTTGGAATTAAGTACTTTTCAAGCAAAAGGAATGGAATTGAGTGAGCCTCAATTCCTTTCGAAAGGAATTGGACTTGGAATTGAGCAAAGAAATTCCTTTCACATGGAATGGAATTATAAGTCCCAATTCCTTGGAATTGGATTTGGAATTGAAAATTTCAATTCCTTTTGAGAAATTAAGGTTGGAGGAATTGAAGTCCTTTGCTGGCGATTGAGACCTTACTGTGTGTATGATAGAGTGTAAGTTGAAGTAGAAGAAGAAGAAGACATTTAGGCAGATTTTGGCAAAAAAACTTTATTGTTACACTTGATAGGAAATATATAATATGTATGTGATATTAATTCTAAATTAAATTAATTGGGTGGGCGGTCGGTGGGGATCACCAAAGTGGTCACATGGGGGTTTTTTGACCAAAAATTTTTTTTTTACCAATCGATAGTAAATGTCGTAAAACGGATTTTGAACATAGTGGGCGGTGGGTGGTACCATCCCAAAGGGGTCACACAGGGGTTTTTTCACCACAAAATTTTTATTGCACAAATCGATTTGGACAGGGTGGGTGGCGGATGGGGGCCCCCTAAAGGGGTCACATGGGGATTTTTACCCAAATTTTTTTATTATAGGAATCGATGGGAAATGTTATGAAACGTATTTCGGATAGGGCCCCATGGGGGACGGGTGCCCCCATTCATTTTTACTGCTTGTTCGAAAATTTGCAGTTGCTGTTTTAGTGTTGATGCATTTCTCTCTCGTTCTTCCGCTTAATCTCCAAAGGAACGAAAGAAACGCAAACAACTCTCCCTCTTTTCCTCAGCTCAAACTCCAAAGGCATATTTATTAATTTTTCCATTTAATTATCGTTTTTTAGATAAGCTTTCGACGTCGTACCATTGCAGGCAACAGACCGCCGTATAAGCGTCTGAAAAGCATTCCCAAACTAAGAAGAAAAAACATCCACTCTTTCCCTCCGCTAAAACTCAAAAACCATTCTTATCTATTTTTCCATGTAATTATCGTCTTTTTCTTACTTTGTTTTTGTTGTAAATGGTCCACAAATTGTGGCCCGAACAACGATTGAAAACAATGAAAAAATGTTTTGCCACATTTTCCAGAAAACCGAAAAAAAAGAAACAAAAAAAGGGAGAGGCACGCAATGCTTTTTTTTCTAACTAAACGCCTAGGAGACGGCTGAACGTATGTATGTATTTAATATGTATGTGCATTTCGTGTGTGTATCCTCTCTTATATCTATTTAGCAATAAGTGGCATTAAAACTGCTGTGTCATTTTCGACTGACAATTTTGCTTTTGTTTCCAGCAGAGCACAAGCAATAAAGCCTATGAGTGCAAATCTGAAATGTTTTATCAATTTTTACTGCTAAAACGTTGTGTGTTTTGAAAGTGGTTTTAAAACGGGTTGTGCACAGCTCTAGTATACATACATACAAACGTAGCTTGCTTTCAAATTCATTTGACATTAGTGACTGAATTATACTCCACAGATTTGACATACGCTGTCAAAACAACCTGGCCGCAACAGACTGTCAACATCGACCTATCGGGAAACACTTTGGTATTGCTGATTATAGTGAGTATTGGGCCTATTAAACCCACTATGGGAAAATCAAACGCAGAAAAGTGTCAAGAATATCGGGAACGATTAGACAAAGCTATATAAACAAAAACCAGGGCAAATAAATTCAATTATAAATCAGAGTCCCGAATTCCAAGCCGGAATCGAACAAGGTGTTAATTGTGAAGTGCCGCGTAAATCGTTTTTTTTTAATTTTAGTGGAAGCTTACAAGTTGCAGCTATTGAAAGCCTCAACAACCGAAAATACGACAATATCGACGGACCGTGTTCGGAAGCATAGCTTACAATGGTAAGTCTAAATTCCACAAGTTTAAGTAATTAATTACCATATAAATATAAATTATAACGCTAACTAAATACAAAATTAAGAAGAAAGGAAGATATTAATTAAGAAGATATGCGTTGGAACCAGAAATTGGACAAATATTGATTTAGTTATTGGTGAAGTATCGACGGAATTGATTAGTGATCAAAATCGATTTATTAATGAATTGAATTTTGAAAGTGTGACAAATGGTAATATTTCTTACACTGACTTAAATCGTCATAAAAATATCCATCAAGATATCACCAAGAAATTTATAAAAAATACTTTCGGTTGGCCGTGTCCAATATGTGATAGAATGTGGTTTGTGGAAGACTTACGACCTGCAGCACCTCAGCATGATAAGATTATTAATATAGTACTGCCAACAGCCAGAGCTGGGGAAACTCAATTCCATTCCAATTCCGAGTAAATTCCTCAGGAATTAGGACTTTGGAATTAAGTACTTTTCAAGCAAAAGGAATGGAATTGAGTGAGCCTCAATTCCTTTCGAAAGGAATTGGACTTGGAATTGAGCAAAGAAATTCCTTTCACATGGAATGGAATTATAAGTCCCAATTCCTTGGAATTGGATTTGGAATTGAAAATTTCAATTCCTTTTGAGAAATTAAGGTTGGAGGAATTGAAGTCCTTTGCTGGCGATTGAGACCTTACTGTGTGTATGATAGAGTGTAAGTTGAAGTAGAAGAAGAAGAAGACATTTAGGCAGATTTTGGCAAAAAAACTTTATTGTTACACTTGATAGGAAATATATAATATGTATGTGATATTAATTCTAAATTAAATTAATTGGGTGGGCGGTCGGTGGGGATCACCAAAGTGGTCACATGGGGGTTTTTTGACCAAAAATTTTTTTTTTACCAATCGATAGTAAATGTCGTAAAACGGATTTTGAACATAGTGGGCGGTGGGTGGTACCATCCCAAAGGGGTCACACAGGGGTTTTTTCACCACAAAATTTTTATTGCACAAATCGATTTGGACAGGGTGGGTGGCGGATGGGGGCCCCCTAAAGGGGTCACATGGGGATTTTTACCCAAATTTTTTTATTATAGGAATCGATGGGAAATGGTATGAAACGTATTTCGGATAGGGCCCCATGGGGGACGGGTGCCCCCATTCATTTTTACTGCTTGTTCGAAAATTTGCAGTTGCTGTTTTAGTGTTGATGCATTTCTCTCTCGTTCTTCCGCTTAATCTCCAAAGGAACGAAAGAAGCGCAAACAACTCTCCCTCTTTTCCTCAGCTCAAACTCCAAAGGCATATTTATTCATTTTTCCATTTAATTATCGTTTTTTAGATAAGCTTTCGACGTCGTACCATTGCAGGCAACAGACCGCCGTATAAGCGTCTGAAAAGCATTCCCAAACTAAGAAGAAAAAACATCCACTCTTTCCCTCCGCTAAAACTCAAAAACCATTCTTATCTATTTTTCCCATGTAATTATCGTCTTTTTCTTACTTTGTTTTTGTTGTAAATGGTCCACAAATTGTGGCCCGAACAACGATTGAAAACAATGAAAAAATGTTTTGCCACATTTTCCAGAAAACCGAAAAAAAAGAAACAAAAAAAGGGAGAGGCACGCAATGCTTTTTTTTCTAACTAAACGCCTAGGAGACGGCTGAACGTATGTATGTATTTAATATGTATGTGCATTTCGTGTGTGTATCCTCTCTTATATCTATTTATCAATAAGTGGCATTAAAACTGCTGTGTCATTTTCGACTGACAATTTTGCTTTTGTTTCCAGCAGAGCACAAGCAATAAAGCCTATGAGTGCAAATCTGAAATGTTTTATCAATTTTTACTGCTAAAACGTTGTGTGTTTTGAAAGTGGTTTTAAAACGGGTTGTGCACAGCTCTAGTATACATACATACAAACGTAGCTTGCTTTCAAATTCATTTGACATTAGTGACTGAATTATACTCAACAGATTTGACATACGCTGTCAAAACAACCTGGCCGCAACAGACTGTCAACATCGACCTATCGGGAAACACTTTGGTATTGCTGATTATAGTGAGTATTGGGCCTATTAAACCCACTATGGGAAAATCAAACGCAGAAAAGTGTCAAGAATATCGGGAACGATTAGACAAAGCTATATAAACAAAAACCAGGGCAAATAAATTCAATTATAAATCAGAGTCCCGAATTCCAAGCCGGAATCGAACAAGGTGTTAATTGTGAAGTGCCGTGTAAATCGTTTTTTTTTTTAATTTTAGTGGAAACTTACAAGTTGCAGCTATTGAAAGCCTCAACAACCGAAAATACGACAATATCGACGGACCGTGTTCGGAATCATAGCCAAAGAAAGCAAGAAAAAGAAATGAATTTAAATAAAAGATCTCTATTCAATTCAATTCAATTTATTAATTTACTACCATATCTTACAATGGTAAGTCTAAATTCCACAAGTTTAAGTAATTAATTACCATATAAATATAAATTATAACGCTAACTAAATACAAAATTAAGAAGAAAGGAAGATATTAATTAAGAAGATATGCGTTGGAACCAGAAATTGGACAAATATTGATTTAGTTATTCGTGAAGTATCGACGGAATTGATTAGTGATCAAAATCGATTTATTAATGAATTGAATTTTGAAAGTGTGACAAATGGTAATATTTCTTACACTGACTTAAATCGTCATAAAAATATCCATCAAGATATCACCAAGAAATTTATAAAAAATACTTTCGGTTGGCCGTGTCCAATATGTGATAGAATGTGGTTTGTGGAAGACTTACGACCTGCAGCACCTCAGCATGATAAGATTATTGAGTGAGCCTCAATTCCTTTCGAAAGGAATTGGACTTGGAATTGAGCAAAGAAATTCCTTTCACATGGAATGGAATTATAAGTCCAAATTCCTTGGAATTGGATTTGGAATTGAAAATTTCAATTCCTTTTGAGAAATTAAGGTTGGAGGAATTGAATTCCTTTGCTGGCGATTGAGACCTTACTGTGTGTATGATAGAGTGTAAGTTGAAGTAGAAGAAGAAGAAGACATTTAGGCAGATTTTGGCAAAAAAACTTTATTGTTACACTTGATAGGAAATATATGATATGTATGTGATATTAATTCTAAATTAAATTGATTGGGTGGGCGGTGGGTGGGGATCACCAAAGTGGTCACACGGGGGTTTTTTGACCAAAAATTTTTTTTTTACCAATCGATAGTAAATGTCGTAAAACGGATTTTAAACATAGTGGGCGGTGGGTGGGACCACCCCAAAGGGGTCACGCGGGGGTTTTTTCACCAAAAAATTTTTATTGCACAAATCGATTGGAAACATCATGAAATGGATTTTGGACAGGGTGGGTGGCGGATGGGGACCCCCTAAAGGGGTCACATGGGGATTTTTACCCAAACCGCCCACTATGTCCAAAATCCGTTTTGCGACATTTGCTATCGATTTGCGCAATAAAAATTTTTTGGTAAAAAACCCCCGTGTGACCCCCTTGGGGTGGCCCTACCCACCGCCCACTATGTCTAAAATCGGTTTTACGACATTTGCTATCGATTTGCGCAATAAAAATTTTTTGGTAAAAAAACCCCCCGTGTGACCCCCTTTGAGGTGGCACCACCCACCGCCCACTCTGTCTAAAATCCGTTTTACGACATTTGCTATCGATTTGCGCAATAAAAATTTTTTGGTAAAAAACCCCCGTGTGACCCCCTTGGGGTGGCCCTACCCACCGCCCACTATGTCTAAAATCCGTTTTACGACATTTGCTATCGATTTGCGCAATAAAAATTTTTTGGTAAAAAAACCCCCCGTGTGACCCCCTTTGAGGTGGCACCACCCACCGCCCACTATGTCTAAAATCCGTTTTACGACATTTGCTATCGATTTGCGCAATAAAAATTTTTTGGTAAAAAACCCCCATGTGACCCCCTTGGGGTGGACCCACCCACCACCACTATGTCCAAAATTCGTTTTACGACATTTGCTATCGATTTGCGCAATTAAAATTTTTTGGTGAAAAAAACCCCGTGTGACCCTTTTGGCGTGGTCCCACCCACCGCCCACTATGTCCAAAATCCGTTTTACATTTACTCTCGATTGGTAAAAAAAAATTTTTGGTCAAAAAACCCCCGTGTGACCACTTTGGTGATCCCCACCCACCGCCCACCCAATTAATTTAATTTAGAATTAATATCACATACATATCATATATTTCCTATCAAGTGTAACAATAAAGTTTTTTTCGCCAAAATCTGCCTACATGTTCTCTTCTTCTTCTACTTCAACTTCACTCTATCATACACACAGTAAGGTCGCCAGCAAAGGACTTCAATTCCTCTAACCTTAATTCCTCAAAAGGAATTGAAATTTTCAATTCCAAATCCAATTCCAAGGAATTGGGACTTATAATTCCAAAGGAATTGAGGCTGACTCAATTCCATTCCTTTTGCTTGAAGAGTACTTAATTCCACAGTCCTAATTCCTTGGAATTGGAATTGAGGTGGAATTTAATTCCCAAAGGAATGAGTACTCCCCAGCTCTGCCAACAGCTAACATATTCGTAGATAAAATACAAATTTGTCTAACATGGAAACAATTGCCAATATCTTTCCGAAAATCGTCTTTTTATATGCAAAGCAACAACAAAAAAATGCTTTTTGTTTTTGTTTTGCATGAAAAAAGACGATTTTCGGAACGATATCGTCTCTTGGAATACGGGGGTTAGTGTCAGAACGGCTCATATCAGCAAAAATTTAATTTATGCAGATAAGACGATTGCGCCTTATACCCTATTATTCGATGAACATGCTGAAGAACTTTAATTTCCTTCTACTCGTATATATTATGGACAGTTTCGGACAATTAGAACATAAGAACATAGAGTTACGCCATTCATAATGGCAACCAGTGACTTGAAACGTAGTGATCGACGTGGGGTTACCCCGTATGATTTACTGTACATGGCGATGAAAATTATGTGGCTTAGAGTCCGGGATTGTCTTACTGTTGCAAACACATTGAAAAAATGCAAATATAACACAGCAGCAAATTGAGTCAGAAGAGTATGTCAACAACTGTATAGAAAGCAACCTAGCTTTTCTACGTTTAATTCCTAATTCGCCCACTATGTCTAAAATCCGTTTTACGACATTTGCTATCGATTTGCGCAATAAAAATTTTTTGGTAAAAAAACCCCCCGTGTGACCCCCTTTGAGGTGGCACCACCCACCGCCCACTATGTCTAAAATCCGTTTTACGACATTTGCTATCGATTTGCGCAATAAAAATTTTTTGGTAAAAAACCCCCATGTGACCCCCTTGGGGTGGACCCACCCACCACCACTATGTCCAAAATTCGTTTTACGACATTTGCTATCGATTTGCGCAATTAAAATTTTTTGGTGAAAAAAACCCCGTGTGACCCTTTTGGCGTGGTCCCACCCACCGCCCACTATGTCCAAAATCCGTTTTACATTTACTCTCGATTGGTAAAAAAAAATTTTTGGTCAAAAAACCCCCGTGTGACCACTTTGGTGATCCCCACCCACCGCCCACCCAATTAATTTAATTTAGAATTAATATCACATACATATCATATATTTCCTATCAAGTGTAACAATAAAGTTTTTTTCGCCAAAATCTGCCTACATGTTCTCTTCTTCTTCTACTTCAACTTCACTCTATCATACACACAGTAAGGTCGCCAGCAAAGGACTTCAATTCCTCTAACCTTAATTCCTCAAAAGGAATTGAAATTTTCAATTCCAAATCCAATTCCAAGGAATTGGGACTTATAATTCCAAAGGAATTGAGGCTGACTCAATTCCATTCCTTTTGCTTGAAGAGTACTTAATTCCACAGTCCTAATTCCTTGGAATTGGAATTGAGGTGGAATTTAATTCCCAAAGGAATGAGTACTCCCCAGCTCTGCCAACAGCTAACATATTCGTAGATAAAATACAAATTTGTCTAACATGGAAACAATTGCCAATATCTTTCCGAAAATCGTCTTTTTATATGCAAAGCAACAACAAAAAAATGCTTTTTGTTTTTGTTTTGCATGAAAAAAGACGATTTTCGGAACGATATCGTCTCTTGGAATACGGGGGTTAGTGTCAGAACGGCTCATATCAGCAAAAATTTAATTTATGCAGATAAGACGATTGCGCCTTATACCCTATTATTCGATGAACATGCTGAAGAACTTTAATTTCCTTCTACTCGTATATATTATGGACAGTTTCGGACAATTAGAACATAAGAACATAGAGTTACGCCATTCATAATGGCAACCAGTGACTTGAAACGTAGTGATCGACGTGGGGTTACCCCGTATGATTTACTGTACATGGCGATGAAAATTATGTGGCTTAGAGTCCGGGATTGTCTTACTGTTGCAAACACATTGAAAAAATGCAAATATAACACAGCAGCAAATTGAGTCAGAAGAGTATGTCAACAACTGTATAGAAAGCAACCTAGCTTTTCTACGTTTAATTCCTAATTCGACTTGATACTGGGCCGAACGAAAAAGGGACCTTTACGCCATGATCAGACAACTGGGTAAACAAACATTTTTCGTTACATAAGTGCAAATGAAATTGGTTGGGAGAATTTATTGCAGAAGTTATATAGATTGAAATAGGACTGTACGGAAATATCACCAGAAGATGCTGCCCAATTGAGGTACATTCAGGAAAGCTCTCTAATAATTGATGATGATGTAACCTGTGCCATTTATTGTAACAAGTTGGTCAATGTCCTGATGAATATTTTACAATTTAAGAAAAATAGCACTATTTCAAACGCATAGAACTTCAACACGGGGATGTCCTCATGCACACATTCTACTTGGGCTGAACGATGCACCAAGCGACCTGCTCGTTAGAGTCAAAAGAGAGGCAGTACAATTAATCGATCAATTGATTTCAGTATCACCAACCGAAGGCTTAGGAAATAATGAATTGCCAACTCATAAACATACGTTCATATGTTTTAAGAAAGTAATTGCAAATAAAGCTCAGAAATGTAGATTCGAAGCTCCTTTCATGCCATCTCTAAATACACTCACTCACCCCTATGCCTAAAACAGAAAGTGGCTTCACGATACATGCTGAACGGTACAGAAGTATTCGAATTGATCCCAAAAACAATGACTACATTGATACGGATACCTCTTACTACGAGAATAAATTAACTTCGGCTGAGGACTACATTATAATACTAAGTGCTGGAAATACTCGATCACGAATTTCGTTAAGAGGAAGCCATTTCAGAAATTAAACAATCCGTTCAACCCATTTATTTTGAACGTGATAAAGTCGGATATAGATATTAGAGGTCTGCATGAGACGTCTCAAATGATTCGAAACTGATTTGATTTCGAATCGGCCGTGACTATCGGAATCATAAGTGGTCATGTTTCAGCAGCGGTTCAAAAAGTCACAGCTTGAAAGCAATGGAAGCATTTCAGGCAATCCCTGAAACTTTCAAGACGTATTGAACAAGCGTGGATATTCAGGTGATCACGGAGTAATATTCGTACAATACGTTGTTGGATACGTCAACAAAACTAATAGAAGCATAAGTAATCTACAAAGTCAGATAGTGAGGATTATGGATAAAAACCCTGAATTTGACATAATTGAGATAACCAGGAAAATGAGCACTGATATGCCTAATACCGTGGAAATTTCGACCAAAAAGCTGCATGGTACTTATTGCGGGAACCTATATATGTATGTATGTATGTCTAAGAATTAATCTGTGATCTTCTACAATCATCTACTGTATGGCCAACAGAACGACAGCGAACACGGAGAACACAGAAACAGTTGGATGAAATACAATGCGGCGAAGATTCTCCAAAGATCTGGAAGGAGAACGGGTTAGATAAATATGAGAAGAGACCAGAAGAATTAAAAAATACGAGTACTACACTCGCAGAGTTCGTTGCCAATGATACACATTCTGCACAGGGAGGATACAACCGGCGAAAGGAGCCGAGGATAATTCGAGAAATGGTAACATTGCATTTGTTATTCAGGAATGAAGAGGAACAAATACTCGGTGATATGAAATTCATTGGATTATATGATGAAAATCATACATGGACACACTGCACTATATATGAAGTGCATTAATAAAAGCAGTAATCAGTAAAATTTTACTGGTAATGTAAATGAAATTTCATTATGAGTAAAAATTTACTGATTACTAAAAAAAATGCTGTAATCAGTATGTTTTAACTGATAATGAAATTTAGTTTGCATTATCAGTAAAATGTTTACTAATTACTGCAAATTCTTACTGGTACTAAAAATTCTATGCACTCTTACCAGAAAAAATAAATCGTACTCGTTTAAGTACGATTACCTAATAAATATTTTTAGTTCGAAGTTTATTTCGATCTTACGAAGCTTACTCGTATCTTCTTTTTCTCAGTTGAGAAGAAAAAGAACCTAATACAAAATCATCACCTCCTAACTGTAAATCATCATAAGGTGCACTAAAAAAGTGAATGAATGATTTTTTTTTTTGCAAACAAGTTATAGGGGGGAGGGGGAACAGCCAAAATCCCGGATTACAAAATCCCCAAATTACGGAACTAGTAATTGATTGAACTAGTAGCATTTATTTTTAACAACCAGTAACTATTTTCAGTAATCAGTACAAATTATTCAATGAAATTAGTGAAATGCAAACAAAAATTTAGTAATTCAAATGAAATTCCATTTTTTTATTGCAATTTTTTAGTAATCAGTAAAATTTACTGGTAATGCAAATGAAATTTCATTTTTACTGATAATGAAATTTAGTTTGCATTACCAGTAAAATTTTCAAATCAGTAAAATTTGCATTACCAGTAAAATTTTCAAATCAGTAAAATTTACTGGTAATGCAAACTAAATTTCATTATCAATAAAAATGAAATTTCATTTTCATTACCAGTAAAATTTTATTTTTATACCCTACACCCGAAGGGATGAGGGTATATTCACTTTGTTCTTCCGTTTGTAACGCATTAAAGGAGGCGTGGCAGGTATAGAAAAGTATATATATTCCGGCTCAGAATCACCTCCTGAGTCGATTTAGCCATGTCCGTCCGTCTGTCTGTCTGTCTGTCTGTAGAAATCACGATTACGGGAGGACGAATAGAGCTAACGCCATGAAACTTGGTACGAATATTCTTTGTCACCATATTCTGTTTGGTACAGAAAATATGAATTTCCTCTTGGTTTTAGCTCAATTTCTCAGCTTGTAGAGCGAGTTTAAAGCTAAAATTTCATTCCCGAGTCAATGATGTTAAACTTAAATACACTCCCAAAAATGGGCGTGGTGCGCCCACTGGTGACAAAAATCACGGTAAGAGAAGAACAAATGGAGATATAGTCTTGAGATTTGCCATGATTCTTGCATTCTCTTCTCTTCTCCTAAAATATTTTAAAAAATAATAATAAAATAAAAAGTTATCTCACATAAAATGGGCGTGACACGCCCACCGGTATACCATACCACATAATGAGGTGTTTGTTGAGAAAAGCGGTGCTGTAAATGAGTTACTATGTATATCAAAATTTACTATATGTAAATTAAATGAAAGTGGGCGTCACCCGCCTACTTTTTATCGTCACTTCGACAGATACGGGTGTAGGGTATATGAGCTTCGGCCAGGCCGAAGTTAACGCTCTTACTTGTTTTGATTACTGCAATTTTTCTTTTAAAAAAAATGAAATTTCATTATCAGTAAAAATTTACTGATTACTGCTTAACGGAGGAGTTTTGTCGCCTATCGCCTAACCGACTAAAATCTATCATTATTCTCATTAAATTGTCAACGTAGTAACGAAGCGATGACCATCGAAAAATAATAAAGGTTTCAAACTTTAAAGTTATCACACAGTTTAAACGGCCTAATGTAAGAGCTGGTGGTGTTGCCGCTTATCATAATTCTAATGACAGAATAAATGTGGAAACTGCGAACATTCATATCAATTTACAAGGAACGGATGTGATCTCAGTAAACGCGGCTGCTGTTAGAGACTTTTGTGCTGTCGAATGTGTTGTGGAAAATGCTTGTGGGCAATGTATAGCTATTGTAGTTATTTATATTGGTCCAAATCAAAAGATAGTAGATATTATAATATTCATCCACCGTAGTTTTCTCGCATATACACTTGTTGGTGCTAGAGAATTAGGAGAAGATTTGACTTCAATGCCTGTGATTTAAGGTGGTGATTGTTATGTTGTTTGAAATTTTGGATCGATGGAATCGCAACCATTTGTACAATTTTTAAGAGGTAAATTTACATTTAACCATGAATAATAGTTTAAACGAATCCACCACAAGATTAGTCACTACAATTGATGCTTTGCCAGAAATTTAGGTATTCTACAGCCTAGAGTATTTATATCATATTTTTCATTTTACAAACCTATTTTGTCATTTTAGGAGAATAAAACTGTTGAATAAAAATATTTTGTAAATGCAGACGAAAAATTGAAATTAGGAACGAAATTTAATTGAATTGAAATTTGTTGTCTCATTCATCTCACCCCGACCTAATTTCACTAATTTCACTAATTTCACAAACGCAGTTTTATAAGGTTTAAAAAAGTTCCACTTTTAATGAACGGGTTTCAAATTTTTTTATGTAATTTAAAACTTTTGACCTAGAGCCAGAATAATAAACATCAATATTTAAAAACTCAATATTTGCAACCCAAACTTTGCCATTAAAAAATAGAAAACCCGATTTCTATTTTTAAACATTTTTGAAAAAAAATTCATAAATAGTTAGTCATGATTTGGATAGCGCATTGGCAAGGCTCAACGTTCAATGATATAAAAAAATTGCACTGATAATGTCCTAATTTATGGCTGCAGTGCCCTAAATTACATACATATGTATATGTATATAAATAATATAAACATCAAAACATCAAAAAGGCAGCAAAATTTGTAGTTTTTTGCATTGACATATTTCCGGTACTAGTTTGTAGTTCCTAGTTTGTGAATATTTTTTTTTCTGAGGAACTGTGACGCCCCCTACGAGTACATGCCGGGTTATGCATTATTTACCGGATATCCTAAAAAAAATTCATTATTTTAATTTCAAACTTCTCATTACGCGCAACATAAAAAAAAATGGAAATTAGTTTTATGTAATTTCTAATTGTAAAAATTCTAGTTGCGAAGCACACACAGGCGTATAAAATTACCGAACACAAGCAGCGAGCACAATAAGAACATAAGAAAATCCTCAATTGCTTCGAAAAATACAAGTTGCGAAATTTAAAGTTGTACACACCCAGCGGGCCAAAGAGCGCTCCAACACGCATGATGATACGCATTTGAAATGCGCTGCCTTTTGGTATGACAGTCTCTTTCCTTTTTTGCTCTACATGTCCGCAAAAAATGCGCATTTTTATCGTATCCTGGGGAAGCGAAGAAGATGCGATCAACAAAATTGTCACCATAGCAGCCCTCTCATCAAAATAAATTTCGAAAATTAATTTCGAACCTCTCAAAATGCCTAGCGTATATGTAAGTAAAATTTCATAGACAAGATATATAGAGGCATAGGCAGGAGCATAGAGTGCTGACTTGTGGGCTTAAAAATCGCAGGTTCGATTCCCGGTTTGGTAAAAAAATTTTTAATTTATTTTTTTATTTTATTTTTCAATATTATTAATGTTGAATATCATCATTACTGCTCCCACATTAGAATTTAAATTCAATTTCTATGATTTTTAATTTATATCGTATTTCAAAATTTTACCTATAATTTTTTTCATGGCGTCGTCGGGATTTGAACTTCTACTCTTTGTATTCAAAACCAAGCACACATTCTCTAGGCTACGGACTGCTTTTGTTTCCAAACTTTTTTTTGCTAGTTTTTTTTTACTGGGAAAACTGCGCTATAACTTTTCGAATCAAATTCGAAAATATACTCTCAATTATTTCAGACATGCCTTTTTATTTCCAAACTTACATCTTTGGAAGCGCTATATTGGCAGCACCTACGGGTAAGAAAAAGATGCGCGTCTCTTTCATTTACAAATGAGAAGCGCTGGCTATCGAGCCCGCTGGGCACATACACGCACACTCGTGAGTACAAGGTTCCCCAATGCTAAGCAGAAACAGCAGAGAAAACAAAAGCAAAGGCAAAATGAGTAACATTCAAAGCAGTGAAGCTCTATCTACTCATTTTTCTTGCACCCGCTTTCTGCCGAACGCTTTCTACTAGCTACGAGTCAAATCTTTCTCTAGTACTACCTACTAGCTACAAGCTGCCCGAGGACACTAGTTTCGCTCGGAAACGGGCACCTATCGTCACGGTGTTACCGTCAGTCATAAATGTTAAATAATTCTTCAACATTTTTCTCCTTTGTTTTGTTTTGATTATTTTAAAGAAATAATCTATCAGAATCGCCGAGGGTTGAAATCTTTTTTCTTAAAAACATTATCATTTAGAGGCAGAGTTCGTTTTTCTTTCAATAATGTAATTTGACCTCAGCTTCCTGGGCCTGGTAGTTTTGAAATAATGGCTATTTTGCTGATAATTTTAGAACTTACTACGCCCAATCTAACCACTAAAGGTGAAGTTTTCCAAAATGTGTTCCTATTTTATGTCTACGGCGTAGAACCAATCACCATACAAACCATACACACAAATATGGCTATTTTTTGTCATTTTAAACCACGCCATAGCCATTTTAACACATTTTAACCAAAATTTGTTCAAAGTGCAACTCTAAGTGCAATTTATGCTAATTAAGCAAGCACAAGTTGATTAATCACAAGTTTGATGACTTTGCCTGAATGAATTGACTCCCTATAATTTATAACATTGCAGTTTATGTCACCACAAACTATTATTTCGGGGTAATCGCAAGATACCTCCTCAAGTACTGCTAGAAATAATTCAAAGCAGATTGATTTGTAAGGTCAATAAATAGTAAAAAGCAGGATTTTATGATCCTCAACAAAAATTTCAAGAAATAGGTACTTAACAGGACCTTCCGCGGCTGATATTGGTATATATTTATACCCTACACCCGAAGGGATGAGGGTATATTCACTTTGTTCTTCCGTTTGTAACGCATTAAAGGAGGCGTGGCAGGTATAGAAAAGTATATATATTCTGGCTCAGAATCACCTCCTGATTCGATTTAGCCATGTCCGTCCGTCTGTCTGTCTGTCTGTCTGTCTGTAGAAATCACGATTACGGGAGAGCGCATAAAGCTATCGCCATGAAATATGGCACGAATATTCTTTGTCATAGTAGGCTGTTTGGTATTGAAAATGAGGAAAATCGGATTAGTTCCACGCCTACTTTTTATAGCAAATATGAATTTTCCCATGCTTATAGCTTAATTTCTCAGCTTGTAGAGCAAATTTAAAACTAAAATTTTATTGCCGAGTCCACCGTCTTAGACTAAAATATATTCTCAAAAATGGGCGTGACACGCCCACTTATATACTTTACCATATAATAAGGTGTTTGGTAGGAAAAGCGGTGTTGTGGATGAGTTAATAGATCAAAATTTGCTCCCTGTAAATTAAAAAAAAAGTAGGTGTCACCCGCCCACTTTTTATCACTTTGACAGATGCGGGTGTAGGGTATATGAACTTCGGCCAGGCCGAAGATAACGCTCTTACTTGTTTAAATTTAGATTGTTACCAACGAAGATATACACTACGCCCCCGAGACGTGCTACTCAGTCTGATCGGAAAATCCAACACCTGCTGTACCTATAAAAACTGTCTTCAACGCATTTCGTGCTTTACAACAAGATTATGGTCGTTGTAGTCGTTCTACTGAGCGTACCATTTCAAACGTTTTTACATGACCACATCTCCGTTCTGACCTCTCAAGGCCTCCTAAACTGGTTTAGTCGTAATTATTTTAGGGCGTGGTCCTCAATCCGCTATGACGGGTCACAGGTCATGCACAATAGCCTACATTTCGCCTCAGCAGAACATGGGCACTTAAAAATTTAAACAAAACAATTACGACCCACGACAGACATACTCCCACACGCACACATACGACCGCTAATCGTTCTGCTTCCTATCATTCACTTTTCTTTTCCTTCCCCTCTCAAATGAAAACTTAAACTTTAATTTTCCTTTAAAACCAAAAAAAATTTTAATGTTAAAAAATATGAAAATATATATTTTTATAATATACATATACATATATATTACTAGCTGTTGCCCGCAACTTCGTTCGCGTGGAATAGTGCTCGCTCTAACTTACTTAGATTGAATGATATACATATGTACACATCACAGTCGTTCGCTTGCAGTATGTATATATACATACTCGTACATATGATATACACGACACTTTTTATTTGGATAGAAGGGGCCCGTTATAGGGTTTCCTTGATAACTCGAGGGTCCCAGAGATACTTATTGCTTGTTTGTGTCTTACCACGATATAAATTCATTTATTATTGACATCTATTCTGTCCAGCACAATGTTAACTTAATTTAAAATTGAGACTGAATTCCCCTACAATCCTTTATCCCCTATTTAGAGGTTGACTTTTCATAAAATAGGTACCCTATGTCCCTCGTCATAGCTTCCAGCTATCTCCACACCAAATTTCACCAAAATCGGTGCAGCGGTTTAGACGTGAAAAGGTAACAGACAGACAGGCTTACTTTCGCATTTATAATATTAAGTATAGATATAACTTATAAATATATAATATATAAGATAAACAAGTAAGCGCGTGAAAGTAATAATAAAAAGTGGGCGGGTGACACCTACTTTCATTTTATTTACAGATAGTAAATTTTGATCGACTAACTCATTTACAACACCGCTTTTCCTAGCAAAAGCCTCATTATACGGTATGGTACACCAGTAAGCGGACCACGCTAATTGTTGGGAGAAAATTTTTTTCTAAGATGGTGGACTCAGAAAAAAAATTTAGCTTAAAATTCACTCTACAATCTGAGATATTGAGCTATAAGCAAGGATGAATTCATATTCGCTATAAAAAGTAGGCATGGCAATGATCCGATTTTTAATAGCAAACAGCGTAGTAGAGTTGGGCTTAACAGTTCCGGAGAGAGAACGAACATGGAACGATTCTTTTACTCTCCGGAACTAGTTCCGGGAAACGTCTCCCGAAGTATTTATTAGACACTGTTTTTACTGTAAAGCAAAAGAGCTGACGTCAAAGTTTTTAAAGAGAAATGTCAGCAAATGGGTTTGGCAACATAATTTTATAAATAAATTATAATTTGTAATTTAAATCAACTATTTGATAGATAAAACTTCGCAGCAAAGGAATTCTGATCTTTATGGTTTGGGATAATAGAAAAAACAAGCATCTGTTGCTATTAAACGCCAAGCAGTCTGTCGTCACGCTCATCGGCAATATCATGTGAAAGACTGAAACATTTCTGCAGAAACATGGAAGAGGTGTTCTGAAATCATATCAGTAATTAATGCGACACGATAACCGTCAAATACAAAAGTCGCTGAACCTGCGTATGGCTACACTGCAGAGCGATTGCAAAACATACTGGGTCTAGACATCGCAATGGTTTCTGCTCGCTAATAAGGCGCTCCGCGTAGCTGTTCTCGACATGAAAGTTGAACAGTTCAGCAGATTAGCTGCAATGTTGTTGCAGGGTTTGCAATACATATATTGGACAGCTGGGATTCCTTATAAAGGAACTGGTGCAAGCGCACATATCTCTACATGTGACGATGTCAAAGACAACGCTCTCTCTGATCTACAAGCTTAATGTAATTATGAAATGAAATTATCTACAGTATGAAGTATATCTTATACTCAAGGCTTGAAAAGTGAGTGCCTCAAACTGAGCAGATTGATTACTTCTCGAAAGTCCACTGAATGTTCATTGACTTTAAAATATGTACTCATATTTGCAGAAAAAAGTTTTTGCATCAACCAGGAATGATGGCCATAATATTTATGCATTAGTAGGTCTGTGTGCTCAAATCAAGACATACTTGCGTTTGGAATTAATTGCATTTCAATTTACATCTGGACAGTGCGAATCACATTTAGCGGACCGTGAATGAGTATAAGAGTTTAATAGAGATGGGTCCGCTCTAAGTAAATTTTGTTATATTAAAATGTTAAGTACAAGCCAATGTTCAGTTTCTGTTCATTTATTAACTAAGTCTCACAGATCACATTGAAAATTTGAGCAAGTATCGGAGCGAAAGTGGTGTAGGTCAAAATTCACTGTTTCGGTCGTACCATGCCTAATCTTAAAAAGCCGCCGTAAAAGAAGATGGGCTTAAAATTCCAATCGCAAAACCGGTATAATAAAAGTCTACTATAAAAGTCTTCATATAGCGAATACATTATACGACATCGCACAGGTCAATATTCTATATTTTATTTTTGTTTCTTTGTAAGATTAAAAATAATTTCAATTCAAACTTATATTCAATTTAAGAAATATTACTGTTAATAAATATTAATTGCGAAACCTTTTTAGAAGACAACCTCGATCTGTTATCGGTTTGAATTAGACCAGCTTTTGAAAATATTATCTCGCATGGAACTGATGTTGTTACCAAATTCAATCGCTTTAGCATATGTGTGTGGAGAATTGGGTAAACATTTTTTCTTGCATCCCACCAGAGAAGAGGATCTTCTAATCTGCCAATGATGGGTTCAGCTCTATATTTCTCTAGTTCTACTATGCCTGCTGCAAGTGATTTTGGGGCACAAGACTCGCGATCGAAATTATACCAAATTGACGAAGCCGCTCTAGTACTGAAAGCTGGTGTTTCCTTTTCCCTCATGTAGGCAGACTAATTTTCAGATTCCACATTGAATCGAATTTTTTAAATTTTTATTTTGAGGGCTTCGAAACAGCTTTCAAAGTTTTTCTGGTCGCGAAATCCTTTATTTTTGAATCTTGGGTCTAAGACTGTAGACTCAGCATAGAGAAAGTTTTTTTCTAAGGCACAGAAACGTTTTTGGAGCTGGTCGCTTATTGCTTCCAAGAATCTTTTCATATTAGAATTATGTAAAATTCCCATCGGTTCCATATTGGACATGGACAAATGCTAAGCTACACTCCGCCGTAATAGTTGGCAATGAACTATTATTTTTAAAAGGCTGACATTTTTTTCGGCTGAAATCTCTACCGTTATTTGAAAAAACGTTTTTAAAATTAAAACCAAGTCTTCAACTTCTTTCCATTCTTCATTAGTTAATCGTTTTTAATAAGTGCAATTGTTGCAATAACGGATTCCTTTATTTTTAAGATCCAACATTTCGTAGGTTGAATTCCAATAGGTAGGGACATCCTGTCTTAACTTTAGCTCATCAACACCCATTTGCCTCTGAATTTTATGCAGTTTGTATAATCCTTGTGTACTTTTTTTTTAAAATTCCACAATACTTTTGACTTTCTGGATAGTCACTGAAACCTGCTGTAGTGCATTTTGCACCACAAGGTTGAGCAGATTGGCAAAATATCCAATTGAACGCCAACCTCCCAGCTGTATTGCAAGCAATATGTTAGCTGCATTGTCACTAACAATTGCTCATACCTTATTTTTAATATCACATTTTGAAATTTCAGTTTTTAGAAATTCGCATAAATTCCTACTTGTATGTCGCTCATTATACTCAATGCAGCTCAGCAAATTTAAGCATAATTTCGGCCCCTCTTTGTCAATGTAATGAGCAGTGAGGGCGATAAAACTTTCATTATTTTTTGATGTCCAGGCGTCTGTTGTTAAACAAATAGCTGGAGCTTTTGAAATTTTACACTTTACTTCATTCTCTAATCTCAAATATAGTTGCGGAATGAGGGTTTCAGATATTGTTTTCCTACATGGTAAATTATACGATGGACACAGCAATGTAACGAATTTATTAAATTCAGGATTCTCTACCAATCTAAGAGGATGGTACTCCTTCGCTTATTATAATTAGCTGCTCGTCAATCTTTGATTTTTTGTTACCAGTAACTGGCTTTCTGCACTCAGTATAATCTAATATTCTTCTTTGTGTATTAGGCTGAGCCATTGGTATCGGATTTTCTCCCAAATCAATCATCGAATCAGATGAACTACATAGATGGTAATGAAGCCAAGCGTTTCACTGGCTTAAGCGAAATTGAAACACGAAAAGTGCCTGCCCTAATTTACCGGCAGAAAATGAAATTTTTTCAGAACAATATTTACATTTTGCCGTTTTGTTTTCCACCTCATCCAAATGCTCCCAGAGTGGACTAGTTTTTCTTCGCATCGCCATTGATCGGTGGAAACTATCTTCTATATAATAAAAATGGATGTTTGTCTGTGTGTAACAAGACACTAAAACTAGAGAACCAGTCGGCCGATTGAACTGAAATTTACACCGAATATGGGTCTCTTAGAGCCCGACGTAATAGCTTAGTTGGAAAAAAATCCGACAGTTGGCGCGCAAGAAAACTAAAAAAAAATTATTTAACTTGAGAACCAGTCGGCCGATTGAACTGAAATTTATACCGAATATGGGTATCTTCGAGCCCGATGTAATAGGATAGTTTCCGTAAAAGTCCAAAAGGTGGCGGGCAAGAAAACTAAAAAAAATTATTTAACTTGAGAACCAGTCGGCCGATTGAACTGAAATTTACACCGAATATGTGTCTCTTTGAGCCCGACGTAATAGCTTAGTTGGGAAAAAATCCGACAGATGGCGCGCAAGAAAACTAAAAAATTAATAAACTTGAGAACCAGTCGGCCGATTGAACTGAAATTTACACCGCAAGTGTATCTCTTTGAGGTCGATGTAACATGCTTAACATCACAAAAATAGCAAAAAACTTATTTCGCCTATACAAAGTATGCATAAGGCTCATTTGACATACATATTTAACACATACGAAATAGATGGCCCCACACAGCATTTTGAAACGACTTTCAAAACACAGAAAGTTTTACACGCGTTCAATGATTGCTTTTATTCGCGTTGTATAAAAATCCCTGACTGCTACAAGCCCTGCTGAAAACAAAAAGGAAAACGGCAGTTGTGCATACGTTTATGCCTAGGTAACACAAACACAAAGCGAAACGCGGCGCCGCAGAGCAGAGAAAATAATTTTCAGTGTGTTTAATTATCAGAATTATGGTTTGTTATCGCGAGACGGTCACAATCTTTTTCTAAGGAAAAAGGGATCACGCACATCTAATTAAGATATGGATTCTGGGAATCTTATGTAAATCAATAAATGTGTTCAAATGAAAACCAAATGGGACAGTTTACTCAGGATAGCGTATGCACATGATGAGTGCATTGGGATTTAATATCTGCTCAGTAAGATAAAGTACCAGATGGGTGTACCTGATGTTCCTTATCATGTAGGTAGTTTTTATCTTTAAGTTATACATATGGTGTGAACATATGGAAAGTTATACATATGGTATGAGATCCTTTAAAATAAATCAGTACAGAAATTTCCATCAAAGGCGACGTATTTCTATTTCGCTATATTTTTTAAACATTGAGTTAATTCATAAAAAACACCCAAAAAATAAAGTGAGGAAAGTTTAAAAAAAATTGATTTGCAATAGTTTCGGCATCACAGTAACTATTGAGTGAGTAGTAAAAATTACGTGAATTGAGAAAACGAAATGAGAAAAATTAATTGATTCGATTTTTGCCATTTGTAGCATTCAGTCGTCATCCGGTTAGATTAACTTGCTTGACAAAATGCCGCGAAGACGCAGGGTACATTTTCGTAGACATGGAAGAGGATACGAGTGGCGACGAAATGCCGAATTAAATGAAACTCCAGAACAAAGAGAAGAACAACGACAAAACACAAGAGAACGAGTGGCAAGATCACGTGCTAATCAAACTGATGCACAAAGAGAATTACGCCAACAACAAAATGCAGTTCAAATAGGAAGATCACGTTCACGTGAAACAGTCGGACAAAGAGCCGTGCGATTGGAGTTAGATTCAATTCGACATTTTCAACGGCGATCAACAGAAACAAACGCACAAACTCAATTTCGACGTATAGCACAATCAGAGAGAACTGCGCGTGCACTTTTAGCCCAATATACAGAACAGCGTGTGCACAATCGCTCAAATCCAAGCAGTTCAGCTTCAGTCAGAGGACGTCGTACTATTGTTGACTTGAAACGCAGCGCATTTGCATACGATTCCACAGCCGATTACAGTTCGCTTCCATCAATTACAATTGGCGCAATGGATGTAGTTTGTAGTTTGAAACGATACTAAAATGAAGCTCCCGGAATGTGTTGTGCAAGTGGAAAAATTGAGTTGCCTGTGTTACAACCGCCACCAGAACCATTGTTAACATTATTATCTGGAGTAGGAGCCGACAGTAAACATTTCCTTGGCAAAATCAGAAAGTACAATTCATGCTTTCAAATGACATCGTTTGGTGCAACTAAAATTCACCACAACGCATTTATGCCAACGTTTCGCGTACAAGGCCAAATCTACCATCAAATTGGTTCTTTGATGCCACTACCAAGCGGTGATCACAAGTTCTTACAAATTTATTTCATGGGAGATTCGGATGACCAAAACCAAGTGCAACAGCGACAACAACATAACACAGGCACAAAAGAACGAATAGTAGCATTGGATTGCAATATCCAATCATTTTCCCTTACGTCGAAGACGGCTACCACTTCGAGTTGCGACAAATCAATCCAACAACACGTATGTATTACATTACAATGAATAGAATATCATATGAAGGCAGTAATTTCTTATAGCTTCCGGAAATTTTATCTTATTTCTTCAGGTGAATCAACCACTAAGAAAGTGAGCAGCATGGATTTTTATGCGCATCGACTGATGGTACGAGAAAATCAAGAAAATTATATACTGAAGTGCCGTGAGCTGTTCCACCAATTTGTTGTCGACATGTATGCGAAAATTGAAACTGAACGATTGGTCTACTTACGATTGAATCAGGCGAAATTACGCACAGAAAATTATATACATTTACGTGACGCAATCAACAATCAGAACGACATCAATCCAAATGATATTGGCCAACCAGTAATCCTGCCAGCAACTTTTACTGGAAGTCCAAGACATATGCAAGAATATGCACAAGACGCCATTGTCTATGTACGTACGTATGGACGACCGGATCTGTTCATTACGTTCACCTGTAACCCCACGTGGCCAGAAATTGTTTATGAATTGGAAACCGGCCAATCACAAATTCATCGCCATGATTTAACTGCCAGAGTATTTAAACAAAAATTAAAATCTCTGATGGATTTTATAGTTAAATCACATGTATTTGGAGAGACACGTTGTTGGATGTATTCGGTGGAATGGCAAAAAAGAGGATTACCACATGCACATATTCTCATTCGGTTGAAAGATAAGATAACGACTGATTTGATTGATGATTTCATTTCTGCGGAAATACCTGATCCGACGATTGACCATAATTTGCATGACATTGTGACCAAGAACATGATCCACGGACCATGTGGAACACTTAATCCACATTCACCGTGCATGAGTGAAGGTAAATGTACAAAAAAATATCCACGACAGCTATTGCGAGAAACAATTACCGGCATTGATGGATACCCTTTATACCGTCGACGTTCTGTGGATGATGGAGGTCAAATGATCACAATGAACTTGCCCAACAATGCAGTTGTGGATATCGACAATAGTTGGGTAGTGCCTTATTGTCCGTTGCTATCGAAATCATATAAAGCGCACATCAATGTGGAATTTTGCAATTCAGTAAAATCCATCAAATACATTTGCAAATATGTGACGAAAGGTTCTGATATGGCTATGTTCTCAATAAACAATGCACACGATGAAATTACAACATATCAAATGGCACGATACATCAGCAGTAATGAAGCAGTATGGCGTATACTTGGTTTTCCCATACATGAACGTCATCCAGCTGTAGTTCACTTGGCAGTTCATTTGGAAAATGGTCAGCTAGTATACTTCACGGCAGCAAATTTACAACAACGAGCTACATCGCCACCGGCAACAACTTTGACTGCATTTTTCGATTTATGCAATTCAGATATGTTTGCCAAAACGTTGTTGTATACAGAAGTACCAGCCTATTTCACATGGAACGCATCTTCGAAGAAGTTTCAACGACGAAAAAAAGGAATTGCAGTAGACGGCTGGCAGAATGTGTACCGCTCCGATGCACTTGGCAGAGTATATACTGTTCATCCGCAAAATGAAGAGTGCTTCTATTTGAGACTGCTTCTCATCAATGTACGAGGACCAACATCATTTCAAAATATTCGGACAGTAAATGGACAAATTTGTGCAACTTTCCGTGAAGCATGTCAACAGTTGCAATTGTTGGAACACGACACATATTGGGAAGATACTATGCAAGATGCAACATTAACCAGTCATCCGAAGCAGATACGCGCATTATTTGCAATCATATTGGTGGCATGTTTCCCTTCTAATCCAAAGGCACTATGGCAAAAATTCAAAGACGAAATGACTGAGGATATCCTATATCGTTGTCGGCAAACAACCAACGATGCAACATTGGACGTCTCTGACGCAATGTATAACGAAGCACTAATTGACCTGGAAGACAGATGCTTAGCGATCGTGAATAAAACACTTTTTGAAGTCGGTATGATTTCTCCAAATCGCTCTGGCATTGATGTATTAGACAGAGACCTGCGCCGAGAAAGTGATTACGATCCGGTCACATTATCAGCATTTTTCGCAGAAAAATTGCCACTCCTTCAACTACAACAACGAACAGTATACGACACCATCATCGCAGCAATTCGAGCTCAAATCGGCGGACTTTATTTTCTCGATGCGCCAGGCGGAACTGGAAAAACTTTTGTCATATCATTGATTTTGGCAAGGTGAAAGTGCGTTCACAAGTGCGTTCGCAAGGTGAAATTGCATTGGCTATTGCAGCTTCGGGTATAGCAGCGACATTATTAGATGGAGGACGTACAGCACATTCCGCATTGCAATTGCCTTTGAATTTGCATCACGCTGAACATCCCATGTGCAATGTAAAAAAGAATTCAGGAATGGGAAAAGTGCTGCAAACATGCAAAATCATTGTTTGGGATGAATGTACGATGTCACATAAGAAATCATTGGAAGCATTAGATCGACTACTGCAAGACCTCCGCAATAACACACAAATTTTCGGGGGCGCTTTGATTTTGTTATCCGGAGATTTTCGTCAAACGTTGCCAGTCATTCCGCGTTCAACAGCAGCTGATCAATTGTATGCGTGTATGAAATTCTCAAATCTTTGGCATCACGTAAAATTATTAAAATTGACGACCAATATGCGTGTACAATTGCAACAAGATACAACGGCAGAAAGATTTTCGAGACAATTGTTGAAATTGGGAAGTGGTAAAATGGAAATAGACGACATTACAAAATGTATTACGCTGCCAAATAACTTCTGCATATTCGCAATGGACTTGGACGAATTAATTAATTGCGTATATCCACAAATACAGCTCAATTACAAAAACCAGCAATGGTTATGTGAACGAGCACTGTTGGCACCAAAAAATTTAGAAGTTAACTCGATTAACAATATCATTTTGAACAAAATCCGAGGAAACACAGTGACATACACTTCCATTGATACAGTCATGAATCCGGATGATGCCGTCAATTATACCGTTGAATTCTTGAATTCACTTGATATTCCCGGCTTCCCACCACATCGATTACAATTAAAAATTGGGGTGCCAATTATTTTGCTTCGAAACATTGACCCACCGCGTTTGTGCAATGGAACACGATTGACTGTAAAGAAATTAAACAGCAACTTAATTGAAGCCACTATAATCACCGGAAAATACAAAGGAGAAGATGTTTTGCTTCCACGTATTCCCATGATCCCGACTGAGATGGCTTTCGAATTTAAACGATTACAATTTCCGATTCGACTTGCCTTTGCTATGAGCATCAATAAAGCTCAAGGACAGTCGCTTCAAGTTTGTGGCATCAATTTGGTCGAACCATGTTTTTCGCATGGGCAATTGTAAGTTGCGTGTTCACGTGTCGGAAAACCGAGTTCATTATTCGTTTACGCGCCAGGCAGAAAAACAAAAAAAATTGTATATCCACGCGCTTTAGATTAATTACTATTTATTATTACTTATCTATTATAACTAATTATTGTTATTACTACTATTATTATTTTTGAAAGATTTTTTAAATTTTCTATTTTTTTAAATAAATAAAAATAAACAAATTTACAAAATTAAATTAAATTTTCTGTGTGGGGCAGCGAAGCGCACCAGGGCAATGCTAGTATTATAATATAATTGGAAATAACTGACATAATAATAAATTACCTCAATTTTCCAATTACAATCCGTAAGTATATAAAAATCGTTGAAATTTATTTAGCAAAAAGCAAAACTACTTCTATTCTTTATTCTATTTAAATTATTTAGTTTTATTTACCTTTTTAAGCACTTTTTACAATATTTTAAAAAAATTTTTATAATTTTAACGCAGTATCACATATATGTATATTATCCAGACAACACTTATTGCATGTAGATGTTTAAAATCCGCAAAGAAATTTGATCTAATTCAAATTTAAGCTTCAAGAACTGTTCACTTTTACGAAATGCTTCCCTGTTGTGACATGTGCATTACCTTGTTGTTGTTTCTAAGATAAAAATTAGCATCGTAGCACTCTGCGCCTTTTTTTTTTTTGCTTAGAAACAACAACAAATGTTGCTCATGTAACCACAGCACATCCCATCACAGTCCCTTACACTTTTTTGATTTTGTATAATTACTGGTTTTATACCTTATTAAACTATTTTTAGAAAATTTATATACATTTCTAAAAAAATTTCCTTAAAATACTTAAAATTTGAAATTTTTGTATTTATAATTTATAGGTGATTATATAAAATAACTGATTATAATAATTAACATCAAAAAATATCTCACTTATTCGCACTTATTCAGTGGACATCGTATCATTTCGAACATGTTTAATTTACATTCAATCTGATATGCAAATAGTAACATATCCAGGAACTATTTCGTTAACATCTCTGAGAAACTGTTTACATTCGAGAACTGTTTCCGTTTATGAAATGTTTTCCTGTTGTGACATGTGCATCATCTTGTTGTTGTTTCTAAGCCAAAAATTAGCATCACAAAAGTATTGCGTATTTCTTTTTTTGCTTAGAAACAAATACAAATGTTGCTCATGTAACCACGCCATAAACCGCGATTTATTAACTGGTTGTCTTTTTCCCTCATTCCAATAAAACCGATTTATAAATAACGGGAAAAAGAGACGACTTTACAATTTCTTGTTTTGAAATAGGAACTATTCGGACATGTTAAAATACTTCAATCGGAACGATTAGAAACATCTCCGAGTGCGTCTCCAAGAACTATACATGTCCGGAACTACACAACTCTACAGCGTAGGATAACAAAGAATATTCGTACGAAATTTCATGACGATACCTCTACTCGTTCTCCTGTAATCGTGATTTCCAAAGACGGACGGACAATTCTAAATCGAATTAGGAGGTGATGCTGGGCTAGAATATACATATATACTTTTCTATACTCGCTGCGCCTTCTTTAATGCGTTACAAACGGAAGAACAAAGTGAATATACCCTCATCCCTTCGGGTGTACCTACGATAATTGTTAATAAGATGTCTATTACCAGATTTATGCAGAGGAAACATAAACGATGACTTCCATAGCGCGAGGAAAATAAATATATTCTCTCTAAAAGAGCAATATATTCACTCGGTTTTCATGTTTCTTAAATAACGCAGCTTTTTAGAAAACTAAGTAGGGACCACACTCGGTCGAACCTTGCGCAAAGGAACCTATGGTTTAAAGGCATCTAATAAAACATTGTTGGAAGATTCCAGAGCCAAATCTAAACTTGCAGATGTCCAAGCGCAGAATAGAGTTCCAATTTATTGAAAAAAGATGATTCTTTAAAGTTAAGAAATTTGTATATTTAAAGCAAAGTTTCTTTAGCATTCCCACTCGCATCACAGGCTGTGACATTTTACGAGACTGAACTAATTCAATTTAGAAGGCGGGATGGTGCTTATCCTCAAATAGTACAAGAGGCGCACATCGAGAAACATCAAAACTATCATTATCATCTATGAAGATCGTAAAGGCAACCATTCTGATTCCGTACATAGTTTATTTATTTAAAGACCTCTAGAAAACACATCATTAAGGAAGCTGGTGTTATTTTTGGTGTTATTTTACCACGCTCAGTCGAAGGTAAAAGAGCATCGGCGTCATCAACGCAAAACTTCCAGTTAACTTAACGCAAATTTAAGTCACCCAGAACAATCAATCTGTCACTCGGTAGCATAGACTCCATCACACCCGCAATGGATGTGGCATGTAAAGCATTAATGTTCTCCCCAGAGTTAGGTGCTGCTCCTAGTTAGAATATAGAAGCAGCATATATACATAGATAGAGAGGCTAACAAATTTAACATATACACAGCGAGGCCTCATCAAATTTCCCAGGCCTCATCCAAAATAATTTCACGTGAATAAAAACTAGAAATTACAGCAATCAACACACCTCCACCTTTAGTCAAATTAGTAAGCAATCGGTTCCGATCCTTCCGGTACACCACATAATTATTCGAAAAAATGTCAGGATTCAAAATATCAGGCCTGAGCCATGTTTCAGTGTATACGATAATATTATAATCAGAATCAACGCTTTTTAAAAAGATTTCAGTCAGTTTGGTATTAATTCCCCTGAAATTTTGATACAAAATATCAGAAGACGTTTAGTTTTTTGCAGCAGCGCGTCGTGATGAATCAGCAGTAGTTCCACGATTTCCTTTTGGTCTAAAATCATATTCGTGTATGATAGCGTTTTCCGCCCAAAATCAAGGATCCAGGACACATTGCAATAAATGTTTAGGTATATTAATATAAAAAGATGAGTAAGATTTTTGAGACTTAAATTTGAATTTAGTAATGGAAATACTTAAGTCCTTTCATCTCAACTGTGAGCTAATGTGCCAGGATGTGCGTGCCAGAGGATGTATCAGAAGCAAAGCGAGAAATGAAAATATTTTTTTTCGGTTTCACAACCATTAATTTTCTTGATGCAGGTGGAGCAGACAGAGCAGCAGCAGAGGTTTTGTCAGGGTTCGAACAAGTAATTGTTAAGGACCTCTTAGGATTAGCACCAGTGCTCGTCGGAGCTGTCGCTGATGCCACAGCTACTGGCACATTTGATGACGAAGGTGACGAAGGTATATATATATACATATATATATATATGCGCAGATGATATCTTCTTATCCTTTCTTTATTACAAACTGCAATCGTATCAACAAATGTTTATCAGACTTTCAATTATCCTTGTCAGCCGAAAAATCAATTTTATGATCTTCACCTCTTAGATTTCGTCATGCTAGGTCTCCAACACCTTAACCTAGACGGTTCCTTTAACTTCCTTGGCTTTACTCTTCACAACCGCCTATACTTGGGCCCACAAGTAGCGCAAATCATAGAGAAAGCAAAACAATTCATTCATATTATAAGATTTTTATGCGGATTTCAATAGGGCAGTGACCCTCTACAACTCATCGGACTATACATCGGAGCAGTGAGACTAAAGATTGAATATTTAGGCCCCCTACTCATAACGTGCTAGCCATTACTTTTTATAAAGCTTTAAAGGCTTCAGTGGGAACCTATAGGCACTGCTCTGGGCCACCTAACCTCCACACACATGAGAAGTGTAGAACAATTAGCCAACGTTATGCCCCTCCAAGAAAGAATAAGTCCTATCACAGATAATTTTCGATATAGTCTGCTCTCAAACTCTAATCATCCAGCTAAAAAGAACCTTCTTTCATTAGCTAAAATTGTCCAACGGCCTCACCACTCATTGACAAAATAAAGAACTTTTTTAAGAACTTCAAAATTATGACTTACAGGATTCATCCTTTATTCACCACATCCTAAAATGCTTTTTACTTCAAGTCCCCAATCGCCTTACTAGACGCCGATAAGTATTCCATTGCTCTAGTGGAGGTCCTGAACAAATACCAGGAACTAATTAAACTGCTGGACTAATTTTCATCGAATATCCACAGACGGCTCTAAAACAACAGACCACGTCGGTTGCGGCATTTGGTACACAAACCTAGATGTTGAACCCTACTTCCTATATGAAGCATTTTTAATTAAAGTTTTTGTTGTGCACGACACCAATAACTATTAAACACCAACAGCTATTGAAAAACGAAAAATTTGTTTTCCAACTCTCAAAAATAGCAAAAAAAACAACAACAATTACATAGTACATTAACACCTAAAGTTAAGCTGCAGAAGTAGCAGAGCTTGTCATAATAAACACACGAACTAAATCAATGCTAAAACCAGTTTCTTCCCCCGCTGTGTTTCAGCAAACGCAAGTTAGATCACTAGTTCATGAGATGGGTTTGAAAGAGATGCCTGCAGCTTTAAAGCGCGGTATGGAGAGGCAAAAAAAGCAGATAATTGAAGAGCCGCAGTCTGCAGTAATGCAGAAGTTCAGTAAGAAGTTCTTGAAAGCAAACTGGCCACTAATATGAATCCGGCAGATTCACTAGGGTTTCAGGCAGAGGTTTTAGTATTGTAGTCCTAGTTGGCTGAACAGAGCAATGAAATGGTACCACATAAACTCCGGCTATGCCCAATGAAAATCCTGCTGAAATTTTATAAAAAATATGTGAATGAATCGATTTTCGACTGCAAGGGTTAAGAGCGCCGTTTTGATCACGCCTCTTCTTTTGCTAAAAAAATTACTGGGTTTTTTTTACCATTATCGCACCCTCATATTCTTTTATTCCATATTGACATCGCGTACGGCAGATTATCTGTTTCGCAAGTTTCGTTTTTTTGGCGTCGCGTAGAGCCAATATGCTGCTGCAAAATTCATTTGGGTGTTCATTTCATTTCTCCCTTGAGGAGAATTAGGAACACTAAGCAGTTCAGAAAAGAACTATATGTATACCTCGCTTAAACCCTACAATTCTACTGTCCATACTAACCCCACTATTCCAGCTATTTTTCTTGTTTGTGACTTTTTCTTTTTCATTATTATTTAATACTCGTATATATTTTCACCATTATCATTATTATTTTTTTTAGTTTGATATGTACATATGTATATACATACTTCCATAAATTATAAGCTATGTCTTCCTTGGGAGCAAATTATGTGAGAATAATAAATAAATAAATGACAAATAAATGAGTTCTGGATTCCTCATTCATCTCCTTTGGGTTCCCAGTGATATGGGATAAAAGGCAACGAATACGCCGATTCAAACCGCCTTATAACAGATACCAGCCAGCAATCAATTTTCCATAAAGATCTTAAAGGTAAATCACATCCACACCTGGTAAACAGAATAGGATGACTCTATCCCAGCGTGCCGGACGCCCGAGCACGTCAACAACAGACAAAAACATTGATGAAAAGAAGAAAATAGTATTGGCCAATCGTCGAATCACCGTTAGAGAGGTTGTTGAGGACATACAATTTTAATACAGAATAGCTTATTTTAACAAGTAAGAGCGTTAAGCTAACGCTCGGCCTGGTCGAGTATATTTAAGTCTGAGACGGTGGACTCGGGAATTAAATTTTATCTTCAAATTCGCTCCCAAATCTGAAAAATTGAGCCATAATCACGGAAAAATTTATATTTGCTATAAAAAGCAGATGTGGCACTTGTTAGATTTCGCCCATTTTCACTACCAAACAGCCTAGCATCACAAAGAATATTCGCACCAAATTCATGTCGAAAACTCTATTCGTTCATCTGTAATCGTGATTTCTACAGATGGACAGGCAAACGAACAGACAGATGGACAAACGAATATGGCTAAATCATAGGTGGTTCTGAGCCAGAATATATGTATATACATACTTTTCTATACCTGCCACGCCTCCTTTAATGCGTTATAAACAGAAGCACAAAGTGAATATACCCTCATCCCTTCGAGTGTAGGGTATAAAAATATGAAATATGACTATACAGACAGACAGACAATTTCCCATTTTACACGGGAAAAAAATTAACGACTTACAACAATTGTATTAAACATTTTTTATTGAAATTTTCTTCAAAAGTACACTATTTTCCATAAAATGTTATTTTATATAAATAAAAGGTATATACCTTTACAACATTGCCTATATCATCCCGATATCTTTTAACGTTTAGGAGATGTAAACGTAAATTTGCAAACTTTTAAGGGCTATAACACCTAAACCAGACGAGATCGATTTTTGTTGTTATTGGGATCAGCGCCAAAAACAGCAACATTAGAGAGTTTGTTCCAAAGTCAGAGTCTGTTCCAAATTTTGATATTTAAGTATAACTTAAGCGACCGACGATTAGGGAACAAGTTAGGAGTAGGTGAGTATCTCCGATTTTGTATATTTTTTTTTACCGTTATAATTTACCATTATGACCGGAAAGAGCCCTTTTGTGCCGCACACAAAATATTATTTAAGGGAGAAAAAATTATTTTGTAAAACTAAATACGTAATTTTTTTAAGAAGTTGAACTATCTTCGTAATTATGACAGTAATCACGAAAATGGTTATTAGATATGAGAAAGGCCTTAACATATACCTTTTACCCAACACTAATATTACGATGATATCTGTACTGGTTTTAAAGATATAGCTCTTTAAATTATCACATTTAAAGCCCTATATCTCCTCAACTTAACGATTCCGAGGCTAATTTTTAACATGGTTGGACTAGGGAAGGTAAGCACTATTATAGAAAAATAATAGAAACAAGAGCGTTGGCTTTGGCCTGGCAGAAGCTCATATACCCTACACCCGCATGTGCCGAAGTGAGGATAAAAAGTGGGCGGGTGACGTCCACTTTCGTATCAGTTGCAGATAGTCAATTTTGATCTATTAACTAATTTACGATAACGCTTTTCTCAACATATCATTATATAGTTACATATACCAGTGGGGGTGTGCGACGATTACTAAAACGGTAAACGCGACATTGAAATTTCAACTTCAGATCTGGACTACAAGCTAAGAAATTCAGCTCTCAAATTAGATGCATTAACGTTTACCTAAATAGTAGGTGTGGCAGTAAACCGATTTTTCTATTTTCCACATCAAAAAGCTCTAAATGGAAAAGAATACTTTTGCTGAATTTCATGATGATGCTTCCACTCGTTTTCCTGTAATCGTGGTTTTTGTCACCAGTGAGCTGACTACACCCATTTTTCGGAGTATATTTACGTCTGAGACGGTGTATAAATTAAAGACAGGAATAAAATTTTAGCCTCAAATTCGCTCTAAAAGCTGAGAAACTGAATAATCGGGGAACTCCGTATTATTGCGAAATGTGCGTGTTTAGGTTAAAAATTACAAGTTCACGCGTGTTAAGGTCATACGAATTAATTCTTAATTCTTGTGAAATGAATACTTAAACATTTTTTAATAAATATATTTCTGTATTTGGTTCTTTTCTGAATAAAATTAAATTTGGTTTCATAAATGTAAATTAAATATGTAACAAGTAAGAGCGTTATCTTCGGCCTGGCCGAAGCTCATATACCCTACACCCGCTTTGGTCGAAGTGATTAAAAGTGGGCGGGTGACACCTACTTTTTTTTATACCCTACATCCGAAGGGATGAGGGTATATTCACTTTGTTCCTCCGTTTGTAACGCATTAAAGGAGGCGTGGTAGGTATAGAAAAGTATATATATTCTGGCTCAGAATCACCTCCTGATTCTATTTAGCCATGTCCGTCCGTCTGTCTGTCCGTCTGTGGAAATCACGATTACAGGAGAATGAATAGAGGTATCGTCATGAAATTTGGCATGAATATTATTTATTATCCTACGCTGTTTGGTATTGAAAATGGGAAAAATCGGACCAGTGCCATGCCTACTTTTTATAGAAAATATGCACTCATCCGTGCTTTTAGCTCAATTTCTCACCTTGTAAGAATATTCATGCCAAATTTCATGACGATACCTCTATTCGTTCTCCTGTAATCGTGATTTCCACAGACGGACCGACAGACGAACGAACATGGCTAAATCGAATTAGGAGGTGATTCTGAGCCAGAATATATATACTTTTCAATACCTGCCGCGCCTCCTCTAATGCGTTACAAACGGAGGAACAAAGTGAATATACCCACATCCCTTCGGGTGTAGGGTATAAAAATGTAAAATAAATGTAAATAAAATGCATAATTAGTATAAAATGGGAATACGTTTTGCCTTAAATTTTGACATTCGCAAAAGTAAACAAATTCGAAACTGTGAACCCGCTTGGTTTTAATTAGTTCACACTACTGCGCGTGCACTGTATATACTTTATACCTGCCACGTAGGGTATAGGGTATAAAAATCGGAGCCACCCACCTATTCTTTACTTATGCCTTAATAAGAAATATTGGAACAGATTGAGTACCGCACAAACTCTCCAATTTTGTTGTTGTTTTTTGCGCCGATCCCAACAATAACATTTATTGTCGCTCTCGTATGGTTTAGGAGTTATAGCCCTTTAAAGTTTGAAAATTTAACCAAAGAATATACAGTATATAGAAGGCACATGACAAAAATGTTTCAATTTTTCGCAAAAGATGCGGTCGGTCGGTATGCGAAGGGGTACTAATAGTAGTAGTACATGTGGCTGCCCAGGTTGCCTCCTGGACACAAATAGCACTTTTGTGCCGTTTTGATACCACTACCCCATGAACTGCGAAACTTACTGCTAGTGATCTACACTACAGCCAGTTCGAAAATTTTATAATACGTAGTAGTGATATTACAGAAGCTTGTGTATACCACTTTTAGTTTTCCGGAAACATTTTCCCTGTTTCTGAGAATCTAGTCCGTGCTAGGGCTGGGCACTGACATAGCAAATGTTCTACCGACTCTATAACGCTGGAGTCTTGGCAGCTGCGGCATCCCACGTTATGTGGGATTCCAAGTCTACCGGCATGTCTCTCAATGGGCCAGTGTCCAGTACTGACAAGGACCACCCGTGAGATGTCGAGTCTAGACATCCTCAACAAGTCCATTGTCCTACTGAGATTGTATCGTGGCCATATTTCCCTGGATATGTTGCACTCTTGCAACGAACCCCATTTTTTATTGGCCAATCTTAAAAACTGATCATTCAGATCTTACTTAACACTCCCAATTGAGATTTTCACATCCACTGCAAAAACCTAATTGTGAGCCCTTCCTTGCCAGTTGATCAGCCGTCTCCTTACCAGTAATCCACGAGTGCCCCGGTACCCAAACTAGGGAGACGGTTGAGCTGCTGCCAAGGTCAGAGGCATTCAAAGATTCACGAACTATTGAAATCGTCTCTCAAATCGTCTTAAAGACGATTGAAATCGTCTTTCGTATTCCAAGATTTACGAACAATTGAAATCGTCTCTCAAATCGTCTTTCGTATTCCAAGATTCACCGAAATAGTTAAAATTCTTGTAAAACGTTGAAATTATCGTCTTTTGGTACTCCAAAAGACGATTTTATCGGATTTCTTCTCCTAAAAAAGACGATCAGAAATTAGCTCTCGTTCCCTAATAAAAATGTAATATTTCAATGAAAAATCTGGTTATATATTTTTTGATTCACTTGTATAGTTATTATTTTCTATTTTTATTTATAAAATAGATAATAAATAGTAAATACATAATTGTTATAAATAATACTAATTCCAAATTTGATTTCGAACGCGAATCAATTCCTTCTCAGAATCTTCAGCAAAAAATTCCACTAAAGAATCCATGTTTTTCAATGAAGCTTATCACACGAGAACAATTCTGCTTGCATTAAACCGTCGCTTGTGGGCGAGGGAGATAAAGAGCATGGTAGTTCGTGCATTGAAATTCTTCACTCTTGGACCTGCATGAACAGAGCACAAAACTAACACATAACAATTTTAATTAGCGAGGGTTCTGAATATTTCACCAACACATACAAGTGACAGACCAATCAAAATATTCAACAATATACATACACGGAATATTTTCACTTGAACTGTGCAATACAAGTGGAATTTTCCATTGTTCACAAGTTCATACAGTGTTGGAAAATTTCTAACAAAAAAAACAATGGTAATTTTTTTTTGCTAAAATCTAAGCGAAATAATATAAAACAACACAAATATTACTCTACATATAATTCGCGATGTATATTCTATATTTTGGTAACGCTTATAATTTTGTTTTTCGCGAAAAAACAATTTTTTTAGGTTTTCATTTATTCAACATAACTACAATAATCAAAGTTTTGCCTCCTAGCACTGAAAATGTCATCTTGAGCTCAAACTGCAGTAAAAGCAAAAGACGATTCGACTTTCGTGAATCTTGGAATGCCTCGTTCCCTTTTTCGTGACTTTTTTGCCGAGATAGTTTAACGATTCACCTCGAATCTCACAGAGCCAAGACACACATACGAAACACATGATATGCAAAAAGCAGGCGATTTGAACGATTTCTTTCTTTGTCCATCACCGAGCCAAATGCATTCCATGTGTATTTCTTAACCTTTCGTTTCGTCGCTTTTACACAGGCAAGGTTGGCGGCGCTTGCGGCCGCAGCTAGAAATTCTTGCAACTTAAAATTGAAAAGCCATTTCTAGATTTCTTATGTTACGCGATATGAGAAATTGGAAATGAAAATAATTGTAAAATTTTTTTTGGGCTCTCTACACTCTACACTACATTTTACACTCTACCAGCTGAGAAATTGAGGTATAAGCATGGATGAATTCATATTCCCTATAAAAAGTAGGCGTGACACTAGTTCGATTTTTCCTATTTTCAATACCAAACAGCCTAGGATAAACAGAGATTCGTACCAAATTTCATGACGATATCTATTCGTTCTCCTGCAATTGTTATTTCCACAGGCGGACGGATTGACGGACAGACAGGCAGACGGATGGATAAGCTAAATCGATTCAGGAGGTGATTCTAAGCCAGAATATATATAAATTTTTGTGCCTGCCACGCCTTTTTTACTTGCGTTACAAACGGAAGGGCAAAGTGAATATGTATGCCCTCATCCTTTAGAATGTAGAGGGAAAAAATATAGATGTGCAAATATATCGCAATGAAATTTTATACCGAGTTAAAATAGATTAGCGCGCGTATAATATATATAAATTTCAGAGAGGGTACATTAGGTGACATTTAACTTTTCTTCTTGTGAAGTTGAAAAAGGGCAAACTTCTCTTTTTTTGTAAGATTGTATTTATAAATTATTCCTAAAACATATAACTAATAAATTTATCCTTAAAGAATACTACTAACCCTTAGTTTAAAGCTGAGCTAAGTTTAAAGCATAATACAAAATTAGTCCAGAACTTCTTTAACGTGAATAATAATCGTATTAATCAGATGAACAAATGCAGCAAACTTTCCTTAAAAATTTACGTTTTCCTATGTTTTCCTACTCGCGTAAGTCATCATAGTAGGTTCACCGGGAAAAAAAATTTTCAGAATTCTAGTTGTGTGGGTTCTCTCTTTGTATTGCGATAGGAATATTCACGATAGTAAATTATTGTTTTTGTCCAGCTAGCTTGTTCTAGATGAACCACTGTGCATCGTTAGCCAAAAAAAGAACACCTGGCATGGAGACGCAAATAAAAAGAAAAATGTACAACAACTATTTTTTATAACTACTCCCGGACCCAGTTTTGAACCCAAGCAAGCTACTCTAGCCACTACCGAGCCCTATGAAAAAACGACTTCACACACCATAAATAAAGGCGAGATTGCTACCGGCCTTGATTAATACAACAAACTAGAGAAAACAAAAAATTTGTTATAGCATGTTCTTTGTATGCTGATAAAAGAAGCTGCCGTAAAATCCATGGTGATGCGAAACATGGGCGTACGAAGAATGTTGCGCAACATGGACGTACGGCTACGTCCATAGAAGAAATCTTTTTTGCTCTGAAACATGTATGAGATGCGCCTTATATTTATTATATATTCTTTGATTTAATGATTATATCTCCTAATCTGTATAAGATATCTGGATGATATATGTATCATTGAGAAGGTATTAAAATATCTTTCATTTATGTAAATAATATTTTCGGAATTATTCGGTTCGGAAAACGTTTTTTTTTTATATCGCTCACCAAAAATAACAAAAATTTTCGATTTTCACTGATAAATATCTTTTTTCATCTACGTTCAAAAAAATAAGGCTAGCCCTGATCGCCCCTAGTCTAAAGATGATGAAAATTTTTGTCGGTCTCGTGTAGTTTAGGAGTTATAGGTTTTGGAATGCCAAAAATGAAAGTGCTATGTCCTTAAAACGAGCTCAGATATCGGCATAACATTGGTGCTATTTAAAAGGTTATTTTAAGGCCTTTCTTTTATCTCATTACTATTTTTGTGATTAATGCCATATTTACGGAGATAATTAAACTTTTAAAAAAAATTGCTTACTTTGTTTAATATAATTCTTTTTTTTCTCCTTTAAGTGACAATTAAGATAAAAAATAAAATTACTTTTTCAATAGATCATAATATTACATTTAAAACGATATATAATATGTTTGGATTCGTATTTTTAAGGAAATTATTGAAAATATCTAAAACTTCTGTGATTGCTTGCTTACAAATACTGTATACGAGTACTGCGAAGTTGCTATTTACATGCGCATATTCAGGATTATATTAAAAACGCTTTAGATTAAAATAATACTACTTCACATTTCCGAGAGGATTTTGCTGATTGAGGGTTATGATCCCTTTGGCGGCCAAAGGCCGCCAATACGTGGAAAAACCTGTATGCAAAAAGCCTTAAATTACCGAGAGGATTCTGCTGACTGAGGGTTATGATACCTGCCGCGGCCGAAGGCCGCCAATACGCGGAAAAACCTGTATGCAAAAAGCCTCAAATTACCGAGAGGATTCTGTTGGTTGAGGGTTATGATCCCTGCCCCGGCCGAGGGCCGCCAATACGCGGAAAAACCTGTATGCAAAAAGCCTCAAATTACCGAGAGGATTCTGCTGACTGAGGGTTATGATACCTGCCGCGGCCGTAGGCCGCCAATACGCGGAAAAACCTGTATGCAAAAAGCCTCAAATTACCGAGAGGATTCTGTTGATTAAGGGTTATGATCCCTGCCCCGGCCGCCAATACGTGGAAAAACCTGTATGCAAAAAGCCTTAAATTACCGAGAGGATTCTGCTGACTGAGGGTTATGATACCTGCCGCGGCCGAAGGCCGCCAATACGCGGAAAAACCTGTATGCAAAAAGCCTCAAATTACCGAGAGGATTCTGTTGATTGAGGGTTATGATCCCTGCCGCGGCAGAAGGCCGCCAATATGCGGAAAAACCTGTATACAAAAAGCCTCACATTATCGAGAGGTGACTCTCAATCACCAGGGTTATAATCCCTGCCGCGGCCGAAGGCCGCCAATACGTGGAAAAACCTGTATGCAAAAAACCTTAAATTACCGAGAGGATTCTGCTGACTGAGGGTTATGATACCTGCCGCGGCCGAAGGCCACCAATGCGCAGAAAAATCTGTATGCAAAAAGCCTCAAATTACCGAGAGGATTCTGTTGATTGAGGGTTATGATCCCTGCCGCGGCCGAAGGCCTCCAATATGAGGAAAAACCTGTATACAAAAAGCCTCACATTATCGAGAGGTGACTCTCAATCACCAGGGTTATGATCCCTGCCGCGGCCGAAGGCCGCCAATACGTGGAAAAATCTGTATGCAAAAAGCTTCACATTACCGAGAGGATTCTGCTGATTGAGGGTTATGATCCCTGCCGCGGCCGTTAATACGTGGAAAAATCTGTATGCAAAAAGTCACAATACCGAGAGGATTCTGCTGATTGAGGGTTATGATCCCCGCTGCGGCCGAAGGCCGCCAATGCGCTGAAAAACCTGTTGCAAAAAATTTCACATTACCGACAGGATTCTGCTAACATCTTTTAACTTAGCTAAAGCTACATGAACGAAAGTAGTAAGTGTACCATATTATATATCGTTTTAAATGTAAAACAACAGGCTTTTGAGAAATATAACATATTCTGTATCTCAATGTATTCGTTTAGGAGAAAAAAATTATTGTTAATTGGAAAAATTTACATATTTTCACAAATATTGGTATAACTCCTTAAACGTTATATGGATAAAAAAGGCGTTGACATAAATAGTAGGCGGTAAAAATACCTTTCAAACGGTATCTTCCTCGTCCCGATATCTCACTTAGTTACTGAGATATTAAGCTTTTAGTAGTTGCATTTATTTGACTTTTTAATGTTTCTAAATCCAAGATGGCTGACTTCCGACAAAAAAAAATTAGCTACTTCCTGTCCTAACGGTAAAAAGTGACGGTAAAAAATTTTTTTTAAAAATCGGAGCTAGGCACCTATTCTTGTTCAAAAAATAAATATCACTCACGTTCAAAATAATTTTCATCTCCAACAATAAATATCGCTCCGGATGAAAAAAAGGCTTATACAGTAGAGTCGCAGTAACGTGAACTCAAAAAAACAAGGCCTGTTCACAGTATCGAATTTGTTGACGTTACCGGGTCATTTTCAGTACATAATAATGTGCCAAAATAGTATGAGTTTAATAGAGTTTTTCGAACGACTTCATTCTTGTTTACAAAAAAGTGTCATTTATTAAACCATTTTTGTGTGTTCGATACAATCAATTCATTAATCCATTTTTTAGTATTCGATACAATGCCTTAGCCCACTGTATAACAGTGTTAGGAGATGAAATTGCCGTTTTCGAACTAATTTAAATGTTTCGTAATTTCAGGCTCACTAAATTCATTTTACGATACATTTACATTGTCAGGTTCTGGGTTTTCGTTGACCCATTCTCGTTAGTCTGTTACTAAACCTAAAGTATATATATCAATATCATATATCTATATCAATATACCATATCATGATCTATATGTATCAACTTGATCTAAAATTGTAGCCTTTTCACTCAAAGTAAGATACACAGGTCTTTTGTTTGACATTCTTGCGCAAACTGAAATTGAAGAAACTAGGAATACAATAACGTTGCTCGATACGTTGGGAATGTTGGGAAATATACAATTAGTGTGTGAAACAGAATTGCAGTTATTCTTTTCATTAATGAAAGTGATAAAGAAATTTATTCACGCTATCGAGTCACAGAAGTTCACGTTATAAGGAGCTTAATGTTAAGAAATTCGAGTTCACACTAGCCGGATGTTCACATTAGCCGGTGTTCACGCTACCGCGACTCTACTGTATTTACTTTACGCAAGTGGCTCCAATTTTTTTTTTTTGTTTTTTTTTGTTAGTGATCTTGGTCCTGACCCCAACAAGCAAAAAAAAAAATGTCGCTCTCTCTTGAGGGCGGGGCTGGAGCCCCTTGAAATTTAAAATAAAATCGTCTGTATCTCCGAAACTATGTAAGCTGTTTGGGTGATATTGGTATTGTTATAAAGCTAATTAAAATGACATTAATTTATGTTAAATAATTTTTTATCGAAATATGTCTAGTTTTATAAATAAACGCAACCTTAGGTTTTTAGTACTATTTTTTTTGAAAAAATAATTTTTTACAAAGAAAAATGTGTAATTAACCTAAGGAAATATACTAAAAATAAGATAATATATATTTTAAGCTTTCTGAAGAAATTTATTTTGTTAAAATCTGTGCAGTATTTATAAAGAAAACCCGTTTTTAAATTGATAAGAAACTACTTTCTGAAATTATCCTATTATACCTTTTTACAATAATGCGTCTCTGGTACTATGCATTATGTTTGCCGTAATGGTTGTGGTTGTATTAGTAACAAAGTGACAATAGACGGTGCTATTTCTTTAGATTTTTATATGAAATAAAAATAAAAAATTTTTCGCCTGCGGCGCTAACCTAAAATTGAAAAATTTTTCGCCTGCGGCGCTTAACTGATATTACAAAATTTTAAATATTTAATTTATATTTGTTTCATACAAAACGTTTAATATACCACACAAACAAATCGCAAATTGAATATTGTTTCCAGTTTACAACAACAATACCAAGAAAAACGATAACTGGCGTCATAGCTTAAAAGACCCAACGGTGCAAACTCAGTACGTTCGCATTATTAAAAATATGTATAGTAGTAAAATTCTAAATTGGTAGTTTATACTTACGTTTAAAAATGCGTTTTCTCCGTAAGTACTGCACCGATTTGAATGAAATAAATTTCCTCAGAAAGCTTAAAATATATGTTGTCTTATTTTTAGTATATTTTTTTGGGTCAATTACACATTTTTCTTTGGAAAAAATTATTTCATCAAAAAAAAATAGTATTAAAAACTTTAAGTTGCGTTTATTTATAAAACTAAACATATTTCGATAAAAAGTTATTTAACATAAATTAACGACATTTTTATTAGCTTTTTAACGGTACTAATAACATCTAAATATCTTTTACAGTTTTAGAGATATTAAGGGTTTTTTTTTAATTTCAAAGGGCTCTAGCCCCGCCCCCAAGGGAGAGCGACATTTTTTTTTTGGCTTGTTGGGGTCAGGAAAAGGAGCACTAACAACAAAAAATAAAAAAAAAAAAATTCGAGTCACTTGTGTAAAGTAAATATGTTCCGAAAAAAATTCTCATGTTCGCAACGTTTCGATCGCAGAAGAAAAAAAAACTTTGTTTTTTGGCAAATAACGAACGCGAGGGATGAAAAACTTCTGGTTTTGGCGACTAGCGATCGCAAGAGATCAAAAAAGACTTCGAGTCGCGGACAAAACGATGGCTGGTGATGGAAAAAACTTTGCGTAGGCAAAATTTTGATCTATAAAGATAAAAATAAGATTTGTAGGTGAGTCGAAAATGACGCAAAGGGATATGAATCCTTTGTTGCGGCCGAAGGAAAAATTAATTAATAGAAAAAAATGGTATTAAAAATAAAAAATCTAAATTTTCTTCAAAAGTACACGATATTGGATAAAATATTGTTTTACATAAATTAAAGATATTTTTAATACCTTCCCAATGGTACATATATCATATAGATATCTTATACAGCTTAGGAGATATAAGCGTAAAATTTTTAAAATTTAAAGGGCTATAACTCCTGAACCATACGAGAGCGACAAAAAAAATTGTCGTTGTTGGGATCGGCGCAAAAAACAACCAAAAAAACAACAACAAATTTAGAGTTTGTGCATTTTCTTAATTTAAGCATTTTCGCACATTCGAGTTTGTGCTGTGCTCAATTCAAGCCGAAATATTGTGCGAGAACGGTACTGGCACATTATTTGGGTTGGGTCCGGAAATTTAAACTGGTCTCACCCGTGTCTTTTACCAAATAATCTAAACGAAAATAAAAAAATTATGCAGACATATTTTTTGGATTCAGTACACGGTATTCATAGCTCTTAAAACCAAAACCGCACACAAAAGTTCATATACATTACATACCTGTTATCAATATTTGTTTTCAAAAATTTGTTTCACTTCGCTTAGAAGGCTTAATGGTTACTTGATGGCTGGTGGTGTAGAAAATTTCTTTGAAATAGAATCAATAGATCAAACAATACAACAATATAGACAAATAATAAAATCTTCGCTTCAAAAAAGTTTTATGCATCTGTTTGCATAAAACTTTCTTTGCAAATTTCTATTTCCTACACCTTTGTCTTCGGCTTTCCAACAGAAGTTTTTGTTACAATATGTAATGTTATATATGTATATCAGTCAGAGATAAGGAGATAGAAAACTTCCTCCCGCCAAAAAATATGTCAAAAAGTATATGAACTTTTATGGACCCTAGACGACACAAAACATTGCATCAAATTTCTGTGAATTGTTGTGTGTCCACTAGTCACAGACGCACAAAATGTTGCGCAATCATAAAAATTAATTTAGTCAGTTCACTGAACGCTATGAGTACTGGTGGACTCCTCGATAGGTATCCGAAAATGCTTCTTTTAATTTTACCACTAAAATTTCGGAATCCCTATATTTATCTACTCTATGTAAATATTATTTGCTTGTAACTTTAAATGTTTGTAACTTTAAATTGATGAATCTTTCAATTCTGACTAGAATTTTTGCGAACAAAACGAACAAAATGATTGCGCAAAAGGAAAAATATCAAAATGATTTTGATATTTGGACAATCATTGCGTCAATCACGCAAACCTACCACTACACGACACAAAAGATTGCACAACAGCAATTCGCAGAAACTTTGCGCATTGTTTTGTGTCGTCTTAAGACCGTACTCACACGGGGGACATTTGTTTTAGGCATTTTCATGTCTTTGCAATAAATAACACTTATGGCACGTTTACACAGTGCAAGCTGCTGCCTGGCCAGTAGACAGCTTCTAGGCTTGTCAAATTCCTAGGCAGCAGCTCGGCTCGCCTTTTCTGTCTACACGACACCTAGCTACTGCCCAGTCCTAGTCGAGTCGCGATGTCGAGTGAACTTGTTTTAATATAAAAAAACTGTGATACGCTCTATGACAACAATATTATGTCAGGAATTGGAAAATATCTATAACCATAGCCAATATCAAAAAAAAAAGATGCTTTTCTCATATCTCTATTTCGATAGTTTTTATCGAAACAATTCCACAGGTTTTCTTGGTCTCTGTAGAGTTTCATTAATGAAATATTATTGTCAGAAGACCATCTATCCGCAGCCATTTTGAACGATTCGGCGTAGTAAAAAAAAAAAAAAACACGTGTTTCACGCACAGCTGTCCGGCAGAGATAACGAGATAGGAAACTGCTTAGAGACCCATCGTATATGTCAAAAAAAAACGAAATTTGGTAGTTAGGTGAAACACGTATAGTGTATGTGTCGTGTATATGTAGTTCGCCACAAGACGTCACGTTTATATGACATTTCTTTTGTTTATTATTTTAACAGATGAAAAATGTTTAGCTTGTGAAAATTGTTTAGCTATTTCGCAAAGAAATTAGTGTTTTTAGGAAATTTTAATGAAGTTAAAACATGCACTGGACCTCGGAAGTAGCACTTGCCGGGGCTGTATACGAACGGCTTGCCATTTTGGAGCAGGATGATTGGCCTGCAACGGCAGGCATGGACATTTCAGTGCAGGGAATTTTGTTGCGAGCTCTGGTATTTTTCTCCGGCCAATCGGAGTTGATGGGTCATGTTTTGAGTGGTACCGCATCGGATCCGATATCAGCATATCAAGGCACCACCTTGTCGCACAATCATGAACACTATTTGATACTATCGTCGGGAGCCACGGTCTTAATGCAATTGCTCGGGGCTCAGTCAATCGATTTGAATGGAAGTGGAATGGAAATGGAAATGAACTTAGTATTTGGAATCGCAACGCAAATGCAGAAATTAAGAAAAGGTACTTTAATTAATGATTAAATTATTATTTAAGTGTTGTATGTGATGTTTTTGTATTTTTTTCTAGTACGGGCGTTGCTGTACTTGGCCACACGGTTGCTCGATTTACTCACGCACAAATCCGCCGGATTTACTTTAGCTTTAAATCAAAAAAACAATGAAATGTATTATATATATGTATTATATAATGTATATAATAATATGTAACATATTATTTTTATAATTCAGACTGTATATTTAAATGTTACTACATAATATTGTAGGAAAAATTATTCATCTTGTTTACGCCAAAGCTCCGCTCGCCCGACTGCAAGCTTTCGCTCTCGTTCGGGTCCGTGGCGGCGCGACCCAGCTCACGGAGTCAGTCTTCGTTTGACCATTGAGATGAGCAGCCACCGTACGCGCATTATTTAGTGACCTCCGCAGCCAATCGTGAAAAACACAAGCTATTTCTAAACGATTTACCACAATACATACTTTTTATAAAAACATTTTACGTACATCGTATATATAAGAGACACCAAAAAAAACCAATAAAGTGAATTTGCAAGAAGAAAAAGAAAAAAAACCTGCCTTTTACAACAAAGTATTCATTGGTCCTAACGAGCCGGATAGCGCTCTGTAAAAAGGTATATACATATATACTTTATCACATAGATACTGTTATTATTGGTACAGTCCCGAGTATAACGTGTTTTCTTTTGCATATCACGACAAGTGCCCGTAGAAAGTGTGTGTGTTCAGTGCTCGCGGTAAACAGCAACCGGTTTTTTAGAACTCAACTCGCGCTCTCGCTCTCGCCCAAGCGAGCCCAAACAAGAATTGCCCACAATATTTGTCGTCGGACAAATATTAATATTTTTCGCTTATTAATATTTTTCGAAAATTTGCTGCTCGCATATACACACGTGCTCACTTATTAGTGCCCACAATATTTGTCGTCGGACAAATATTATTAACATTTTTCGTTGCGAAATTTTTGCTGCTCGCGCGTACGCACACGTACGTGCTCACTTATTAGTGCCCACAATATTTGTCGTCGGACAAATATTATTAACATTTTTCGTTGCGAAATTTTTGCGGCTCGCGCGTACGCACACGTGCTTGCTCACTTATTAGTGCCCACAATATTTGTCGTCGGACAAATATTATTAACATTTTTCGTTGCGAAATTTTTGCGGCTCGCGCGTACGCACACGTGCTTGCTCACTTATTAGTGCCCACAATATTTGTCGTCGGACAAATATTATTAACATTTTTCGTTGCGAAATTTTTGCTGCTCGCGCGTACGCACACGTGCTTGCTCACTTATTAGTGCCCACAATATTTGTCGTCGGACAAGTATTATTAATATTTTTCGCTGCGAAATTTTGGCTGCTCGCGCGTACGCAAACGTGCTTGCTCACTTATTAGTGCCCATAATATTTGTCGTCGGACAAATATTATTAATATTTTTTCGCTGCGAAATCTTGCTGCTCGCGCACATTCAAACGCCTGCTCACAACCTAGTGCCCTTATCAATTTTTGTGCCCCGAATTCACCATTGTAATGGCGTTACTCGATTCGTTTATTCGACTGGCTGACGGCTTAGCCGAATTTAGCGCGGATTTCACGGAAATTCCAGTCGATACACACAGCATACATACCCTGGCAGTCCACAGGGATGAGCTCCAATCTCAGTGGCATTTACTGAAAGCCACGTACGATAAGTTCGTAGAAAAAAGTCGAACTAGGAGTGAGCTGGCATCCAGTTTGGATGTAGTAAAAGCAAAGCGTGGTCATTCCTACCGTGTTTACACCCGTTGTCTTGGGCTCATTAATCAATTGACCTACTCTTTGACTCCAGTTGCCGCACCAGGCCCCACAATTTCGCAATCGCGTTCTAATGACGCCGAGTCATCGCCGAGCGGGTACAATATTAGTTTGCCTCCATGCGACACGGAAGTGTTTAAAGGCGACTATCTTTCATGGCCCTCGTTCCGTGACATGTTCACGGCCCTTTACATTAAAAATTCGCGAGTTTCGCCGGTTGAGAAGTTATTTCACCTCAACCAAAAAACATTAGGTGAGGCTAAAGAAATAGTGCAAAAGTCACCCCTTACCAATGAAGGTTTTGATCAAGCATGGCAAAACCTCTCGGATCGGTACGAAAACAAGCGCGTTCTGGTTAATACCTTATTAAAAAGCCTTTTCGGTCTGGCCCCAATCCAAAAAGAAACTGGACACGAAATTAAAAATTTGCAGCGCGAAATTAATAATATCCTCGCCGCGCTGGCACTCCAAGGTATCGACACCTCCACGTGGGACGCGATCATCGTTTTTCTTTGTTCTAGTCGGCTTCCGGAAGCTACTTTGGCACTATGGGAACAGTCACTCGAAAATAAATCTGATATTCCTAAATGGGCAGCTCTCGACGCGTTTTTAACCCACCGCTTTCAAACGCTTGAAACGGTGCACGACATAAAAAGTGCGGGCGTTGCCAAAGGTAAACAGGCACACAATTCGGTGCAACCATCTACAACTGCCAAGCGCGTCAATACTTTTCAATTGAACGTCGCGCGGCCCATCTGTCCTTTGTGCTCACTGCAACACGGTATACGTTCTTGCCCACAATTTTTGAAATTGCCCTCAGAAAGGCGGTTAGCAGAAGTGCGAAAACACCATTTGTGCTTAAATTGCTTAGCACACTCGCATGCTGCTAAAGACTGCCCCAGTAATTTCAATTGCGCAAAGTGCAATGCAAGGCATCACACGCTTCTGCACCGTGACCAGGCTCAAAATAACTTTCAACCGCCTCATGAATCGTATACGCAACAACAATTCTCCGGTCACCAGAAAGGGCACAAGAAAAACCATCGCGCTCAAACCACTGCCTCACCTAACCAACAATTTTCTTCTTATAAGAAGCCCGCTCCAATTCCGTTTCCGAGCCAATTGCGACAAGCCGACAGCGATTTTACCTCTCCGAGGCCCTCGACGTCGGCGCAGGCACAGGCGACTCAACAACAACACTATATGCAGGCCACTACTCCAAAATCAAATATACAGTCCACTCAACAAACACAGCAGTGTCAACCAGAAACTCACCAGGTATGCTTCGCAACCGCGCCCAAACAAGTCTTATTAGGCACAGCTTTGGTAACTATATATCACGACGGTACATGCTATACCGCTCGTGCCCTCATCGATCCAGGCTCAGAGATATCGTTTATCTCTGAACGTGTTCAAAAACTATTAAATATTCCATTGCAGGCGGTGCGAGCAACGGTTTGTGGTTTAAATGAAACAACATCAGCAAAAGTTTCGAAGTCATGTAATTTCTTACTAAAATCGCCTCTAGATCCTTATTTTCAGATTCACGCAACTGCATTGGTACTCGCACAAATTACAGGAAAATTACCTGCCCACTCATTAGACAGCGCGCTGCTTCGCAACCTCCCGCGAGACCTCAAATTAGCCGACGTACACTTCGCTAAAAGTCAGCAAGTGGACGTCCTCATTGGCGCGGACCTTTACCCTGCAATCTTGCTTGCCGGAATCCGCCGCAACGTACTAGATTCTCTTCTAGCCCAGCAAACTGTTTTTGGCTGGATCGTCACCGGCCCAGCCCCCATATCATATGCTGATAGCCCCAATATAAAAGTGGCCTTCTTCAATGAAGTCACTATCGAACAACAGTTCGAACGTTTTTGGGAGGTGGAGGAACTTCCCAAAACTCGATTGCTATCCCCCTCAGAGAAGTTTTGCGAAGAAAATTTCGTAAAAACTACTCGTAGAAACGCTGACGGCCGTTACATCGTCACATTGCCATTCAAAATTGGTTTTCCAGACGCATATCGTCTGGGAACTTCACGTCAAATTGCCATGCAACAATATTTGCGGTCTGAGACACGCTTAAATAAAAATGAAAACTTGAAGCGGCAATATGACGACGTAGTTCAAGAATACCTTGATTTAGGCCACATGAAAGCGGTGCTGCCACAACGTAATCCCCCAGGCCCTAATCACTACTACTTGCCACATCACGCTGTCATCAAGCCTGACAGTATTTCAACAAAAGTGAGAGTGGTCTTCAACGCATCAAGCCCCACAACCAGCGGGCTGAGCTTAAACGATGTGTTATATCCTGGCCCTGTGTTACAGGCAGACTTGACCTTTCTGATACTTAGATGGCGTTTTTTCCGGTATGTGTTCAGCGGCGACATTCAAAAAATGTACCGCCAAATTCTAGTTGATTCGAAACATACCCCCTATCAAAGAATTCTCTTTCGAGACCCAACAGACGCTACACTGAAAGATTACGAATTGCAAACAGTCACGTTTGGCGTCAATTGCGCCCCCTTTTTAGCGATTCGCACGTTACTGCAACTGGCAGAAGACGTACAGCACGACCTTCCGCTTGCGGCCCATATTCTGCAACATTCGATGTACGTCGATGACGTATTGGCAGGATCACATGACCTCTCCAGCGCAAATGACATGCGCAATGAATTAATCAAAGCCCTTGAATCAGCCGGGTTCTCACTACGCAAATGGGCAGCCAATCACAAAGAGATTTTACGCGAGTTACCTGAATCCCATTTACTTAATAGCGATTTTCTAAAACTTGAGGATAGCAGCACAGCCAAAATGCTCGGCATTCGTTGGAACGCCACGAATGATGCTTTCTACTTTAATACGCAAACAATAGAAATAATGGCGCAATATACAAAAAGAGAAGTCTTGTCTCTAATCGCCAAATTGTTTGACCCAGCAGGCTGGCTGGCCCCTATTATTGTAGTGGCAAAAATGCTTATCCAGCAAGTGTGGCTCGATAAAATCGATTGGGATGACCAATTGCCCCCGTCAACGCAGCAATCATGGTTGAATTTTCTCGAAAATTATCACCATATTGCCTCGATTCGCATACCACGTTGGATTGGTTACTCACCAGAATGCGAAATCGAATTTCATGCGTTTTGCGATGCATCTCAGAAGGCATACGCAGGTGTTATTTACGGCCGTGTGAAAATAGGGAAAAAGGTTCACGTGTCGTTGCTGTACGCAAAAACGCGAGTAGCGCCCATTAAAACGCTATCACTGCCCCGATTAGAATTGTGTGGTGCCGCTCTTGCTGCCGATATGCTTGAGGCTTTCTTGCCCAGCATGCATATCAATTCGTATAATCTCACTTGCTGGACAGATTCCACAATAGTATTAGCATGGCTTAAAAAGCCCCCTTGCGTCTGGGCTACCTTTGTAGCCAACCGCGTCTCAAAGATTATAGAAAAAGTCTCTCACACTCAGTGGTTCCATGTCGAATCACAAGATAATCCTGCCGATTTGGCCAGCCGAGGAGTTTCGCCCCAAGAATTAGCTCAAAGCCATTTTTGGTGGAACGGACCACCATGGCTTATCCACGACCGAGATCGTTGGCCCGAAACGAAAACTGTTTCTGACTTTGTCACCACGCTTGAAGAAAAAGCAGTTAAAGTTCATCACACATACTCTAACCAAGACGAAGACCTAACTGAAAGGTTTTCCTCTCTACCGAGAGCCCTACGCGTACACTCATACGTGTATCGTTTTATTTACAACACTCGTCTTCGACGAAATTCGCCCTATGCTACTTTACGCCTCTCAACTAAAGAAATTGAAGACACCAAATGTCGTCTTACAATAATTTGCCAGAAGACACATTTTGCCGACGAATATTACGCGCTCGAAAACAACAAAAGAATCAGCCCAAAGAGCTGTTTGTTGTCTCTAAATCCATTCATACATGGAGACAAAACAATGCGTCTTGGCGGGCGGCTGTCTTCATGCCCTAATTTGCCGTTCAATGAGCGCCATCCAATCCTCTTGCCTTACAGCTGCCACTTGTCCAAATTGCTCGTTCTTTTTATTCACGAGATATCGCTGCACGGTGGCCACCAGTTGACACTCCGCTTAATCCGGACACAATACTGGATTCCGAGAGTGAAAAACTTAATTAAAACTACAATTCACCGCTGCAAGCCATGCGTTTTGAATAGGAAGAAGCAGAGCACGCAATTGATGGCTGCATTGCCGAAAGAGCGCACCACATTTTCCCGCCCCTTTACTAACACGGGTGTCGATTTTGCGGGCCCTTTCGATATTAAAAATTACACCGGCCGTGCCTGTCTCATTACAAAAGGGTATGCGTGTATTTTTGTATGTTTTGCGACCAAAGCCATCCACCTTGAAGCAAGCAGTGATTTGTCGACAGCAGCGTTTTTAGCAGCCTTCACCCGTTTCGCAGCGCGCCGAGGATGCCCAGCCCACATGTACTCCGACAACGGCACCAATTTCGTCGGCGCTTCAAAGGAACTCAAACTAGAGTTTCAACACTTCTTCACTCGCACTCGCGACATCATCGAGACGAAATATTCTCATCAAAATGTCGAGTGGCACTTCATTCCTCCAGGGGCTCCCCATATGGGAGGACTCTGGGAGGCAGGCGTTAAAAGTCTCAAAACCCACCTAAGAAAGGTGGCCCCATCTACTAAATTCACTTTTGAAGAATTTTCAACACTTTTGAGCAAAATAGAAGCGTGCCTCAATTCACGCCCCCTTCATGCACAGTCCGAGAACCCTGACGTCATGGAAGCCATTACCCCAGGCCACTTTCTAGTAGGTGGCCCCCTTTTAGCATCACCTGAGCCCGAAAATCTTGCTAACCCTCTTTCGATCCTCAATCGATGGAGACGAGTTCAGGCTCTAGCTCAACATTTCTGTCATCGATGGAAATCGGAATATCTGCGAGAATTAGCTCGTCGCACAAAGTGGAAAGTACCACAGATCGACTTCCAGATCAATGACCTGGTGGTCATTCGAGACGAGAATCTTCCCTCTACTTCATGGCGTCTGGGCCGTATTACCAAGGTCTACAAGGGCAATGACCAGCGCGTGCGAGTCGCAGACATACGCACTGAAAAGGGCACTATTACTCGTCCAATTCATAAACTCGTATCTTTAAACCATTTATGACAGAGTCGATCTAACCTTTTCTTTCTCCGCAGATATAACACCATGAAGTTGATTCGCCGCCAAGGCGCCCGTTTCCGACAAGGACGCATGCTGGCCCCCCCCGGCGCAGTCGAGACCGCCGCCCCCCTACAGTGTCACGCTCCGGCACTGCCGGCCCTAGAGGAAGTCCAGGAGGACGTTCTGGAGATCGGCGTTGAGGAGGACCTTCGCTCGAGCCGCGAAAGCCTCCAAGAGATCCTACATGAGATCCGCCATGTCCACCTGGCACGTTGGCCAGCCAGAATTTCGTCAACTTTGACGCCCCCTCCAACGCCGCAGTCGAAACACGACGCCCTAGACGCGCTGGCTATGGAAGCTCCGGCACCGCCCGAAGTGCCACAGGTGGAAACGGCCCAGAGAGGCGCCCTCTCCTCGCTGCAACGCGGCCGAGGCATCCGCCTGTCGCCGCCGGCAGTTGCGCCACCACGGCGAAACGTGGAATTGAGCCGGGCTTCTGCGACCCGTGACGCGACTCCTTCGCGCGTGACCGGTCGTCGCATCGGCCAGCCGCCCGAGTGCGTGGCCCCAGCGCAAGACAGCGTGCCCCGTGCCGCCCCATCACGCCAAGCCGAATCCGCTCGCCGCCGCTCCCCGGCATCAAATAATTTCCGCGACGCTCGCCAGCTGCAACCAAGGGCGGCTCCTTTTCCAAACACCGCGCCCAGAGCCGAATCGGCTCCCAATCCAACAACGGTGGCCCAAGCACGAGGTGCAGCCATATTGGCGGCACTAGCGCGCCCAGGCTCAATAATGCCACAAAGCCGCGGTATCCGCCGATCGCCACCAGGGATGGCCCCGACCAGAGGAGGCACCGCTCCGACTCACCGCCGTCGACGTAGGCCCAGCCCGCTCGATCTGCACGACTCGTGGGAGTCGCACCGCCGACCTGCGCCAAGGCAACAACCAAGACAGCCCCCCAGCATCGGTTGCTGCCCTATGTGTAGGGGTCAGCATGCGCTGCGGCACTGCGCGCGCTTTCGGCAGCGGCGCATCGAAGAGCGATGGGAGGTGGTGGAGCGGATCCATGTGTGCAGCAACTGTCTGGCATGCTCCCACCTCCTGTCCCGGTGCAACAGCACCCGTCGCTGCAGTTGGTGCGGCGCACCGCACCACACGATGCTGCATCGGCCTTGAGCGCCACCTCACTCTTCGCGCCGCCAATTTGCCTGATCAGGGCCCGGCCGAGGGAGACAAGGTTGCAGTCCTGCAAGGCGGGCGGAATGTTTACGCCAAAGCTCCGCTCGCCCGACTGCAAGCTTTCGCTCTCGTTCGGGTCCGTGGCGGCGCGACCCAGCTCACGGAGTCAGTCTTCGTTTGACCATTGAGATGAGCAGCCACCGTACGCGCATTATTTAGTGACCTCCGCAGCCAATCGTGAAAAACACAAGCTATTTCTAAACGATTTACCACAATACATACTTTTTATAAAAACATTTTACGTACATCGTATATATAAGAGACACCAAAAAAAACCAATAAAGTGAATTTGCAAGAAGAAAAAGAAAAAAAACCTGCCTTTTACAACAAATTATTCACATCTAATAACTTAAATGTTATGTATCGGATAAACACTTAATGTGGTTGTATGCATAAATAAATAAATACATGAAAGAACTTAAATTCTTATTATTTAAAAGCAATTCTTTTTTACCCTACACCCGAAAGGATGAGGGATAGATTCACTTTGTGCTTCCGTTTGTATCGCATTAAAGGAGGCGTCTGCCTGTAAGTCTGTCAGTCCGTCCGTCTGTAGAAATCACGATTAAGGGAGAACTAATAGAGCTGTGAAATTTGGGACGAATATACTTGGTCATAATGGGCTGTTTGGTATTAAATACAATACCAACATGGTTGTTTGGAACACATATGCAATCTTGCGTCCAGAAGATTTATAACTTCACAACCATGTTCGTTATTGAACTTTTAAAATTTAGCTAGAATGTTTAGCTATTGCAGCAAAGATAAAAGGAAAGAAAGTTACTCATAACTACTGAAAATAAAGAATACACCTAAACAAACAAATGGCAGAATTCTGTACATTTAGTTAACATTATTTGTATCGTTAAATACGATATCCATGAATAAAATAGAAGATTTCATCTAAAATTTATTCATTTCGTCAATTGTGGTGAAAAAATCAATGATATTATAAAGCAGCGTTACATTTTACGTTAACAAAAGAAAATTCAGAAAGTACAAAAAAGGTAAAAGTACTTTTTGTAGTACTCGGTGTAAAGAACACAATAATTTTCTGTTCTAGGAAGTAATTTGTACTCCGCGAAGCAAGAATAAACGTTTTGTTAACAGTTCAAGCACATTTATGCACTAATGTATTTGCTTATTAAGAAAAAAATCAAATTTATTTGATATTGTAGCATACCGACAACACTGCTTTGGTACCAGAATTTATAAGAGGCGCAAAAATAGATGCGTTATATACAAACGGGCAACACTAGTATCGGCAAATTCAATGGCGAGGTGAACTAAAATATGAGGGTATACCAACGCCATTTCATGTCTGCTCTTTTATTTTAATTGGATAATCAATTTAATTTTACAATGTTTTATTTTGCTTGAATTGTTCATAGAATAGGTCATACAGTTTCTGGTATAAAATAGTGGCGGATTTGATCGTATGAAATAATTTACATTAGATTTTTTGTTGTTAATCTGCACTTGCAATGATTTTTAAACTTAAAATACTTTTCCCAAATAGGTTATAATTAAGAAATAAACTATTAAAAACTAAAATGGATATTAAATAGACTAAATATTGGCATAAATAAATAATTACAAATTGATGTCTTCGAATTCATTACTTATATGAAAAATTAACTAAGTTGCTATCTCAATACAAACGATTTGACTTAAAAATCTGAATTGTCATTGGGGTCTCAAAGCAGAACCCTCTCCGTCCCGATCACTCTTCATCATGGGTCTGATGTTACCCCTCTCAATCCCGAACACACTTCATCCGGGGTCTGATGTTAACCCCTCTCCCGTGAACGTGCCATCGACAACAGGGGTGGTGACTATGATTTTCCTATACGAAAAACCCCGTTCCCTTTCCTTGACACTCTTCATAAGGAGTCTGATGTTTGATTTTCTAAGAAGCATTTTTAGGTTTTTCACAAACACTACTTTATGCCAGAGTTGCATTTCTTAGCATTTTTCAGCAGTTTCCTATCTCGTTATCTCTGCTGTCCGGCTATCACTGACGAGCTATTGCCGAACGCGTCCAAACGATGCTGCTGCCGGGCAAGCAGGCGAGTGAAAACAAAAATGTTGAAGTAACTTGGATGCGAGGTACTACCAACTCACACGTACGAGTTCCTGTAAGTTATGTCCAAACGTTGCGGGTGTACTGCAGTGCAGCTACTCGGAAGGCTGACCCGTACGCTAGCTTGCACTGTGTAAACCAGGCATTATACAGGTCACAGATTGGAATGTGGATTGAATTGACACGTATGACTTTGCAGCATACTTTTTCCTAAATGGTAGGAAATGGTAGGAATACTTTTTCCTAAATGGTAGCTTTTTAACACTTTTTCAATTATTTGATTATATTCCATTTCTTTCGTGAAGTTGGAAATGGTAAATTTAGGAGAAATTCAAATTGCGATGATTTTGATGGCTATAGACTTTGTGGATGCATTACACAGGTTAACACAGTTAAAACGTTCAGAAAACATATAACAGAATTTATAAAAAGTGCTTATTTTTCCTACTTTAAGTTGGAAATTGTAGATAAATACAAGCCGTGGATACCCCAAATGGTTTGTAAAATGTGCTATGAGCACTTGAGACAGTGAGTCAATGGTCAAAGAATTCGTATGAGGTTCTGAGTGCCTATGCAATGGAAAGAACAAAAAAATCACTTCGGTGACTGTTACTTCTGTTGTGTTAACTTGCGTGGCATGAACGCTAAAAAAATTACTTATCCAGACTTTCTAGAATCGGCTAGAAGACCCTTACCAAATTCAGAGGAAGTACCTACTACAACGTTTGGTTTTATCCGTGAACCATCGGTTGAAGAAATCTTTAGTGAAGTAAGTGGCGACAGTGATTTCGAAGGAATAGCATCTGCAGAGCCAAAACTTTTTACTCTAGAGGAATTGTCAAATTGCTCCACTACACCTCATTCACGAAAAAAAAAATTTTTATGTACATAGTGAATAAATAGTGAATAGTGAATAAATGCTGTTTTTGATGCCAATTTGTTATTTTTCTTTATAAGTCAAAATCTAGAAAACAACACGTAGGAAATCAAAATTTTTGTTACTAATGTAATCAATATAATGTCCTAAGTTAAAAAAAAAATACAGCTTCTCTGCACCAAAACCACTGTTGACCTGTGCCATCGATGAAAGAAATCTCTAATGAAGTAAGTGGCGACAGTGATTTCGAAGGAATAGCGTCCGCAGAGCCAATACTTTTTACTCAAGAGGAATTGTCAAATTGTCCCACTACAGCTCATTCAGGAAAAAGAAAATTGTTATGTACATAGAAAAGTAATAAATGCTGTTTTTTATGCAAATTTGTTCTTTTTCTTTTTAAGTCAAAATCTAGAAAACAACTCGTAGGGAATTAAAAATTTTTGTTACTAATGTAATCAGTATAATGTCCTAGTGTTAAAAAAAATTACAGCTTCTCGGCACCAAAACCACTGTTGACCTGTGTTATTCATCATTCAGGATGAAGATGCAGAATTTATAAATTCATTTTTTATATTGTACAGCTATTAGAAGAAGCTCGGTGAGCTCGCCAAAGAAACTGCGGATTAAGAACTGGAGAAAGGAAAACAATTCAAATGGAGCTTTCGCGATTCTGACGAATAAAAATACAAAACCGAATAAAAATTTCTTAGATAAAAATGTGCGATAAACATTCCTACCTAAATTATTTACAAATGTCAGAGGATATCATTATCAAATTAAATTTTGTCAAAAATGATTTGCAGAAGGTTGAAACGCATATCCGAAAAACTATACCGCCTGATGAGCAGCCGTAACCAGTCATTTATTATGAATAAAACTTGATATATGTTAATATTACTTACCGATATTTTTATACCCTACACCCGAAGGGATGAGGGTATAGTCAATTTGTTCTTCCGCTTGTAATGCATTGAAGGAGGCGTGGAAGTTATAGACAAGTATATATACTCTGGATCAGAATCACCTTTTGAGTCGATTTAGCCCTGTTCGTCCGTCTGCCTCTGTCTGTCCGTCCGTCTGTAGAAATCACGATTACAGTAGAACGAATAAAAGTATCGAAATGAAATTTGGTACGAATATTATTTGTTAACCTACGCTGTTTGATATTGCCACGCCTTCTTTTTATAGCAAATATACATTTATCCGTGCTTATAGCTCAAATTTTCAGCTGGTAGAGGGCATTTGAAGCTAACATTTTTAAGAAAAAGCTGTTTTTTTAATGAGTTAATGGATCGAAATTTACTTACTGTAAATAAAAAGAAACAAGGTGTCCCCCGCCCACTTTTTATCATCACTTCGACAGATGCGGGTCTTAAATTTAATTTAGTTATGTTTAAACTGCCTTTCGGAAATATACTACTACTACTATACTATACTACTACTACTGGCCCACCGCTGCGTATCTAATCCGCGTATGTAGGAGATGTTCTACAGACTCCCTAGCATAGAAGTCGTGACAGCTGCGACAGGAATCATTAAATAGCCTGCCGAGCCTGTTGACATGTATTTCAATGGGCTAGTGTCCAGTATTTGTAAAGACAATCCTTCAAATGTCATGTCTAGGCATTCGTACCAGTTTCATTATACTCCTTGAGTTCTATTGTGGCCATATTTTCCTTAATATGACACAGCCTTGTGTCGTACCCCATTTACTATTGGCCAGCTGTAGAAAAAGGTTTCTTATTTATTGCTTTACGTTCGCTATTGCGATATATAGCAAATAGAAAATATAGAAAATATCTCCGCCTATAAGACTGAATCGTGAATCTCCAATCTCCGCGCTGGGAAGATGGTTCTAAATCGGCGGTCCGTATTAATCACCGGAGTTATACGAAGGTAGGTAGATAAGTAACTGACTTTTTGCATTTGCCGTGCGGTAACTTTAAATCCGACACTGCTCCCGTCAAAAGCCATCTCTTAATAGACTGCTATTTTGACTAAGCTGCGCCATTTAGTTTGTGTTTGACAGCTATTGAAAGCAGACAACCTCGTGAATTTTAACAAAAATTGAAAAAAAAAAAATTTCGTGTGCTGATTAAGCATTATTTTTTGTGTAAAAAACAATTACCAAAATCAAGGAAAAACTTGATAAATACTATGGGGACTCTGCACCATCAATTTCAATGGATTACTGATAGAAATGAGCGATATTTCAGTACCGGTGACTTTGTCACTGTTACTCTGAAGTCACTGGCCACTGTAGCGACAGAATAATGTTTTTACCAGTGAGAGTGACTGCCGCCTTCGTTCCAAGATATTCACACACAAATAATCGTTGCTGTCACTGACTTGTTTCACGATATTCACACACAAATATTCGTTCCTTTCACTGACTTATTCCCGCGCCGTGAATTTGCTTGCGTATTTTTTTCATGTACATATTGTACAAGAATCTAGAGTTGCAATAATTTATAATTAATTATCTGTGCAGCTTAAAAACCTGTTATAAAATATGTAGTCGGTTATGAGACATTTTCATTTGATAGTATGTATTAATTATTATTATTTATTAATACACCATTATTGGGAACAGATTGGGCACAGTACAAGCTCTCCAAATTTGTTATTGGTTTTGTCGTTGTTGTTGGCGCTGATCCCAACAAAATTTTAGGACTTTTAGCCCTTTAATTTAGCCCTTTTATCAAGCTCTCGCCTGGTTTAGGACTTTTAGCCCTTTAAAATTTGAAAATTTATTGTCTATACCTCCTAAACTGTAAAAGATATCCGGATGATATGCATACTATTCTCATGGTATTAAAATATTTTTCATTTATGTAAAATAAAGTAAGATTTACTTGAGTTATTTTCATACATATTGCAGGGTAGTATTTAGATTTACACTGAACACCCCTCCTGCGACTTAAGGTAACGGAGTTTGTTTAAAGCAACATTTCTGCACAATTTTTAACAATTTTTAGAAAAAAAGAATGAGTAATTTAAAATTAATGAAAAAAGTGCGATTTGGCAGTTTTTGTGGCAGCAGATGCAAAGTGTCCGGGGATCTACGCAAAGTGTAAAATATGCAATATTAAATTGTCGTACAAGACAACAATTTCAAATTTGACAAAGCATATGACCCGGAGGCACCCAACGGTGTCTTTACCATTACCGTTCAAAACAAGAAAATGACAATGTAGAACGGGCGATAAACGAACCGTTCATAAATTAAAAATCGATCCCTAAAACTCGCTTAAACTTCTGGTATCGTCGTTTACTTATATCCAAGTCACGGTGACTAAAAATCACTGGTTAAAATCACGCTGACCCGTATGTCACTGTCACTGCTGTCACCGTTTCTAAAAAATCACTGAATCTCTCATCTCTAATTACTGAGTTCCGTTGTGGTCGTACCAGCACAAGTAACGCCGGAAGTTCAGGTCGCCAAAAGAGGTGGTCTGGTCAGAAATCGTTGATTAAAAAAAATTATTTTGGACGATCGGAGAATGAAAGTGCGTAAGATGGCTGAGGCTATAGACATCTCAACTGAGCGGGTACATCATCATTTTACATAAATATTTGGACATTAAAAAGCTATCCGCGCGATGGCTGCCACGATTAGGTTAGGTTAGGTTATGTGGCAGCCGATGGATCACAGCTCACTTAGGCCTGGTGAGGCCCATTGTGATGCCACAGGACTGACGTCCCCTCATTAGACCAAAAGCACTAATCTACCCCTGTTGCAGCAAGCTGTCCCTTAAGTAGCTGTGAACCAGCCTGAGCTGGTCACGAAGCCCCATAATTGCAATAGCGTTGCCTCTTTTAGTTCAGTCAAAGACTGAAAGAAGTGAGACCCGAGATACCTGAATCTCCTATTAGCCAGTGCCGGACACCCGCAGAGTAGGTGGAAGATGTTTTCCTCCTCCTCTGGGTCCCTGCAACTCCTACAAAAGTCATTTGATACCACCCCCAGTCTTGCCGCATGTCTTCCTATGAGGCAGTGCCCCGTAAGAACCGCTACAAGATCTGCAGTGGGCCTCCTCTGAAAGTTTAGGAGATGCCTTGAGCTCCTCATGTTGAAAGTTGGCCATAGCATTCGTGCAACAACACAGTTGTCCTTGCTGGCCCACCTGGAGTCTGAAAGTTCAATTACTTTCCGTAGAGAGAGGAGTTTGTATGTGGAAAGTGGCATGCCTATGCTCTCTTGAAAGGGCTCTCCACGTACCGTTCCAGCCTTTGCTAGCTCATCTGCCATGCAGTTGCCCGGTATGTCGCTGTGACCGGGCACCCATATTATGTGTATGTTGAAGAACTCTCCCAACTCATCCAGAGATTTCCGGCAACATATTACCACCTTAGATGTTGGGTGTGTAGACTCTAGCGCTTTAACGGCTGCTTGACTATCTGTATATATATTGATGTTCCTTGTCGATGGAACGTTCGATAGGAGCCACTTTGACACCTCTTTAATGGCCAGTACTTCTGCTTGAAAGACGCTACAGTGATCAGGAGCGCTAAAAGCAAGCCGAAGACTTAGCGGCTTCGAGTATATCCCAAACCCAACCTTTTCGTTGAGTTTAGATCCATCAGTATAGAAGTTTAGATATCCCCTCCTTCCAGGGATATTCCCTTTCCCCATAGATCTTGGTGGTATATGGGTCGAGAATTTTTTCTCGAATAAGGGCTTTGGGATTTGGTAGTCCACGAAGTTATAGGTATTCATGGGACAGTCCAGAATGGCACTATGCGCATACTCGTGTTGGGTCCATTGGCCGGATTGCATTAGCCTTCTGGCCGTGTTGACCGCAACCATTTTACCATAGATGTCTAAAGGTAAAAGGTGCAGTAGGACATTTAGCGCATCACTAGGTGTGGTTCTCAAAGCTCCACTGATATGAATGGTCGCCTGCCTTTGAACCTTACTAACAAGCTTCAGATTAGACGGTTTTTCCAACGCTGGCCACCCTACTGCTATCCCATACATAAGGATGGGTCTGACAATAGCCACATAGATCCAGTATGCAACCCTCGGAGAGAAACCCCAGTTCCTACCTACTGTCTGTTTACAAGAGTATAGTGCTACCATAGTTTTCTTTATTCTGCACTCAATGTTGAGCTTGTAATCTAGCTTCCTGTCTAGTATGAGTCCTAAAAATGTTGCCCTATCTGTGTAGGCGACCTGGACTCCGTCAATTACCAATGGTGTCAAGTTTGGCAATTTGTATTTTTTGGTGAAAAGGACAATGTCGGTTTTCCTAGCATTAACCGATAGACCGCATTTCCTCGTCCAAACGGTAAGTTTGTTTAGAGATCCCTGCATTATGTCTCTAAGAGTGGATGGGAACTTACCGGAAACAGCAATTGCCAGATCGTCTGCGTAGGCAACTGCCTTACACCCGGTACAACCCAGCCTCAATAACATGTCGCTTACCAAGCCCTGGATCTTTATTAACAAGTCATTTACCGTTAAATTCCATAGCTTCAGTGAAAGAACCCCTCCTTGTGGCGTCCCTCTAGTGACATACCTTGTAATAGTCGAGGAACCCAGTTGGGATGAGATTCTTCTATTCGACAGCAGTTGAGCAATATTCCCCACAATGGAACCATCTATTTTCAGACGCTCCAGAGATTCTATAATATTTTCCGGCTTCACTCTGTTAAAAGCCCCTTCGATATCTAAAAATGATACTAAAGTGTATTCTTTATGGGAGAAAGATTTCTCAATGATGCTAGTAAGCGCATGCAGGGCAGTTTCTGTCGAACGCCCTTTTGTGTAAGCATGCTGACTATTAGAATAAATGCCGGGATCAAGCTCATCGATCCTGATTTGTATATACGCATCCAAAAGCCGCTCCTTTAGCAGGAACGAGGTTAGGCAAATTGGCCTAAAATCATTAGGCTCTGTATGTGAGCATTTACTTGCTTTAGTAATAAAGACCACCCTGCTATCTCTCCAACTTTAAGGAATGTGTGAGAGAACAAGACAGCTTGTGTAAATCATCTCCAGTCTGGGAGTAATGATATCACAAACTTTTTGTATTTCTATAGGAGCAATCCCATCGGGTCCCGGGGATTTGTACGGTTTAAAGGTACTAATAGCCCATAGGATCTTATCCCTTGTGATTACATTAGTTCCAACCTGTGACACCTCAGCCCGTGTCCATATTTATGCAGCCGGCGTTGTGCTGCAGCCCGGAAAGTGCGTATCCATCAGAAGCCTTAAGGTATCAGCACTGGAAACTGTCCACCTTCCGTCTTTATCCTTAATGTTTCCTAACGAACCTGGATTAGTGGCCAGGATTTTCCTAAGCCTAGACGCATCTGCAGCTGTCTCTATATCGCTACAGAAGCGCTGCCATGATGCTCTTTGTGATTTCCTGATAAACTTCTTATAGTGCCTTAGTTGTTCCTTGTAGTTGAGCCAGTCCTGTTCCGCCCTAGTGGCTTTAGCCTTATTGAAAAGCTTCCTACAAGACTCCCTGGCTCCCCGTAGCTCCTGCGACCACCACGAGAGTTTTATTTTCTTAGATGGCCTTGTCACAGGACACGCATCATTCAGTGATAGATTGAAAGCATCTGTTATGCCTTTAACTAAGGAATCTAGCTCACCTACATCCTTAGGTTCCGTTAGAGGAACTTCCTGATCAGCAAGGAAAATTTCCGTCTATATTTGTCCCAGTCAGTCTTCTTAATATTCCTAACCAGAGGACATTCATGGGTACTATGTGTAAATGTAAAACTGAATTCAATATATTGATGGTCTGAAAAGGACTGTGCCCGAGAGACTTTCCAATCATCAATCCTACTACTAAGGAAGTGCGAAACCAAGGTTAAGTCTAGTACTTCCTGCCTATTTTTTAACGATAAATGTGGGTTCACACCCTCGGTTGCAGATAGCCATATTTGATTGAATTATAAACTCTAAAAGTGACTCACCTCTATCATTTACATATATTTGAACTCCCCCAGAGTGTGTGATGTGCATTGGCGTCGCAGCGCACTATCAGGCCTTTCCGATGGTTTCTGGCATCTGTGACGAGCTGTTTTAGTTCGTCAGTAGGTGGCGGCTCCAGCGCGTCGTGTGGCAGATACGCCGACGCCCACCAGTGCTCCGTACCGCTGATCTCCAAGCTGACTACAGTCAAGTCCTTCGAGCTTAGATTAGATAGATTAGATAGAAGAAGAATGTTAAGATTTCGCCTGGCTATGACGCAGGCTCTGCACCCACCTGCAGTCGCCACAACGTGTGTCTTGAACCCAGGTGCTTTCAGTCCAGAAATGCGGTTGTTAACAACCCAAGGTTCCTGGATGAAAACAAAGTCTGCTTCATCTGCCATCAGACGAAGCATCAACGCTGCGCTAGCCGCCCTAGAGTGGTGGAGGTTGATCTGTAGACAGCGAACCAGCTTCAGAAGTACTTCTAACCACCTCCACCACCGTCTTTTCCACCTCTTCATCCGAGTCAAGAAGACTCTCATCATCAAAGAAGCTCTTGAAAACCATGGTCTCAGAGCCGGATTCGAGAAGAGTTTCCTTCTCTTCAATGCTCATTGCATTGTCCGAATCCTGAGACTGAGACTTCCGCTTCACCCAGCTTGTTCACCCTCCAATTGCTGGTGGGAATGTCCGGGTTGCACACTCGAATGATTTCGAGTATGGATGCCTCATCAGCCGGAGCCGAAGGGATCCATGCATGCGCCCTCGGACGGCTGGGGATACTCTCCCTTGTGACCACGTCCAGTGAGCAACCAGGCCAGATTTCTCCAGCCTTTCTGATCGCAGCCTTATACAGGTCTGCAGATCTTTGGTCACTGAACGAGATCATTTTGACTCGGCCTTGATACCATCCAGCATCCTGACAACTGGGGACGGGGCCCGGCATATCTTTTAGGACCTGAAGGAAAGTCGAAACTAAGGCACTTTCGGCCTGCAGGCGCTTTGGTGTTAGGCACCTTAGCCCTTTTTGACCCCGACGCTTGATGGTAGTCAGGGGACCGAGTCCTCTTAACAGACTCTTGGCTGCTCGTGATGGGCCGAGCGTACTGTGCATCAGTGACGCTCTTCGCCCATGCTAGAGACGATCTTAACTCCGCTGTAAGAGTGGAGGGATCTGTCTCTCCATGTTGCTGTATCAACCTTCGCGCCGCGCGGTAATTTTGATACCTAATTCGTGAAGGTCGGGCGTGCTTCCTTTGACCGGCAGGGACACCCACAACCCTAGAGCTACCGGCCACGTCGATCTTTGCCACAGGAGCTGAGCCAGTTCCCTTGACAGCACCGACGACACGACCCTTACTTCCGCTAGGTACTTCTAGTGTAGCCCCCTTACCCTTGCTTGAGCCTGGTTTGTCCGCAACTCTACGCAGTGGAGTACTACCGCTAGCTCTCTGGTCTGGCTTCACAACCTTTGAGTAGTGAGTAGCTCCTTCTTTGGAGATGGTAGTGTTATCACCACCAGTATTTTTGGGGGTTTTATCACCCCTAGGGTTCGGTTTTTTAAGAGGGCCGCCCTCTTTAAAGAATTTATTTGGCTTATCAATTTTGGTCCCACGAGTGTGGGGGAAACGATGTCCTCCATGTCATAGCCCCCTCTAACATGGTAAGGGCACCGTTACACACTGAGGCGCCCAGGTATCAGTGTGGCTCCGTTAGAATACAGTCGGTTACCCCTGACTGTAAACCATCCAATAGGCACGGGTCGCGTTACACCTTGGATTAGGGGGGATGTTTATTGACCTCCCAGTCTAGATCCGTAGTCTTCTGTAGGAGCAGGGTCACCACTTGCAGGAGCGACCTAAGTCGCGACTAACGGTCCTGGCAGAAAGGAGGCTATGTATTGCGCACTATCCTGCCCTGCCCTCCCGTGCACTGCCTGAAAAGGGTAGGGCTTCCTGCCTGAGAGGGCACCCCATTGCTGATTGACCCACGACCAATAGTAGGGTGCCCCCCGTGCACGACAAGCGCTCGCCATACAGTGCGCGTGAGTGGTATCGGCCCTTGAAAACCCTCAAGATCTGGTACCATGGCTTGACCCCAGGGCTGCCACGATTGCTTACACTCGATCATAGTGACCGCTTCAAAGGAGTGTTTGGCGATGTTAAACCAGATTTGTGAGCCGTTTCGTTACGGTAGACAAAACATGGATCCACCTCATCACACCAGAGACCAAAGAACGATCGAGACAGTGGGTTTCTCCGGGTGAACGCGCCAAAGAAGGCCAACGTAGGTCTGTCGGCCAATAAGGTCATGGCCACAGTTTTTTGGTGCCATTCACATTGATTACCTTGAAAAGTGTCAAACGATAACCGGCACTAATTATTCAGAGCTTTTGAACTAATTCGATATTGATTTGAAGCAGAAACGACCGTATTTGGCGAAAAAAAGTGGTGTTCCATCGTGTGTATTCACCATGATAAATGCATATTTTGGGCTACGAACTGCTACTGCTACAAGGGATAAGGGATAAAAAGAAAATCTTATCCCTTGACCCAAGTGCAGAAATGAAATCTATATATATAAAAATGAATGTATGTGTGTGTGTGTGTGTGTTTGTCCTTTATGGATTCCTAAACCGGCCATCCGATTGGGATGAATCTTGGACATGTTGTTGTGCGCATTCCCGCGAAAATTTCTGGACCAAAATTATTCCCCCAAAGGGGGACCTCTGTCCCCTATGTGGTTAAAAGGGGTCTGAAATGACAAAAAATGGCCATAATTTTAATACTAACAGGCTCAGGAAGCTGAAATTTTGTATGGTGATTGGCCTTATGACGTAGATGTGCAATAAGAACACATTTTCAAGAGTTCCGCCCCCTAAATAGTTAAAAGGGGCGTGGCACGGTCTGAAACGACCAAAAATAGTCATAATTTCAATACTACCAGGCCCACGAAGCTGAAATTTTGTATGGTGATTGGCCTTATGACGTAGATGTGCAATGAGAACACATTTTCAAGAATTCCGCCCCCTAAATGGTTAAAATGGGCGTGGTACGGTCTGAAACTGCCAAAAATAGTCACAATAAATGGTTAAAATGGGCGTGGCACGGCCGTGACTGACGGTAACACCGTGACTGACGGTATCACCGTGACTGACGTTAACACCGTGACTGACGGTATCACCGTGACTGACGGTAACACCGTGACTGACGGTAACACCGGTGAAAAATCGTGTGTTGTAAATGAATTAATATATCAAAATTTACTACCTGTAAATTAAATGACGTCACAAGACGTCACATTTATATGACATTTTCTTTGCTTATTATTTTAACAGACAAAAAATGCTTAGCATGTGAAAAATTGTCAGGTATTTCGCAAAGAAATTAGGGTTTTTAATGAAGTTAAATCATGCACTGGACTGCGCAAGTAGCACTTGCTGGGACTATATACGAACGGGCATCAAGGTTTGACTGAGCAGCAGGATGATTGGCCTGCCATGGCAGGCATGGAAATTTCAGTTCAGGGAATTTTGTTGCGACCTCTTTTATTTTTCTCCGGCCAATCGGAGTTGATGGATCATGCCAACGAGTATAGATAGTTATGGATATTTTTCTTATGGAAAAATTGAGAGGAGCTATTTTGCTTTCTTGCTCGAGAGGCACAAACAGCACTGCAGAGCTTTGGCAGAAAATGTCTAAAATATTCCAACTTCTCTCCCTGGCGCATATGAACCAATGATGCGTTTTGCGTCAAATAAAGAAAGAAAGAAGCAGTGTTGAGTTTTTTGTCTTGAACTTATTTTTTATTACAAAATTAATGTAAAATAAATATTGTTGTAAAAAATTGCAAGGTTAATATGTGCTTTTAACTAAGAATGTCTTTCTTTGCTTTTACTGTTATATAGAATTATAAAATAACTAGCTGTTGCCCGCAACTTCGTTCGCGTGGAATAGTGCTCGCTCTAACTTAGTTTGATTGAATGATATACATATGGACACATCACAGTTGTTCGCTTGCAGTATGTATATGTACATACTCGTACATATGATATACGCGACACTTTTTTATTTGGATAGGAGGGGCCCGTTATAGGGTTTCTTTGATAACTCGAGGGTCTCAGAGATACTTCTTTCTTGTTTGTGTCTTACCACGATATAAATTCATTTATTATTGACATCTATTCTGTCCAGCACAATGTTAACTTAATTTAAAATTGAGACTGAATTCCCCTACAGTCCTTTATCCCCTATTTAGAGGTTGACTTTTTATAAAATAGGTACCCTATGTCCCTCGTCAGGGTTCCAGCTATCTCCACACAAAATTTCACCAAAATCGGTGCAGCGGTTTAGCCGTGAAAGGGTAACAGACAGACAGGCTTACTTTCGCATTTATAATATTAGTATAGATTGAATTTAGTATGAGTAAACAATAGGTGCCTAGCCCCGATTTTTTTTTTAAATTTTCGGGGTTTAACCCTCATCGCCCCTAGTCCAATGATGATGAAAGTTTTTGCCACTCTCGTGTAGTTTAGGAGTTATAGGCCTTGAAAAGCCAAACATTAAAGGGCTGTATCTTTAAAACGAGTTCAGATATCAACGTAACATTGGCGCCGTTTAAAAAGTTATTTCAAGTCCTTTATTTTATCTAATAACAACTTTTGTGATTACTGCCACTATTATGGAGATAATTTAACTTTTAAAAAAATTTTTACTTCGTTTTACAAAATAATTTTTTTCTTTTTTAAATGACAATTAAGGTATAAAATAGAATCACAATTTTCTAGCCCATAATATTACCTTTCAAACAGTATATAATATGTTTAGATATCTTTCGTATTTTTGAGCAAATGTGATAATGTGTTCTATGACAAAAAAGCACGTTTTAGGGTTATAATAAAAATTCATTTAATAAAAATAGGAGCTAGGCACCTATTCCTAACTTGTTCCAAAATCCTTTTTAATTTTAGTTCACAAAAAGCAGATAAAAGAGGATTTCTAATTATTTAATAAAAAACTGATAAATTTCAGTTTAATGATTTAATGATTTAACGGATAACGGATAACTAGATATAAACTAGTATAAGCATGCTTTTTACTTGAAAGAATTGATATTTTTCAAGTTTTTATTTTAAATTTCTATTTTTCAACTTCTGCCTCACTCACGTCCTTATAATAATTTTTCGCCCTTTTTCCGCGCGTATAGCCAAAAAAATTTAATTCAAATAACAACCGTGGCTCTCTGTTTTGAGTAGAAACAAAGAAACAGAGCTCTTGCAGCAGTCGCTCTTATGAAGAGCGTAAATGAGGGCAACAAAGCTTTCCGCGACATTTCAAAAGTCAAATAATATGGACAAAAAGAATTCCTTACGAATTGATATTATGTCTGACTGCTTGACTTCCAAATTCGACTTGCCTCGTGTGACACGCGCTGTCAATGCTATTATATTATCCCGAATTACTGGGTTATTGCGATAAAGTTGGCATTGAGGAATTAGGTGAAACAACAGTTGCTGTTTTCAGGTAATGGCCAGTAATAATAAAACATTATAGAGTTTTAAATTAATATACTTATTACTTTGCAGAAACGAAGACGTCGACTCACGTATTTCTACAATTGTCGTACGCGGCGCTGCCGATAATTTTATCAGTGACATTGAACGAGCCATCGATGATAACGTTAATAATTTGAGCGAACTTTTTCGTGATGAACTTGCCACCCATCTGGCGGCATACGCTGATACAATCCCCGGATTGGAGCAATATGCTGTGGGAAAATTCGCGGTTGCTTTGAAAGTATTTTCGAAGGCATTAGAGACCCAGAGAATATTTGAAGTTATTTTTAGGCCTATCCAAAAGAAAAGGAACGTTACTTTGCCTGCTAGCTAGACAATTCCGATAAAATTAAAGTGTAGAATTTTGCAAATAAAATCGATTTATATTAAGAAAAATTTGACTTTCTTATTTTTTTATATTTATTTGCTTTACTTTAGATATACATATAATGAACTGTACATACTTCAATCTTTAAAAATCGCTTGTTTTGGAACGGATCAAATAATGTGTTCAAAGGAAAAGGAATCTGGCATAAGAGCATTTAAGATTATAACAATATTTAATAAACTAATTTATTTGGCTGTGCACCAAATTGGGCTGCAGACACGTAAGTTAGGCCCTCACGAACAGGGTTCAACCTCTGCTTCACCGTTTTGCAACTCCTTGGTAAGCGTTTCAAAACACATCTCCGGATTACTCTTAGCCAACAGCATGAATTTCAGCAAACGCATTTTCTTTATTGTTTGCTCATGATTGAGGCTCTGGGACATTACGAACTCCTTGTGATCCTCATAGAATTCTATATAAGATGGCAATTTATCCGACACAAAAATCGATTAGATCGTGTATTATGTCCCCTTCTAGGAAACACACTGGCCTAAATGCCAGCAATGGATTCAATAAAAATTTTTTGGGATCGGCCAAGGCAGTGACAACACATTTCATACTATCTTCGCGAGAAACACAAGCCGTTTCTGCAGTACATGTTTCTGGTAATTTAAACATTACTTTGGCGTAAAAGTCAAGATTTGTATCCTTAGTAACATCATGCAGAAGACGTAAAAGTTTTTGCTTTTGTTCGCCGGACGGAGGACAGTTGGAAAACTGAGCTTTACGATGATCTACTTCAAAGAAGACTTCCAAAACTTGATCGCATTGTTTGGCATCTTGTGCAAGTAAGATGATAAAAACATGATAACGTTGAGGCGATGTGGTATCCAAATTATTGAATAAGCGCCGCAATCTAGAAGAAAAGAAAGAATATCAAAAGAGAGACCATAAGCTATAATATGATGTTTTTACTTACGATTGCAGACAAACTTTTGCAAATGTAGCAAATTTTTGTACCGTGTTTTGACAATTATCATTTTCACCACACATAAACAAAAGAGGTAAAATTTTTGCAGTCAATATAAGCGGGTGCAATGGAGTAGGATGTCCCCCAATTTTTTTATTTTCAAAAGTTTATAGATAAAATATCTAATTTATATACATTATGGGGTCATTCAATTTGTTGCAGTGAAACACTTTTATTTACCAATTTTTTCTTATACAACAGAAGAGTCATATAAAAGACACGTATATTTTTTATTATTATTATTAGTCAAATAAACTGCGACTACATAAGTTTCAAGTTTCTATTTACTATTTAATTCTTTTTTATTTGCAAGGAAACAAAACTAGGGAGAAAAGTCATTAACAATTATTTAAAAACACGAGAAAATTGACCACAGTTTTTGACGTTTTGAATTAGGAATACCCCCTAGAATCGATACCATTGCAAAAGACGCCGATGCAGGTTTCCTAGGAAATCTGCACTAAATTCCGACTAATTTTGGCCGATTTTACGATTGTATCGAGAAAAATGCATGTGGTGGTAACGAGTGTCTCATCTCATAATCTCTGATATCAAGGCACCACCTTGTCGCAAAATCATGAACACTATGTGATACTATCGTCGGGAGCCACGGTCTATATGCGTATACTCTGGGCTCAGTCAATCAATTTGAATGGTAGTGGAATGAAAATCAACTTAGCATTTGGAATCGCAACGCAAATGGAAAAATTCAGAAAAAGTACTTTGAGTAATGATTTAATTATTATTTAAGTGTTTTATGTGATGCTTTTGTATTTTTTTCTAGTACGGGCGTTGCTGTACTTGGCCACACGGTTGCTGGATTTACTCACGCACGAGTCTAAAGTAAATTTAGACTCATTCAAGAACCAAAGATAAGCCTTCAGACGGATATTGATTTTTATTCCGATAGAAGCTCTGCATGCAATTGCAACATTCTGAAGTTACACTCTCGTAAGCTTATACAATCATCATTCCCTTTGCCTTTTTGGGTTTCTTTGATTTATTTACATATTTTCTTTTATTCTCTACATTTTAGGTATTCTAGTACCAGATCCGTTATTCTCAAAGCTGCCAAATTAAAAAGCTGTAAAATGGTATATTCCAAATACTCGCACAAATCCGCCAGATTTACTTTAGCTTTAAATCAAAAGAACAATGAAATGTGCAACATATTATTTTTATAATTCCGACTGTATATTTAAATGTTACTACATAATATTGTAGGAAAAATTATTCATCTAATAACTTAAATGCAGAGCTTGAAACTTTTATAACTTATATTAAAAAAGTCTTTGAATAAGAGTTATTCAGTGACCTTTATTTTTAAAAGTCTTTCATAACAGTTATTCAAAGACTTTTATTTTTAAAAGTCTTTCATAACAGTTATTCAAAGACTTTTATTTTTAAAAGACTTTCATAACAGTTATTCAAAGACTTTTAAAATAAAAGTCTTTAAATAACTCTTATTCAAAGACTTTTAAAATTTTTTTTTTTATTACAAAAAATTTTTATTGCACCATTCGAAAGGAAATGTCGTGAAACGGATTCTAGACTTGGTGGGCGGTGGGTGGGGACTCCCAAAGGGGTCACACGTAGGATTTTTACCAAAATTTTTTATTATAGGAATCGATAGTAAAAGTTACGAAACGTATTTCGGTTAAGGTACGAGAGGGGTCGGGTGCCCCCAAAGCGGTCAAAGGCGGGGATTTCGACAAAACAAAGTTTGTACCAATAGGTATATGGGTTCATGGAAGGATCTCCTCTTTTGACACCTTTGGGGGCACCCGACCCCCCTCGGACCTTATCCGAAATACGTTTCGTAACGTTTACTATCGATACCTATAATAAAAAATTTTGGTAAAAATCCCACGTGTGACCCCTTTGGGGGTCCCCACCCACCGCCCACCAAGTCTAGAATCCGTTTCACGACATTTCCTTTCGATTTGCGCAATAAAAATTTTTTTGTCAAAAAGCCCCCGTGTGACCACCTTGGGGGGTCTCCACCCACCGCCCACCATGACCAAAATCCGTTTCACGATATTTACTATCGATTTGCGCAATAAAAATTTTTTGTCAAAATACCCCCGTGTGACCACCTTGGGGTGGCCCACCCACCCCAAGGTGGTCCAAAATCCGTTTCACGACATTTCCTATTCAATGGTGTAATAAAAATTTTTTGGTCAAAATACCCCCGTGTGACCACCTTGGGGTGGCCCCACCCACCGCCCACTATGTCCAAAATCCGTTTCACGACATTTCCTATCCAATGGTGCAATAAAAACTTTTTGGTCAAAATACTCCTGTGTGACCACTTTGGGGGTCCACACCCACCGCCCACCATGTCCAAAATCCATTTCACGACATTTCCTATCCCCAGAGGGTCACTTTGGGGATCGTCACTCACCTACCACGTGTAAAAAGCCTCTGTCATTTTGAGCACCGCATCTTCAAAAAAAGACTTTTTTAAATGACTTTTAAAAATAAAAGGCTTTGAATAACAGTTATCCAAAGACTTTTATTTTAAACAGTTAACTTTTAACTTTTATTTTTAAAAGTAAAAGTTAACAGTTAACTTTTAACTTTTAAAATAAAAGTTAAAAGTTGACTTTTATTTGAAAAATTTTTTTAATAAGAGTTATTTTCAGGCTCTGATATACAGTCAACCCTCCTACAACGCGACAGATACGTTCTTAGAAAACATCGCGTTGTAGGAAATCGCGTTGTAAGAGACATGAACTCTATAGAAAAAAGAGGTTTGGTTAGGTTCCAAGTATAAAAAACTGCATTGAAATTAATAAAACGAAACTTTAATAAGTTAATGTTCAAAATTTTATTAGAAATCCTTCAATAAAATTATAATAAATTAATAAAACAAAACAAAATTATTCACGTTTTTAAAAATTAAGGACTAAATAAAAATTCAAATTTAAAAAAAATGAAATATAAAAAGAAATGTTGATGCATATTATTTATGCAAATTCTTCGTCATCACTGCTAAACGGATTATGCCGCGAATGTTTTCCTGGTGCTATATCCGAATCTGAACTATTGGAACAAGGGATAGGTTCGTAAGTAAACAAGTCCATTTCATTCAAAAACGGAGTTAATTTTTTACTTACAATTTATACAAAACAACCAAATGTTAAATGTCAAATTTGTCAAATTTTAAACATTCTGAGAAAAGTGATTTTTTTAAAAAAGTAAATTTTTTTAATGGCGTTGTAGGAAAAAATCGCGTTGTGAGTAAAATTGCCTCAATTTATGAATCGCGTTGTAGCGAAAACGCGTTGTAGAAGTGTCGCGTTGTAGGAGGGTTTGCTGTATTGTATACTCTTTGAGAGAAGACTTTTGAATGCATGTGTTTGTGTCATTTATCGGCTGTGTGTCATTTAGCGTGTGTGTATATAGGATAAGCGATGAGCTTTGTGTGGCTTTTCTTGATTTCTGATTTGACGACGCTAGACGTGGACAATATATGAAAACGACAGAGAAGAATGCCTTTTTAGCAATAAGAAGAATGTAGTGCAACTGAGATTTTTCTTATTCAAAAATTAAAGATAAATGTCGGTATGTTCGGTGCTTTTTATCCGGTACAATGAATTAAAATAATTTTTAATAAAAGTTGCCGAATTTAATCCTCGTTGTTAACTTTTTTTATTAAATGAAAACACTTTTGAACATTTTGGATAACAATAAACTTTTAATTCAATAAAAAAGGGATATATGAAACGTTCAAACATAACAAATGATAAAGTGTTATATCAATATATAGTGTTATAAATGAATAAAAAATATTTTTGAAATATAAAATTCCAAAAATTATTAAATAGTATTTTGCTTATAAACTTTTAAATATTTTCATAAAATATGATTTCGTTTATCTTAAAAAAATTTTATTATTATTTTAATTTCCAATTTCTCATAAAGAAATTGAAAAGAAATTTCGTAACATAAAGAAATGGCTTTTCAATTTTTATTTGCCGAAATTTCTAGCTGCGGGCGCTAGCGCCGACAATCTTGCCAACACACGATCAAAGCATACACAGGCGCGTAAAATTACCCACACAAGCAGCAACAACCAAATTTGCAAAAGCGACGAAACGAAAGAGTAATGGCCGAAACCCATAGCGGCATTGAAGCGCTTCAGAGAAACCAAAAAGAGCAGATTACGTGTATTTCTTATGGAGAAATTGAGAGGAGCTATTTTGCTTTCTTGCTCGAGAGGCACAAACAGCAACGAGTATAGATAGTAAAGAGATATTATGACTCAAACAGCAACAACATTCCATGCGCCATTATTAGCATAAATCATTCATAGCTCTGCCGGTCTCAATGCAGTGCTGCAAGGTGAATGTGGTGTAATTTGTACAGTGCCACATTATATCTACCATAGGTTAGGTTGAAATTTATACCCTACACCCGAAGGTTTACCAAAGAATATACAATATATAGAAGGCGCATCACTCAAAAATTCCAATTTTTAGAATCAGATGCGGTCGGTCGGCAGAAAGCGGGTGCAAGCAAAATGAGTGAAAAGAGCGTCACTGCTTTGAAAGTTTATTTTGCCTTTGCTTTGGTTTTCTCTGGTTTTCTCCGCTCTTTCTGCTTAGCATTGGCATCATGGCCTGAGCTCTTGCCATTCATGTGAATTGCTTCTCCTTTCTCTTCGTTTCCCTCACACTAGCATTGCTTATTATCAAAGGATTTGAACGATTTATTTTTTCGTTCTTGGCCCGAGCCAAATGCATTTTATGTATATTTCTTTCCCTTTCATTTCGTCGCTTATGACGATATGCCGTTGTTTGCTGCTTGTGTTAGGTAATTTTATACGTCTATGCATGCTTTGGTTGTGTGGTGGCAAGGTTGTCGGCGCTTGCGGTCGCAACTAGAAATTTTTGATTATCTGTTCAAAAATTTCAATTGATAGAATAATTGAAAATTAAAATAATTATAAGAGTGTTGATAAAATGAAAATATTTGAAAGTTTTTTGAAAAATTATTAAATATTATTTATTTGCTTGTAAATAATATTTAATAATTTCTTGAATTTCATATTTTAAAAAAAAATTTAAATTTATTTATAACACTATATATTTATATAACAATACATATATCATTTGTTATGTTTGGACAATTTATATATCATTTTTTTATTGAATTAGAAGTTTATTGTTATCCCAAATGTTCAAAAGTCTTTTAATTTAATAAAAAAAGTGAACACCGAGGATTAAATTCAGGTACTTTTATCAAAAATTATTTCAATTTATTGTACCGGATAAAATTCATCGAACATACCGAGATTTTTCCTCAATTTTTCAATAAGAAAAAACGCAGATGCGCTACGTTCTTCTAATTGCTAAAAAGACATTCTCCTCTGTCGTTTTCATCTATTGTCGACGTCTGGCGTCGGCAACTCAGCCAACTCTAGAATAGCCACACAAAGCTCATCCTACACATACGAAACCCACAGACGCTAAATGACACAAATACATGCATTCAAAATTCTTCAACCCATCGTTAGCCAAAAAAGAACACCTGGCATGGAGTCGTGAATAAGACGCGAGAAGAGAACACGAAAACGTTGAGAGGTTGAGAGGTTGAGACCAAAAGAGACAAAGTTATTAAACAAATGAGAGAATGAGGAGAAACTAAAAAAACACTTAAAAGTGTACGTACCAGTACGTACACCAGAGCAAAAATTTTTGGCCGAAAATTTGTATGAGATGCGCCTTCTATACATTGTATATTCTTTGATTTTACTATTGCAAGCTTGCCTTGGTCAAGAGCAAAGAGAAAAGAGAATGCACATGTACATCGTCTTATTCAATGAATTAATGAAAGTAGCATGTGTTAGAGTAAATATTAATTTGTGTATGTGCTTGCGTTGTGCAGCACTTGATATTTGGCAATTTCGTTTTGCATAGTTTTTGAATTTCGTGAAGGCTATAAAATTTTAATAAATATGTAATCTTTTAATCACTATAAAACAAAATTTTTTTTTAAATTTTTCCGAATTTACAAGTAATAAATATGTATTGATTTTTGGAATTCTGTATTTAAAAAAATTTTTTTTCTGTTTAAAAAATAAATATTTTATTTTAAAGCCTATTTCATGCCTTTTTAATTTTAATTTAATTTGAATTTAATTTTAATTGAATTTTAATTTCATTTTAATTTAATTTGAATTTAATTTTAATTTGAATTTTAATTGAATTTTAATTTCATTTTCCTTTAATTTTCATTTAATTTTAATTGAATTTTAATTTAATTTTAATTGAATTTTAATTTCATTTTCCTTTAATTTAAATTTCATTTTAATTTAATTTGAATTTAATTTGAATATGAATTTTAATTGAATTTTAATTTAATTTTAATTGAATTTTAATGTAATTTTAATTTCATTTTCCTTTAATTTTAATTTCATTTTAATTTAATTTTAATTTAATTCTAATTTACTTGTACACATATGTATGTACATGTGTACTTCTAATAACTAAAATATCCTAATTTAAAAATGAAATCTAAAAAGCGTAGAAAACACAGAAATAGCAAATAGCAGAAAAACCCAAACAGGCAAAAACTTCAGAAACTGAAAAAGCCAAATTTGCCAAAAACTCTGAGCAACAACAAATTTCACTTTCATGTAGAAAACACAATAAGCGGAATTGCATCGTTCCCTCGTCACCCGCTGTAATCAACTAATCGATCAATCATTACTTTTACTCCTCATCTGGCATACGATTGCTGCTTCGGACAACTCTTCTTACGCATAATCCTTTATGAAGTAGAACAAATTCACCTCGAATTTCTCTGCTAGCATTCGCACAAGCAGCGCTATCGACTGCATTCCAATAATGGCACATGAAAATCTGACGAGTGCCGAAAATTTTGAGTCATAATATCTCTTTACTATCTCTACTCGTTGCAAACAGCATAGCGCTGCTTGTGCGAATGCTAGCAGAGAAATTCAGGTGAATTTGTTTTACTTCATAAACGATTATGCGAGACGAAGCAGCAATCGTATGCCAGATGAGGAGTAAAAGAAACGATTGATCAATTGTTGGTTACATCGGGAGACGAGGGAACGAGGCAATTCTGCTTATTGTGTTTTCTACATGAAAGTAAAATTTGTTGTTGCTCAGAGTTTTTGACTGCGAATTTTGGCAAATTTGGCTTTTTCAGTTTTTGAAGTTTTTGTCTGTTTGGTCTTTTCTGCTATTTATTATTTCTATGTTTTTTATGCTTTTTAGATTTCATTTTTAAATTATGATATTTTAGTTATTAGAAGTACATATGTATTTCACAATATTTTTTTTTTAAATTTAAAAAAAAATTAAATAATAACATTTTACTCATATTTTAATTAATTTCTTTTTTTAAAAAATTCAATTTAACTTTAATTTACCGATAGCTATATAGCCGATATAAAGAAAAAAGTAAAAGTAAAAAAAATAAAAACTAAAGTAAAAACATTTTTAACAATTTATAAAATGTACATAATTATTAAACTATGTATTTTAACTTTATTTTATTTCATTGAAAAAAAATTTTAAATTTTTTAAGTGAAATTAAATTTTTATAGCCTCATCTTCACGAAATTCAAAAATTATTTTACAAAACGAAATTGTCAAATATCAAGTTCCACACATGCAAGCATCTACACAAATTATTATTTGCTCTCACACATCCTACTTTCATTCATTCTTTTAAGCAGACAATGTACATGTGCATTCTCTTTTCTATGGCCCAGTGCAAGCTTGCAATAGTAAAAGCACCCATACGCGCATGCGTGACTGCTTTTGGTATAGGAATCTAAAAATAGAACACGAAAAACTGATTTTTGAATTGCGAGAGGGGAAGAGCAAGCAGCTGCGTGTTCTATTCATTAGTTCCTTCCTTCCCTTTGTCTTTCCTTCCCCCTTATTTTCTGAAACAAAGCAAACCAAAGCAATAGAAAGCAATTAAAACGTTATCTTCGGCCTGGCCGAAGCTCATATACCCTACACCCGCATCAGTAGAAGTGGTAAAAAGTGAGCGGGAGGGTGACACTTACTTTCTTTTTATTTACAGGAAGTAAATATTTATCTATTAACCCCCTCTTTTAACTTTTGAGAGCATATTTTGGCCTAAGACGGTGGATTAAGAAATAAAATTTTAGTTTAAAATTCTCTATACAAGATGTGAAATTGGACGGACAGGGCTAAGTCGACTCAGGAGGTGATTCTGAGCTAGAATATATATACTTGCCTATACCTGACGCGCCTCCTTTAATTCGTTATAAACAAAGGAACAAAGTCAATATATCCTTATCCCTTCGGGTGTAGGGTATAAATATCAACCCTAATATGGTAGATATTTTTTGGCACTGTAAAAATTACGCCACATTCACCTTGCTGCGCTGCATTGAGAGCGGCAGAGCTATGAGTTATTTATGCTGATAATGGCGCATATAATGTTGTTGCTGTTTGAGTCATAATATCTATTTACTATCTATACTCGTTGGACGAGTCTCATATAAATTTTCAGGCTGCGGGAAATAACGCCCAAATGAAATAAGGCCTAATGCGGGCCTTATTTCATTTTGCCAAATTGGGCGTTATTTCATAAAAAAATGAAATAAGGCCCACTTTGGGTCTTATTTCATTTTAAGAAATTTAAAAATTGTTCCGAAAAATGAAATAAAGCCCAAAAAAAGAGAAATAACGCCCAATTTTGCGATAAATGCTGAAATGCGTTAGCTACGAAGCAGCTGTTGGACCTAATGGACGGGTTAATATACAAATACTATTCAGCAAGGGGATGGTTTTGTTAGCTGAGGGTTTTAATCCCTGCCACGGCCGAAGGCCGGCACGCAGAAGGACACTTTGCCTGCGCAGAAGGACCCTGGATAGAGGAAGACTTTTCAACAAGAAGATGGTTTTATTGGCTGAGGGTTTTAATCCCTGCCACGGCCGAAGGCTGGCATGCAGAAGGAAGGTAAGAAGGAAGGCAGGGATTCAAACCGTCGGCCAACAAAACCATCTCCTTGTTGAAAAGTCTTCCTCTATCCAGGGTCCTTCTGCGCAGGCAAAGTGTCCTTCTGCATGCCGGCCTTCGGCCGTGGCAGGGATTAAAATCCTAAGCCAACAAAACCATTTCCTTGTTGAAAAGTCTTCCTCTATCCAGCGTCCTTCTGCGCAGGCAAAGTGTCCTTCTGCATGCCGGCCTTCGGCCGTGGCAGGGATTAAAACCCTCAGCCAACAAAACTATCTCCTTGTTGAAAAGTCTTCCTCTATCCAGGGTTCTTCTGCGCAGGCAAAGTGTCCTTCTGCATGACGGCCTTCGGCCGTGGCAGGGATTGAAACCCTCAGCCAACAAAACCATCTCCTTATTGAAAAGTCTTCCTCTATCCAGGATCCTTCTGCATGCCGGCCTTCGGCCGTGGCAGAGATTAAATCCCTCAGCCAACAAAACCATCTCCTTGTTGAAAAGTCTTCCTCTATCCAGGGTCCTTCTGCATGCCGGCCTTCGGCCGTGGCAGGGATTAAAACCCTCAGCCAACAAAACCATCTCCTTGTTGAAAAGTCTTCCTCTATCCAGGGTCCTTCTGCATGCCGGCCTTCGGCCGTGGCAGGGATTAAAACCCTCAGCCAACAAAACCATCTCCTTGTTGAAAATTCTTCATCTATTCTGGGTCTTTCTGCATGCATTAAAGTTCTGCATATCCACATTAAAGTTCAGTCGACGCCGTAATTTTGGGCGTTATTTCATTTTCAGAAATTTTAGAATTTTTACAAAAAAATGAAATAAAGCCCACAACAAAATGAAATAAAGCCCACAGTGGGCCTTATTTCATTTTCAATTTTTATTGAAAATGAAATAAAGCCCAAAAAATGAAATAACGCCCAAATTTTACGATTTCAAATCTTCATATAAAAAAAAATTGGGCCTTATTTCATTTGGGCGTTATTTCCCGGAGCCAAATTTTCAGCTAAACAATTTTTTTCCTCTTCTCGCGTCTCCATGCCATGGTATCCTTTTTTTGGTTAGCGATGGGTAGAAGAAGAAGAATTTACAATGTAGGTATATATTGTATACTCTTTGAGAGAAGACTTTTGAATGCATGTGTTTGTGTCTTTTATCGGCTGTGTGTCATTTAGCGTGTGTGTATATAGTATAAGCGATGAGCTTTGTGTGGCTTTTCTTGATTTCTGATTTGACGACGCTAGACGTGGACAATATATGAAAACGACAGAGAAGAATGCCTTTTTAGCAATAAGAAGAATGTAGTGCAACTGAGATTTTTCTTATTCAAAAATTAAAGATAAATGTCGGTATGTTCGGTGCTTTTTATCCGGTACAATGAATTAAAATAATTTTTAATAAGAGTTGCCGAATTTAATCCTCGTTGTTAACTTTTTTTATTAAATGAAAACACTTTTGAACATTTTGGATAACAATAAACTTTTAATTCAATAAAAAAGGGATATATGAAACGTTCAAACATAACAAATGATAAAGTGTTATATCAATATATAGTGTTATAAATGAATAAAAAATATTTTTGAAATATAAAATTCCAAAAATTATTAAATAGTATTTTGCTTATAAACTTTTAAATATTTTCATAAAATATGATTTCGTTTATCTTAAAAAAATGTTATTATTATTTTAATTTCCAATTTCTCATAAAGAAATTGAAAAGAAATTTCGTAACATAAGGAAAGAAATGGCTTTTCAATTTTTATTTGCCGAAATTTCTAGCTGCGGGCGCTAGCGCCGACAATCTTGCCAACACACGACCAAAGCATACACAGGCGCGTAAAATTACCCACACAAGCAGCAACAACCAAATTTGCAAAAGCGACGAAACGAAAGAGTAATGGCCGAAACCCATAGCGGCATTGAAGCGCTTCAGAGAAACCAAAAAGAGCAGATTACGTGTATTTCTTATAGAAAAATTGAGAGGAGCTATTTTGCTTTCTTGCTCGAGAGGCACAAACAGCACGGCAGAGCTTTGGCAGAAAATGTCTAAAATATTCCAGCTTCTCTCCCTGGCGCATATGAACCAATGATGCGTTTTGCGTCAAATAAAGAAAGAAAGAAGCAGTGTTGCGTTTTTTGTCTTGAACTTATTTTTTATTACAAAATTAATGTAAAATAAATATTGTTGTTAAAAATTGCAAGGTTAATATGTGCTTTTAACTAAGAATGTCTTTCTTTGCTTTTACTGTTATATAGAATTATAAAATAAATGAATTTGGTATAAGTAAACAATAGGTGCCTAGCTCCGATTTTTTTTTAAATTTTTGGGGTATAACCCTCATCGCCCCTAGTCCAAAGGTGATGAAATTTTTTGCCACTCTCGTGTAGTTTAGGAGTTATAGGCCTTAAAAAGCCAAACATTAAAACGCTGTATCTTTAAAACGAGTTCAGATATCAACGTAACATTGGCGCCCTTTAAAAGGTTATTTCAAGACCTTTCTTTTATCTAATAACAACTTTTGTGATTACTGCCACTATTATGGAGATAATTTAACTTTTAAAAAAATTTTTACTTCGTTTTACAAAATAATTTTTTTCTTTTTTAAATGACAATTAAGGTATAAAATAGAATCACAATTTTATAGCCCATAATATTACCTTTCAAACAGTATATATCATATGTTTAGATATCTTTCGTATTTTTGAGCAAATGTGATAATGTGTTCTATGACAAAAAAGCACGTTTTAGGGTTATAATAAAAATTCATTTAATAAAAATAGGAGCTAGGCACCTATTCCTAACTTGTTCCAAAATCCTTTTTAATTTTAGTTCACAAAAAGCAGATAAAAGAGGATTTCTAATTATTTAATAAAAAACTGATAAATTTCAGTTTAATGATTTAATGATTTAACGGATAACTAGATATAAACTAGTATAAGCATGCTTTTTACTTGAAAGAATTGATATTTTTCAAGTTTTTATTTTAAATTTCTATTTTTCAACTTCTGCCTCACTCACGTCCTTATAATAATTTTTCGCCCTTTTTTCGCCCGTATAGCCACAAAAATTTAATTAAAATAACAACCGTGGCTCTCTGTTTTGTGTAGAAACAAAGAAACAGAGCTCTTGCAACAGTCGCTCTTATGAAGAGCGTAAATGAGGGTAACTTGGGTCAACGAGTATAGATAGTAAAAAGATAGTAAAATACAAAATTCGAAAAACATTATTCATAAACGTTTTGTAACTTAAAAATTGCTTTATCAAACAGTTAAACAACGTCAATATTTAAAAACGAGTTGAAGCAATTTTAAGAGCATTTTAAGAGTTTTTTGGTTAAAAAACAAAGAAAACCAATTCAAATATGAATGCAATTAGTTGTGTAAATTTAATTAATGAAATTGGTAAGTCTGTAATATTAATAAATTTATTAGTATATTAACAGAAGTCATTGAACAGATATTTTGGAACAAATGGCGAAAGAGGTTTGCTACAAAAAGAAATCCTTTAGGGTAAGAGAGGACCCATTTAAACTAAATGACCAAAAATTTCAAAGGAGATACAGATTTTCTAAAAAATCAGTAAAAAAAATTGTGGATTTGCTGGAGAAGGATCTATGCCTAGACGCCAGAGGCAAAGGAACGTCGCCAGAGTTGCAGGTACTCGTGGCGCTACGATGTTGGGGCCGAAGAGAGGTAGGGACGCTTAGAATTCAATAAAGAATTAAAGCCTACACATTTCACCACTTCATGATTTGATTAGCTACAGGGTGATGCCGGTGATTTGCACGGATTGAGTCCAGCCACCATCTGCGCATTTGTATCCGAGTAGCAAATGCTTTGGCAAAGCAAGCTCAATATTTTATAAATATGCCTGGGTCCCTAACAGAGGAAAGGGAGGTGATGAGAAAATTCAGGGCCATAAAAGCATTTCCGGGAGTCATTGGTGCAATTGACTGCACCCATATCAAAATAAAGAAAGTTGGAGGGGACCAAGCCCAGTATTTTATAAATAGAAAGGGTTATTATTCAATAAATGTTCAGGTAAATGATTAAATAAGATCCAATTTCACATAACATAATTTGATTGTTTTTAGGCGGTTTGCGACGCAGATCTCCGATTTCAAAGCATTGTAGCAAGATGGAGAGGTTCCACTCACGACTGCCGGATTTTTGAAGAGTCCTCTTGAAAGGAGCAATTTGATAGTGGGAAATATAAAGGTCGCTTGTTAGGTGACTCAGGATATAGGTTCCGCCCATATCTCTTCACCCCAATATTGAGGCCACAAACCTTGAAACAGGAACGGTACAACGTTGCACATATCGTAACCAGAAATACGGTTAAGAGATGTTTTGGTGTTTGGAAGCAAAGATTCCGTTGCTTGCTGGATGGAATGACAATTACATTTTAAAATACACAAGTTTTAATTATAGCTCTAGCGGTTTTGCATAATTTTGCTATCAATGAAAATGAGCGCACAGAAGGTATGGTAGAAGTTACATTTTTATATATGTATTGATTGATATAAATTTCTTTTTAATATTTCAGAAACCAGTTTTAATGAAGTTGCTTTGTCCAGAATAACACCTACTGAGTATTTAATTTCTGCTGAGGATTCATCAGGAAGGGTATCAGAAAGGAGAAGGACAAATATTATTTTGAATTCATTTATTGAATCTAACTTTTAAGATTTTGGTTCGTATAATACTTTAGTTTTTCCAAAAGCAGTTGTTTTTTTTTTTTTCTAAATTTTCAGATTTCTATCTTTCATTTTCCATTTGCAGAGAATGCAGTTCTCCTCGACATTTCATTTCGAAATTTGCTATATCTCTGGATACAGTACTCGCTGCAGAAATCTGCCAAATTAATGTTTTAGACTTATGTATATCAAAAATAAATAAACAAAAATAAACAAACTTTTTGAGATTTCTTTGTCTTGTTTTGCCTTTCTTCGTTTTTCTTTGTATTGTCTTCCGCAGCATATTCAGTTTCCTGCAGATTATTTTTGTCTTAAGACCTTACAAAGTCTTCAGAATTAGTCATCAATATTTCATCCAAATTTTTGTTTATTGTTCCATCAAGAAAATCTTCAGTAACCACTTCTATATTTTCTTCAACGATGGCATGAACTGGCTTAAAATGAGAGTTTGATGTTTTCATTGTATACTATCTAAATAATTAATTACCTGCTGATCTCGATAAGAATCATATAAATTAAATTCGACCGCAAATTCATTCGGCCGCAATATCATTACTGGAAACAGTGGTTACCTCGACTGCCTGCCCACCACCTGTTTTTAATCGCTCTTTCTTCTCAATTAATTTTTGTTTTTTCGCCGTCATTTTTGTAATTGACCATTGCGTTTTTAACTGTGCGCAAGTTCTTTTTCGGTCACTTATTTCGTTAAAGCTGTAAGTATAATTTTATTACAAACATATATGATGCTATGTTTCTTTGTTTCAAGCATGTTTCTTTGCCTGGTTAGTATTTGTGTTTGTATTTTTGTTTTCAATAATGTGGACTCTTTCTCTTACCAACTCTTGCAAAAAAGTCAGAAAAGTCTTTTCTAAAAAAACTACACAAAAAGGAAACGAAATTGTACTTACTTTTTCTTCTTTGGTCAAATTTTCTCCTCGACTTTTTTTTGAAGAAGATGCTTCCGCACACTTTTTGTAAAACTTGTTTATAACGTTTGTTTTTGATATGATTTTTAAATTTTATTGACATATTTTTCATTGAGTTTCCAATTTTCCTCTAAAAACAATTTTTAAAGCTTTCATAGCCAAAAATTCCTTAAAATTCGTTTATGAATTGACTGCTTTGTAAGTGCGTTGTAAAGCTATGATAAATTTAAAAAGCATTTTATATAAAATAGATTTAAAAAGCACTTTAAGATTGTTTTATGAATTAGACTGTAACATTTTACTCAGATTTTAATTAATTTCTTTTTTTAAAAAATTCAATTTAACTTTAATTTACCGATAGCTATTTTTCTATATAGCCGATATAAAGAAAAAAGTAAAAGTAAAAAAAATAAAAAATAAAGTAAAAACATTTTTAACAATTTATAAAATGTACATAATTATTAAACTATGTATTTTACATTTATTTTATTTCATTGAAAATTTTAAATTTTTTAAGTCAAATTAAATTTTGATAGCCTCATCTTCACGAAATTCAAAAATTATTTTGCAAAACGAAATTGTTAAATATCAAGTTCCACACATGCAAGCATCTACACAAATTATTATTTGCTCTCACACATGCTACTTTCATTCATTGTTTTAAGCAGACAATGTACATGTGCATTTTTTTTTCTATGGCCCAGTGCAAGCTTGCAATAGTAAAAGCACCCATACGCGCATGCGTGACTGCTTTTGGTATAGGAATCTAAAAATAGAACACGAAAAACTGATTTTTGAATTGCGAGAGGGGAAGAGCAAGCAGCTGCGTGTTCTATTCATTGGTTCCTTCCTTCCCTTTGTCTTTCCTTCCCCCTTATTTTCTGAAACAAAGCAAACCAAAGCAATAGAAAGCAATTAAAACGTTATCTTCGGCCTGGCCGAAGCTCATATACCATACACCCGCATCAGTAGAAGTGGTAAAAAGTGAGCGGGAGGGTGACACTTACTTTCTTTTTATTTACAGGAAGTAAATATTTATCTATTAACCCCCTCTTTTAACTTTTGAGAGCATATTTTGGCCTAAGATGGTGGATTAAGAAATAAAATTTTAGTTTAAAATCCTCTATACAAGATGTGAAATTGGACGGACAGGGCTAAGTCGACTTAGGAGGTGATTCTGAGCTAGAATATATATACTTGTCTATACCTGACGCGCCTCCTTTAATGCGTTATAAACGATGGAACAAAGGAACCTTCGGGTGTAGGGTATAAATATCAACCCTAATATGGTAGATATTTTTTGGCACTGTAAAAATTACGCCACATTCACCTTGCTGCGCTGCATTGAGAGCGGCAGAGCTATGAGTTATTTATGCTGATAATGGCGCATATAATGTTGTTGCTGTTTGAGTCATAATATCTATTTACTATCTACACTCGTTGGACGAGTCTCATATAAATTTTCAGCTGAAAAATTTTCTTTCTCTTCTCGCGTCTCCATGCCAGGTGTCCTTTTTTTGGTTAGCGATGGGTAGAAGAAAAAGAATTTACAATTTATATATTGTATATTCTTTGAGAGAAGACTTTTGAATGCATGTGTTTGTGTCATTTATCGGCTGTGTGTCATTTAGCGTGTGTGTATATAGGATAAGCGATGAGCTTTGTGTGGCTTTTCTTGATTTCTGATTTGACGACGCTAGACGTGGACAATATATGAAAACGACAGAGAAGAATGCCTTTTTAGCAATAAGAAGAATGTAGCGCAACTGAGATTTTTCTTATTCAAAAATTAAAGATAAATGTCGGTATGTTCGGTGCTTTTTATCCGGTACAATGAATTAAAATAATTTTTAATAAAAGTTGCCGAATTTAATCCTCGTTTTCAACTTTTTTTATTGAATGAAAACACTTTTGAACATTTTGGATAACAATAAACTTTTAATTCTATAAAAAAGGGATATATGAAACGTTCAAACATAACAAATGATATAGTGTTATATAAATATATATAACGATGGCAACACTGTTGGTGCGTCGGGCAACCCTGGTTCGGACAGCGTGCATCGCCGTTCATGGGCCAGTCAGTTGCGAAAGAGAAGTGGTCGAGCAGAGTCGCCGAGCAGAGTACACACATTTTAATAAACATTACATTTGGGGGCTCAACCGAACCCAAATAATTATAATGAATACACGGCAGAAAACTAATGCAGAGTTGGACACGCAGAAAAGCCAAATTACAACACAAGAGAATGCAGAGTTGGACGCGCAATATAATCGAAGTTCTATGGAACAAACACTAGAAGATAACAATAAAAGTCTAAATGACATGATACAGTTGCTAACGTTAAAGCTAAGAGTAGACGAAATCCAACAAGGTACGTCTGACATTTCGGTGGAAAGTTTTTCTAAAATTATAGGCGAATTTGATGGTGAGTCTGTGCCGGTTGAACATTGGTTCAACAATTTCGATAGAAATGCTGAGGCATACAAATTAGATGCAAAACAGAAATATGTGCATGCACGCGCTAAGATGACACACACAGCAAAACTCTTCCTGGAAACCGGGCTTGTAAGCACGTATGATGAATTACGAAACTCAGTGGTTTCAGAATTCAAACGTACAGTTAATAGCGCAGAACTGCATAAAAAATTGTCACAAAGAAAAAAAAACAGAAATGAAAATTTTCACGAATACATGCTTAGCATGCAGAAAATTGCCGCTCTGGGCAGCGTTGATGTGGATTCCGTTATTCGCTACATCGTAGATGGTCTGAACATTAAAAACGAATACAAATACAACATGTACAGCTGCAACTTGTTTCATAAGTTGACATGAGAAAAATACGACGTATACGAGTATATGGATGGAAAAGAAGAAGCTAAGTACAGTAACGTCAAAAATAGTGTATACAATGGAAAATCAGATCGATGCTTTAACTGTGGTTCTACCGACCATTTAAGAAAAGATTGCCATAGTTTAACTAAATGTTTCAAATGCCATGGAGAAGGACATATCGCACGAAATTGCCCTCAGATGTATCCAAACGTGCGCGTTGTTGTTGATGAAAGGCGCTTTAAAAAAATTACACTCAATGATATTGAGCTTGAATGCTTAGTGGACACAGGAGCTGATATCACAATCGTAAAACACTGCGTGTATGAACAATTAAATAACGTTTTACTGCGAAAATGTCAGTCGACTTTACGTGGCCTGGGTGGTACTCAAACATTTCCAATAGGATCTTTTTTGGGCACCGTAGTCATCGACGGTTTTGAAATGCAACATAATTTTATAGTTGTATCAAATGATAAAATTGAATACGACGCGTTGATCGGCTACGATTTCACAAAAAACTTTCGCTTTACTTCAGATGAAAAGGGTTTTAAATTTTCACCAGTGGCAGCGAGGGAAAATAACGAAACCAAACAGATGAGTATTTATAATATAATTGAAACCGATATTGATATAAATACTTCACCACAGTTCCAACCGCTTATCCGATCGCTGATTGACAAATATCAACAAAGTGCGTCAACTGTGACCTGCCCGGTGACGCTTAAAATTATCCCTGAGGAAGATATAAGGCCTTTCCATCAGCAGCCGAGCCGTCATCCACCAACAGAATGCGACATCGTCAAGAAACAAGTGGACGAATGGCTGAGAAGTGGTGTCGTGAGCAGATCTTTGTCGAATTTTGCCAGTAGGGTGGTAGTGGTAAAAAAGAAAGACAGCATCTGCGTCGATTTTCGACAACTAAACCGCATGGTGTTAAAAGACTGCTTCCCAGTACCTTTGGTTGAAGACGTTCTTGGAAAGCTACAAGCTGCAAAAATATTCACCGTGATGGACCTAGAGAACAGCTTTTTTCACGTGTCAATGAGACCAGTCGTAAATTTACAGCTTTTGTCACAAAAGAAGGACTTTTTAGTTCAACAAAGCGCCATTTGGATTTTGTAACTCCCCTGCTGCATTTATTCGATTTGTTAGCTACGTGTTCCAAGATCTTATCAATCAAGATGTGATGCAGTTGTATATGGATGATATTGTTGTATACGCGCAGACTATAGAGGAAAATATTTGCAAGCTGAAACGTGTACTAGAAGTTGCTGCAAAATTCAATTTAAAATTCAAATGGAGGAAGTGTCACTTCCTAGAGAAGAAAATACATTTTTTGGGTCACACGGTTGAAGATGGCAAAGTCTGGCCAGGTGAGGAAAAGGTCCGAGCAGTAAAACTTTTTGCTGTACCAAATAATGTGAAAGCCGTGCAATCCTTCCTGGGTTTAACAGGATTCTTCAGAAAATTTATTCAAGGATACGCACATATCGCCCGTCCATTAACAAATCTCCTAAAAAAAGATGCTACTTTTAGGATTGGTCCTTCTTAACTAAATGCAATTACCGATCTAAAAAGTGCCTTAACGAATGAACCGGTTTTAAGAATTTATTGCAGAAATGCGCCCACAGAACTACACACTGATGCGTCCAAATTCGGGTTTGGTGCTGTATTGCTACAAAGGTTTGACGAACAGCTGCATCCTGTATTTTATTGGAGCAAAAAGGCTTCTGAAAGTGATTCGCGAAGGCATAACTACATATTGGAAGTTAAAGCTGCCTATTTGGCTCTTCAAAAATTTCGGCCTTATCTCCTCGGTACACACTTCACATTGGTCACCGACTGTTTAGCGTTCAAACAGACGATTAACAAAAAAGATGTTCCTCGCGAAGTAGCACAGTGGATCTTACATTTGCAAGATTTCGACTTCCAAACAGAACACCGAGATGGAAATTCTATAAAGCATGCTGATTGCCTTAGCCGTTATCCTATAGACGTATTGACTATATCATCGGAGATAACAGCACGGTTAAAAATTGCTCAGCAAAACGACTCCTACATCACTGCTTTGTTGGAACTTTTAAAGAATGGGCCTTATGATTGATTTAAAGTGAAAGGTGAAATTCTCTATAAAACTGTTGATGGTAACGATCTATTAGTAGTGCCAAAAACAATGGAGCGCGAAATAATCGCTGAAGCACACAATGTAGGTCATTTCGCTTTGCAGAAACCAATGCATTCATTACAACAGAAGTTTTGGATCCCTTACTTGCAAAATAAAGTTGAAAAAATCATAGGAAATTGCATCAGATGCATTATAAACAACAAAAAACTTGGGAAACAAGAGGGCTATTTGTTCTGTATTGAGAAGGGTAACAGGCCGTTACACACATTGCACATCGACCACTTAGGACCGATGGACTCTACGACAAAGCAGTATAAATATATTTTGGCTGTGATCGATAGCTTCACCAAATTTGTATGGCTGTTTACTACTAAGTCTACGGGATGTAAAGAGGTTTTAAAAAAGTTGGAGGAGTGGGGTAACGTTTTCGGCAATCCTACTCGAATAAACAGCGATCGTGAATCTGCATTTACATCGGAAGAGTTCCAAGAGTATGGTAAAAAGAACGGAATTGAACACATTTGGACCACAACCGGTGTTGCAAGGGGCAATGGGCAAATTGAACGCGTTAATAGATCAATTTTATCCATCATTGCTAAATTGTCTGCAGAGAATTTATCAGGTTGGTACAAGTTTGTCCCACAAGTTCAACGAGCAATAAACTGCCATATCCACTGTTCAACCAAAAAGTCACCATTCGAACTGATGTTTGGAGTTAAAATGCAGATTAAAGTCAAACTGGGCGACTTAGTCGCAATAAAGCGCACACAATTCGCACCGGGCAAGAAATTAACAAGCCCTTTTTAGGCCCTTACGAAATCATCAATGTCAAACGCAACGGTCGCTATGATGTCAGAAAGGCGGCACAGGCCGAAGGCCCTAATTTGACATCAACCAGTTGCGAGAACTTAAAGTTATGGCGATACGTCGAGTCCAATGTGGAGCTTTTGTCATCTGGGTCAGATGACGAGAATCAGGATGTCCGAGTATAACGATGGCAACACTGTTGGTGCGTCGGGCAACCCTGGTTCGGACAGCGTGCATCGCCGTTAATGGGCCAGTCAGTTGCGAAAGAGAAGTGGTCGAGCAGAGTCGTCGAGCAGAGTCGTCGAGCAGAGTCGCCGAGCAGAGTACACATATTTTAATAAACATTACATATATAGTGTTATAAATGAATAAAAAATATTTTTGAAATATAAAATTCCCAAAATTATTAAATATTATTTTGCTTATAAACTTTCAGATATTTTCATAAAATATGATTTCGTTTATCTTAAAAAAATTTTATTATTATTTTAATTTCCAATTTAAATAATCCATAAAGAAATTGAAAAGAAATTTCGTAACATAAAGAAAGAAATGGCTTTTTAATTTTTATTTGCCGAAATTTCTAGCTGCGGGCGCTAGCGCCGACAATCTTGCCAGCACACGACCAAAGCATACACAGGCGCGTAAAATTACCCACACAAGCAGCAAAACCCAAATTTGCAAAAGCGACGAAACGAAAGAGTAATGGCCGAAACCCATAGCGGCATTGAAGCGCTTCAGAGAAACCAAAAAGAGCAGATTACGTGTATTTCTTATAGAAAAATTGAGAGGAGCTATTTTGCTTTCTTGCTCGAGAGGCACAAACAGCACTGCAGAGCTTTGGCAGAAAAAGTCTAAAATATTCCAACTTCTCTCCCTGGCGCATATGAACCAATGATGCGTTTTGCGTCAAATAAAGAAAGAAAGAAGCAGTGTTGAGTTTTTTGTCTTGAACTTATTTTTTATTACAAAATTAATGTAAAATAAATATTGTTGTAAAAAATTGCAAGGTCAATATGTGCTTTTAACTAAGAATGTCTTTCTTTGATTTTACTGTTATATAGAATTATAAAATAAATGAATTTGGTATAAGTAAACAATAGGTGCCTAGCTCCGATTTTTTTTTAAATTTTTGGGGTATAACCCTCATCGCCCCTTGTCCAAAGGTGATGAAAGTTTTTGCCACTCTCGTGTAGTTTAGGAGTTATAGGCCTTGAAAAGCCAAACATTAAAGCGCTGTATCTTTAAAACGAGTTCAGATATCAACGTTACATTGGCGCCCTTTAAAAGGTTATTTCAAGACCTTTCTTTTATCTAATAACAACTTTTGTGATTACTGCCACTATTATGGAGTTAATTTAACTTTTAAAAAAATTTTTACTTCGTTTTACAAAATAATTTTTTTCTTTTTTAAATGACAATTAAGGTATAAAATAGAACCACAATTTTATAGCCCATAATATTACCTTTCAAACAGTATATAATATGTTTAGATATCTTTCGTATTTTTGAGCAAATGTGATAATGTGTTCTATGACAAAAAAGCACGTTTTAGGGTTATAATAAAAATCATTTAATAAAAATAGGAGCTAGGCACCTATTCCTAACTTGTTCTAAAATCCTTTTTAATTTTAGTTCACAAAAAGCAGATAAAAGAGGATTTCTAATTATTTAATAAAAAACTGATAAATTTCAGTTTAATGATTTAATGATTTAACGGATAACTAGATATAAACTAGTATAAGCATGCTTTTTACTTGAAAGAATTGATATTTTTCAAGTTTTTATTTTAAATTTCTATTTTTCAACTTCTGCCTCACTCACGTCCTTATAATAATTTTTCGCCCGTATAGCCAAAAAAATTTAATTTAAATAACAACCGTGGCTCTCTGTTTTGAGTAGAAACAAAGAAACAGAGCTCTTGCAGCAGTCGCTCTTATGAAGAGCGTAAATGAGGGCAACAAAGCTTTCCGCGGCATTTCAAAAGTCAAATAATATGGACAAAAAGAATTCCTTACGAATTGATATTATGTCTGACTGCTTGACTTCCAAATTCGACTTGCCTCGTGTGACACGCGCTGTCAATGCTATTATATTATCCCGAATTACTGGGTTATTGCGATAAAGTTGGCATTGAGGAATTAGGTGAAACAACAGTTGCTGTTTTCAGGTAATGGCCAGTAATAATAAAACATTATAGAGTTTTAAATTAATATACTTATTACTTTGCAGAAACGAAGACGTCGACTCACGTATTTCTACAATTGTCGTACGCGGCGCTGCCGATAATTTCATCGGTGACATTGAACGAGCCATCGATGATAACGTTAATAATTTGAGCGAACTTTTTCGTGATGAACTTGCCACCCATCTGGCGGCATACGCTGATACAATCCCCGGATTGGAGCAATATGCTGTGGGAAAATTCGCGGTTGCTTTGAAAGTATTTTCGAAGGCATTAGCAGAGAATATTTGAAGTTATTTTTAGGCCTATCCAAAAGAAAAGGAACGTTACTTTGCCTGCTAGCTAGACAATTCCGATAAAATTAAAGTGCAGAATTTTGCAAATAAAATCGATTTATATTAAGAAAAATTTGACTTTCTTATTTTTTTATATTTATTTGCTTTACTTTAGATATACATATAATGAACTGTACATACTTCAATCTTTAAAAATCGCTTGTTTTGGAACGGATCAAATAATGTGTTCAAAGGAAAAGGAATCTGGCATAAGAGCATTTAAGATTATAACAATATTTAATAAACTAATTTATTTGGCTGTGCACCAAATTGGGCTGCAGACACGTAAGTTAGGCCCTCATGAACAGGGTTCAACCTCTGCTTCACCGTTTTGCAACTCCTTGGTAAGCGTTTCAAAACACATCTCCGGATTACTCTTAGCCAACAGCATGAATTTCAGCAAACGCATTTTCTTTATTGTTTGCTCATGATTGAGGCTCTGGGACATTACGAACTCCTTGTGATCCTCATAGAATTCTATATAAGATGGCAATTTATCCGACACAAAAATCGATTAGATCGTGTATTATGTCCCCTTCTAGGAAACACACTGGCTTAAATGCCAGCAATGGATTCAATAAAAATTTTTTGGGATCGGCCAAGGCAGTGACAACACATTTCATACTATCTTCGCGAGAAACACAAGCCGTTTCTGCAGTACATGTTTCTGGTAATTTAAACATTACTTTGGCGTAAAAGTCAAGATTTGTATCCTTAGTAACATCATGCAGAAGACGTTAAAGTTTTTGCTTTTGTTCGCCAGACGGAGGACAGTTAGAAAACTGAGCTTTAAGATGATCTACGTCAAAGAAGACTTCCAAAACTTGATCGCATTGTTTGGCAACTTGCACAAGATGATAAAAACATGATAACGTTGAGGCGATGTGGTATCCAAATTATTGAATAAGCGCCGCAATCTAGAAGAAAAGAAAGAATATCAAAAGAGAGACCATAAGCTATAATATGATGTTTTTACTTACGATTGCAGACAAACTTTTGCAAATGTAGCAAATTTTTGTACCGTGTTTTGACAATTATCATTTTCACCACACATAAACAAAAGAGGTAAAATTTTTGCAGTCAATATAAGCGGGTGCAATGGAGTAAGGTGTCCCCCAAATTTTTTATTTTCAAAAGTTTATAGATAAAATATCTAATTTATATACATTATGGGGTCATTCAATTTGTTGCAGTGAAACACTTATTTACCAATTTTTTCTTATACAACAGAAGAGTCATATAAAAGACACGTATATTTTTTATTATTATTATTAGTCAAATAAACTGCGACTACATAAGTTTCAAGTTTCTATTTACTATTTAATTCTTTTTTATTTGCAAGGAAACAAAACTAGGGAGAAAAGTCATTAACAATTATTTAAAAACACGAGAAAATTGACCACAGTTTTTGACGTTTTGAATTAGGAATACCCCCTAGAATCGTTACCAGAGATAAGGAGATACGACACTCGATGACTCATCTCAAAAAATTTCGTTTGACGCGTATTTTTTATACTCTGTTGAATTAATGTACACAATATGTGAAAGCTTGCCCTGTTGTTGTTTTTGCTTATTGTCAATTTCATAGCGAATCGTTGAAATAGGTATCGAGTATGTTGAAAAACTTTTGTTCACCATCGTTTACAACAACATTGTGCAAAAACAACCGCAAAAGTTGGACGTCAAGCACAATTTGTGAAATTAAAATTTTGTAGTTGGACAGTCGAGTTACTAATTTTCTAATACAATTATTTGTTGATTACTGAAAATCTGTAAATAAAAAGTCTATCTGTAGCAAAAGCACCACAGTAGTAAATATAATGCGTGAATTTGATGTTGAACATCCCGCAGCAAAATTGATGAAAATGGCCAGCCAGATGCAAGACGCTGAAGTGGGAGATGGCACCAATTTTGTGGTTATATTTGCTGGGGCATTGTTAGAGGCTGCAGAAGAATTGCTACATCTATAACCACATTGGATTCCTATGAAAAAGCATTGGATAAGCCAGAGAGAAACTGGTTTGTCATGAAAATAAAGATTTCCGCGACATTTCAAAAGTCAAAGAATATCTAACTGCTGCAATTACGTCGAAGCAATATGGACAAGAAGAATTCCTTATGAATTGACATTTTGGCTGACTGCTTGACATCCAAATTTGATTCCCTCGGTTGACTCGCGCTGTCAATGCTACTATATTACCCCGAATTACTGGGTTATTGCGATAAAGTGTGCCTTGAGGAATTAGGTGAAACAACAGTTGCTGTTTTCAGGTAGTCAATAATAATGAAATATTACTAGTTTTAAATTAATATACTTAATATTACTTTGCAGAAAAGAAGGCGTCGATTTACGTATTGCTACAATTGTCGTACGCGGCGCTACCGATAATTTCATCGGTGACATTGAACGATCCATTGATACTGACGTTAGTAATTTCTACGGACTTTCTCGAAATGGTCGCTATGTACCCGGTGCTTGGCCACTGAAATTGAGCTTGAAACCCATCTGGCTGCCTACGCTGACACACTCCCCGGAGTGGAGCAATATGCTGTGCGAAAATTCGCGGTTGCTTTGAAAGTATTTTCCAAGGCATTAGCAGATAATATTTTAAGTTATTTTTAGGCCTATCTAAAAGGAACATTATTATGCCTGCCAGTAAACAATTCCGATAAGATTAAAGTGTAGAATTTTACAAATAAAATCGATTTATATTAAGAAAAATTGGGCTTTTATCATTTTTATATTTATATACTTTACTTCAGATATATGTACAAATTATCTGTCGTTTAATCTGTAAAAATCGCTTGTTTCGGAACAGATTATATAATGTGTTAAAAGGAAATGGAATCTGGCTAAGAAAATTTAGGATTGTAACAATATTTAATAAACTAATTTCTGACTGCGTGCCAAATTGGGCTGCAGACACGTTAGTTAGTCCCTCACGAACACGGCTCAACCTCTGCTTCACTGATTTGAAACTTCTTGGTGAGCGTTTCAAAAGACATTTCCGGATTACTCTCAGCCAACAGCATGAATGTCAGCAAGCGCATTTTCTTCATGTTTTGCTTATGATTGAGGCCCTAGGACGTTGCAAACTCCTTGTGATCCTCATAGAATTGTATATACGATGGCAATTTATCCGACACAAGAATCGGGTAGATCGTGTATTATGTCCCCTTCTAGGAAACACACTGGCTTAAATGCCAGCAATGTATTTAATAAAATTTTGTTTGGAATCAGCGAAGGCAGTGACAAAACATTTCATACCATCTTCGCGAGAAACACAAGCCGTTTCTGCAGTACATGTTTCTGGTAATTTAAACATTACTTTGGCGTAAAGGTCAAGATTTGTATTCTTAGTAACATCATGCAGAAGACTTTAAAGTTTTTGCTTTTGTTCGCCGGACGGAGGACAATTGAAAAACGGGGCTATAAGATGATCTACTCCGAAGAAGACTTCCAAAACTTGGTCGCATTGTTTGGCAACTTGCACAAGATGTTAAAAACATGATAACGTTGAGGCGATGTGGTATCCAAATTATTGAATAAGCGCCGCAATCTAGAAGAAAATAAAGAATATCAAAAGAGAGACCATAAGCTATAATATAAGTTTTTACTTACGATTGCAGACAAACTTTTGCAAATGTCGCAAATTTTTGTACCGTGTTTTGACAATTATCATTTTCAACACACATAAACAAAAAAGGTAAAATTTTTGCAGTCAATATAAGCGGGTGCGATGGAGTCGGATGTCCCCCAAATTTTTTATTTTCAAAAGTTTATAGAAAAAATATCTAATTTATATACATTATGGGGTCATTCAATTTGTTGCAGTGAAACACTTTTATTTACCAATTTTTTTCTTATATAACAGAAGAGTCATATAAGAGATACATATATTTTGTATTATTATTATTATTAGTCAAATAAACTGCGACTGCATAAGTTTCAAGTTTCTATTTACTATTTATTTCTTTTTTATTTGCAAGGAAACAAAACTAGGAAGAAAAGTCATTAACAATTATTTAAAACAACGAAAAAATTTACCACAGTTTTTGACGTTTTGAATTAGAAACACCCCCTAGAATCGATACCAATGCAAAAGACGCAGATGCAGGTTTCCTAGGAAATCTGCACTAAATTCCGACTAATTTTGGCCGGTTTTGCGATTGTATCGAGAAAAATGCATGTATTAGTAACGAGTGTCTCATCTCATAATCTCTGATCGATACCATTGCAAAAGACGCCGATGCAGGTTTCCTAGGAAATCTGCACTAAATTCCGACTAATTTTGGCCGATTTTGCGATTGTATCGAGAAAAATGCATGTGGTAGTAACGAGTGTCTCATCTCATAATCTCTGATATTAAGGCACCACCTTGTCGCAAAATCATGAACACTATGTGATACTATCGTCGGGAGCCACGTCTATATGAGGGAGTCTATATGCGTATACTCTGGGCTCAGTCAATCAATTTGAATGGTAGTGGAATGAAAATCAACTTAGCATTTGGAATCGCAACGCAAATGGAAAAATTCAGAAAAAGTACTTTGAGTAATGATTTAATTATTATTTAAGTGTTTTATGTGATGTTTTTGTATTTTTTTCTAGTACGGGCGTTGCTGTACTTGGCCACACGGTTGCTGGATTTACTCACGCACGAGTCTAAAGTAAATTTAGACTCATTCAAGAACCAAAGATAAGCCTTCAGACGGATATTGATTTTTATTCCGATAGAAGCTCTGCATGCAATTGCAACATTCTGAAGTTACACTCTCGTAAGTTTATACAATCATCATTCCCTTTGCCTTTTTGGGTTTCTTTGATTTATTTACATATTTTCTTTTATTCTCTACATTTTAGGTATTCTAGTACCAGATCCGTTATTCTCAAAGCTGCCAAATTAAAAAGCTGTAAAAGGGTATATTCCAAATACTCGCACAAATCCGCCAGATTTACTTTAGCTTTAAATCAAAAGAACAATGAAATGTGCAACATATTATTTTTATAATTCCGACTGTATATTTAAATGTTACTACATAATATTGTAGGAAAAATTATTCATCTAATAACTTAAATGCAGAGCTTGAAACTTTTATAACTTATACATATTAAAAAAGTCTTTGAATAAGAGTTATTCAGTGACCTTTATTTTTAAAAGTCTTTCATAACAGTTATTCAAAGACTTTTATTTTTAAAAGTCTTTCATAACAGTTATTCAAAGACTTTTATTTTTAAAAGTCATTTATAAGTCTTTTTTTGATGATGCGGTGCTCAAAACGACAGAGGCTTTTTACACGTGGTAGGTGAGTGACGACCCCCAAAGTGACCCTCTGGGGATAGGAAATGTCGTGAAATGGATTTTGGACATGGTGGGCGGTGGGTGTGGACCCCCAAAGTGGTCACACAGGGGCATTTTGACCAAAAAAATTTTATTGCACCATTGGATAGGAAATGTCGTGAAACTGAATTTGGACATAGTGGGCGGTGGGTGGGGCCACCCCAAGGTGGTCACACGGGGGTATTTTGACCAAAAAATTTTTATTGCACCATTGGATAGGAAATACCCCCGTGTGACCACCTTGGGGTGGCCCCACCCACCGCCCACTATGTCCAAAATTCGTTTCACGACATTTCCTATCCAATGGTGCAATAAAAATTTTTTTGGTAAAAATACCCCTGTGTGACCACTTTGTGGGTCCACACCCACCGCCCACCATGTCCAAAATCCATTTCACGACATTTCCTATCCCCAGAGGGTCACTTTGGGGGTCGTCACTCACCTACCACGTGTAAAAAGCCTCTGTCGTTTTGAGCACCGCATCATCAAAAAAAGACTTTTTTAAATGACTTTTAAAAATAAAAGTCTTTGAATAACAGTTATCCAAAGACTTTTATTTTAAAAGTCTTTGACTTTTATTTTAAAAGTCTTTGAATAAGAGTTATCGAAAGACTTTTATTTTTAAAAGTAAAAGTTAACAGTTAACTTTTACTTTTATTTTTAAAAGTGAAAGTTAACAGTTAACTTTTAACTTTTATTTTTAAAAGTAAAAGTTAACAGTTAACTTTTAACTTTTAAAATAAAAGTTAAAAGTTGACTTTTATTTGAAAAATTTTTTTAATAAGAGTTATTTTCAGGCTCTGATATATTGTATACTCTTTGAGAGAAGACTTTTGAATGCATGTGTTTGTGTCTTTTATCGGCTGTGTGTCATTTAGCGTGTGTGTATATAGTATAAGCGATGAGCTTTGTGTGGCTTTTCTTGATTTCTGATTTGACGACGCTAGACGTGGACAATATATGAAAACGACAGAGAAGAATGCCTTTTTAGCAATAAGAAGAATGTAGTGCAACTGAGATTTTTCTTATTCAAAAATTAAAGATAAATGTCGGTATGTTCGGTGCTTTTTATCCGGTACAATGAATTAAAATAATTTTTAATAAGAGTTGCCGAATTTAATCCTCGTTGTTAACTTTTTTTATTAAATGAAAACACTTTTGAACATTTTGGATAACAATAAACTTTTAATTCAATAAAAAAGGGATATATGAAACGTTCAAACATAACAAATGATAAAGTGTTATATCAATATATAGTGTTATAAATGAATAAAAAATATTTTTGAAATATAAAATTCCAAAAATTATTAAATAGTATTTTGCTTATAAACTTTTAAATATTTTCATAAAATATGATTTCGTTTATCTTAAAAAAATGTTATTATTATTTTAATTTCCAATTTCTCATAAAGAAATTGAAAAGAAATTTCGTAACATAAAGAAAGAAATGGCTTTTCAATTTTTATTTGCCGAAATTTCTAGCTGCGGGCGCTAGCGCCGACAATCTTGCCAACACACGACCAAAGCATACACAGGCGCGTAAAATTACCCACACAAGCAGCAACAACCAAATTTGCAAAAGCGACGAAACGAAAGAGTAATGGCCGAAACCCATAGCGGCATTGAAGCGCTTCAGAGAAACCAAAAAGAGCAGATTACGTGTATTTCTTATAGAAAAATTGAGAGGAGCTATTTTGCTTTCTTGCTCGAGAGGCACAAACAGCACGGCAGAGCTTTGGCAGAAAATGTCTAAAATATTCCAGCTTCTCTCCCTGGCGCATATGAACCAATGTTGCGTTTTGCGTCAAATAAAGAAAGAAAGAAGCAGTGTTGCGTTTTTTGTTTTGAACTTATTTTTTATTACAAAATTAATGTAAAATAAATATTGTTGTAAAAAATTGCAAGGTCAATATGTGCTTTTAACTAAGAATGTCTTTCTTTGCTTTTACTGTTATAAAGAATTATAAAATAAATGAATTTGGTATAAGTAAACAATAGGTGCCTAGCTCCGATTTTTTTTTAAATTTTTGGGGTATAACCCTCATCGCCCCTAGTCCAAAGGTGATGAAAGTTTTTGCCACTCTCGTGTAGTTTAGGAGTTATAGGCCTTGAAAAGCCAAACATTAAAGCGCTGTATCTTTAAAACGACTTCAGATATCAACGTAACATTGGCGCCCTTTAAAAGGTTATTTCAAGACCTTTCTTTTATCTAATAACAGCTTTTGTGATTACTGCCACAATTATGGAGATAATTTAACTTTTAAAAAAAATTTTACTTCGTTTTACAAAATTTTTTTTTTCTTCCTTAAATGACAATTAAGGTATAAAATAGAATCACAATTTTTATAGCCCATAATATTACCTTTCAAACGGTATATAATATGTTAATTTATTTAATTTTTAATTTTAATTTTAATTTTTAATTTTTTCATTTTTAATTTTAGTTTACAAAAAGCAGATAAAAGAGGATTTCTAATTATTTAATAAAAAACTGATAAATTTCAGTTTAATGATTTAATGATTTAACGGATAACTAGATATAAACTAGTATAAGCATGCTTTTTACTTGAAAGAATTGATATTTTTCAAGTTTTTATTTTAAATTTCTATTTTTCAACTTCTGCTTCACTCACGTCCTTATAATAATTTTTCGCCCTTTTTTCGCCCGTATAGCCACAAAAATTTAATTAAAATAACAACCGTGACTCAAAACAGTTTGAGTAGAAACAAAGAAACAGAGCTCTTGCAACAGTCGCTCTTATCAGAGATAGGCTCGAAAGGCTCGAAAAACTTGCAACTCTGATCTGCGATTTGACGTCTAATCGTAAAGTAGTGTTCGTGAAAAAGCCCAAAATTGAGCTCAGAAACTCAACTATCAGACCCCCAGGATGAAGAGTGTCAAGGAAAGGGAACCGGGTTTTTCGTATAAGAAAGTCATAGTCCGATGTTTGTTGCGGGTGTTTCTTTCGCGGGGAAGGGGTAATTGGAAATAGAAACTCAACTATCAGACCCCCTTGATGAAGAGTGATCGGAACGGAGAGGGTTCAGCTTTGAGACCCCAATGACAATTCAGATTTTTAAGTCGAAATGTTTGTTTTGAGATAGCAACTTAGTTAATTATTCATATAAGTAATGAATTCGAAGACATACATTTTTATACCCTACACCCGAAGGGTTGAGGGTATATTCACTTTGTTCTTCCGTTTGTAACGCATTAAAGGAGGCGTGGCAGGTATAGAAAAGTATATATATTCTGGCTCAGAATCACCTCCTGAGTCGATTTAGCCATGTCCGTCCGTCTGTCTGTCTGTCTGTCTGTCTGTCTGTCTGTCTGTCTGTCTGTCTGTCTGTCTGTCTGTCTGTCTGTCTGTGGAAATCACGATTACGGGAGAACGAATAGAGCTATCGCCATGAAATTTGGCACGAATATTCTTTGTCGTCATAGGCTGTTTGGTATTGAAAATGGGGAAAATCGGACAAGTGCCACGCCTACTTTTTATAGCAAATATGAATTTTCCCGTGCTTATAGCTCAATTTCTCAGCTTCTAGGGCGAACTTGAAGCTCAAATTTTATTTCCGAGTCCACCGTCTCAGACTTAAATATTCTCCCAAAAATGGGCGTGGTCCGCCCACTGGTGACAAAAACCACGATTACAGGAAAACTAGTGGAAACATCATTATGAAATTCAGCAGGAATATTCTTAGAGCTCACTGATGTCGAAAATGGAAAAAACGGTTTACTGCCACGCCTACTTTTTAGGTAAATATTAATGCCTCCAATTTGAGAGCTGAATTTCTCAGCTTGTAGTCCGGATCTGAAGCTGAAATTTCAGTGCCGCGTTTACCTTGTCAGTAAGAGTCATCGCACAAAAAATGGGCGTGACACGCCCACTGGTATACCATACTATATAATGAAGCGTTTGTTGAGAAAAGCGTTGTCGTAAATGAGTTAATAGATCAAAATTTACTATCTGTAAATAAAATGTAAGTTGGTTTATCCCGCCCACTTTTTATAATCACTTTGACAGATGCGGGTGTAGGGTATATAAGCTTCGGCCAGGCCGAAGTTAACGCTCTTACTTGTTATTTATTTATTTATGTCAATATTTAGTCTATTTAATATCCATTTTACTTTTAAATAGTTTATTACTTAATTAGAACCTATTTGGTAAAAGTATTTTAAGTTTAGAAATCATTGCAAGTACAGATTAACAACAAAACATCTAATGTAAATTGTTTTATGCGCTCAAATCCGCCACTATTTTGTACCAGAAACTGTATGATCTATTATATGAACAATTCAAGCAAAAGAAATCATTGTAAAATCAAATTGATTATCCAATTAAAATAAAAAAGCAGACATAAAATGGCATTGGTATACCCTCAAATTTTTCGTTCACCTCGCCATTGAATTTGCCGATACTAGTGTTGCCCGTTTGTATAGAACGCATCTATTTTTGCGCCTCTTATGAATTCTGGTAGCAAAGCAGTGTTGTCGGTATGCTACAATATCAAATAAATTTGATTTTTTTCTTAATTAGCAAATATATTAGTGCATAAATGTGCTTGAACTGTTAACAAAACGTTTATTCTTGCTTCGCGGAGTACAAATTACTTCCTAGAATAGAAAATTATTGTGTTCTTTACACCGAGTACTACAAAAAGTACTTTTACCTTTTTCGTACTTTCTGAATTTCCTTTTGTTAACGTAAAATGTAACGCTGCTTTATAATATTATTGATTTTTTCACCACAATTGACGAAATGAATAAATTTTAGATGAAATCTTCTATTTTATTCATGGATATCGTATTTAACGATACAAATAATGTTAACTAAATGTACAGAACTCCGCCATTTGTTTGTTTAGGTGTATTCTTTATTTTCAGTAGTTATGAGTAACTTTCTTTCCTTTTATCTTTGCTGCAATAGCTAAACATTCTAGCTAAATTTTAAAAGTTCAATAACGAACATGGTTGTGAAGTTATAAATCTTCTGGACGCAAGATTGCATATGTGTTCCAAACAACCATGTTGGTATTGTATTTAATACCAAACAGCCCATTATGACCAAGTATATTCGTCCCAAATTTCACAGCTCTATTAGTTCTCCCTTAATCGTGATTTCTACAGACGGACGGACTGACAGACTTACAGGCAGACGCCTCCTTTAATGCGATACAAACGGAAGCACAAAGTGAATCTATCCCTCATCCTTTCGGGTGTAGGGTAAAAAATAATTGCTTTTAAATAATAAGAATTTAAGTTATTTTATGTATTTATTTACTTATGCATACAACCACATTAAGTGTTTATCCGATACATAACATTTAAGTTATTAGATGAATAATTTTTCCTACAATATTATGTAGTAACATTTAAATATACAGTCTGAATTATAAAAATAATATGTTGCACATTTCATTGTTCTTTTGATTTAAAGCTAAAGTAATTCCGGCGGATTTGTGCGTGAGTAAATCGAGCAACCGTGTGGCCAAGTACAGCAACGCCCGTACTAGAAAAAAATACAAAAACATCACATAAAACACTTAAATAATAATTTAATCATTAATTAAAGTACCTTTTCTTAATTTTTGCATTTGCGTTGCGATTCCAAATGCCAAGTTCATTTCCATTTCCATTCAAATCGATTGACTGAGCCCCGAGCAATTGCATTAAGACCGTGGCTCCCGACGATAGTATCACATAGTGTTAATGATTGTGCGACAAGGTGGTGCCTTGATATGCTGGCATCGGATCCGATGCGGTACCACTCAAAACATGACCTATCAACTCCGATTGGCCGGAGAAAAATACCAGAGGTCGCAACAAACTTCCCTGCACTGAAATTTCCATGCCTGCCGTTGCAGGCCAATCATCCTGCTCCAAAATAGCAAGCCGTTCATATACAGCCCCGGCAAGTGCTACTTGCCAGGTCCAGTGCATTATTTAACTTCATTTAAATTCACTAAAAACGCTAATTTCTTTGGTCAGAGTTAATTCTAGAAGAAAAATGTATTCATATAATGATATACAGGATCGCAAATTTAAGAATATTCGAACCGAATTTCGAAAAAATTCTCGGCAACTTTATTATCGAATGTCAAACGTTTTTTAACATGTTTCAAGAGTTCCAAATACTGCTGAGCAACAATGGAGCCGCCACCGTTTGACGTGTAGTCATTGCCATACATATTAAGTCCCATAAGAATTTTGCTACGCTTAAGTTTGAAGTCGGTGGAATCGGATCTGATGCGGTACCACTCAAAACATGACCTATCAACTCCGATTGTCCGGAGAAAAATACCAGAAGTCGCAACAAACTTCCCTGCACTGAAATTTCCATGCCTGCTGTTGCAGGCCAATCATCCTGCTCCAAAATAGCAAGCCGTTCATATACAGCCCCGGCAAGTGCTACTTGCGAGGTCCAGTGCATGATTTAACTTCATTTAAATTCACTAAAAACGCTAATTTCTTTGCGAAATAGCTAAACAATTTTCACAAGCTAAACACTTTTTATCTGTTAAAATAATAAACAAAGGAAATGTCATATAAACGTGACGTCTTGTGGTGAACTACATATACACGACACATACACAATACGTGTTTCACCAATTACCGAATTTCGTTTTTTTTTTGACATATACGATGGGTCTTGACGCAGTTTCCTATCTCGTTATCTCTGGCTCTTATGAAGAGCGTAAATGAGGGCAACGAGTATAGATAGTAAAGAGATATTATGACTTAAACAGCAACAACATTCCATGCGCCATTATTAGCATAAATCACTCATAGCTCTGCCGGTCTCAATGCAGCGCTGCAAGGTGAATGTGGTGTAATTTGTACAGTGCCACATTATATCTACCATATTACGGTTGAAATTTTTTACCCTACACCCGAAGGATTGAGAGTATATTCACTCTTTTCTTCCGTTTATAACGCATTAAAGGTGGCGTGTAAGGTATAGAAAAGTATATATGTATATTCTAGAACTCAGAATCACCACCTGAGTCGATATAGCCCTGTCCGTCTAATTTCTCATCTTATAGAGAATTTTAAGCTAAAATTTTATTTTTTAATCCACCGTCTTAGGCTAAAATATACTCTAAAAAATGGGCGTGGTCCGCCCATTATGTAGGGAGTTAATAGATAAAAATTTACTCCCTGTAAATAAAAAGAAAGTAAGTGTCACCCGCCCGCTCACTTTTTATCGCTTCGACTGATGCGGGTGTAGGGTATATGAGCTTCGACCAGGCCGAAGATAACGCTTTTACTTGTTTCCTATTGCTTTGGTTTGCTTTGTTTCAGAAAATAAGGGTGGGAAGGATGACAAAGGGAAGGAAGGACAAAGGGAAGGAACCGATGAATAGAGCAAACGACTGCTTGCTCTCCCCCTCTCACAATTCGCTCACCCTTCACCGAAAATCACTTCTCGTGTTCTATTTTTAGATTCCTATACCACAAGCAGTCACGCATGCGCGTATGGGTGCTTTTACTATTGCAAGCTTGCACTGGGCCATAGAAAAGGGAATGCACATGTACATTGTCTGCTTAAAAGTAAGAATGAAATTAGCATATGTGAGAGCAATTCTAATTTGTGTATATGCTTGCGTGTTGGAACTTTATATTTGGCAATTTCGTTTGAAAAATAATTTTTTAATTTCGTGAAGATGAAATGACGCTATAAAAATTTAATTTGACTTAATAAATTTAAAATTTTTTTTCAATTATACTTCAATTTTTCAGTGCGGATGTCGCACTGTAAAAATTACACCACATTCACCTTGCTGCGCTGCATTAAGAGCGGCAGAGCTATGAGCGATTTATGCTAATAATGGCGCATAGAATGTTGTTGCTGTTTGAGTTGCTGTTTGATCTCTTTACTATCTATACTCGTTGTAAGCAGGTCATGCCTCTCAATATCGGAAGTCATAGTTACAAACATTAAACACTTGAATTTCAATAAACATCTTAAAAAAGAAACTATGTTATAAAATCTTTGAATAAAGAAGAACTTTTCGCCATCTTGACAGATTCAGAAGTGGGATCGTAAATCCAAAAATTCAACGCATATAAATGTGAATTTCAGAAAACGCTAAATTACAACGAACGAGACTCGAACTCGATAATAAAAAACGAACGTAAACATTGAAACGCATAATAATAAGAACGAGCACGAGAAAAAGAAACAACGAAAAGTTTCTGCGAAAAAGAAGCTCAACGAAAAAACGAAAACGTAACGCAGAAAAAAAAAGGGAAAAGAAACGAAAAGCATTGCACGGCACGCTACGAAAAAAATGACATCAAGTGAAACAAAAACGAAAGCAATTAAAGAACGATTATACAAAAAGAAAAATGAGTAAATTATTAAAAATAAATACTTTAAAAGTTCGCGAACTAGACCAGCTCTTGCACGCCGAAAATTTACCTGTTACGGGCAATAAAGCGGCCAAGATTGACAAGTTAATTGAGGTGCTAGGAACGGAGGAAATAGAATCCGACGAACTGGATGTACTCATGGCAACAGCAGATGCAGGAATTGCAGAAAATAGTATCGGACCTGGCTGTGTCAGTAGGTAAATTAACGGCAGCAACGGGCCGAAGCGAAACGGAGCGAGCAGAGGCAAATAGGCAGCATGCAGCAACCGATCCTACGACGTACTCCAGGAATCAACCAAGATTAGTACACGATGTGAGCCGCATCAGCGGATGTCTACCGGACTTCGATCCTCTTAAACGAGCACCAACATCTACTCAATTCATCTTTAAAGTTGAGCAATTAAAACAACTATATTTATGGAGCGATGAGGCAGTGCTATGCGCAATACAGCACAAGATGCGAGGAGCGGCAAAAGAATGGTTAGACTCACAGCCAGTTTTCCTATCCAGAGTTCCTAGGAAAACTATCCAGATTTTCCTGGCCAGAGTTCATCCTAAAGCTGAAAAGAGATTTTCCAAGCGTAATAAATGCAGCGAGCATTCACCGCGAAATGATGGGCCGCAAGCGCAAGGACTCCGAAACATATACGGAATTTTATTACGAAATGCTGGCAATTTGGCGACGAGGTGAGTTAGATGAAATATCAATTAATTCTTACATAATTAATGGTGTAATAATGGTGTAATTAAACGCTACTTGCTTTTAATCCGCAATCATGCAACGAATTGCTGAGATCGGTTGAAAATATTCCATTACATAATTCACCGATACGCAGCGCAGCAACGGACGTGGAAAAGTGGAAAATTCCAGCAACGTCGCAAACGACAAGCGCGGGCCTAAGTGCTATAATTGCAACGAAATTGGTCATTTCTCAATTAAATGTCCAAGACCACAAGGAAAACAAAGATGCATTATATGTTCTAAAATAGGACATGATGCGAAATACTGCAAATCAGCGACAGAAGCAACAATAGCAATTTTAGGAGACGGAAAATATGATAAGCGCAACGTCGACGTGACCCTCCCGCTCACTAAAGAAATCGTTGTAGAGGGAAAAACATTACAAGCCTTTGTGGATACGGGCAGTGATTTTTCGCTGATTACTAAATCATCGGTTCCACCGGCGAGCCAACAAACTCAATGTTTGAAGAGGTTGAAGGGATTCGGAGCATCCCTAGTAGATTCATACGAATTTATCAACACCGAGGTCAAAGTGGACGACTATCATATACATGCACAGCTATACGTAATTCCAGATGGATATCTTCAGCAGAATGCTTTACTTGGTCGCGACGTACTTTGCCGCAAGAATCAAAGTATTGTTATTTAAGCCGGAGTGTTGCAAATACATAACAACAGCAAGGTGCCCTTCAATATTAACCAATATCTGCCTGAAAACGTACAAGTAGAGGCGCAAAGAGTGATCAAAAATTTTTCAGATTGTTTCTCCGAGGGCATTGAAGGTTTAGGACGTAGCCGTACCACGCAGATGGAAATTGAAATTACCAGTGGCAAACCAGTGGTTGGCAAACGGTATCAAGTACCATTCTCCCAAAGAGTAACGCTTTCAGATATAATTAACAACCTTTTGGCACAAGGAATAATACGCAGAAGCCCTTCTCCGCATGCAGCATCGGTGGTACTATCCAAAAAGGCTAACGGCGAAGACAGAATGTACGTTGACTATCGTGCCTTAAACGCTGTCACCATTAAAAACAATACCCAATGCCAATTGTAGAAGAACAGTCAATTGGCTGGGAAAAGATTCTTCACCACACTGGACATGACGTCAGGTTATTACCAGATACCGCTAAAGGAAGAGCACAAGGCATACACGGCATTTCTAACGCCGGACGGATTATTCGAGCATAATGTAATGCCATTCAGATTAGTGAACGCACCGATGTATTTTCAAGAGAAGGTGATGCAACTCATTAAAGGTTTGAAAAACCGACAGTACATAATTAATTATGTGGATGAAGTCATTATCGCCACGGAATCCACCGAGCTTGGTATACTTGCTCTTACCGAACTACTGGAAGTAATCAGAGAAGCCATTCTTACATTGCGCCCGTCTAAATGCGTATTTTTTATGATAACAGTGGAATTTCTAGGCCACGTAATCAGCGATGGCCCGGAGATAGAATAACTGAATGCATACGCGAATTTCCAACACCGTTAACAGTTCATGACGTGAGGAAATTCATAGGAATCACTAGCTTCTTAAGAAAGTTTGTACCGAAATATGGACGAATCGCTCTACCGCTCACAAACCTTCTAAAAAAGAACATTAACTTTGAATGGGAATCAGCTCAGATAGAGGCGGTCGAAAGATTAAAGCAGATACTAACACATGAACCGGTTCTAACCTTGTTCGACTATAAAAAAGAACATGAAGTACACACGGATGCGAGTTCGCTAGGATTGTTTGGAGTGTTGATGCAGCGTGAAGAAGCTAAGTTGATCAAGCCAGTATATTACTACAGTCGACGGTGTAGTGAGACAGAAAGTCAGTACGCGAGCCATGAATTAGAGGTTCTCGCAATAGTTGAGACTCTAGAAAGATTCCGAGTTTATTTATGGGGAACGCAGTTTACGGTGGTAACAGACTGCAACGCCGTGGCTACTACTAAAGCTACTACGCCATTGCCGCCACGAATTTCCAGATGGTGGTTAAAACTACAGGAATTCGATTTCAAATGTGAACATCGGGCAGGCTCAAAAATGCAACATGTTGATAGTATGAGTCGAACGCCAACGCTGCCATCGAACGAAGTCACCACGGTTGCAGATAAGATAATGAAATTATGTGACTACAATGAAGACTGCATTTTCACTATGCAACTAGCAGACGCCAAATTATTAAACATCATTAATATTTTGAACGGTCGTGTCAATGATGATGTGTCGGCAAAACAAATAAGGACCGACTACATAATTAAATTAGGCCGTTTGCATCGAAAGATAAATAAAGATACCAAACTGGTTTTACCACACAACGTTAGATGGCGGATCCTCAAGGCTTACCATGATGACATGGGACATTACGGAGTTGAAAAGACCATAGAGCGTGTCCAAAAATCGTTCTGGTTCCCAAGAATACGGCGGTACGTCAAATCTTTCATAGAGGCTTGCCCCGAAAGCTGTCTAAACAAAATTAAAGGAGGCAAGTCAGAGGGTCAGATGCATCTCAACGAGGTATTACCCATTCCGTTTCGCGCTATGAACATCGATCATTTGGGCCCGTTTCCAAAAAGTAAACGAGGTAATGTATACCTAATCGTTCTAGTTTGTGCTTTCAGTAAGTTTATTATTCTGAGGCCGGTGCGAAATACGAAAACGACGCACAGTGGAGGAAAATGGCTGTTTTTGACTTCTTCACGGTCAGAAATCTGTAACTTTTGAACGGGTTGAGACACTTTGATGCGTTTTTTTGCAAATGAAAGAAGAAACATGTATTTTATAAATAAAAAAATTCCATATGTCTCGCAATTTTTTTAATATTTTTAAAAAATTTCCAAAAATAGAGTTTTGTGAAAAAGTCGCGTCACAAAAAAAATGTTTTTACCTGGGAGACAGTCAAAATCCCGAATTACAAAATCCCGAAACGACAAAATCCCGAAAAATTTTAAAATCCCGAAACGACAAAATCCCGATGCGACAAAATCCCGAAACGACAAAATCCCGAAAAATTTTTAATACCGAAATGAGAAATCCCGAAAATCACGAAATAAAATTTAAATTAATGAAGAAATGACATTTAAGTCAAAATTTTTTCCGAAGCGAGGTACGCGCCTACTTGCCTTTCTTTACAATGGCAGAAAAGCAAAGTTGTAATATCGAGAGAATTTTGTTGTCTGAAGGTTATAATCTACAATATGCAAAAAACTTCACATGACCGTGAGGATTTTACTGATTGAGGGTTATGATCCCTGCCGCGGCCGAAGGCCGCCAATACGCGGAAAAACCTGTATGCAAAAACTTCACATGACCGTGAGGATTCTGCTGATTGAGGGTTATGATCCCTGCCGCGGCCGAAGGCTGCTAATGTGCGAAAAAACCTGAATGCAAAAAACTTCACATGACCGTGAGGATTCTGCTGATTGAGGGTTATGATCCCTGCCGCGGCCGAAGGCCGCCAATACGCGAAAAAACTTGTATGCAAAAAACTTCACATGACTGTGAGGATTCTGCTGATTGAGGGTTATTATCCCTGCCGCAGCCGAAGGCTGCAAATACGCGGAAAAACCTGTATGCAAAAAACCTCACATCACCTCACTTCAGAGCCTCCGAGAGGGCTCTGCTAAAATTTTTTTAATAATGTTTTTTTTTATTTTTTAATAATAATTTTAAAGAAGTAAAATAAGAGTAATTTTTTATTACTTTCTTGGAATTGTTTGCTAGTGGTTTTAAAATGTTCAAGAAGATGGAGAATAACTAGTTTTGTAATTTCGGGATTTTGTTATTTCGGGATTTTGTCGTTTCGGGATTTTGTCATTTCGGGATTTTGTCGTTCGGGATTTTGTCTTTCGGGATTTCGTTACCAACCCTTTTACCTGTTTATATTTTGACTATTAAGCATTATATTTGCAATAGGACATATATATTAACTATGCTAAAGACCTAAAAAATTATATCTAACCAATAACCAATGCAGTTTAAGTGAAAGGTTTGTAATTTCGAAAAGTAACAATATTTCTTCAAAATATTAAAGCAATTTACTTAAAACACAAAGTTTTTAAAGTTTTTTGAGTTTTATTTACTTAAGTATATTGTAATAAATTATAATATAAAATTTTAAAAGAAAAGGTATTACAAATTTTCAACGAAATCTTCATCTATAGGTTTCCAAATCAATTCTTCTGCCTCTTTACTTAAAGGTGTAGAAGTTTTGGTATATTTTCACCTTAAGGATGAAATGTAGGGATCTGAAGAAACAAGAAGCATTCTGAACAAATCCTCGTTGGTACTTTCCCGTGAACACTTTCTGGTATTGTGCTCCCTATAGTACCTGTAGTCCTTATTTCGTTTTTCTTAAGCTTCTTCATATAACTCTCCAATAGGCAGTATATGGTTTTGGATTATTTGTTCGCCATGCATCAATACTTTATCGACAGTGGGGGACATTGCTCTCCATGGATACAATGCGTTATAAAGATTCGCAGTGGTTTCAGTATATTTACCAAATTTTGAAGGGTTTATTTCTCTGTTACTTGAAATAACTTGTAATATAACTTTAAACTTAAATATTAAATTTAAGTCTATTCCAGTGATTCGAGAAGTAGTAACTGGATCGTCAAAAAACCTCCTAGCCGTATTGCCATCATTTGTGTTCCCAGCTCCAATCTTAGGCATGTCGATGATGAGACCTTCTTTCTTAAATTCTGCTTGAACTTTCTTCTTCTTCTCCTCTCTCAGAAGTCTATTTTCAACATTCCTTACGGTTCCTTTTTCACCAAAATCCAAATCATATGAAATCTTCAGAATATGTTCCATAAACCTGATTTTCGTATGTAACGGAGATAGACCAAATTCAAATCCGGAAATCTCATCTTTGTTAGGAGGAGTTTCATTTAATGTTTTTCTCATTGCCCCACAGATAGTGCAAGATGACGTTGACTTTGTACCCGTAAGAACTTTCACAATCTTTCCGTCAATCATTGTCATAAATAGTCTATGCTGGACGGTTACCTCCTTTCCCAGGTACTCAAAGGTAGAATCTTCCAAGTTATCTATTTGAGTATTTAACAATGATACTTCTTGTTGGATCAGCTGTTCAGTTTCTCTTTTATAAAGAAATTTGATTGGGCGGCAATACTTTGTTGTAGATGATGACGGGTTTTTCCATAAATTTTCCGATGAGATATTTTTCGAAGATGTTGATGGCTTGTTCATGTCAATTACGGATTGAGAAGTATCACAAAGTCTTAAAGGCACGAGGGACAACATAAACATATCTGCGTCAGATACTCCTTCCTCAATAACTTGTTTGTATTGACTTTGACCAGATGATCCATCACAGCCCCATTTAGAAAGCATTACTAAATTTCCGCTGCATTGTTTTATTATATCCTCTGAAATAGTGTGCAAGATACGTTCTGAGGTGTGGTCCAATAGTGCTTGTAGCTTTACTTCTGCTGATGTTGCCGTTACAGTGCAATAATCCCAGAGGGGTAAACAGCGTTTTTTAGCGTTTTTTATCTCATCATAAAAAGGATAAATGTTAGCATTAATTTCTAATGCAGAAGACCTTATTAGCTCATATTGATGTCTAGTCATCTTCGAGTCAATGTATAGAGCCAGTACCGTATCTGGAGCCATTTTTCCATCTGCTTTGTTAAGACTTTGCAGTTGAGAAGGTGTTGAGAATGCTGAAAGGACTCTTTTGAGGCGATTAGGACTTGCATGCGAAGCCTTTACCACGATATCAGCCTGAAGATATTGCCTGGCTGCTCTTAGGTGTTGAATATAAGCTTTTGTTAGCATTGTATCGCCAACATTCAACGAAATTTCTTGTAGCCTTCTTCTTTTGGTCCGTTCTGAGCTTTCTTCAAAAGGCTTTTGGGGTCTGCCTCGTTTCGATTCTGCTGCTGGATTTTCCTCAGCATCACTGTCCTCGTCATCTTGTTGAATTTGTATGACGTTATTTCGCCATTCCTAGTGTTTGCTTTTCAAATTTGACATTGAATAGCTGCAAGCCTTGTTATATTTCTTGCCGGTTTTCAAAATAGACTGTATTTGTTTTTTTAAATTTTGCAGGGCATTATAGCTTAAAATGTTGTCTTCTATAATGTCTTCAATAATGTGTTCGAACTCTATTTTCTTCATTATACTTAAATTTAAAATATATTCGTATGTCACAATTTTTCCTTCCATGTCTTCAACCTCTGGTTACTTCAAAATATTTGATATGAATAATTTCTATAACCAAAAAACATTCCTTTATAAGCAATTGTAATCACTGGAAAAGCAACTATGCAGGTAGCCTTATGCCAGATTAGTTCATAAGGTACCTAAGCTTACGCGAGGTACCTGTCGCTAAATGCTAATGAGGTTTTAAAAAACCTCAGTAAAATATTTTGATAACTTCTTTTTTACGGCTGCCATAAATCGATTTAAAATTCTGAGAATTAACTAATACTTTTATTATTATACTTATACTACGAGTATAAATACTTTTATTATTACCTAAACACAAAAAAATCCAAATTTTAGGAAAACTAGCTTCCAGAGAAGGAGAAGGTATCGGAAAAAACCAAAAGACAAGGATTAATTATCTCAAAATTGCAGGGTGGTGATAAATTTATTCATCCCAACACTAAGTTTAGTTTACTTTATAGATTTCGAGTTAAAAAACAACGTTATATTGAAGTACATTATTAGTAGAAAATAAGTAGGTAAAATTTTCTTAATACTTTGAATTTTCAGAAACTGTTACGGGTTCCACGTGCCGAGACGTGCGTCAAAAGTTATGGCTTCCGAAACTGAATATTTACAGTAAAAGTCAGTCTTTTTTCAAAAAATTATTTAAAATATTCTTGTAAGCCACGCCCACAAACTCTATGCAGGGTTTTATTTATAAATAGCCGGGATTTAACATACTTTTTATTTGAAATTGATAACTCAAACATGGGATAAGTTATACGCGTTCAAAATCAGAAAAAAAAACTAAAAATACAGTTTTCGAAAATTTAGTTTCTATTTCTTGACTTTGACCGATCATCACGCGACTTGAGACTAATTTTCAGAAAATTCCTTTTAGCTCTGGAGGTGTATATCTGTTATAAATTAAATGCAAAAAGAATTTTTAAAAAATATGCGCGCGACTTTTTTGATTTTTGGCCGCGGCCTAGACGCGATCTCCCACTGTGCGACGCCAGTGATAAGCATGCTGCTAGAAGTAATGTCAATTTTCGGTCAACCGCTACGTCTTACCTCCGATAGAGGAACGGCATTCACGTCAAAAGAGTTTGAAGGGTTCTTAGAAAGGCAAGGAATCCAGCATGTTAAAACAGCTGTCAGAACCCCTCGAGCAAATGGACAAGCCGAAAGAGTGAACAAGACCGTTCTGAGTGCTCTTAAATGTTCAACTCCGCAAAATAAAGAATGGGTAGCGATGTTTCCAATGATTCAAGCCGCTGTGAATTTCCAACGAAATGAAGCGACAAAGTTTTCACCCAATGATCTTGTGTTCAATTTTAATCCTCAAGATGTAAGCCACAACAGATTCATTCAGGCGCTGCACGACTATATATGTGAGCCTAAAGAGAATGTCCCACTCCGAGCGAATGATAATATCGCTGAAGCTCAGCGAAAGTGGAAGCAGCGATTTGATTTAAAACATCGTCAACCGCGCAAGTACGTAGAAGGTGACTTAGTGGTGGTCGACCACGTTCCTCAAGCCACCGGGGAATCGCATAAACTCGACCCAGCATACAAAGGCCCTTATACTGTATCGAAAGTACTCAGCCACGATCGATATGTTGTTGAAGATCTACCGGATAAACCACGCACTCAAAGGCGCTACAGCAACATAATTTCAAGTGACCATATGAAGCCGTGGTGTCTGACCAATCCGAATGTTCCCCTTGATGAGTTGGATGAACATGGTTCCGTGCATAGCTCGTCTGACGACGACTGTCAGGAAGGGCCGAGCTGTCAAGAAGAAACTGGCGAGTAAGGCAGTCTTGGCTCGTCAATGTAATAAGCAGGTCATGCCTCTCAATATCGGAAGTCATAGTTATAAACATTAAACACTTGAATTTCAATAAACATCTTAAAAACGAAACTATGTTATAAAATCTTTAAATAAAGAAGAACTTTTCGACATCTTGACACTTTCTTTTTATTTACAGGAAGTAAATATTTATCTATTAACTTCCTACCTAATGGGCGGACTACGTCCGCTTTTGAGAGTATATTTTGGCCTAAGACGGTTGTAAGGACCCCAATTTTTACCAAAATTGGGCCTTACAGTCCTGGATGTAGAACCTGGCCTGCATCCCAACTGAGCATAATCCCCAGGACACGCCCTAGGGATTTATGTTACCTTCCGTTGTGCGGACCCACGGTAAGGTGGAGTAACTCGGCAATCGCCAAAAGAATCTAATTTTGATCGTGACAAAATTAGACGGTAATAAGTCACCGTAAACAACAACAACACAACATAAACGAGTTTGTGAAAATCAAGTTCTCGCTGCTTGAAACAACAACAAGTGCAGCATTGGCAGAAACTGAAGTAAACAAGTCACCGTAAACAACAACAACACAACATAAACGAATTTGTGGAAATCAAGTTCTCGCTGCATGAAACAACAACAAGTGCAGCATTGGCAAAATTTGGAGTAAACAAGTTCCCGTTAATTTCGTATAACCAGGAGATTATAAATTGCGAAGTAGAGCACAAGAGGGTCAGTGGTGACACAACCGTCGAAGCTATCAAGGTGTAAATAAAAGTGAAGTGAGATAAAGTGAAGAAAGCGTAAGCGAGTGACAACATATATCCTGATAATACGTGACCAGGTGAGTGAAAACAAGCAAGACTAAGTTCAACTAATCACCAGTCTTGGAGCCGATTCCGACGCTTAACTGTCAGTAGTGTAGTAGTTATTAGAATACTAACAACACAATATTCCATCGATAATCTCAACTAAGTTCAACTAATCATCAGTCTTGGAGTCGATTCCGACGCTTGACTGTCAGTAGTGTAGTAGTTATTAAAATACTAATAACACAGTGTTCCATCGATAATCTCAACTAAGTTCAACTAGTCATCAGTCTTGGAGCCGATTCCGACGCTTGACTGTCAGTAGTGTAGTAGTTATTAAAATACTAACAACACAATATTCCATCGATAATCTCAACTAAGTTCAACTAATCATCAGTCTTGGAGTCGATTCCGACGCGTGACTGTCAGTAGTGTAGTAGTTGTTTATAGTTGTTTATTCAAAAAATGTTTACTGTACAATAAGAATTACAAGAAGAATTACTGTAGAATTACTGTACTTAAGAATTACTGTACAATAATAATTAAATTCTTTTTTAGTACACTCAAAATATATATACTTCAAATTAAATCAATAAATATATACTTAAATTAATAATTATAATAGTTAAATTATATATAACCATATTATAAATTTAGAAGACATAAATTAAAGAATTGAAAGGCAGAAGTTACATATAGAGACAGGATAGGAAAAAAATTAAGTAGAAAAAGCTAGTTATGGCTCACATATGAAAAATGTTCTCTGATCATGCGCCTAAATCTGTCTTTAGCAGTTACAAGTTTTATATGATTTTGTAGGGAATTCCATAGCTTGACAGCGTTAACAAAGAACGACCTTGAGGAATTCAGAGATCTAAAAGACGGAATAATTAACAAAGGACTTCTTTGCGAAAGTCCAAATTGCAGTTTGTCAAACAAATATTTTGGCGTCTTAGTTATTAAAATACCAATAACACAGGGTTCCATCGATAATCTCAACTAAGTTCAACTAATCATCAGTCTTGGAGTCGATTCCGACACTTGACTGTCAGTAGTGTAGTAGTTATTAAAATACTAATAACACAGTGTTCCATCGATAATCTCAACTAAGTTCAACTAGTCATCAGTCTTGGAGCCGATTCCGACGCTTGACTGTCAGTAGTGTAGTAGTTATTAAAATACTAACAACACAATATTCCATCGATAATCTCAACTAAGTTCAACTAATCATCAGTCTTGGAGTCGATTCCGACGCGTGACTGTCAGTAGTGTAGTAGTTGTTTATAGTTGTTTATTCAAAAAATGTTTACTGTACAATAAGAATTACAAGAAGAATTACTGTAGAATTACTGTACTTAAGAATTACTGTACAATAATAATTAAATTCTTTTTTAGTACACTCAAAATATATATACTTCAAATTAAATCAATAAATATATACTTAAATTAATAATTATAATAGTTAAATTATATATAACCATATTATAAATTTAGAAGACATAAATTAAAGAATTGAAAGGCAGAAGTTACATATAGAGACAGGATAGGAAAAAAATTAAGTAGAAAAAGCTAGTTATGGCTCACATATGAAAAATGTTCTCTGATCATGCGCCTAAATCTGTCTTTAGCAGTTACAAGTTTTATATGATTTGGTAGGGAATTCCATAGCTTGACAGCGTTAACAAAGAACGACCTTGAGGAATTCAGAGATCTAAAAGACGGAATAATTAACAAAGGACTTCTTTGCGAGAGTCCAAATTGCAGTTTGTCAAACAAATATTTTGGCGTCTTAGTTATTAAAATACCAATAACACAGGGTTCCATCGATAATCTCAACTAAGTTCAACTAATCATCAGTCTTGGAGTCGATTCCGACACTTGACTGTCAGTAGTGTAGTAGTTATTAAAATACTAATAACACAGTGTTCCATCGATAATCTCAACTAGGTTCAACTAATCACCAGTCTTGGAGCCGATTCCGACGCTTGACTGTCAGTAGTGTAGTAGTTATTAAAATACTAATAACACAGTATTCCATCGATAATCTCAACTAAGTTCAACTAATCATCAGTCTTGCAGCCGATTCCGACACTTGACTGCCAGTAGTAAAGTAGTTATTTAAATACTAACGAAACAGTATTCCCTTGTTTAGTATAAATAAGTTCATTTTAAGCAGAATGTACATTTTAGAATAAGCAAACCAATGAAAACATCTGAATAAACGAATGTATATTTTAGTATAAGCTATTAAAAAAAAAACTATTGTAACGTCAATAATTGAAGCAACTGAATTAAATAAAGTTACAAATCCTAAACAGCAAATTAACACGTTTTATACTAATTCTTGCAACAGAAGCCTAGGTCTTGTAAGAACCCTGGAACCGACGAGCTTAACTCCTGGCGAAGGTTCGTTACAAGTGGCGCCCGAGCAGGGACGTCATCGCATCGTTAAATCCGAAATTCGAGTACATACAACAAGATGGCGGGAACATCATGGATTTACAAAGTAAGCAAGGAGGAACTTATCAGAATCACCAGAGAATTCGGTCTAGACGAATTTGTGACAGTGGATGAATTGCGGAAGCAGTTGTCAGCGTTTATAAACAAGAGAGACTACAACAAAGACGTTGAAAAACGACTAGAGGAATACGAGAGCCGATACGGCAGGAGTCGACCAAACTCACCAGCATTAATCGGATTCACCGAAGGTGATAAACTCCTATTTCCAGTTGTTCCAGGTAACATGCAGAACAATACCATTGAAAATACGCCGACTGATTACGGAGTAGTAATTGACAAAGTCCGTAAGTGGTCCGTGAAATATGACGGAGGGAAAGACGCGCTTGACTTTATTGAACGCGTTGAAGAGTTGGCTGAAGTGTTCGGGCTCAGCGTTAACTTATTACCCAGAACTATGCCAGAACTGTTAAAAGGTAGAGCCTTGCTATGGTTTAGGAACAATAATCGGCAGTGGAAAACCTGGGGGCAATTTAGACATGAATTTCTTGCATTCTTTCTCCCACATAGATTTTTCCTAAAGTTAGACGGCGAAATTCGCAGTAGGAAGCAAGGGGAGGCAGAGAGCTTCAAAGACTATGTAATCAATTTACAAAACCTGATGAGGCATTCAAACTGCACTGAAGCCCAACGTCTAGAGCGCATATATGAAAATTGCCACTCTGATTATAAATTTTACATTAGAAGGGGAGATTTTGGTTCACTTCGTGAACTGATGGCTTTAGCAGAGGATTTCGAATTCCTTCGTCCGGTGAACTCCACAACCTCAGTACCTACGCCTTTAAAGAACAGGCGCGAGGAGTGGCATCGAGGCATAAGACCCACCGAGCAACTTGTCAACCCCAGAACCGCCTGCCGCCGTTGCAGTCAAGAGGGTCATAGAGCACAGGGATGTAGGAATAGGCAAGATATGTTCTGCTGGGATTGCGGTCTACTTGGTCGATGTACCATTGAGTGTTGTCGACAGGGAAACGGTCAGGGACATCAGGTGCGAGAGGAGATGAGGCCCCAGGGTACCATGCCTCGCAACCAGTAGACCATAACGAAAATAATAAGATTACCCTCAGTGATGGACGGATCTTTGCCAAGGTGTTAGTAAAAGGTGAAGAGTTTCGGGCCACCATTGATACAGGTGCTACGCGTAGTTTTGTTAGAAGAGATACAGCTCTCAGGTTAAAAGCCGACATCGAACCAACATTGGTTTATATTAGATTAGCTGACGGTACAGTGAGCACCATCACAGAGTGTGCGAAGCTAGAAATCAAGCTTGGTAATTCTTCTTGTCAGTTACCATTATTGATTTTACCTGGTGCCATGGAGGATCTGCTGCTTGGGGTTGACTTCCTGTGCAGTCTGGGTGCAACAATTTCTATAGGAGGACAGGTATTAGCATTGAAAGGGAGCAATAGACAAGGCCAACACCTAGCACCGGACTCGTGCGCAACAGTGGCCGAAGAAGAGTCAAGAGCAACTAGAATTGCAACGTTTAGCATAGGAAACGGGGTCCAGGAAAACTGTCCAGGCGCAAGGACCCAAAAACAAGCGACCAGAGATACCAGAATCGATGAGTTCTTGGAAAAGGAGCTGAAGAAGTTTGACAATTTGAGTGGTCCCTGTAACATTGCAACGCATCGAATTATTATGCACGATGAGAGACCAATCAAGCAGAGATATTACCCCAAAAACCCAGAAATGCAGGCTGTGATTAACCAGGAAGTAAATGAACTCTTAGAAAAGGGGTGTATTGAACCATCACATAGTCCATATAGTGCCCCCATTGTACTCGTGAAAAAGAAAACAGGACAATGGAGACTTTGTATAGACTACAGGCAATTAAATTCCCGTTCAGTACCAGATGCGTACCCGCTCCCGAGAATTCAGCACATTTTGGACAGGCTCAGAGATGCGCGGTACATTAGTAGCCTGGATTTGAAGAATGGCTACTGGCAGATCCCTATGGATGCAGAAAGCAAGAAATACACAGCTTTCATCGTCCCAGGGAGGGGTTTGTTTCAGTGGAAGGTCATGCCGTTTGGTTTACACTCGGCTCCGGCAACTTTCCAGCGGGCACTGGACCGAGTGATTGGAGCAGAGATGGAACCAGACGCCTTCGCGTATCTAGATGACATAATAGTGACAGGAAGTACACTCGAAGAACACATGGACAATTTGAGCGAAGTTTTCTGGCGACTACGAGCAGCGAATTTGAAAATAAATAAAGAGAAATGTGTTTTCTTCAAACAAGACTTAAAATATCTAGGACATGTGGTCAGCCGGGATGGAATTCACACCGATCCAGACAAAATCGCGGCGATTAAAGAACTACAACCGCCGACCAACGGACGTGGAATCCGCCGGTTCCTGGGCATAGCGTCATGGTATCGAAGATTTGTCCCGGAATTTGCGAGAATAGTAATGCCGCTCACAAAGCTACTGAAAAAGGGCAAACGATGGAAATGGGAAGAAGAACAACAGCAAGCTTTCGAACTTTTGAAGAAATGTCTTACCGAAGCACCAGTCTTAGCATGCCCTGATTTTTCTCAAACGTTCACGCTACAAACAGACGCATGCGAATACGGCCTGGGAGCGGTACTGACTCAAAAAATTAACGGCGAGGAGCGTGTTATAGCCTACGCCAGCCGGCATTTGAACCAAGCAGAGAAAAACTACTCACCGTTGGAGAAAGAGTGCCTAGCCATAATATGGGGCATACGGAAAATGCGACCATACCTTGAGGGTTATCACTTCATAGTTCTCACCGATCATCTATCACTGAAGTGGCTAAATTCAATAGAAAGCCCTACCGGCCGTATTGCGAGGTGGGCATTGGAATTGCAGCAGTATAAGTTCGAGGTGAGGTACCGCAAAGGAAAGTGGAACGTCGTTGCAGATGCACTGTCACGAGATCCCTGGGAATCAGCGAATGCAATCAATATGGTTGACCAACAATGTAAATGGAATAAAGCCATGACAGCAAATGTTCGCGGAAATCCTGAAAAGTTTGCTGATTATACGATTGAGAGCGGTCAACTTTACCGACACCTTCCTGGGCAAGCTAATGACGAAGACTGTGAGTCCTGGAAACTCTGTGTACCGTCATCACAACGCAGCAGAGTACTACGCGAAAAGCATGATGAGCCATGCGCAGGACACCCAGGAATCAGAAAGACCAAAGCCCGAATAACAAACCGATATTATTGGCCTGGGATGTACAGAGATATAAGACACTATGTGCGTTGCTGTGAATCTTGCCAAAGATTCAAACCAACACAAGAAAAGGCTGCCGGAAAAATGTTGACACAGATCCCCGATGAACCTTGGTCAATATTGTGTGCCGATTTCGTGGGCCCATTACCGCGGTCCACACATGGAAATACAACAATACTCGTTTTCTTCGATAAGTTCTCTAAGTGGACAGAGATCGTACTATTACGTAAGGCTACTACTGAAAGTTTAAAGAAAGCCTTTAGAGAACGAATTCTCGCACGCTACGGTGTTCCAAAGGTCTTAGCTACGGACAATGGTCCTCAATTCACTAGTCGGCAGTTTTCACGTTTCCTGCAAGAATTGGGAATACGTCACCAGTTTACAGCACCATATACACCGCAGGAAAATCCGACGGAACGAGCAAATCGTAACGTTAAAAGAATCATAGCACAGCTAACACCGACTAATCAAGGTAAGTGGGATGAACTAATACCAGAAATCTCTTTAGCAGTGAACACCATGGTGTCGGACTCCACGGGATTTAGCCCAGCGTTCATCACACAAGGCCGGGAACCCAGACTGCCCCAGGCATTTTTCGATGAAGTAACATTGGGAACAGGCACCAAGTTTCAAACTCCTACGGAAAAAGCAAACCGGTTACGAGAAGTGTACCAAATAGTAAGGAGGAATCTAGAACGATCAGCCCAAGACCAAGCAAAACATTACAATTTGCGTAGGAGGACCTGGAATCCAGAAATTGGACAGCAAGTTTTAGTCAAGGCACATCACCTTTCAAAGGCCGTGGACAAATTTAACGCGAAATTAGCATCGAAATACGATGGACCATTCCGAGTTGTCGGATTTACATCTCCTGTCATAGTAAAGCTAAGAGAAGAGGGCAGCAACAAACAACGCACTGCACATATTGGTGACGTGAAGGAATACCACCAGGACGCTCTGCCGGAGGAACACCAGCATGAACACAACAGTAACCAAGTAGTCTAGTTAAATGCCAGTGACGTCTCAACTCGTAGTCTCCCCAAGATATTACATGTGATTGTAGAACCCGTGTTGTCCACAATCCAAGTTTTCCTTCTTTCCACAGAGTTTTCAGAGCGAACCGAACTAACAATGGCAACCTAATGGTACGAGGTTTTGGAGGAGTTGGTGGAGATACGCCACACCCCGGAAGCGCAGGAAGCCCGTTTTGGCCCGCCAAAGAGGGTACTGGAGGACGAAACCGGAGCGGCACCCGCCAAAAAGAGCCGCCCAGAAGAGTCCGACACCCTGGTAGTGTACCCAAAAGGTAGAGGTGCAATAACGGTGAAAATGGAGGACTATCTGCGGTTGAAAGAGGGCGTGTACCTTAACGACACCCTCGTCGAGGTGTATTTGAAGTGGGTCCAGGGAAGTTTACCGGAGGAGAAGCGGGAGTTGGTGCACTGCTTTGGCACCCACTTCTATGGAAGGTTGTGTGCAGGGCCCGACGGAAGATCCAACTATGCCCTTGCCCGGTCCTGGACTAGGAGGATCGACCTGTTCTCGAAAGATGTGGTGGTGGTACCCATCAATGAGAGTGAGCATTGGTGGCTAATGGTGATCACGGCAAGGTCTCCCCCAGGACCAGCCATCGGGCAATTTAACTCTTTACCGGCGGGACAACGAGAGGATGTGGCCGAAGTTCTACGGGCCTACTGGTGGGAAGAATTTCGTCATCGCAAACCAGACGAACCACCGCGCAGCTTTAGCGCCGATGAGCTTCCGTTAATAACGGTGCCAATTCCACGACAACCGAACGGCTTCGACTGTGGACTCTATTTGGTCCATTGTGCGGAGATGTTCCTACGGAGCCAATGCGACACGTGCGAGTTTCCATTGCTTGTGGAACGGTGGTTCGATAAGGCGGAAGTCGCGCAGAAGCGGAAGAAAGTGGCCGAAGTACTGCGGTCCCTGGCTGATCCAGACATAGTTTTCCCTCCGCTAAAAGAAGCTAGGCAAAGCATGGAAGAGGATGACGAGCCCCCGGAAGACGTTGGAGAGCTCTACTCCAATGCCCCAGCTGCCGCAACAACACCTAGTCAATACTTCGACCCGATCTCCGGCGGCTTCTACGACGAGCTCTGCGAAGAGGTAAATCACATGGACGAAGAAGGAAGGAACCACCAGGAGCCAAGACACACAGGTTCAGGGATCTGCAGGAGTTGCAGGCGAGCGAGCTTCCACAATCTGTAAAAGATTTTGTAGCGGAACGTTATCCGGTCCTACAAAGGAAAAAACGGACTAGTTTCGTCTGCGAGCAGTGGAAGGCACTGTTAAGCAGAACCGCCCTCACACTAGTCCCTTGTTCCGGAAGAAAGAAGGGGGTGTAAGGACCCCAATTTTTACCAAAATTGGGCCTTACAGTCCTGGATGTAGAACCTGGCCTGCATCCCAACTGAGCATAATCCCCAGGGCACGCCCTAGGGATTTATGTTACCTTCCGTTGTGCGGACCCACGGTAAGGTGGAGTAACTCGGCAATCGCCAAAAGAATCTAATTTTGATCGTGACAAAATTAGACGGTAATAAGTCACCGTAAACAACAACAACACAACATAAACGAGTTTGTGAAAATCAAGTTCTCGCTGCATGAAACAACAACAAGTGCAGCATTGGCAAAATTTGGAGTAAACAAGTTCCCATTAATTTCGTATAACCAGGAGATTATAAATTGCGAAGTAGAGCACAAGAGGGTCAGTGGTGACACAACCGTCGAAGCTATCAAGGTGTAAATAAAAGTGAAGTGAGATAAAGTGAAGAAAGCGTAAGCGAGTGATAACATATATCCTGATAATACGTGACCAGGTGAGTGAAAACAAGCAAGACTAAGTTCAACTAATCACCAGTCTTGGAGCCGATTCCGACGCTTGACTGTCAGTAGTGTAGTAGTTATTAAAATACTAACAACACAATATTCCATCGATAATCTCAACTAAGTTCAACTAATCATCAGTCTTGGAGTCGATTCCGACGCTTGACTGTCAGTAGTGTAGTAGTTATTAAAATACTAATAACACAGTGTTCCATCGATAATCTCAACTAAGTTCAACTAGTCATCAGTCTTGGAGCCGATTCCGACGCTTGACTGTCAGTAGCGTAGTAGTTATTAAAATACTAACAACACAATATTCCATCGATAATCTCAACTAAGTTCAACTAATCATCAGTCTTGGAGTCGATTCCGACGCGTGACTGTCAGTAGTGTAGTAGTTATTAAAATACCAATAACACAGTGTTCCATCGATAATCTCAACTAAGTTCAACTAATCATCAGTCTTGGAGTCGATTCCGACACTTGACTGTCAGTAGTGTAGTAGTTATTAAAATACTAATAACACAGTGTTCCATCGATAATCTCAACTAGGTTCAACTAATCACCAGTCCTGGAGCCGATTCCGACGCTTGACTGTCAGTAGTGTAGTAGTTATTAAAATACTAATAACACAGTATTCCATCGATAATCTCAACTAAGTTCAACTAATCATCAGTCTTGGAGCCGATTCCGACACTTGACTGCCAGTAGTAAAGTAGTTATTTAAATACTAACGAAACAGTATTCCCTTGTTTAGTATAAATAAGTTCATTTTAAGCAGAATGTACATTTTAGAATAAGCAAACCAATGAAAACATCTGAATAAACGAATGTATATTTTAGTATAAGCTAATAAAGAAAACTATTGTAACGTCAATAATTGAAGCAACTGAATTAAATAAAGTTACAAATCCTAAACAGCAAATTAACACGTTTTATACTAATTCTTGCAACAGAAGCCTAGGTCTTGTAAGAGCCCTGGAACCGGCGAGCTTAACTCCTTGCGAAGGTTCGTTACAAGTGGCGCCCGAGCAGGGACGTCATCGCTAAATCCGAAATTCGAGTACATACAACAAGATGGCGGGAACATCATGGATTTACAAAGTAAGCAAGGAGGAACTTATCAGAATCACCAGAGAATTCGGTCTAGACGAATTTGAGACAGTGGATGAATTGCGGAAGCAGTTGTCAGCATTTATAAACAAGAGAGACTACAACAAAGACGTTGAAAAACGACTAGAGGAATACGAGAGCCGATACGGCAGGAGTCGACCAAACTCACCAGCATTAATCGGATTCACCGAAGGTGATAAACTCCTATTTCCAGTTGTTCCAGGTAACATGCAGAACAATACCATTGAAAATACGCCGACTGATTACGGAGTAGTAATTGACAAAGTCCGTAAAGGGTCCGTGAAATATGACGGAGGGAAAGACGCGCTTGACTTTATTGAACGCGTTGAAGAGTTGGCTGAAGTGTTCGGGCTCAGCGTTAACTTATTACCCAGAACTATGCCAGAACTGTTAAAAGGTAGAGCCTTGCTATGGTTTAGGAACAATAATCGGCAGTGGAAAACCTGGGGGCAATTTAGACATGAATTTCTTGCATTCTTTCTCCCACATAGATTTTTCCTAAAGTTAGACGACGAAATTCGCAGTAGGAAGCAAGGGGAGGCAGAGAGCTTCACAGACTATGTAATCAATTTACAAAACCTGATGAGGCATTCAAACTGCACTGAAGCCCAACGTCTAGAGCGCATATATGAAAATTGCCACTCTGATTATAAATTTTACATTAGAAGGGGAGATTTTGGTTCACTTCGTGAACTGATGGCTTTAGCAGAGGATTTCGAATTCCTTCGTCCGGTGAACTCCACAACCTCAGTACCTACGCCTTTAAAGAACAGGCGCGAGGAGTGGCATCGAGGCATAAGACCCACCGAGCAACTTGTCAACCCCAGAACCGCCTGCCGCCGTTGCAGTCAAGAGGGTCATAGAGCACAGGGATGTAGGAATAGGCAAGATATGTTCTGCTGGGATTGCGGTCTACTTGGTCGATGTACCATTGAGTGTTGTCGACAGGGAAACGGTCAGGGACTTCATCAGGTGCGAGAGGAGGTGAGGCCCCAGGGTACCATGCCTCGCAACCAGTAGACCATAACGAAAATAATAAGATTACCGTCAATGATGGACGGATCTTTGCCAAGGTGTTAGTAAAAGGTGAAGAGTTCCGGGCCACCATTGATACAGGTGCTACGCGTAGTTTTGTTAGAAGAGATACAGCTCTCAGGTTAAAAGCCGACATCGAACCAACATTGGTTTATATTAGATTAGCTGACGGTACAGTGAGCACCATCACAGAGTGTGCGAAGCTAGAAATCAAGCTTGGTAATTCTTCTTGTCAGTTACCATTATTGATTTTACCTGGTGCCATGAAGGATCTGCTGCTTGGGGTTGACTTCCTGTGCAGTCTGGGTGCAACAATTTCTATAGGAGGACAGGTATTAGCATTGAACGGGAGCAATAGACAAGGCCAACACCTAGCACCGGACTCGTGCGCAACAGTGGCCGAAGAAGAGTCAAGAGCAACTAGAATTGCAACGTTTAGCATAGGAAACGGGGTCCAGGAAAACTGTCCAGGCGCAAGGACCCAAAAACAAGCGACCAGAGATACCAGAATCGATGAGTTCTTGGAAAAGGAGCTGAAGAAGTTTGACAATTTGAGTGGTCCCTGTAACATTGCAACGCATCGAATTATTATGCACGATGAGAGACCAATCAAGCAGAGATATTACCCCAAAAACCCAGAAATGCAGGCTGTGATTAACCAGGAAGTAAATGAACTCTTAGTAAATGAACTCTATGTGATGTATTGAACCATCACATAGTCCATATAGTGCCCCCATTGTACTCGTGAAAAAGAAAACAGGACAATGGAGACTTTGTATAGACTACAGGCAATTAAATTCCCGTTCAGTACCAGATGCGTACCCGCTCCCGAGAATTCAGCACATTTTGGACAGGCTCAGAGATGCGCGGTACATTAGTAGCCTGGATTTAAAGAATGGCTACTGGCAGATCCCTATGGATGCAGAAAGCAAGAAATACACAGCTTTCACCGTCCCAGGGAGGGGTTTGTTTCAGTGGAAGGTCATGCCGTTTGGTTTACACTCGGCTCCGGCAACTTTCCAGCGGGCACTGGACCGAGTGATTGGAGCAGAGATGGAACCAGACGCCTTCGCGTATCTAGATGACATAATAGTGACAGGAAGTACACTCGAAGAACACATGGACAATTTGAGCGAAGTTTTCTGGCGACTACGAGCAGCGAATTTGAAAATAAATAAAGAGAAATGTGTTTTCTTCAAACAAGACTTAAAATATCTAGGACATGTGGTCAGCCGGGATGGAATTCACACCGATCCAGACAAAATCGCGGCGATTAAAGAACTACAACCGCCGACCAACGTACGTGGAATCCGCCGGTTCCTGGGCATAGCGTCATGGTATCGAAGATTTGTCCCGGAATTTGCAAGAATAGTAATGCCGCTCACAAAGCTACTGAAAAAGGGCAAACGATGGAAATGGGAAGAAGAACAACAGCAAGCTTTCGAACTTTTGAAGAAATGTCTTACCGAAGCACCAGTCTTAGCATGCCCTGATTTTTCTCAAACGTTCACGCTACAAACAGACGCATGCGAATACGGCCTGGGAGCGGTACTGACTCAAAAAATTAACGGCGAGGAGCGTGTTATAGCCTACGCCAGCCGGCATTTGAACCAAGCAGAGAAAAACTACTCACCGTTGGAGAAAGAGTGCCTAGCCATAATATGGGGCATACGGAAAATGCGACCATACCTTGAGGGTTATCACTTCATAGTTCTCACCGATCATCTATCACTGAAGTGGCTAAATTCAATAGAAAGCCCTACCGGCCGTATTGCGAGGTGGGCATTGGAATTGCAGCAGTATAAGTTCGAGGTGAGGTACCGCAAAGGAAAGTGGAACGTCGTTGCAGATGCACTGTCACGAGATCCCTGGGAATCAGCGAATGCAATCAATATGGTTGACCAACAATGTAAATGGAATAAAGCCATGACAGCAAATGTTCGCGGAAATCCTGAAAAGTTTGCTGATTATACGATTGAGAGCGGTCAACTTTACCGACACCTTCCTGGGCAAGCTAATGACGAAGACTGTGAGTCCTGGAAACTCTGTGTACCGTCATCACAACGCAGCAGAGTACTACGCGAAAAGCATGATGAGCCATGCGCAGGACACCCAGGAATCAGAAAGACCAAAGCCCGAATAACAAACCGATATTATTGGCCTGGGATGTACAGAGATATAAGACACTATGTGCGTTGCTGTGAATCTTGCCAAAGATTCAAACCAACACAAGAAAAGGCTGCCGGAAAAATGTTGACACAGATCCCCGATGAACCTTGGTCAATATTGTGTGCCGATTTCGTGGGCCCATTACCGCGGTCCACACATGGAAATACAACAATACTCGTTTTCTTCGATAAGTTCTCTAAGTGGACAGAGATCGTACTATTACGTAAGGCTACTACTGAAAGTTTAAAGAAAGCCTTTAGAGAACGAATTCTCGCACGCTACGGTGTTCCAAAGGTCTTAGCTACGGACAATGGTCCTCAATTCACTAGTCGGCAGTTTTCACGTTTCCTGCAAGAATTGGGAATACGTCACCAGTTTACAGCACCATATACACCGCAGGAAAATCCGACGGAACGAGCAAATCGTAACGTTAAAAGAATCATAGCACAGCTAACACCGACTAATCAAGGTAAGTGGGATGAACTAATACCAGAAATCTCTTTAGCAGTGAACACCATGGTGTCGGACTCCACGGGATTTAGCCCAGCGTTCATCACACAAGGCCGGGAACCCAGACTGCCCCAGGCATTTTTCGATGAAGTAACATTGGGAACAGGCACCAAGTTTCAAACTCCTACGGAAAAAGCAAACCGGTTACGAGAAGTGTACCAAATAGTAAGGAGGAATCTAGAACGATCAGCCCAAGACCAAGCAAAACATTACAATTTGCGTAGGAGGACCTGGAATCCAGAAATTGGACAGCAAGTTTTAGTCAAGGCACATCACCTTTCAAAGGCCGTGGACAAATTTAACGCGAAATTAGCATCGAAATACGATGGACCATTCCGAGTTGTCGGATTTACATCTCCTGTCATAGTAAAGCTAAGAGAAGAGGGCAGCAACAAACAACGCACTGCACATATTGGTGACGTGAGCCGCCCAGAAGAGTCCGACACCCTGGTAGTGTACCCAAAAGGTAGAGGTGCAATAACGGTGAAAATGGAGGACTATCTGCGGTTGAAGGAGGGCGTGTACCTTAACGACACCCTCGTCGAGGTGTATTTGAAGTGGGTCCAGGGAAGTTTACCGGAGGAGAAGCGGGAGTTGGTGCACTGCTTTGGCACCCACTTCTATGGAAGGTTGTGTGCAGGGCCCGACGGAAGATCCAACTATGCCCTTGCCCGGTCCTGGACTAGGAGGATCGACCTGTTCTCGAAAGATGTGGTGGTGGTACCCATCAATGAGAGTGAGCATTGGTGGCTAATGGTGATCACGGCAAGGTCTCCCCCAGGACCAGCCATCTGGCAATTTAACTCTTTACCGGCGGGACAACGAGAGGATGTGGCCGAAGTTCTACGGGCCTACTGGTGGGAAGAATTTCGTCATCGCAAACCAGACGAACCACCGCGCAGCTTTAGCGCCGATGAGCTTCCGTTAATAACGGTGCCAATTCCACGACAACCGAACGGCTTCGACTGTGGACTCTATTTGGTCCATTGCGCGGAGATGTTCCTACGGAGCCAATGCGACACGTGCGAGTTTCCATTGCTTGTGGAACGGTGGTTCGATAAGGCGGAAGTCGCGCAGAAGCGGAAGAAAGTGGCCGAAGTACTGCGGTCCCTTGCTGATCCAGACATAGTTTTCCCTCCGCTAAAAGAAGCTAGGCAAAGCATGGAAGAGGATGACGAGCCCCCGGAAGACGTTGGAGAGCTCTACTCCAATGCCCCAGCTGCCGCAACAACACATAGTCAATACTTCGACCCGATCTCCGGCGGCTTCTACGACGAGCTCTGCGAAGAGGTAAATCACATGGACGAAGAAGGAAGGAACCACCAGGAGCCAAGACACACAGGTTCAGGGATCTGCAGGAGTTGCAGTAGAGCGAGCTTCCACAATCTGTGAAAGATTTTGTAGCGGAACGTTATCCGGTCCTACAAAGGAAAAAACGGACTAGTTTCGTCTGCGAGCAGTGGAAGGCACTGTTAAGCAGAACCGCCCTCACACTAGTCCCTTGTTCCGGAAGAAAGGGGGGGGGGTGTAAGGACCCCAATTTTTACCAAAATTGGGCCTTACAGTCCTGGATGTAGAACCTGGCCTGCATCCCAACTGAGCATAATCCCCAGGACACGCCCTAGGGATTTATGTTACCTTCCGTTGTGCGGACCCACGGTAAGGTGGAGTAACTCGGCAATCGCCAAAAGAATCTAATTTTGATCGTGACAAAATTAGACGGTAATAAGTCACCGTAAACAACAACAACACAACATAAACGAGTTTGTGAAAATCAAGTTCTCGCTGCTTGAAACAACAACAAGTGCAGCATTGGCAGAAATTGAAGTAAACAAGTCACCGTAAACAACAACAACACAACATAAACGAGTTTGTGGAAATCAAGTTCTCGCTGCATGAAACAACAACAAGTGCAGCATTGGCAGAATTTGAAGTAAACAAGTCACCGTAAACAACAACAACACAACATAAACGAGTTTGGGGAAAACAAGTTCTCGCTGCATGAAACAACAACAAGTGCAGCATTGGCAAAATTTGGAGTAAACAAGTTCCCGTTAATTTCGTATAACCAGGAGATTATAAATTGCGAAGTAGAGCACAAGAGGGTCAGTGGTGACACAACCGTCGAAGCTATCAAGGTGTAAATAAAAGTGAAGTGAGATAAAGTGAAGAAAGCGTAAGCGAGTGATAACATATATCCTGATAATACGTGACCAGGTGAGTAAAAACAAGCAAGACTAAGTTCAACTAATCACCAGTCTTGGAGCCGATTCCGACGCTTGACTGTCAGTAGTGTAGTAGTTATTAAAATACCAATAACACAGTGTTCCATCGATAATCTCAACTAAGTTCAACTAATCATCAGTCTTGGAGTCGATTCCGACGCTTCACTGTCAGTAGTGTAGTAGTTATTAAAATACTAATAACACAGTGTTACATCGATAATCTCAACTAAGTTCAACTAATCACCAGTCTTGGAGCCGATTCCGACGCTTGACTGTCAGTAGTGTAGTAGTTATTAAAATACTAACAACACAATATTCCATCGATAATCTTAACTAAGTTCAACTAATCATCAGTCTTGGAGTCGATTCCGACGCTTGACTGTCAGTAGTGTAGTAGTTATTAAAATACCAATAACACAGTGTTCCATCGATAATCTCAACTAAGTTCAACTAATCATCAGTCTTGGAGTCGATTCCGACGCTTGACTGTCAGTAGTGTAGTAGTTATTAAAATACTAATAACACAGTGTTACATCGATAATCTCAACTAAGTTCAACTAATCACCAGTCTTGGAGCCGATTCCGACGCTTGACTGTCAGTAGTGTAGTAGTTATTAAAATACTAACAACACAATATTCCATCGATAATCTCAACTAAGTTCAACTAATCAACAGTCTTGGATCCGATTCCGACACTTGACTGCCAGTAGTAAAGTAGTTATTTAAATACTAACGAAACAGTATTCCCTTGTTTAGTATAACTAAGTTCATTTTAAGCAGAATGTACATTTTAGAATAAGCAAATCAATGAAAACATCTGAATAAACGAATGTATATTTTAGTGTAAGCTAATAAAGAAAAATATTGTAACGTCAATAATTGAAGCAACTGAATTAAATAAAGTTACAAATCCTAAACAGCAAATTAACACGTTTTATACTAATTCTTGCAACAGAATCCTAGGTCTTGTAAGAACCCTGGAACCGGCGAGCTTAACTCCTGGCGAAGGTTCGTTACACGGTGGATTAAGAAATAAAATTTTAGTTTAAAATTCTCTATTCAAGATGTGAAATTGGACGGACAGGGCTAAGTCGACTCAGGAGGTGATTCTGAGCTAGAATATATATACTTGTCTATACCTGACGCGCCTCCTTTACTCATTATAAACGAAGGAACAAAGTCAATATATCCTCATCTCTTCGGGTGTAGGGTATAAATATCAACCTTAATATGGTAGATATTTTTTGGCACTTAAAAATTACGCCACATTCACCTTGCTGCGCTGCATTGAGAGCAGCAGAGCTATGAGTTATTTATGCTGATAATGGCGCATATAATGTTGTTGTTTGAGTTATAATATCTATTTACTATCTATACTCGTTGACTGGACCGACCATAGAAAAAATGCGTTGTTCAAAATTCGGCCTCTTGTTATTTCTAACGCCTTTTTGCAAAAAAAATTGACTTTTTTCACTCCTTAACACGAATACTGTTTAATTTAACCACACTAGAACTTTTATAATTACAATTTGGCCTTAATGGCCGCAAATACTTTGATTTCCGCCTTTGAAATTCATCCAGGTTCATCTTCGTACATTACAATTTTACCTTTAAAACACATACACATCCACACATGAATAGAGAGACAATTACAAACAGATGCACTTTTCCCTTTTTGGTTTTATTTCGCATTGAGTGCTTATAATTCCTGACCAGTTTAACAAACTTAATCCTCCTAAGACACGTTTTTGCGCTCATCTAGCAACCTGAGCTCAAGACAAAAACTGTCGTCTACAAGTGGCGTGGGTTTATAGCCTACCACAGAGGATATTTTTTGACACAGGTTCAAAACCCTTACGGACCAGTGCTGCTGGAAAGTTTTGTGGCCTTCCGACCTACTCTCATTTTTTTTTGCCTACGAACCAGTACTGCTGAAAAGTTTTGTGGTCTTGCGACCTACTCTAATTTTACGGATTAGCGCTGCTGGAAAGTTTTGTGGTCTTGCGACCTACTCTTATTATTTTTTTTGTGTTACTAGTATGTAAGAAAACCGTGAGTTTAATAGTTCACAAAGATTTGTCCAGGCACTTTGCTTGTCTTATTTATTATAAGTAGAATAAGTCAAAAACCTTATACCCCATATATACCCTGGCTGCAAAGAAAAGCTCGTTACAAACGTACGCATTTTATTTTAAGAATAAAATTTTGGAAGTATAGTAAAACTTTTTACATAATTTTTAGAACTTTATAACCCTGCCTCATTAACTAATTGGTTTAGCGACAAATTGTCCTCCCTACATTATTGTCAAAACGGAAATTTTTTTAAAATCGATAGATAAGAAACTGTCCGCCACCTCGTTCCTTAACGTTTACAACAAGCATAAGTGCAATGCCTTTATTTATACTTTTTGACCTTTATTAAGACTATTAAGGTATATTAACATAAGACGTAATTTTCATGGTATAGCGTCAAGTACTCGTTCAGCTAGAAAACACAGTTTTTAAACCCATCTTTTATGCTCTAGGGACCCCCGTATAATAAGTAAATTTTTCCTTATTGTTGCTTTGTCGATCAATTTTGTTTGCCAGACGTATTTGCTTTTATTTTCTGTAAACTTTTTTGATTAGCAATAGGCAAAGACAATCAGACAAAGTTCCAAATACCTTTTTTGTATGCTAATCTAGAATCTTAAATTAACTTTCTAGGATATTATTTATATATTCGGTTTTTTTGCTTAAGTTCAAAGCTAAAAAAAAAGAATTATGAAGAAGTTCGAATATATCAAATAACTTTTACGATACTTTTGTTAAAGTGCCCACTAAATATGAATAATCATTGTATATATGTATGTGTGACCACTTCGGAGATCCACTCCCATAGTCCACCATGTCCAAAATACGTTCCATAACATTTCCTATCGATTGGTGAAAAAAAAATTAAGCATGGTATTAAATAATAAAAAATTTTTTATATAAAACTTTTTTATAACTAACTAAAAAGTTTAACGAAAATTATGCAAAATTTGAAAAAAACCCTTCGCATTTTGTTCAATATTTTTTGAAATATTTATTGAAAATATTTTTTATGTCAAATATGTATGTATATACGAAATTGGTAAAAAATCATTTTTAATGTAAAATTTAAGTCCTTTTTTTTAATTTCTTGTCTTAAACCTGGATGGTTTGCTTATAAAGGGTGGTTAAATTTTAAGGGCCGCTGTTGAATGTGAACCACACCTAAACGACAAGTTTTTCCTGCATTTCAATGTCAAATGAAATGAAAATCTCAATTTCAGACTAACTCAATTTGAACCATGGAAAGATACACAATCGAGCAACGCGTTAAAGTTATTCAGGCTTATTATGAAAATGGGTGTTCAATCAAAATGCATATCGTGCACTTCGTGATTTTTTCGGTCAATTTAATCGTCCAAATGTGCGTACAATCGGAAAAATCTTGCAAAAATTTGAGCAAACCGGGTCTGTAGGAGATGTGAAAATACCAGTGCATGCTCGTACAGCTCGTACTGAAGAAAATATTTCTGCTGTTCGCGATAGTGTGGCTGAAGAGCCGTCCACCTCAACTCGTCGTCGTGCCCAACAATAACGAACTTGTTATGACCCGAATCGGAAGATATGGATGTGGGGGGAATTTGCGCGAAAAATTCAATGGTCGTGTTATCTCACGTGGTGGCGATGTCAATTGGCCGCCAAGTACATGTGATTTGAACACCGTTAGACTTCTTTCTTTGGGGTTATTTGAAAGAGAAGGTGTACGTCGATAAGCCAGCAACAATTCAAGAGCTAAAGGATGAGATAATTCGGCACAATAATGTCATAGAACCTCAATTATGCCTCAGCGTCATCGAAAAATTGGACCATCGTATGGAGGTGTGCCGCTGAGGTCGCGGCGGCCATTTGGCCGATATTTTGTTCCATACATAATTGAATCATACCAATATTATCATAATAAAAAGAAATGACAATAATTTCCTAAATAATTTGTGTGTTTTTTCAAAATCAACGTCGGCCCTTAAAATTTAACCACCCTTTACTTAATACAATTATCATTGTCTACTAGTTTTAAGATAAAATTTCTAGTTTCCAGCTCATCGGGAGGCTCGTTTAAAATTTATTTCAAAATTTGTAGCGAACATTTTGAGAGAGCCCAATTCTTTCCTTGACGTGGGGCGTGGGTGGTTAGTTTATGCTTATTATTACATTGTCATCCAGTTCTGAGCTATGGTTAAAATTTCGAATCTCTAGGCCCGGGAAGTTTAAAAGCAATTCCAAAATTTGTAGCGAACATTTTGAAAGGCCCCGTCTCAAAGTGGGCGGGGTGGGTTATTTATGGTTTATGTTGAATTGTCACCTAGTTCTAAACTATGGTTAAAATTTCGAGTCTCTATCTCACCGAGAAGCTGATTAAAAATCAATTTCAAAATTTTACGCGACATTTTAAAAGGGCAATTTTTTGCCTTAAAGTGGGTGGTTATTTTATGGTTTATGTTGCGTTGTCATGCAGTTCTGAACTATTGGAACTATGGTGAACTATTTCGAGCGTCTAGCCCACCGGGAAAATCAATTTCAAAATTTGTCGCGAACATTTTGAAAGAGCCCAAATTTCTTGCCTCAAAGGGGGCGTGAGTAGTTAGTTTATAGTTTGTGTTGCATTGTTATCCAGTTCTGAACTATGGTTATAATTTAGATTCTCTAGCTCGTCGGGAACCTAGTTAAAAATGAATTTCAAAATTTGTAACGAAATGAAGGAAAGAAACTAAATTTCCTGCATCAAAGTGGGCGTAGGTGGTTAGTTAATACTATTATTGCATTGTCATCTAGTTCTGAGCTATGGTTCAAATTTGGGATCTTTAGCCTCTCGGGAAGATAGTTTAAAAGGAATTTCAAAATCTGTACCGAACACGAAAGACAATTTTTATGTTTTTTTGAAAGCGGGCCCGAATTTTCTGCCTTAAAGTGGGCGTGGGTTGTTCAGTTATGCTTATTATTGCATTGTCATCTATTTTTAAACTATGGGTTAAATTTCGGTTAAGTCTCTAGCCTTTCGGGAAGTTAGTTTAAAATCAATTTTAAAATTTGTACTGACATTTTGAAAATACCCAACTTTCCTGCTCCAAAGTAAGCATGGGTGGTGGGTCTATGCATTGATATTGATATATTGATATATATTGATATATATTGCATTGATATCCAGTTATGAGATATGATTAAAATTTGAAGTCTCTAGCTCTTTGGGAAGCTAGTTTAAAATTTGTACAAAACACGAACGAAAGCGACCTAATGACAAGTAAGAGCGTTAACTTCAGCCTGGCCGAAGCCAGAGATAAAGAGATAGGAAACTGCGTCAAGGCTTGAAAAGCTTACAACTCTGATTTGCGATTTTACGTCAAATCGTAAAGTAGGGTTCGTGAAAAAGCCAAAAATTCAGCTCAGAAACTCAACATTACAGACCCCTGATGAAGGGTGTCAAGGAAAGGGAACGGGGTTTTTTGTATAGGAAACTCAAAGTTACGTGCCCCTGTTGTCGGTGAGACGTTCGTGGCGGAGGGGTTACAACAAGAGAAACTCAACATTACAGACCCCGGATGAAGAGTGATCGGGACGGAGAGGGTTCAGCTTTGAGACCTCAATGACAATTCAGATTTTTAAGTCGAATCGTTTGTTTTGAGATAGCAACTTAGTTAATTATTCATATAAGTAATGAATTCAAAGACATCAATTTTAATTTATTTACTTATGCCAACATTTAGTCCATTTAATATCCATTTTACTTTTAAATAGTTTATTACTTGTACTTAATTAGAACCAATTTGGGAAAAGTATTTTAAGGTTAGAAATCATTGCAAGTGCAGATTAGCAACAAAAAATCTAATGCAAATTGTTTTATAAGCTCAAATCCGCTACTATTTTATACCAGAAACTGTATGACCTATTCTATGAAAAATTCACGCAAAATAAAACATTGTAAAATCAAATTGATTATCCAATTAAAATAAAAGAGCAGACATAAAATGCCGTTGGTATATATGTATATATTCGTTCACCTCGCCATTTAATTTGCCGATACTAGTGTTGCCCGTTTGTATAGAATGCATCTATTTTTGAGCCTCTTATGAATTCTGGTACCAAAGCAGTGTTGCCGGTATGCTACAATATAAAGTAAATTTGATGTTTTTCTTAATTAGCAAATATATAAGTGCATAAATGGGCTTGAACCGTTAACAAAACGTTCATTCTTGCTTCACGGAGTACAAATTACTTCCCAGAATAGAAAATTATAGTGTTCTTTACACCGAGTGCTACAAAAAGTACTTTTACCTTTTTCGTACTTTCCTTTTGTTAACGTAAAATGTAACGCTGCTTTATAATATGATTGATTTTTTCACCACAATTGAAGAAATGAATAAACTTAAAATGAAATCTTCTATTTTTTTTATGAATATCATATTTAACGTTACGAAACATGTTAACTAAATGTACAGAATTCCGCCATTAATTTGTTTAGAAGTATTCCCTATTTTAAGTAGTTATGAGTACCTTTCTTTTCTTTTATCTTTGCGGCAATAGCTTAAACATCCTAGCAAAATTTTTAAAAGTTCAATAATCCTATTTTAAGTAGTTATGAGTACCTTTCTTTTCTTTTATCTTTGCGGCAATAGCTTAAACATCCTACCAAAATTTCTTAAAGTTCGATAATCTTGGATCTTTGCTCTAAGATGCAAGATTGCATATGTTTGCTGTATGCTGTTTAATACCGACAGTCTATTATGACAAAGAATTTTCGTCCCAAATTTCACAGCTCTATTCGTTCACCCTTAATCGTGATTTCTACAGACGGACGGACTGACAGACTTAAAGGCAGACGCCTCCTTTAATGCGTTACAAACGGGAGCACAAAGTGAATATATCCCTCATACTTTCGGGTGTAGTGTAAAAAAAGAATTGCTTTTAAATAATAAGAATTCAAGTTCTTCGATGTATTTATTTACTTATGCATACAACCACATTAAGTGTTTATACGATACATAACATTTAAGCAGAGCCTGAAAATAACTCTTATTAAAAAAATTTTTCAAATAAAAGTCAACTTTTAACTTTTATTTTAAAAGTTAAAAGTTAACTGTTAACTTTTACTTTTAAAAATAAAAGTAAAAGTTAACTGTTAACTTTTACTTTTAAAAATAAAAGTCTTTCGATAACTCTTATTCAAAGACTTTTAAAATAAAAGTATTTGGATAACTCTTATTACTTTGGATAACTGTTATTCAAAGACTTTTATTTTTAAAAGTCATTTATAAAAGCCTTTTTTTGATGATGCGGTGCTCAAAACGACAGAGGCTTTTTACACGTGGTAGGTGAGTGACGACCCCCAAAGTGACCCTCTGGGGATAGGAAATGTCGTGAAATGGATTTTGGACATGGTGGGCGGTGGGTGTGGACCCCCAAAGTGGTCACACAGGGGTATTTTGACCAAAAAAATTTTATTGCACCATTGGATAGGAAATGTCGTGAAACGGATTTTGGACATAGTGGGCGGTGGGTGGGGCCACCCCAAGGTGGTCACACGGGGGATTTTAACCAAAAAATTTTTATTGCACCATTGGATAGGAAATGTCGTGAAACGGATTTTGGACATAGTGGGCGGTGGGTGGGGCCACCCCAAGGTGGTCACACGGGGGTATTTTGACCAAAAAATTTTTATTGCGCAAATCGATAGTAAATATCGTGAAACGGATTTTGGTCATGGTGGGCGGTGGGTGGAGACCCCTCAAGGTGGTCACACGGGGGCTTTTTGACCAAAAAATTTTTATTGCGCAAATCGAAAGGAAATGTCGTGAAACGGATTTTGGACATAGTGGGCGGTGGGTGAGGCCACCCTAAGGTGGTCACACGGGGGTTTTTTGACCAAAAAATTTTTATTGCACCATTCGAAAGGAAATGTCGTGAAACGGATTCTAGACTTGGTGGGCGGTGGGTGGGGACTCCCAAAGGGGTCACACGTGGGATTTTTACCAAAATTTTTTATTATAGGAATCGATAGTAAACGTTACGAAACGTATTTCGGATAAGGTCCGAGGGGGGTCGGGTGCCCCCCCTCGGAATAAAAATTTTTTGGTAAAAAAACCCCCGTGTGACCCCTTTGGGGTGACTCCACCCACCGCCCACCATGTCCAAAATTCGTTTCGCGACATTTGCTATCGATTGGTAAAAAAAAAATTTTTTGGTCAAAAAACCCCCGTGTGACCCCCTTGGGGTGGACCCACCCACCGCCCACTGTGTGCAAAATCCGTTTCGCGACATTTGCTATCGATTTGTGCAATAAAAATTTTTTGGTAAAAACCCCCGCGTGACCCCCTTGGGGTGACCCCACTCACCGCCCATTATGTCCAAAATCCGTTTCGCGACATTTACTATCGATTGGTAAAAAAAAAATTTTTTGGTCAAAAAACCCCCGTGTGACCACTTTGGTGATCCCCACCCACCGCCCACCCAATCAATTTAATTTAGTATTAATATCACATACATATCATATATTTCCTATCAAGTGTAACAATAAAAGTTTTTTTGCCAAAATCTGCCTACATGTCTTCTTCTTCTTCTTCCACTTCAACTTACACTCTATCATACACACAGTAAGGTCTCAATCGCCAGCAAAGGACTTTAATTCCTCCAACCTTAATTCCTCAAAAGGAATTGAAATTTTCAATTCCAAATCCAATTCCAAGGAATTGGGACTTATAATTCCATTCCATGTGAAAGGAATTTCTTTGCTCAATTCCAAGTCCAATTCCTTTCAAAAGGAATTGAGGCTCGCTCAATTCCATTCCTTTTACTTGAAAAGTACTTAATTCCAAAGTCCTAATTCCTGAGGAATTTACTTGGAATTGGAATGGAATTGAATTTCCCCAGCTCTGGTTGTTTGCAATGCAATTTCGAGACGATTCAATAGTTCGTGAATCTCAGAATACGTATGTAAAAAAAAATCGGAGTTAGGCACCTATTGTTTACTTATACCAAATTCATTTATTTTATAATTCTATATAACAGTAAAAGCAAAGAAAGACATTCTTAGTTAAAAGCACATATTGACCTTGCAATTTTTTACAACAATATTTATTTTACATTAGTTTTGTAATAAAAAATAAGTTCAAAACAAAAAACGCAACACTGCTTCTTTCTTTCTTTATTTGACGCAAAACGCAACATTGGTTCATATGCGCCAGGGAGAGAAGCTGGAATATTTTAGACATTTTCTGCCAAAGCTCTGCATTGCTGTTTGTGCCTCTCGAGCAAGAAAGCAAAATAGCTCCTCTCAATTTTTCCATAAGAAATACACGTAATCTGCTCTTTTTGGTTTCTCTGAAGCGCTTCAATGCCGCTATGGGTTTCGGCCATTACCCTTTCGTTTCGTCGCTTTTGCAAATTTGGTTGTTGCTGCTTATGTGGGTTATTGAAATAACAATAAAGTTTTTTTTAAGATAAACGAAATCATATTTTATGAAAATATTTGAAAGTTTATAAGCAAAATAATATTTAATAATTTTTGGAGTTTTATATTTCAAAAATATTTTTTATTTTTTATTGAGTAAATAGATATTATGACTCAAACAGCAACAACATTATATGCGCCATTATCAGCATAAATAACTCATAGCTCTGCCGCTCTCAATAGCAGCGCAGCAAGGTGAATGTGGTGTAATTTGTACAGTGCCACATATTACCATATATCTACCATATCTACCATATCTTACATATTATCTACCATATTAAGGTTGATATTTATACCCTACACCCGAAGGGATGATAATAACTTTGTTCTTCCGTTTATATCGCATTAAAGGAGGCGTGTCAGGTATAGAAAAGTATATACATATGTATTAGTTTAGAATTACCTCCAGAATCGATTTAGCACTGTCCGTCCAATTTCTCATCTTGTAGAAGAAATTTTAAGCTAAATTTTAATTTCTTAATCCACCGTCTTAGGCTAAATTATACTCTCAAAAGTGGACGTGGTCCGCCCAATAGGTAGGGAGTTATTAGATGAATATTTACTTCCTGTAAATAAAAAGAAAGTAAGTGTCACCCGCCCAATCACTTTTTATCACTTCTACTGATGAGGGTGTAGGGTATATGAGCTTCGCCCAGGCCGAAGATAACGCTTTAATTGCTTTCTATTGCTTTGGTTTGCTTTGTTTCAGAAAATAAGGTTGGGAAGGAATGACAAAGGGAAGGAACCAATGAATAGAACAAACGGCTGCTTGCTCTCCCCCTCTCACAATTCACAAATCAGTTTCCTTGTTCTATTTTTAGATTCCTATACCACAAGCAGTCACGCATGCGCGTATGGGTGCTTTTACTATGGCAAGTTTGCACTGGGCCATAGAAAAGAGAATGCACATGTACATTGTCTGCTTAAAACAATGAATGAAAGTAGCATGTGTGAGAGCAAATAATAATTTGTGTAGATGCTTGCGTGTGCAGCACTTGATCTTTGGCAATTTCGTTTCCCAAAATAATTTTTGTATTTCGTGAATATGAGGCTATAAAATTTAAGTAAATATGTAATCTTTGGATCATTATTTTATTGAAATATTTACGAATTTACAATTAGTAAATACGTATTGATTTTTGGAATTCTGTATTGAAAAATAATTGTTTTCTGTTTAAAATATAAATATTTTATTTTAAAATATTTTTATTTAAAAAAAAAAAATAAAATAATTAAAATATAAGTAAAATGTATATTTTAAAAATTAAACTCCTTTTTTATTTAATTTTAAAAATATTTTGAAATACATATGTATGTACATACTTCTAATAACTAAAATATCCTAATTTAAAAACAAGTAAGAGCGTTATCTTCGGCCTGGCCGGAGTTCATATACCCTACACCCGCATCTGTCAAAGTGATAAAAAGTGGGCGGGTGACGCCTACTTTTTTTTTAATTTACAGGGAGCAAATTTTGATCTATTAACTCATCTACAACACCGCTTTTCCTACAAAACACCTTATTATATGGTAAAGTGTATAAGTGGGCGTGTCACGCCCATTTTTGAGAATATATTTTAGTCTAAGACGGTGGACTCGGCAATAAAATTTTAGTTTTAAATTTGCTCTACAAGCTGAGAAATTAAGCTATAAGCATGGGAAAATTCATATTTGCTATAAAAAGTAGGCGTGGAACTAATCCGATTTTCCTCATTTTCAATACCAAACAGCCTACTATGACAAAGAATATTCGTGCCAAATTTCATGGCGATAGCTTTATGCGTTCTCCCGTAATCGTGATTTCTACAGACAGACAGACAGACAGACAGACGGACGGAAATGGCTAAACCGAATCAGGAGGTGATTCTGAGCCAGAATATATATACTTTTCTATACCTGCCACGCCTCCTTTAATGCGTTACAAACGGAAGAACAAAGTGAATATACCCTCATCCCTTCGGGTGTAGGGTATAATGAAATCTAAAAAGCATAGAAAACACAGAAATAGCAAATAGCAGAAAAACCCAAACAGACAAAAACTTCAAAAACTGAAAAAGCCAAATTTGCCAAAATTCGCAGTCAAAAACTCTGAGCAACAACAAATTTTACTTTCAAGTAGAAAACACAATAAGCGGTATTGCATCGTTTCCTCGTCTCCCGCTGTAAACAAAGAATTGATCAATTGCTTCTTTTACTCCTCATGTGATATACGATTGACCCTTCGGACAACTCTTCTTACGCATAATCGTTTATGAAGTAAAACAAATTCACCTCGAATTTGTCTGCTAGCATTCACATGAAAATCTGACGAGTGCCGAAAATTCTGAGTCATAATATCTCTTTACTATCTATACTCGTTGGACTAAACTATCCTAAGCTATCGAGCAAGTTATATCCAACATACAAAATTACAGTATATGTTTGTATATGTACAACTGCCATCAAATTCTCCTTCTTCTTCTTTCTCTAAGTATCTATTTGTGCTGACATAGCAACATTCCGTGTGAGCGGAAATATTGTCTTATCTTCACATTCCTAAAAAGAAGAATTGGATGGCACTAAAAAGATCAAAAATGTAACTAAGTTTAGTTCTGAAGATCTCTCTGTTAAATAAAGTTCTAATATCTCCAATGAATAAAGACAAGTATTAAAATCTTAAATCTTGTTTCTTGTATTAAAAGTAAGTGTTTTATTTTATTTTCGGAAAGTATAAATCCGTAACTGGCGCAGTCGTGAAAAATATTTCTAAAGAAATATTTCGGAAAACGTTCTAAAAAATTAATTAATAAAGTCGTGGAACATATTTCTAAAGAAATATTTTGAAAAACGTTCTAAAAAATTAATTAATAAAGTCGTGGATAATATTTCTAAAGAAACATTTCGGAAAACGTTCTAAAAAAATTAATTAATAAAGTTGTGGAAAATATTTCTAAAGAAATATTTCGAAAAACGGTCTAAAAAATTATTTAATAAACAAATATTTCGGAAGACGATCTAAGAGAAATTAATAAACTTGTGGAAAATATTTCTAAAGAAATATTTCGAAAAACGGTCTAAAAAATTAATAAATAAACAAATATTTCGGAAGACGATCTAGGAGAAATTAATAAAGTTGTGTAAAATATTTCTAAAGAAATATTTCGGAAAACGTTCTAAAAAATTAATTAATAAACGAATATTTTGAAAGACGTGCTAAAAATCTTTTAATTAGTATTTATGATTAGTATTATTTAATTAATAAAGTCGTGGACAATATTTTTGAAGAAAATTTTTAAATTAACAAGTAAGAGCGTTAACTTCGGCATGGCCAAAGCTCATATACCCTACACCCGTATCTGTCGAAGTGACGATAAAAAGTAGGCGGGTGACGCCCACTTTTATTTAATTTACATATAGTAAATTTTGATATACATAGTAACTCATTTACAGCACCGCTTTTCTCAACAAATACCTCATTATATGGTATGGTATACCGGTGGGCGTGTCACGCCCATTTTCTGTGAGACAACTTTTTATTTTATTATTATTTTTTTAAATATTTTATTTATGTTTAACATCATTGACTCGGGAATGAAATTTTAGCTTTAAACTCGCTCTACAAGCTGAGAAATTGAGCTAAAACCAAGAGGAAATTCATATTTTCTGTAAAAAGTAGGCGTGTCACTGGACCGATTTTCTCCATTTTCAATACCAAAGAGCCTATGGTGACAAAGAATATTCGTACCAAAGAATATTCGTTTCATGGCGTTAGCTCTATTCGTTCTCCCGTAATTGTAATTTCTACAGACAGACAGACAGACAGACAGACGGACGGACATGGCTAAATCGACTCAGGAGGTGATTCTGAGCCAGAATATATATATGTATTTTTCTATACATGCCACGCCTCCTTGAATGCGTTACAAACGGCAGAACAAAGTGAATATACCCTCATCCCTTCGGGTGTAGGGTATAAAAATTTGTAAAATTGTGGTGAATACTTCTGCAGAAATAACATTACTCGATTTATGCGACGTGGAAAGCTGTTAGATCTTTACCGACCACTAGCCGGAAACAAGATGGAAGAGCTCCAGCAAAAAATAGTTCAACTAGAAGAAACATTGCGTCAACAAGAAGCGCACATACTATTACAACAACATAAACTACATCAAGCACATCAACAAGATGAAGTTGAACAACAACAACAACCGCAACAACAACAGGCACAACAAGGAGCCTTGAACCATTTTGGCATGACACCAAAGGATGTGATGGAGCAGTTCCGGAGGTTAAAACCCTTATATAACCAGCATAATTCCGGAGCTTTTATAAGAGCTGTGAAATCTTGTATCGCTCTTTGCCAACGAGATGCTAGACTCCAAAAATACTGCTTGCAAATAATAACCAATGAGAAAGTATTGGGCAATGCTGGTCACAAAATAAGAGAAGTCGACGAGGATGCCACATGGGACGTCGTAAAGGAAATAATATTACAAGAATGCCGCCCAAGGAAAACTTTTTAACTACTGCAGATCAGTCAGGGTAAATAATTTAAGTGAACTTTTTGTAATATTTGAAAATCTAAAAACGAAATAAACGAAATATTTTTATCAGATTCTCTGAGACCAAGCATTTGTAAACCAGAAAATTTAGACAGGTATTTAGTTGATATAATGCTAGAGAAAATAGATGGGCCAATAAGAGCCCATATCGGCGAAAATGAAAATATGAACGATATAATTGTAAAATACACTAAATTAAAATTGCTCGCGGATAGACGTGCAATTGATTTTAATCATAAATCTAATACGAATAGAAATCGATTATATAGTAACAATAATGGAAATTCACCCAAACACTTTGAGAACAGCCAATTTAAAAAAATTCTCCCAGAGCAGAATAATAATGATAATTCATTTAAGAACTTAACTCAAAATTCAAATCAATTTCGAAATTTAAATACCAATAAATCGAATTAATCTCGAAATCAATACCATAATATTTCGAAAAACTATCAAAACACAAATTTTAACAATACAAGAAATTCAACTCAAACACGCAATTTTAATTCAAACAAATTTCAAAATCAATCAGGCTCAAGTCAGAGCAGAAATTTATATAGTAATAGTAATCAGTTCGTCAACCGAATAATTAAAACCAAAATCCAGGACTAATGGACATTGGTAATGTGCAACAAGATGTAAATTTTTTATTAGAGCCTCAACATGCACATTACCTATAATAATAATAACATTAGGCACTAAAGTAATAAGATGCCTTATAGACACTGGATCTGTCTATAAGGATCTATAAGGTCTATAAGGATAAAAATACGATTTTCCGCAACAAAAACTTCCTACATCACTGTGGTACAGAACACTGAATGGAATCAATGAAGTAAAGTATAAAATAATAACCCCCATACCTAGAGAATTTCGTGTCTCAGGTACCTTCTCGTGGAAGGTAATTAATTTAACCAGTCAAAATTATGAAGCTATAATAGTCCAAAATTTTCTTACCGCTCTTCAAGCGAAGATCGATATAGAGAATAAATTTATTACAGTTTTTGAAACCACTATATACTTCGAAACATTTAATCCCTACAATTAACAAGAAATCTGTACGCTGGAACACAGTGAAGGGGATAATTTAGACCTTAATTATTTAAATCATGAAGAAAACGCTGCATTAAAAGTATTACTGAAAGAATTTAACGAATTATTTTTTAAAGAAGGGGATACACTTTCTTTTACCCATGATATAAAACATGAAATCGTAACAACAACTGATCGACCAATTTACTCAAAAATTTACAGGTACTCTCAGATTCATGAAAAGGAAATTCGAAAGCAGATAGTAGATATGTTAGGACAAAATATTATTAAAGAAAGTAGCTCTCCTTATAATAGCCCCTTATGGGTTGTACCAAAGAAGATGGATAAATCTGGCGCACAAAAGTGGCGAGTAGTTATTGACTACAGAAAACTTAATGAAGTTACTGTAAGTGACAAATTTCCTATTCCTAACATAAATGGAATTTTAGACAAATTAGGCAAGGCACAATATTTTTCATCCATAGACCTCGCAAAAGGATTTCATCAAATCCTAATAAAAGAAAGCGATAGAGAAAAAACCGCTTTTCCCACACCATTTGGAAACTACTGAAACTACTCACTGGTTTCTACAGGAAATTTATTAAGGACTACTCTAAAGTAGCTTATCCCATTGTCAGATATTTAAAGAAGAATACAAAAGTCAATACTAACGACCCCAATTACATCGCTGCATTTGAAAAACTTAAGGATATCTTTACAAATCCTAATATCTTGCGATACCCGAACTTTAGCAAACGTTTTAAATTAATTACTGATGCTAGCAACTTTGCAATTGGTGCAGTATTAACGCAAGAGGGTCACCCAATTTTATTTGCATCGCGAACATTAAATGACCATGAAAATAACTATTCTACAATAGAAAAAGAATTGTTAGCAATAGTATGGGGCGTAAAATATTTCGGACCCTATATCTTTGGAAGGTAATTTTATCTTCACACAGATCATCAACCACTGAAGTGGTTGCAATCAAAGAATTCTGGTAAAGATATTAACCCCAGGTTGCAAAGATGGTTAGTACAATTAGGTAAATACGATGCAAAAATCGATTATATTAAAGGCAAGGAAAATAAAATAGCTGATTTCCTAAGTCAAATCATTTGCGAAACTTGCGAAATAAATATGTTAGATTCCGATGATTTGGGAATCACTTTAAATTACATGTTAGAAATTAAAAATTTAAACGCTGGAGAGCACCGAGATTAATCACCTTCCCTTGAAGTCCAGACTATACATTCTCAAGAAGAAAATCTTATTGATCATTTTGTTATACTAGACACAGTAGTAAACCGCTTTAAAACACAAATAGTTTTAAGAGAACAAAAAGAAATCGAAAGTATTATGATTTTTAAAAACAAACGAATTTTTATTGACAAACACGATCCCAACAACGGAAATGTCGAAGATATAGTAAGAAGGCATATAACTTAGGGAAAAATTGGGCTATATACAGAGCTTGATCACACTTATAACAAACTTCAAGATATATAAATTAGAACATTCTCAGATAGGACGCAAATAAAATTTGTGAGATGCTCTCGGTTCGCAAAGAATATCGTAGACGAATATGAGTATCCAAAACAGATATCTCTTTTTCACAAATATGAAACGGGGCACTTTGGCATCATACCCACATACGAAAACATTAAATTAAAAATATACCATCCCCAGTTGAAAACATTCATACATAAAATAATAAATATGTAATTGTGAAATATATACGGCAGGAAAGTACGACCGGAACCCAATTAAAAAGAAATTTGAAATAACAGAAACACCATCTAATAAATGAAATAAATGAAATAACCACACCACATAGTATTGGTATTGGTTCTATAAATGAAATAATTCACATAGATACATACATACGTAAATTCGAAACACACCTTTATAAACTTTATAGATAAGTTTTTTAAACATACTGTCTGTTTCTATCTAGAAGACCGAAATAGTTCAACACTAATAGAGAAAATTATGCAATTTATATCTATAAAGGAAAAAATGAAAAAACTAATATGCGATAATGAATTCAATACTCTTAAACATAAAACAGTTTTGTGATGAAGAGGGGATCCAAATTCATTTTGCTAAGCCAAATAGCCACACTGGAAATTCGGACATAGAAAGGCTGAACAATACGCTAACTGAAACAAGTAAGAGCGTTATCTTCGGCCTGGCTGGAGCTCATATACCCTACACCCGCATCGGTCGAAGTGATAAAAAGTGGGCGGGTGACACCTACTTTTTTTAAATTTACAGGGAGCAAATTTTGATCTATTAACTATATAATAGTATATAAATGGGCGTGTCACGCCCATTTTTCAGAATATATTTTAGTCTAAGATGGTGGACTCGGAAATAAAATTTTAGCTAAAAATTAGGTCTACAAGTCAAGAAATTAAGCTAAAAGCACGGATGAGTGCATATTTTCTATAAAAAGTAGGTGATTAAAAGTAGTGATTTCCACAGACGGACGGACGGACGGACGGACGAACAGACAGACAGACAGACGGACGGACATGGCTAAATCGAATCAGGAGGTGATTCTAAGCCAGAATATATTTACAAAGTATAAAAAAAAAGTATTATAAAAATATTTATAAGAACAAAGTGAATATACCCTCATCCCTTCGGGTGTAGGGTATAAAAATACGAACATTGAATTTGGAAAAGCCAAATAAACAGCAAGTGCAGAAAGCAATTCATCTCTATAATAATAACTACCACTCCACTATTCAAAAAGCACCACTAAACGTACAGAATAATAAAATTAATAAAAATATAATAAAGCACAGAATACAAAGTATTAAAGAAAGAACTATTAGCAAATTAAACCAGAATAGAGAAAATTATAAAGAAACCCGACAGATAGGTTTTATCAAAAATTACGTAAATCTTATGCCTGGTTTACACAGTGCGAGCTAGCTTACGAGTCAGCCTTTCGAGTAGCTGCACTGCAGTAACTGGCAACGTTTGGACGTAACTTACGAGTAACTCGTACGTGTGAGTTGGTTAGTAGCTCGCATCCGAGTTACTTCAACATTTTTTGTTTTCACTCGCCTGCTCCCCGGACAGCTGTGCGTGAAACAGCTGTGTTTTTTTTTTTTGTACTACGCTGAATCGTTCGAAATGGGTGCGGATAGATGGTCTTCTGACAATAATATTTCATTAATGAAACTCTACAGAGACCAAGAAAACCTGTGGAATTGTTTCGATAAAAACTATCGAAGTAGAGATATGAGAAAAGCATCTTTGGATAATATCGCAAAAGGAATGCACCTAGGTAACACCATTGAGGTAACCAAGAAAATAAAAAATTTACGATCCACCTACAATCAAGAAGTGAATAAAATCGAAAAAAAGCAAGAAGAGTGGCGCTAGCGCAGACGAGGTGTAAAAACCAACCATAAAATGGTTTGATGAAATGGATTATATAATGAAAACAATTAATTTAAATTGTTATTAATTAATTTAATAGCAATATTAATTTATTGATATTGGCTATGATTATAGATATTTTCCAATTCCTGACATAATATTGTTGTCATAGAGCGTATCACCGTTTTTATACCCTACACCCGAAGGGTTGAGGGTATATTCACTTTGTTCTTCCGTTTGTAACGCATTAAAGGAGGCGTGGCAGGTATAGAAAAGTATATATATTCTGGCTCAGAATCACCTCCTGAGTCGATTTAGCCATGTCCGTCCGTCTGTCTGTCTGTCTGTCTGTCTGTCTGTCTGTCTGTCTGTCTGTCTGTCTGTGGAAATCACGATTACGGGAGAACGAATAGAGCTATCGCCATGAAATTTGGCACGAATATTCTTTGTCGTCATAGGCTGTTTGGTATTGAAAATGGGGAAAATCGGACAAGTGCCACGCCTACTTTTTATAGCAAATATGAATTTTCCCGTGCTTATAGCTCAATTTCTCAGCTTCTAGGGCGAACTTGAAGCTAAAATTTTATTTCCGAGTCCACCGTCTCAGACTTAAATATTCTCCCAAAAATGGGCGTGGTCCGCCCACTGGTGACAAAAACCACGATTACAGGAAAACTAGTGGAAACATCATTATGAAATTCAGCAGGAATATTCTTAGAGCTCACTGATGTCGAAAATGGAAAAAAACGGTTTACTGCCACGCCTACTTTTTAGGTAAATATTAATGCCTCCAATTTGAGAGCTGAATTTCTCAGCTTGTAGTCCGGATCTGAAGCTGAAATTTCAGTGCCGCGTTTACCTTGTCAGTAAGAGTCATCGCACAAAAAATGGGCGCGACACGCCCACTGGTATACCATACTATATAATGAAGCGTTTGTTGAGAAAAGCGTTGTCGTAAATGAGTTAATAGATCAAAATTTACTATCTGTAAATGAAATGTAAGTTGGTTTATCCCGCCCACTTTTTATAATCACTTTGACAGATGCGGGTGTAGGGTATATAAGCTTCGGCCAGGCCGAAGTTAACGCTCTTACTTGTTTTTATTAAAACAAGTTCACTCGACATCGCGACTCGACTAGGACTGGGCAGTAGCTAGGTGTCGTGTAGACAGCAAAGGCGAGCCGAGCTGCTGCCTAGGAATTTGACAAGCCTAGTAGCTGTCTACTGGCCAGGCAGCAGCTTGCACCGTGTAAACGAGCCATTAGACACAAAGAAAAACAAAAATTTAGGAAATATCCCTTAAAAGGCGTTCATGAAAGTAATATTAAAAAGCCTTTAAAATTTGCAGATGGTAGTAATATATCTAATGCTGCTGGCGACCATCCCCATGTGTAGTCAAATGCTAGTAATTGAGGAATCTCATCCGACCAAGGGTATGCACTAGTAAATATCGGCCAAGAGGAGATAATAAGCAAATACGAATTCATTTTACATTACATAAATCCCAAAGAAATTCTAGATATTGTAAAAAGCTTCAAAACATTTTTAGAAACCATAAAAAAGGAAAATTATCAATATCTACTAAAAAGCGAAATAATTAGTTTAAAGAATAGATTACATACAATTATTCCGCATAGACAAAAAAGAGGACTTATTAATGGATTAGGTACGGTTATGAAATGGGTGTATGGTACGTTAGATAATGAAGATAGACAAAATATAGAAGCACATTTCGAAGTAGTGGATGAAAACAATCATAACATAATGTCTAACAATAATGAACAGATAAAAATAAATGAAAACTTTAATTAAACACTATACCACCTAAAAATAATCATTGAAAATGACAGAAAACTTGTATTAGAGCGATTAAATAAAATAGATAAAAATAGCCAAGACATACATGAAGATAGTATTTTTTTTTGAGCATATGATTAAGCTTAACATATTGAAAGGGAAAATTGATCACATTCAGCAGAATGTGGCTGCTGCAAGAACAGGAATACTTCAACCCAATATATTAACAAGCGAAGAAATCGCGGAATACAAAATTGATTTTAAAAAATTATTTAATATAAAATTAGGATTAGCTATTTATAAAGAAGATTGTATAATTTTTGTCATTAAAGTGCCGACAGAATCAATTAATGTTCATAAGGAAAAATTTTAAAGAAATTGAGACCGAAATTGAATTCATTGTTTACATTTTAAACAAACCATATACATTTGAAAGAGACAGATCAGTATTTGAACTTAGACAAAGCCATAATTGTATATACAAAACAAAATGCTCCATAAGTAAAAATAATAATCAGGAATTAATTCAAATTGAAGATAATACCAAAGAATATGTAATAAATAGAAGGCGCATCTCATACATGTTTCAGAGCAAAAAAGTTTCTTCGATGGACGTATCCATACGTCCATGTTGCCCAACATTCGCAACATTCTTTGCCTGAGGTTTCTTCTAGGAGGTAGCCGTACGTCCATGTTGAGCAACATTCTTCGTTTGCCCATGTTTCGCATCATAATGGATTTTACGGCAGCTTCTTTTATCAGCATCAAAGCCGGTAGTAATTTTGCCTTCATTTATGGTGTGTGAAGTAGTTATTCTATAGGGCTCGATGGCCTACTGGCTAAAGTAGCTTGCTCGCGAGGGGGAAGGCTTGGGTTCAAAACTGGGTGCGGGAGTAGTTATAAAAAATATCGGTGGAATTAATTTTTTAAATTTAAGACATAATTTCGTATTTTTTTTACATTTTTCTTATTTTTCGCTATAATAACTAAAGCGTTGTTATAAATACTATAACAAATTTTGGGTTTTCTCAATATTGTTTTATTCGCTGCTCTTTGCAAATAAAATTCTAAATAGAAAAAATATATAAATAACAAGTAAGAGTGTTAACTTCGGCCTGGCCGAAGCTCAGATACCCTACACCCGTATAATAAATTTTTAGTTCAACTCTAATAATTAATATGTAATAACAAACATTTCATTAGCAGCATCCTCTTTATCTGGATTTATCTGGATTTATCTTTTATTAAAAATAATTTTTAAAAATAGTTTTTCAAATACAATTTTATTATCAACTATACAATACAATAATGATAAATAACATATTTAAAAAAATTAAAATAACAACAAATACTAAAAATTGTATTTAGACAGTTAAAAGTAAAATTAATTACACTCAAAATTAGAAAAAATACATTATATCACAATACAGTTACAATATATTTACATATATTACACACGATATAATCAACAGTAAAATTTATTCGACACCTAAAACTATTCCGTCGTGATAACTGTGCACGTGTCTCATAAGTTATGCCACTTATTGTTGGCACAGAAAAACTTGAGAGGGCCCAGTCAATTTGCGTTCCTCCTTTTGTAGTCGCCTCGGAATTTTTGAAAATTGAATGCATTCCCTTTGATGGTATTTTTTCCGTAGATTATTATTCCTTTTTTTTTCCTGTTGGATCCCTCGTTGCTATCTATTCTATGGATGATGAAAAAATTTGGAATAGAATAGTTTTCCACAGGAAGTGTCCACGTCTCTACAAAACACAGAAGATCCGACGTTAAAACTAAACAATCATGTTTTACGTCTAAAAAATGAGAGTGAAGGCTTTGAATATTTTGGTAAAAAATCTGTAAACGTGATGACCGCTGAACCATAGATCTATACGGAGTTTCGAGGTGCTTTTCTGACCGTAACCGTTTCATTTCGTTGTAAACCTCATCCTTGTCTTCGAATGCTTTCGGTGGTATAAAGTTACCAATTAGATAAAGACCTGAGGCAGCTGTTGCTCTACTGCATGCAACATACAAAGCTGCTCGTCTCATTCTGGGTCCTAGATGAACTGCCACTTTTCGATAGGTAGCACCTTGGCTCTTGTGAATTGTGATTCCTTCGGCAGGAACCACAGGAAATTGCTTTCTTCGAATTGAAACCTGTTCATTTCTTTTATACTGGAACACTCTTTCCACAGTTTCAATCGGTGTCCAATTCGGTTCCGTACGGTGGGGATACTTCTTTCTCGCATTGGATCCAACATCACTTTCAGGAAACAAAATCCATAGCCGGGTGGGAACACTTTCTTGTCCTCTAAAGTCGATCGACATAAGTTGACCTGTTGCGCCGTTTACCAGTCCATCTCCAGTGTCCACATTAACTGTAAGCATATATTTCGCTGTGCATTTTAATAATAGTTTAAAACAAAGGCCCTGGGTTTCTGATGATTTGAACTTTTTTACTGCTTCCAGAATAGCTCGCTTACTTGAGGCAGAAATTGCGGCAGCCGCAACCACATCTGTTGCTTTGGATGTATAAGTTTCCGTAGAGATTTGGCTAAGCTTTAAAGAATTAAAATGGGATGCTTTTTCGTTAGTTAGGAACAAATGAATAGCTTCGGATGGTACATCATTTGAGGACATGACAATTCGGCTTCTTAAAAGAGCTATGTCCTCGGGTTTCATTTGGCCCTTCGCCATATTATTTAAAGCTATTGCGAAGGTCCGGTCTTCCCTTTGCCGCATTACCTCCGTCAATTCGAAAAATTGGAACAATTCCCATAATGGAGCACCTGAAATAGTACTATATGGATCGCTAGTATTCGGATGAAATATCCATCTATCACCAATTGGTGGCAATTGCCTCAGGTCTCCAAAAACAACGATTGACTTGCCTCCGAAAGGTTGATAACTTTTAAATATTTGCTTGAGACGACAGTCTAAGTATGCAAAAATTTTTGCCCCAACCATAGACACTTCGTCTATAATTATGATCTGAAGATCGATCAGTCTTCCCAAGAGGGAATTTATCGTATCATTAGTCAATGGCCTGATTTCGCGGGACCTCTGATTAAGCGGTTAAGAAAAAAGGGAATGCAGGGTTGCTCCACCAATCCCATACGCAGCTTTTCCCGTTGGAGCGCACAGTAACACCTTAGGGTGCTCTGGATTGCTTCCAGGAATGGCGTTTAGTTGGAAAGTAACCGCCTGATATACTGCGGTTAAAAGTCGGCTTTTTCCAACTCCAGCTCCTCCTCCAACGAAGTCATGGAGCGTTTTTCTCAATTTTAAATTATAGAGTAAGTAATTCAAATACGTCCGTTGTTTCAAATTCAACGAACGGACAGACTCTAAAAGCTCATTGCGGTTAATGAGAGCGGGAAGCTTAATAAGCCTAGGAGCTTCAAAGTCATCTTCACAAATATTCCTAACAGAATTTAAATCCAACAAATTACAATTTGGATTTACCTCAGGGATTGCCAAACCTCTAAACTCTTCATCCAGCAACTGTGTTGTTCCTATGTGGTCATCAGCTACTTCATCTGGATTGATGTTTTCCTCCTGTACCTCGTTCAGAATATGCTCAAGTTCACCTTCTTCCAATTTCTCATATTTTGCTCTGTTTTCTTCAATAACAGTTTTGAAGATTCGACAGGTGTACTCATTATTGTTGTTCAGCAAGTTTTCCTCTTCGTCGCTCCAGGGGTAGTAGAGCATCACCATTTCCCGAAAGTAGTCCTCCCTCGCTGTGCTTGCGCGAAATTTGCTAAATAGGATGATTGAAGGTTTAGTTCTTTTAAAAATATATCCAGAGTTATCTTTCAGGCGTAATGCTTTTCCAACATTCTCTGTCTCGTTATCCTCTCGACAATCATTGTCATCATCCTCTAATAGAGATCTATGAGTACTACTTCGTTTTACAACCTTAGAAAAACGGTAGTACGAAGCGAAATCAGCTAAACAGATATTTTCGAGAACTTCTGGTCGGTTGATGTAGTGATCCAGAAGATTTGGAACGAAAATATCTGTTGAGTTTTCCGGTAATTCTTCCAGTTCCCTTTTCGACTTCACCATCCTTACTCTCTTTTCCGGACGTGACGTATTGATGAAAACTTCAGCGTTGCTGCATTCGGACATATGCAGTCCCATAATGTTGTAGGACGCCTCCTGTGCGGAAATTTCTGTTCCAGAGATGAATTTGTTTCCGATGTGTTGTAGTTTCTGCTTAACGGAGAAATTCCCTGCACTAATTTCATCCATTGCTTCCCGTAGCAAGCGAGACACGCCCCTGTTAGATTTGTTAATATAATTAACAATATATCCACAGCAAGCGTAAGCGTCCAGTATATACTGAATATCCATGTTGGCCCGATGCATTCCGAGGATAGTTTTATTGTAAGCGTTGAGGAACCGATCTTGAAATTTTCTTTTAAGAAATACTTTCGGTTTCTTTAAAGACGACCTCAACGCCAGTTTGTAGGACTCGTAGGACATATTTATACCTGGATGTAAAAGAAAAGAATTAAAGTTATTAAAATTATTTAATTCTTCTTCGCTAAAAGTAGAGTTCATTAAAGTTTGAATCTTTTCAAAGTTATCCTTGTGCTGGTTAATATTTTCTGAATTCTCCGGGAAAGGAAGAAGAATTTCCGTTTCTGGCATGGGCGGACACGGCATATTAAACCGGCAAACTTTCTCTCCTCGAATTTCTCTCAGGCAGAATTGGCCGTGTCTATGCTGCTGGTAATGAATAAAATTTGAAACATCTGAAAAAGAACCGTCAGTAGAAACAAATCTGTCAATGAATTTCACAACTGGAGGAAAAGTATTTGAATCTTCCAAATCTATTAGAGGTGCGTTTTCAATCCAATACATCCCGTGGACATGTGGTGAACCTCTCTGCTGAAACTCAATCCGCCAGTAGTAATCGACAACTTTGTAGTTTTCAAAAACTCCTCCAGTTGTTTTGAAGAATCGAAAAAGATGACGAATTCTCTGGTCGAAATAGCGTGAGCAGGAAAGAGGATCTGCGCGTATGAGCTGATATTTTTGCAGAGTGGTGTACTCCATAGCTTCCGCTTCCGTTATGTCCTCATTTTTGAGGAGTTTTACCAGAACTACTATTAGTTCTGGCCATTGTGACTCCGCTGCAGACAATGTTATAAAAAACTTTGGAAGACCAAACTGCCGAATCATGGCAACGACCTTTTTCTTTTCAGCTTCCCAGTGGGCCGGAGATGAGCGAAGTCCTTTCAAAAGTCGAAAGCCGTCATCGTGCTGCACCAGGGTCTCTACAAAATCCTCATCCAACAAATTCCTCGCGGTGAAAACGTTCCGGGAAGATTTTTTCCTTAAGCATGTTGATATGCTGTTTTTAACTCTAATGAGTTCCAATTTTTTGTGCGAATAGAGTATTTTATCTACTCGCGCACATCGCCGGTCGTAGCGCCTTGCCTCAGATCTTATCAGTTTGCCTTGGGTTAGTGTAGTTTTCCTCTTTATTCCGCAGTAGATTGTTGGGTAGGACAGCTCCTCCGTATCTTCATCCAAAATCATGTCCAACGGCTTCTCGCCTTCACCCGGCGCGAGAGCTATTCGGCCTAAGGGAATGTTTTCTATTGGAACATTGTCCAAAAGTGTTTCTTGTCCTCGAGGGCCATACTCCATTGGATCCTCGTTGTCGTCCATTCGTTGATTTACTAGGCGGCGTACCATCTGTTGATCCTCGGCGTCAGCTATAAACGGAATTTCACCATCACTTTCTACTCCATTGCTTTGCATCCAGCCTTCATCTATCTGAATGTTGTGCTTCTTATATAACTCAGTATCCTTCAGATATCTGATAGCATTGAAAATTTTAGCAGGCCTAATAGTTTCCGTCATGAAACTGTGGTTATATTCCAATCGTCTTTTTAAATGTACTTGGATAACTTCCGTTTGATCCAAAGTACGCGGCAGCACTGTTACAGTCTTGTTAAGGGAAATTGGCACATTGACTACTGCTCCTCTGACAGCACATTGTCTGTTGTATCCTAAAGAAATAATTCTCATGAATGGCATCCTGGGTGCCACAAATCGTTCCTCCAACGGCGTCAACTCTTTAAGTTCGACTCGAATAATACTATGGTAAGTATTACAAAATTTATAATGGCCAGATGCGGATGGAAATTCTTCTGAAAGAAAAAAGACTTCTTGTAAATGTGGCTTACGTCTTATAATAATTGATTTGTTTAAGGTTTTCATTTGCGCTGAGAACCAAAGACCACCGCAGCATATACAAATCTCAGTGGGACCGTTCTTTATTTCTGCGTTGTATGTTGTCATCATGTCTCCCCTGTGACGGCTAATTTCTCGCATCAAATACTCCTCGCGTGAGATCGGCGACATATTATCCCGATTTTGGCGATTTCTTTCGGATTGTCTGGAACTTTCCAGAGATCTGTTGGCGCTATCAATCCTATATAGATGAACCCGGCAATTTGCCATTCTTTGAATTTCCTGTGCTTTGGCCTTCGTTTGTGCCCTCGATGTGCGTCGTTGGGCCGTATTCCGCAATTGTTCCAGCTTTTGGTATACAGTATTTTTTCTAGCAGCAGATCGGCGCTTTTTATACCCTACACCCGAAGGGTTAAGGGTATATTCACTTTGTTCTTCCGTTTGTAACGCATTAAAGGAGGCGTGGCAGGTATAGAAAAGTATATATATTCTGGCTCAGAATCAACTCCTGATTCGATTTAGCCATGTCCGTCCGTCTGTCTGTCTGTCTGTCTGTCTGTCTGTCCGTCCGTCTGTGGAAATCACGATTACAGGAGAACGAATAGAGGTATCGTCATGAAATTTGGCACGAATATTCTTTGTTATCCTACGCTGTTTGGTTTTGAAAATGGGGAAAATCGGACCAGAGCCACGCCTACTTTTTATTGAAAATATGCACTCATCCATGCTTTTAGTTCAAATTCTTGGCTTGTAGACCAAATTTTCAGCTAAAATTTTATTTCCGAGTACACCATCTTAGACTAAAATATATTGTAAAAAATGGGCGTGACACGCCCACTTATATACTATACCATATAATGGGGTGTTTGGTAGGAAAAGCGGGGTTGTAGATGAGTTAAGAGATCATAGATAGATTGCTCCCTGTAAATTTAAAAAAGTAGGTGTCACCCGCCCACTTTTTATCACTTCGACAGATGCGGGTGTAGGGTATATGAGCTTCGGTCAGGCCGAAGATAACGCTCTTACTTGTTTTCTTTTTCTTTATTCGACTTATTCTGCCGAAGTGTTACATGTGCCGCATTGTCTCTTTGACGTTCAACTGTTCGATATTCTGGATCATCTCTTCGTCGTGAATGGGCAGATACATCCCGTTTGCGTTCCTCTTCATGATATTCTGTATCTTCTCGATGCGTTGAATGTGCAATTAAATCCTTTTTGCGTTCAGCTTCACGATATTGCCAATCTTCTCGACGTTGCGAATGGAAAACTGCATCCCGTTGACGTTCATTTCTGCGGTATTCAAGGTCCTTTCTCCTAAGAGTATGTGCCGTGGAGTCTTTTTCGCGCTCTTTATCTCGAAATTGTGGATCCTCTCGCTTTTGGAAATGAGCGATGGAATCACGCTGACGTTCTGCATCCCGAAGTTATAGATCCTCTCGCTTTTTGGAGTGAGCGATAGAATCACGCTCACGTTCGGCATCCCTAAATTGCGGATCCTTTCGCTTTTTTGAGTGAGCGACAGAATCACGCTCACGTTCTGCATCCCGAAGTTGTGGATCCTCTCGTTTTTTGGAGCGAGCGATCAAATCACGTCCACGTTCTGCATCCCGAAGTTGTGAATCCTCTCGCTTTTTGGAGTGAGCGATGGAATCACGCTCACGTTCTGCATCCCGAAGTAGTGGATCCTCTCGCTTTTTGGAGTGAGCGATGCAATCACGCTTACGTTCCGCATCCCGAAATTGTGGATCCTCTCGCTTTTTGGAGTGGGCGATAGAATCACGCTCACGTTCTGCATCCCGAAATTGTGGATCCTATCGCTTTTCAGAGTGAGCGATGGAATCACGCTTACGTTCTGCATCCCGAAATTGTGGATACTCTCGCTTTTGTGAATGAGCGAGGGAATCACGCTGACGTTCCAAGGCACGAAGTCGCAAATTTCGCCTTCTGAGCAAATAAGCGATCGAATGTTTCTGACGCTCTGAATCGCGATATTCAACCTCTTCTCTGCGACTTGCAATATACTGGGAACTTCTATGATGATCGAAGGCAGTATTTGCAGACCTATATTTTTTTAAATTTATGCGCAAAGATGCTCGTCTCTGATTTTCAGATTGCTTACGAAGTCTCGGCATTTTAAAGATGTTGAATTCAGTTGTACAATTTGTTGGGTAAAACTTTTTATATTATTTGAAACAATCGCTTAGATGATTTCAAATCAAAGAATTGTATTATTCTAACTTCTTCGAGTTTGAATTTCGCTTTATATACAATATTTCATGCTATGGAAAATTTATGGACGTCACTAAATCTTCTTTTTTTACATAGTCAAAGGTGATCGTAAAAAAATTTGCATTTTTTAAACCGATTGATTACCTTTTTACAATTTAACGAACTGTTATAAAAAGTATGGTAACAACTAAGAGCGATAACTTCGGCCTGGCCGAACCTCATATACCCTACACCCGTATCTGTCTAAGTGACGATAAAAAGTAGGCGGGTGACGCCCACTTTCATTTAATTTACATATAGTAAATTTTGATATAGTAACTCATTTTTACAGCAACGTTTTTCTCAACAAACACCTCATTATATGGTATGGTATACCGGTGGGCGTGTCACGCCCATTTTTGGGAGTGTATTTAAGTTTGACACCATGGACTCAGGAATGAAATTTTAGCTTTAAATTCGCTCTACAAGCTGAGAAATTGAGCTAAAAGCAAGGGAAAATTCATATTTTCTATAAAAAGTAGGCGTGGCACTGGACCGATTTTTTGGAAAAACTGTTTCCATTTTCAATACCAAACAGCCTATGGTGCCAAAGAATATTCGCACCGAATTTTATGGCATTAGCTCTATTCGTTCTCCCGTAATCGTGATTTCTACAGACAGACAGACAGACAGACAGACAGACAGACAGACGGACGGACATGGCTAAATCGACTCAGGAGGTGATTCTGTGCCAGAATATGTACATATACTTTTCTATACCTGTCACGCCTCCTTTAATGCGTTACAAACGGAAGAACAAAGTGAATATACCCTGAATATACCCTCGGGGTACATCCCTTCGGGTGTAGGGTATAAAAATGAAAACATTTTTTGTTTCTTTGCTATGTTTCTTCAGAAAAAATATGCGTGAGTTAATTTTTATTATATCTTTGGGGTAATTGATTTCTAGTTACATGAAAAATCTCGTTAGGTAGAAAGTTTTTTCTATGCGGACTTTTTTATGCTACCCCTATTCACCGCCACTTCATTCGAGTGCAAATGCACGGACATGCAAAAATGTATCTTCTTTCTTTTTACCTACTCACTGAATGATCGTTAAAAGTATTGCATTTTCGTAACATGTTGACGACCTTTTCTACAATTTTATGAGGTGTTATAAAAAGTATGGTTATTATCCTTTTGGTTGTAGGATATAAGAACAATAATAGTTTTGGTTTCGATATATAAAAATATGCTTATACTTTTGGAACCCTTTTTATGCGATCCTTATTTAATGGGCTTTCATTGAAGTTCAATTGCACGAACATTCATGATATTTCCAAGTAGGTAGGAAGATAGGACTAATCTACTCACAAGATGATCATAGAAAGTTTTGCATTTTTGTTTATGACCGTTTTTACAGTTTTGTTAACTGTTATAAAAAGTACCTTTTGCAGGAGAAAAGAGCTGTGTAGCGACTATGAACTTCGGATTGTATTTCCTCGAAAAAGATGAACCCTTTACAAATGAATATTGCTTTTCCGCAAAATTCACATTAATTTGGCGGTCGTATAACCAGGAAGATTTAAAAAAATTTCCAAAATAGATCAACAGACAGACAGAGACAAAATCATTAGAAAAGAACAGACATAATTCTCTCCAAGGAAATTCGCATTATTATAATAATGTAGCTATAACGAATAATTTTTGTATGACATATAATATAGATGTGTATAATGTACGAAAAATCGCTTAATTTTTATATCTTTTGGAAGATATAAAATAGATAAGATAAGATATTTCTGCGGTATTCAAGGTCCTTTCTCCTAAGAGTATGTGCCGTGGAGTCTTTTTCGCGCTCTTTATCTCGAAATTGTGGATCCTCTCGCTTTTGGAAATGAGCGATGGAATCACGCTGACGTTCTGCATCCCGAAGTTATAGATCCTCTCGCTTTTTGGAGTGAGCGATAGAATCACGCTCACGTTCGGCATCCCTAAATTGCGGATCCTTTCGCTTTTTTGAGTGAGCGACAGAATCACGCTCACGTTCTGCATCCCGAAGTTGTGGATCCTCTCGTTTTTTGGAGCGAGCGATCAAATCACGTCCACGTTCTGCATCCCGAAGTTGTGAATCCTCTCGCTTTTTGGAGTGAGCGATGGAATCACGCTCACGTTCTGCATCCCGAAGTAGTGGATCCTCTCGCTTTTTGGAGTGAGCGATGCAATCACGCTTACGTTCCGCATCCCGAAATTGTGGATCCTCTCGCTTTTTGGAGTGGGCGATAGAATCACGCTCACGTTCTGCATCCCGAAATTGTGGATCCTATCGCTTTTCAGAGTGAGCGATGGAATCACGCTTACGTTCTGCATCCCGAAATTGTGGATACTCTCGCTTTTGTGAATGAGCGAGGGAATCACGCTGACGTTCCAAGGCACGAAGTCGCAAATTTCGCCTTCTGAGCAAATAAGCGATCGAATGTTTCTGACGCTCTGAATCGCGATATTCAACCTCTTCTCTGCGACTTGCAATATACTGGGAACTTCTATGATGATCGAAGGCAGTATTTGCAGACCTATATTTTTTTAAATTTATGCGCAAAGATGCTCGTCTCTGATTTTCAGATTGCTTACGAAGTCTCGGCATTTTAAAGATGTTGAATTCAGTTGTACAATTTGTTGGGTAAAACTTTTTATATTATTTGAAACAATCGCTTAGATGATTTCAAATCAAAGAATTGTATTATTCTAACTTCTTCGAGTTTGAATTTCGCTTTATATACAATATTTCATGCTATGGAAAATTTATGGACGTCACTAAATCTTCTTTTTTTACATAGTCAAAGGTGATCGTAAAAAAATTTGCATTTTTTAAACCGATTGATTACCTTTTTACAATTTAACGAACTGTTATAAAAAGTATGGTAACAACTAAGAGCGATAACTTCGGCCTGGCCGAACCTCATATACCCTACACCCGTATCTGTCTAAGTGACGATAAAAAGTAGGCGGGTGACGCCCACTTTCATTTAATTTACATATAGTAAATTTTGATATAGTAACTCATTTTTACAGCAACGTTTTTCTCAACAAACACCTCATTATATGGTATGGTATACCGGTGGGCGTGTCACGCCCATTTTTGGGAGTGTATTTAAGTTTGACACCATGGACTCAGGAATGAAATTTTAGCTTTAAATTCGCTCTACAAGCTGAGAAATTGAGCTAAAAGCAAGGGAAAATTCATATTTTCTATAAAAAGTAGGCGTGGCACTGGACCGATTTTTTGGAAAAACTGTTTCCATTTTCAATACCAAACAGCCTATGGTGCCAAAGAATATTCGCACCGAATTTTATGGCATTAGCTCTATTCGTTCTCCCGTAATCGTGATTTCTACAGACAGACAGACAGACAGACAGACAGACAGACAGACGGACGGACATGGCTAAATCGACTCAGGAGGTGATTCTGTGCCAGAATATGTACATATACTTTTCTATACCTGTCACGCCTCCTTTAATGCGTTACAAACGGAAGAACAAAGTGAATATACCCTGAATATACCCTCGGGGTACATCCCTTCGGGTGTAGGGTATAAAAATGAAAACATTTTTTGTTTCTTTGCTATGTTTCTTCAGAAAAAATATGCGTGAGTTAATTTTTATTATATCTTTGGGGTAATTGATTTCTAGTTACATGAAAAATCTCGTTAGGTAGAAAGTTTTTTCTATGCGGACTTTTTTATGCTACCCCTATTCACCGCCACTTCATTCGAGTGCAAATGCACGGACATGCAAAAATGTATCTTCTTTCTTTTTACCTACTCACTGAATGATCGTTAAAAGTATTGCATTTTCGTAACATGTTGACGACCTTTTCTACAATTTTATGAGGTGTTATAAAAAGTATGGTTATTATCCTTTTGGTTGTAGGATATAAGAACAATAATAGTTTTGGTTTCGATATATAAAAATATGCTTATACTTTTGGAACCCTTTTTATGCGATCCTTATTTAATGGGCTTTCATTGAAGTTCAATTGCACGAACATTCATGATATTTCCAAGTAGGTAGGAAGATAGGACTAATCTACTCACAAGATGATCATAGAAAGTTTTGCATTTTTGTTTATGACCGTTTTTACAGTTTTGTTAACTGTTATAAAAAGTACCTTTTGCAGGAGAAAAGAGCTGTGTAGCGACTATGAACTTCGGATTGTATTTCCTCGAAAAAGATGAACCCTTTACAAATGAATATTGCTTTTCCGCAAAATTCACATTAATTTGGCGGTCGTATAACCAGGAAGATTTAAAAAAATTTCCAAAATAGATCAACAGACAGACAGAGACAAAATCATTAGAAAAGAACAGACATAATTCTCTCCAAGGAAATTCGCATTATTATAATAATGTAGCTATAACGAATAATTTTTGTATGACATATAATATAGATGTGTATAATGTACGAAAAATCGCTTAATTTTTATATCTTTTGGAAAAACAATTTCTTCATCATACATGGAAAACATCGTAAAGTTTTAAAATATTTTTTGTGTCGAGCTTTTTTATGCTATTCTTATTAAAACAGTATAAACATTTTTTAAATTATGCTGATGAACTAAAACAATATGCGTGACAGTATTTCGGTTTCCTGCGATTTCGACATCAACACTCAACGACCTCTACAAGGGAGAATATTCTAGCCAACTTTCATTACGATATCTCTATTCGTACTTCTGTAATCGTGATTTTCGTTACCAGTGGGCGGACCACGCCCATTTTTGGGAGTATATGTAAGTCTAAGACGATGGACTCGACTTTAAAACGGAGAACTCGTTAACAACATTTCAGGTTCGAATTCGCCTTACCTGCTGAAATATTCAACTCTGAATACTAATGCATTTATATTCGCTATAAAAAGTAGGCGTGTCACCAGTCCGATTTCACCCATTTTCAATCCCATATAGCCTATGATAACAGAGAATAATCGTGGCAAATCTCAAGACTATATCTCTATTGGTTCTTTTCTAATCCTGATTTCCGTCACCAGTGGGCGGACCACGCCCATTTTTGGGAGTATATGTAAGACTAAGACGATAGACTCGAGAATGAAATTTTTAGCTTTAAATTCGCTCTATAAGCTGAGAAATTGAACTAAAAGCAATGGAAGATGCATATTTTCTGTAAAAAGGACGCGTGGCAGTCGTCCGATTTTCTCCATTTTCAATACCAAACTGCCTATGATGACAAAGAATATTAGTACCAAATTTCATGGCAATAGCTCTATTCGTTCTCCCGTTATCGTGATTTCTACAGACAGACAGACAGACAGACAGACAGACAGACAGACGGACGGACATGGCTAAATCGACTCAGGAGGTGATTCTGAGCCAGAATATATATACTTTCCTATACCTGCCACGCCTACTTTAATGTGTTACAAACGGAAGAACAAAGTGAATATACTCTCATCCCTTCGGGTGTAGGGTATAAAAATATATAAATAATATAAATAATAAAATACCATGCAAAATTAAATAAACTATATTAAAACATGCAAAAGAGAAATAATAATAATATAAAGTAAATAAACTATATTAAAACATGCAAAAGAGTAAATAATAAAATAAAGTAAATAAACTATATTAAAACATGCAAAAGAGTAAATAATAAAATAAAGTAAATAAACTATATTAAAACATGCAAAAGAGTAAATAATAAAATAAAGTAAATAAACTATATTAAAACATGCAAAAGAGTAAATAATAAAATAAAGTAAATAAACTATATAACATGCAAAAGAGTAAATAATAAAATAAAGTAAATAAACTATATTAAAACATGCAAAAGAGTAAATAATAAAATAAAGTAAATAAACTATATTAAAACATGCAAAAGAGTAAATAATAAAATAAAGTAAATAAACTATATTAAAACATGCAAAAGAGTAAATAATAAAATAAAGTAAATAAACTATATTAAAACATGCAAAAGAGTAAATAATAAAATAAAGTAAATAAGCTATATTAAAACATGCAAAAGAGTAAATAATAAAATAAAGTAAATAAACTATATTAAAACATGCAAAAGAGTAAATAATGAAATAAAGTAAATAAACTATATTAAAACATGCAAAAGAGTAAATAATAAAATAAAGTAAATAAACTATATTAAAACATGCAAAAGAGTAAATAATAAAATAAAGTAAATAAACTATATTAAAACATGCAAAAGAGTAAATAATAAAATAAAGTAAATAAACTATATTAAAACATGCAAAAGAGTAAATAATAAAATAAAGTAAATAAACTATATTAAAACATGCAAAAGAGTAAATAATAAAATAAAGTAAATAAACTATATTAAAACATGCAAAAGAGTAAATAATAAAATAAAGTAAATAAACTATATTAAAACATGCAAAAGAGTAAATAATAAAATAAGGTAAATAAACTATATTAAAACATGCAAAAGAGTAAATAATAAAATAAAGTAAATAAACTATATTAAACTATATTATTTTACGAAATGTTTTTACATATAGAAAATGTTGAAAGTTAAGAAAGTAAGATAAAATATTATAAGTAATTATAAGAAAGTAATATAAAATATTTATAGTATTTATTATAAATAAATTAAAAAATTGTTTTGAAAAATAAAATTCGAAAAATTATTAAAATTAATAAATGCGCAATATTTATTGCTTGTAAACTTTTAAAAATTTTCGTAAAAATTATCTGGTTTTAAAATTATCCTGAAAAAATTTTACGATTATTTCAATTTCCAATTTCTCATATCGCGTAACATGAAGAAATTGGCTTTTCAATTTTAAATTGCAAAAAATTCTAGCTGCGGCCGCTAGACCAAACCTTGCCAACACACGACCAAAGCAAACACAGACAGTATAAAATTACACAACACAAGCAGCAAGCAACTGTACTTTGTCAAAATCAACGAAACGAAAGGGTAAAAAATGCATTGGGCTCGGACCATGGAAGAAGAAATAATAATAAGCAATCAAATGTTGGAAAGGGGAACGAAGAGAGAAGAGAAGAAATTCACGAGAAATTATCGAGCTCGGGCCGCGTTGGTCGTGTGTATTTTGCCTACGTCCAAAAAGAATACATGTTGCTAGTACCCCTTTGCCTACCGACCGACCGCGTGCTTTGTGAAAATTTGAAACATTTTCGTCATGCGCCTTCTATGTACTGTATATTCTTTGGTTTATTGCAACCCTTTTACAACAACTCGTCTATTTCTTTATTTATTATCTCCTGCATCGCTGGATTTTTGTAATAATACCTCTGCTTTATTGGTCTGTCGTCCTTCATTACAATTTTGTGTGTTGCGATGTTGGAGGGTCCTTTCAGAGATTCGAATCTTTGTAGTTCTTCCTTTAGAAATTTGTCTACGATTTGCTTAGTATTTCCCTTACATTTCCCAGCTGTTGGTTCCTGCTCTATTGTTGGCTCAGTGACCTCTGTGGTGGTTTCGGCAGACTCAGCATTGTGTCCTATGTCCGTTGCTCAAAGCGTGGAACATGTTGTCGTTATCGCTTCGCCGCCACAGCTGAACGTGGCACCAATGTTCGTTAGAAAATCCAGACCAAGAATAACTCTAATGTTGTTCGTTGAATTTGGTCCTTAAAATAAATTGCTTTTAGAAACAAATCCATCCCTTACAACAAAATTCGAGTACTTACTGAGCTCTCCAGCCGCTTCTTTCCGTGATGCATAGTCACGACTTTTTATATTGATTACTGAGCCGGTAAGGGCCGTTAGAGTACTGAACTCCAAATAGAGCCGAATAAAAATAAAAAGATGTTCTTTTCTTTGGTCCGGAATAGTCTCTGCCTTTATTGGTTGTCTATCCCATATTTATATGGATTTACAATGGTAGATCTAGTATATAATCTTATAAGCAAATATATTTTGTTAATATGTTTTTAAGGGAATTTATCCCTTAGTCAACGGTTTACAATAAATTATTAAACGCTGTTGTTTATTTTGGTCCTTTATTTTATTTTATTTTATTGATTGCTATGTTAATGTATATACATACATACATATATTATTGGTTACTTATTCTTATTGTACATACACTACATCCATACCCCTTAAAATAAAAATTATTTTACTATCTCAAAAATAAAAAAGTAATTTTCGTTGATTATTTATCTCTAGCTCTTATTAGATTATTGTTATGTAATTCTTTTTTTGGTCATTTATTAATAAAGTGCTGTTTGTGCCATTCTGTGCTATTATTTTGAATGGATCTTTGAATGGTATATTTAGTTTATTTTTATTTCCAATTTTTATTCTGAAATTAGACTTATTTATTTTTTCTTGTTTGTTTTTTCTAATTAGCTTTGACTGTCTTAAGTGTTCTTGAGCCACTTTCTGTGCATGTTTCAGTTTCACTTTTAGTTCAGTGCAATAATCATCAGTATTGTACATGGTATTTTTACTTTTTAATACTTCGCATGGTCAAACGTAAATTATACTTCACATAATTTACCATAAACTTCGAATTAGTTTAGGCGTGTATGTTAATTTGTCATGACAGGAGGTGTCGAATTATAGCTGTAAACATAGTATGGAATCAATTCGCTCCAACACTATATTCTGCATAGTCATTAAATAATCATTGACTTATGACTATTGATTATGACGTATTAACTATATGATTTCTCTCTACTGTTCCGAGTGTTTCATGGTGGAACGGTGTTGAGGTAACTTTGTCGATATGTAATAAGTTGCAAATATTTTTTAGGAGTTGATTTGTGAGTTCTGTCCCGTTGTCAGATTTTAATTTACTGAAACAACCGTATTTTAATATGAATTTCTCTACTATAGCTCTCGCTATATTCACTGCTTCATCTTTTGTTTCTAAAGGTGTCGCTTCTATGAATTTCGTCAGTTCGCATTGTAGTGTTAGTATGTATCTATAATTGTCTGATGGTCTGAATGGTCCAACCGTGTCTATTGTTATTACTTCAAATGCTGATTTTAGAGTTTCCGTTATTTTATATCGTTCTTTAGTATACCTACATGTTATTACTTTATTACCAATTCTACATTTACAATGTGTATATTACATTCACTACATTAACTCTAGATTAATATAGTCTTATTCATACCTTTCCACACATATTTTTGTTTAAGTTTACAAATACATCTTCTTATTCCGCAGTGCCTCCATGTATTGAGTTATGATATTCTTTAAATAATCTTTTCATTTCGGTCTATAAATCAATACGTCTAGACTTTTATTCAATTTTAATTCTTCTTGCAGCTCATTAAATACCTTTTTAAAGTTTTTCATGAAAGTTTCAGTAAATATGACGTCATTTTCTAATAGCGCTAATTTTCAATTTCTAAATTGTTTGTTTATTTCACTTCGTCAGTTAAAATATTGCAATAACCGATTTTGCAATTCTGATTTAAGCCCAATAGTACTTAGTTTAAATTCGTCTAACTTTTTTTAATTGATTAACATTTAAACCTAAAATCGTAACAACATCCATGTTAACTCCTGATGGCGTGATTGTTACACAAATTTTTCAGAATTGTTATTAATCCAGGTGCGTATTCTTTTTTATTTGTGTATTTAGATGTGTAATTATTAGACAATTCCCACATACATATACATACGAGGTGAGTTGAAAAAGCATCGCGAATTTTGAATTCCCGCGGGTTACGTATACGATTATAAATTTTTGTGTGGCGTTATGTAGAAATGTAAAATCGTTATGTACATACATATGTAAAATCAAAGGCGAGCCAAAATACGTCCAAGTAGCTGTCAAAAATTAACTGAACATTCAAAGTGGCCGAACTTGTCAGCATAAGTGAGGAACATGAGTACCAAAATAGCGCCACAAAAAAATTGAAAATCGAATATACGTGACCCGCGAGAATTCAAAAATCGCGATACTTTTTGAACGGACCTCGTGTATATACGTAAATACATTCAAATTTCAATATTTTTTGGCAATTTCATAAAAGCACCCAGTAGAGAAAGTAATCATTACAAAAGTGGTTATACACTGATTATTCAATATTGGGAGGTTGTTACTTCCGGATTACAGCCTGTGTAAAAAACTCATTATGTACTTTTAACATAGGCATGTCATAGGAAATAATCAGTCTCGCTTACTTCAAATACTTTCTGTGAACGAGAGCTAGAACGAGATAGGTAGTTGTTGTATAATGGGTTTGTAATCTACTGAGTAAGTGGTTACAAATGTCATTACGTAATAATGAGTACTGATTATTTACAGACCGCACTACAAGTACTAATTTAACCATTTATTCTGAATTGAAATGCATAATTAGTTATAATCCACACAATGAAACTCTAAAAATTTAGGTATTTCAAATTTATTGATTATATAGTAGTTATATTTTAATGATTTAGTTTTAAAAATACGTAATTTAATTTTATTTTTAACTACTTTATATATTTTAATTATATGTAAAATTATAAAATTACGTGAAGTTATTTTTAATAAAGATTCAGTAGGTGTACCTATCGATGATTGTATGGCAATAGCCAGGAGCAGCCAGCACGTGAGAAACGTTAAAGACGGGAACTACCACGCTGTGATGCTCTAACCGAAACTTTTTTTAAAAATGGGTTTTCATTTTTAGAGGGTAGTCGAATTGTATCATCATTGGTTACCCATGGATGCACCTACAATAGAAACAGTTTTTCATATTAAAAAATAAAAAAATTGTTTTATCAAAAAAATGTTTCTTGCTTGACCTACCTTGAGCTGAGGCAATGTAATGCGCTTCACGGGATATCTGGCCAACATACACTTTAAAACCTTTTTCCTTTCGCATAATTCCTTCCTTTCGAATAATTTCTTCAAAAATAATTTTGCTATTATTATTTTTTTTAAATTTAATTTTTTTTTAAAACTGAAAAAAAAACGGCACGTGCTACTTCTACGAATTTTTTAAAACAAGTAAAATCTTACTTACTGTCTTCATTATTCGATAAGCGAGTGAAATGCTGTAGGTTACTAACCTCATTATTTTCACTTGAAATTGTAAGCGAGGCATTTCAAACAACGCCTTCTAGCTTATTTCAAGTTTAAAGATAATGGGTTCTACAATAATCAATAATAATATTATGCGTAGCGACCTTTAATTATATTGTTAGTAGTTACAGAGCTACCTACGGCATAAGTGATCTTAAATTCTTTACTGGGCATTACGAGTACTTGAAAAAATTGTACTTATTGGCCATTTAGATAAGATACACTTCGAAACGTTTTTTTAATGTTCTCGTCCCATCCATCAAGTTCTAGTTTTTCACACCCAATGCGAAACACCCTGTATATGTATAATATAATGTTCCAACAGCTGCTGTTGTACCGAGTTGGGTTTCTTGTCTGTGCGCAGTGCTGTGTTGAGCAGAAAGGACTTTTGTCCTTTCTGTGAGCTGCTAAGCTTTATATTTCCTCCTACCTTTTGTTGTTTATATATATGTATATATGGTTAAGTTGTTGTTGTGTTTATTATTGTGTGTACATTTAAAAGCGCATTGCTAAAGGCATGGCAGGCCCAAAAAGTGGTACCCGAAGGAGTGTTGTTTTCTAGCGAAAATGGAAGGAAGAAATGGCAGTCGCGATGAGACCGGTACGTGACCGGTTCCGTCGGACGGATGGTGATGTTGGGCGTGGGTGGGTTAAAGTTGCATCTTGATGGCGTTGTTTTATACCCAAAATCGGCGCATTAGTATGATGTTGTTTTGTTGTGTTGTGTTTTGTTGTGTTGTGTTGTGTTCTATTTTGTGTAACTGTTCTGTTTCTAGAACAGTGTAGTAAATCGATGATCGCTTGCAAGTTAACAACAACTCTAAAAACTCCAGCGCAATTTTCCCTACATAAGTTTTCTATACAAGAAAATTTTCGGATAATTTCTAAAATTTTGGAGATATTAAAGTCGAGGCAGCTGTATGTGAAATATTTCAAGTATAATAAGTTTTTATTATTAAAAGATTTTGCTGGCTCGTTGAGATGTCACGAGGATGGTCACACAGAATTTAAAGCTTTTAGAATTTCCATTTGCATGGAAAATTCAACTATGCATTGAGGCGCAGGGTGAGTGCATTAATGTTTTTTATTTTATATACGATTATATATATTTTATATTCTGAGAGAGAAATATATTTTCCTTGTCGGTGATTACTTTTCCCGTTATAATTTTATATGTAGAAGGAGTGAGAAGTTTTTTTTATAGACAAGAAAGAATGCTGTGAAAACATTTAACAGCATGCCTCAAGAAAAAAGCAGAGAAATATGTACATTCAACACATATGTATGTATGTATATATGTATACAAGGTCTGTTCAAAAAGTATTGCCAATTTTGAATTCCCGCGGGAAATGTTCTCAGAAGGCCGAGAAGATGTGAACGACGAAGAGCGTACCGAACACCCGAGCACGTCAACAACAGACAAAAACATTGATGAAGTGAAGAAAGTAGTATTGGCCAATCGTCGAATCACCGTTAGAGAAGTTGCTGAGGACCTAAACATATTGATTGCCTTGTGCCATTCGATTTTTACCAATAATTTTCGCATGAGACGGGTCGCCGCGAAATTCGTACCAAAATTGCTCAATTTCGACCAAAAACAGCATCGCATTAACATTGCTAAGGAGATGTTGAACTCTGTCCGCGACGACCCAAGTCTGCTTCAGAGGGTCATAACTGGTGACGAATCATGGGTTAGGGTTATGACGTGAAAACCAAAGTTCAATCATCCCAATCGGCACGATTGCCAAAAATCAAAGACGAGCCAAAACACGTCCAAGCCAAATAGCTGTCAAAAATTAACTGATGATTCAATGTGCTTGAACTTGTCAGCATAAGTGAAGAACATGAGTACCAACATAACGCCACAGAAAAATTTAAAATCGAATATACGTAACCCGCGGAAATTCAAAATTCGCGATAATTTTTAATTAGTCTTCGTATGTATATAGCAATGGCACTGAGAATCGTAATCATTCGTATCACTAAATGATTTATAAAGAGCTTAAATTCGGTTCTCCTTTTTACAGATGACTACTGTAAGTCTTGCTGGTCGATTGGTGAAGATAATTTTAAAATAAATATAATAAAACTCTGTAATGGGAAGTACTCGTAAATCGAACGATTAAAAACTGCATAATTCGGTCACCTACATGCCATTCTTAGTGCGCTTTTAGTTTTACCGGCAATGTTTATATGATTCCTAGAGAAACTACAATGCGCTTTCAAATTCATGAACATTTAGAAGGAACATGCTCGTATATAATTTTAACTCAATTTTTCATATACCGAAAAATTTGCTTAAAATCAACTACCCTGACTAGAAACAGGTTTAGAAGACTTTCTTAAAAACATAAATTATTTAATCCGATATTTTTTTAAAAAAATGTAAGTGTTAGAAGCATATTTTATTTGATAAATAAACATGAAAGGTTTTTAAAAGGTTTATAAAAAATGAAAAAGGCCCATTTTGAGCTTTATTTCTCTTTAAGAAACTTTTAAATTTTTTCGAAAAATCGAATAAAGCCCAAAAAATGAAAAAATTGGCCCAATTTTGCGATAAATGCTGAAATGCGTTAGCTGCGAAGCAGCTGTTGGACTTACTGGACGATTTAATATGCGAATACTCTTCAGCAAGAAGATGGTTTTTCTGGCTGAGGGTGTAATCCCTGCCGCGGCCGCAACGCAGAGGCACCCTGGATAGACGAATACTCTCCTGCGTGTAGAAGGTTTTGTTGGCTAAAGGTTTTATTCTCTGCCGCGGCCGAAGACCGACACGCAGAAAGATCCAGATTGGCCGACGGTTTTAATACCTGCTACCGTGGGTTTTAATAGAGGAAGTCTTTTGAGCAAGTAGATGATTTTGACCGTCGTTTGGACATCGTCAGCAATAGAAACTGCTAAAGTAAAAATTAATTATACTTTTGGATTTTTTCCTTATAAAAAGTATAAAAAAGAATTATCAACTTAAAATATGCATTATTCTGACTTACCCACTCGGCCAAACTACACTCTAAAAACACTTTAATACACTTACACATAAAAACGTAAAAGCATTAAATATACCAAAATGAAGGCAAAATCTAATTTCCGCTGGAGGGAGCTCCTTTTTATAATCTCAAGGATGCATATCTCAGCAACGGCCAATTTTGACCAATTTTTTTTTGTGACCAATTTTGATACGGTTTTCGACTTCATGTCATGCGTTCTATAAAGAGTGTCATAGCTATATTAAGTTATAAAAATTTTTCGCTAGAGGGCGCTGTTCAGCTTTTAATAGTAAAACATAAACATGCAGTATCTCAGCAACGGGGCGACAGTGTTAGACTTTATGTTATGTACAATCTATATAAAGTGCTATTGGCTATATGAAGTTTTGAAAATATTTTGCTAGAAAGCGCTGTGGACCTTTTTATTGATTAGACCAGCATTTCCCAAAGTGTGGGTCGCGACCCGACACCGGGTCGCAGAAAAATTCAGCTGGGTCATGGCAAACATTTTAAACAGATTGGGTGTCGAACCTAATTTGAGAACAAAATTAACATCACTAAGTCATAATTTGAAATTATAAGCTGATGAAAAACAACATCATCCTTCGCACTAAGATCAAAATATGTAAAACAAAATTTACTTTATTTACTTTAAGTTTTAAATGAAGATAATGGATTGTCTTTAATTACTTTGTTTTTGTTATATATGTAATTATTTTTCAGTTTTTGTGTAAGAAATAAACAAACGAATAACCTGAATTTTGATTTTTATTATAAGGTGGGTCGCGAAAAAATTTAAAATCTCGTACCGGGCCGCGGTCAAAAAAGTTTGGGAAACGCTGGATTAGACAATAAATGATGCATATCTCACCAACGGAGCGGCTGATTTTGATGTGGTTTTTGACTTTATGTGAAAAATTTTATGTAGATAAGAAGTCTTACAGAGGCATTCCAAGAGTCACAAACTATTGAAATCGTCTTTTGTATTTCAAGAGTCACCGAAATACACTCAGAAGAAAAACAACGTAAAATCAAATAAAACCACTTCATTTCAAATAAAAAACGGAATGATTTACAGTCAACAGAGAAATTATTCAATTCAAAATGGAAAGTATTTAAAATATATTTTAAAGGAAAACGTAGTAATATTAAAAAATATCAACTTTGAATTGAATAATTTTCAACTAATGAATTAAAATGCGGAAACTTTGACCTAAACAGAAATAAACCTTAATTCAATCATGAAATGCATTGAATCAAATATTATTCAAGTTCAAATTGAAGGTATTTAAATATAGATTTAAATACATTCAACTTTAAATCAAATCTTTAGCGTACTAGTTTTTTCTGAGTACAGGGTGCTAGCAAAATCCTCTTTAAAGGAAACAATTTCATAAAGTTTCCATGTTGGTACAATTTTATTGTATATGTATACATATATTATGTAATTTGTTGCAAATATGTATCTACAAATATTTACAAACTCGTTTTGGTTATAAAAACTTATCCCTTACACAGGTGTTACTTTATCCATTTGATATAAATGTAAGAGAGAGCTTGTGAAATAACTTATATTTTAATTAAAGTAAATATTAACATTACTCCTAATTTCATATGACTGAAAATGTGTGAAAAAGGCTTTAATTTGTATTGGACTACAAACAACAAATACATCGTTATCTGCACAGAGAAAAATTTACATTTTATATAACTGAAATAACTACGGAGTCCAAAAACATATATAACAAAAGCTATATAACAATTATTTTTATAGAGTATTGGTTATATGGTTATATGCCACCCATGTTGTAATGTACTGTAGAAAGTACTGGTATAGGATCACGCGTCAGATCGACTCGGGCAAAAATGAGCGCCGTCTCTGAAATAGCAGGTAAACGCTCAGCCAGTTGTTTCGGAGGTAAACGATGTAATTGCAAGAGCACAGGGTTTTTATGAGCACTAACATCACCCTCGCCACGGCAACCCTCCACGATCAAGCAGCTTGCGCCATATATTCTCGTCGGGTGAAACTGCACAGATTCCAAGTCCTGGCAAGGCAGCCCATTGCAACTAACCATTTACTATCTTCTAGACATCGAGCGAGGACACCGCGGCACTCGTTGTCTTCAAAGATCAAATCCAGAGTACTCTATGAAATAGTTACAATCGCATTTAAGCGACTGCCCATAAAGGGTATGTAGCAGGCAGTGTCCAGTTCTGAAATGAAACTATTATTATAACTAAGGTCTAAGTGCTTCAGACTCAAGTTCACCTGTCAGCCCCAGCACAACATGTACATATGTGCTTGCTCTTTTTTTCCAAACTGTAACCTTTTGCCTCCAAATAATCGTTGGTAGATTTTATCTTCAGGCGTGCGAGAGAATGGCATGCCCTAGTTCTTTAACTCAATTACGGCTTTAGGCGCTTCCCGGGTCATATAATTAATAGGCTAACCTAACCTTTTTGAACCCTTGATGCGTAATTTTTTCCGTGTGTTATGAGCAAGGCACGACTTGATAAGATTATACCAAAACGAAACTGCAGAAGAATTTTTTATTAGAACATAAAATGACTGATTTTACTCGATATCATATTTTACTTCACTATCAGATTCACCGTTTTGCAAAACAATAAAGGTTCCCGGTTCTAATTCATTAGCGTCGCAAAAAGCATTCACATACTCCATTGCTTATTAGACTTTTTTACAACACATTTATTAACTTTGACGACAAAGACCGAACTGACTTTTATGTACGTACTTCACTTCACTTCACTTCACTTCAATTCAAATTTTACAATTTTAATTTAAATACGCAACACATTAAATTCCAGAATAAAAGCGTCCGACTTCAAATTGAAGTGCTGGCAACTGAATTTAAAGTATGCAACTAAAAACTATATTGAACATATTTTATTTTAAAGTTGCAGCATTTTTATTTTAATAAACAAAGTATTTCATATTCGATTTTAAATATTTCTACTTCATTTTAAAGTATTTCTTGTAAATAACTAGCCACTTAAAATAAAAAAAAAAATATTTGATTTTTCGTTGCTGTTTTTTTCTGAGTGCAGTTAAAATCAGGGACTGAAAATAATCATTATTTTACAAAATTCAATGAAAAAAATCGACATGTTCTAAATGCCGGAGAGCAGAGTGAAGTACACCAAAATGACACTGGTTACATGCTTTATTGGAACCAGTAAAGATTTTTATTTTTTGAGCGTTACCCATAAAAATTTAAAATAATTATTATTGACTGATTTTTATTTTTTCGCTCAGGTTTAAAAATTATTTTTGATTTTTATTTTTTTGCTCGTTTGAAAAAATCAACTTATGATTTTTATTTTATTTTTCGAAAATAAAAATTATACTTTGAGTTAAATTTTTTTGCTCAGGAATAAAAATTATTCTTTAAGTTTTATTTTTCTGCTCAGGAATAAAAATTATTGCTTGAGTTTTATTTTTATTTTTCGAAATAAAAAACTCAAAATTACTTTCAAACTGCCGAAACCTTAGTCAGTCAATATGTTATCGATATTCCGGATTCTTCATCTGATGAAGAGACCTCAATCGAGTTCAAAAGACACCCGATTCGGGAAGTTGACCTTTGGGATTGGGTATCGTGTATTGTGTTTGAAGCTTGATCGGTTGGTTTCAGTAATTACACTTCCTGAGATGTGTTTGCTTCACATTCATCCGCTCCATTAATCTTTGTAATGAAATATTAACTATTTATTAATAATTGCATTCCAGCGTAAGAGTAACTAGTTTTTACCTTCGCTTTTAAACTTAATATATTCCGAATTATTTGCTTCAAATGGGAAGTTTTGAGGCAACCAAAAATTTATCACTGTACTGACAATAACAAAGTTGTAGGACAGGCAGGTACAAAGACGCACATGCATTTTGAGTTTTTTATTTCGAAAAATAAAAATAAAACTCAAGCAATAATTTTTATTCCTGAGCAGAAAAATAAAACTCAAAAAATAATTTTTATTCCTGAGCAGAAAAATAAAACTCAAAAAATAATTTTTATTCTTGAGCAAAAAAATTTTACTCAGACTATAATTTTTATTTTCGAAAATTAAAATGAAAATCATAAGCTGATTTTTTCGATCGAGCAAAAAAATAAAAATCAAACAATAATTTTTATCAGGGACCGTAGTCATTATAAGCAAAATAAAAAAATCACAATTTAATAATTATTTTGTGATTGTAATTTATCGATCAGCGATAAAAATTATTGTTTGATTTTTATTTTTATGCTCGATCGAAAAAATCTGCTTATGATTTTTATTTTAATTTTCGAAAATAAAAATTATAGTCTGAGTAAAATTTTTTTGCTCAAGAATAAAAATTATTTTTTGAGTTTTATTTTTCTGCTCAGGAATAAAAATTATTTTTTGAGTTTTATTTTTCTGCTCAGGAATAAAAATTATTGCTTGAGTTTTATTTTTATTTTTCGAAATAAAAAACTCAAAATGCATGTGCGTCTTTGTACCTGCCTGTCCTACAACTTTGTTATTGTCAGTACAGTGATAAATTTTTGGTTGCCTCAAAACTTCCCGTTTGAAGCAAATAATTCGGAATATATTAAGTTTAAAAGCGAAGGTAAAAACTAGTTACTCTTACGCTGGAATGCAATTATTAATAAATAGTTAATATTTCATTATAAAAGATTAATGGAGCGGATGAATGTGAAGCAAACACATCTCAGGAAGTGTAATTACTGAAACCAACCGATCAAGCTTCAAACACAATACACGATATCTATATCGATATCGATCTATCGATATATATGACCAATCCCAAAGGTCAACTTCCCGAATCGGGTGTCTTTTGAACTCGATTGAGGTCTCTTCATCAGATGAAGAATCCGGAATATCGATAACATATTGACTGACTAAGGTTTCGGCAGTTTGAAAGTAATTTTGAGTTTTTTATTTCGAAAAATAAAAATAAAACTCAAGCAATAATTTTTATTCCTGAGCAAAAAAATAAAACTTAAAGAATAATTTTTATTCCTGAGCAAAAAAATTTAACTCAAAGTATAATTTTTATTTTCGAAAAATAAAATAAAAATCATAAGTTGATTTTTTCAAACGAGCAAAAAAATAAAAATCAAACAATAATTTTTAAACCTGAGCGAAAAAATAAAAATCAATCAATAATAATTATTTTAAATTTTTATGGGTAACTCTCAAAAAATAAAAATCTTTACTGGTTCCAATAAAGCATGTAACCAGTGTCATTTTGGTGTACTTCACTCTGCTCTCCGGCATTTAGAACATGTCGATTTTTTTCATTGAATTTTGTAAAATAATGATTATTTTCGGTCCCTGATTTTTATTAAATTGTGATTTTTTTATTTTGCTTATAATGATTACGGTCCCTGGTTAAAATTCTTGTAAAACGTTGAAGTTATCGTCTTTTGGTATTACAAGAGACGATTTTCTTGAATTTCTCGTCTTAAAAAAGACGATCAGAAATTAGCTCTTGTTCCCTAATAAAAATGTAATATTTCAATGAAAAATCTTGTTATATATTTTTTGATTTTTTGAGTAAATACATAATTGTTATAAATAATACTAATAATACTAATGCTAGTTTTGATTTCGAACGCAAATTAATTCCTCCTCAGAGTCTTCAGCAAAAAATTCCTCTAAAGAATCCATGTTTTTCAATGAAGCTTATCACACGAGAAAAATTCTGCTTGCATTAAACTGTCGCTTGTGTGCGAGGGAGACGAAGAGCATGGTAATTCGTGCATTGAAATTCTTCACTCTTGGACCTGCATGAACAGAGCACAAAACTAACACATAACAATTTTAATTAGCGAGGGTTCTGAATATTTCACCAACACATACAATTGACAGACCAATCAAAATATTCAACAATATACATACACGGAATATTTTCACTTGAACTGTGCAATACAAGTGGAATGTTCCATTGTTTACAACTTCGTACAGTGTTGGAAAATTTCTAACAAAAAAACAATGGTAATTGTTTTTTGCTAAAATCTAAGCGAAATAACATAAAATAATACAAATATTATTCTACATATAATTCGCGATGTATATTCTATATTTTGGCAACGTTTATAACTTTGTTTTTCGCAAAAAAAAAACAATTTTTTTAGGTTTTTATTTATTCAACATAACTACAATAATCAAAGTTTTGCCTCCTAGCTCTGAAAATGTCATCTTGAGCTTGTTGTAATTTCTTACAACCTAAACTAACAATGACTACAGAGCTACGTGTTTTTAACTATAACACTGTGGTCATGTAATTTCAAGTGCTTTGACCTAGTATGTTTAAATTAGTGCAGAACTAATTTAGTTGTAGTATTGACTAGGTGGTACTCTAACCAGCTAGTCGTTTTATTGTTTGACAAATTTACTGTAATTCTCTATTGTTTACAATCGGCACTTGAACCGATTGTGACTGTAACAAATTTACAGGAATTCTCAATTGTGTACAATCGGCACTTGAACCGATTGTAACTGCTGGTTTAATAAAACAACTCTTGTTTGGTTCTTGAGATTAAAAATGCGACTGTTTATTGAATTCTAAATTATCTTTTATAACACCTCGGTTTGATTTCTGTATTCCTATAGTTCCCGTGCTAAGGGAACGCATGAGATTGGTCACAATTGCACCTGCAGATCATGTTTAAAATAATTTGTGGGAATTGCTATGTCAGCACTTTCCCACGGTAGAGTTTGGCTTTATTTATAATATCAAACTGAAGGTCTGCCTGAAAGTCTGCTCTTTCATTATTCTTTTAAGACTTGCCTGAAAGTATGCCATAAGTTATTGCTTGGCAAAACAGAAGGTTTGCCTAAAAATGCAACATGGTTTATTAACTATTGTTTAGTATGATCAGCTTATGAGGCCACCTGTGACTCACAACATCCCTCCACCCTTAATGTAAAAAAAAATTAAATTAATTACGAATTAAGTTATTTTTTTTTTGTGTTTCGTGGGTGTTTAAATCTTAAAATAATATAATATGATCTAAATTCTACTTATAACATATAATGCCTTTGATTGATGGTTGCTGGTTTCCAATAGTTGATTGTAGTATTGTTTACATTTTCTTCTTTACATATAGATGCTGGTACGGTGTTGTTTTACGACAGTCTCAAACATTTACCCTTTCTCTGTTATTTTTGACTTTGCTTTATATTACTGATCGGCGTGGCTTAAATGGATTCTAAGAATCTTTGGAAGGATGCGTTGATGTTTCCCAAACGGTTGTGTGTGCTTATTGATGTATTTTTGTTGAAAGTTTTCGCTTCTGTGGCAGTTGTTGGTAAAAATTTTTAACTACCAGGCTATATTTAACTACCAGTCGCTTCCTATTGTTGATGAAATAGGTGCCGGTGTAGTTGAGCCATATCAATAATTGTTGAGTGGGTTTAATTTGCATGCTCTTCGTACTATTTTTATTCTGTGATCATATTTGTTGTTGCTTGATACTTGGGTGATGCTATTTTGTTGTCTCGTTGTTGTAGATGTTGGAGAAGGTTAAAATGTTGTCGACTTCATGCCGTTGTTGTTGATTATTGTTGAGTGCTGGTTGGGACGTCTGCTCCTTGGTGTTCATCTTTAGGTCTATTTAGTATTATTCTAATTATACATGAGCAATTATGGAAAAAAAATTATTTCGGTAAAAATAAACATTTTTTATTTTATTTTCGTTACTTAATCCTAATCACCATTGAATTATTCGATGATTGATTATAATTTCCGTAAAATTAATATGAAATGTCTTAAGTAATATAATTTTTCTTTTCTTTACATTCTATTCATTTGTTCAATTTGTTCATTTATTCAACATGTTTTTTTTTTGTGTTTGTGTATATTTTACATTAATTAATCTTGAATCTTGTTGATTCATCATTTGTTTGTTTATGTATATATGTTTTTGTATATCTTTCGTATTCTCAAGTACAATGACCGGTCACAAAATATCATGAGGTCTATGACATTTGATGACAGAACATATTAATTGTTGAATTACTGAAAATAATACCCTTTTTTTGTGTGTATACGTTTAAATAAATGATTAGTTTTTATTTAAACGTTGTTTGTTAGAATTATTAGTTAGTAAACATTAATTAAGAATTAGTAAGAGTTAAATAAATTAGTAATAATGTGTCATAGCACTAAAATAGCCTCATAATAATGTTAATTGTTTTGCGTTCAAGTTCAAGTTCATTATTTTGTTATGTAATAAAAAAAAACAATATATATTATGTGCAAATCCTTATATTTGCTACATATGTCTTTATTTACTTAGTGTTGTCATTTACAAGCAACATATTTTCTGTCGAACGTGTTAGATTTGCGAACGTTGTCGCACGTGTTAGATTTGCGAAGAAATGCTAACGTGTCATATATACTTTCGTACGAGCTGTGCTGTTAAGCACGATACTTACAGCGCTTGTGCATTTATGTTAGGGTGGTCCATTGCCTTTAGAATGCATTTTTTTTTTTTTTTTTTTTTTAAAATAAAATAAAATAAAATAAAATTAATTTGATATCTTCTGCCTCTTCTTCTTAAATTAAAATCTAACTCTTTACGGACTGAGTTGATTATTATGGAGTTATTCTTAACTGAACCACGTTGTCGAGAACATGTCGGTAAGTTAAATCTTGATTTGTGTCTTTCTTGTTTTTAAGTTCCTTTTTTTTTTTGTTTTTTTTCTTTTTTCATTATAGTTTTGGGGGCCAATTACAGAATACCTGGACGCTGTGGGACGGGAAGGAAATCATGAATTATGGGCTACTATGGACTTGGTCCATAATGTTGCCGTGGCTATGGATGACGACCCGGCCGTGTGGCGGCTGGTGTTACTTGATCACCTACTGGGGGCCATTGGTGCTACCTTGACAAAATTGAATCGACCCAATCCACGCCTTGCGCAGTGGCTGGTCGAGCTGCTTGCGGTTGTGAACCGTTAAAATAACATTTTATTGAAATTTATTAAAGACTATTTTAATAAACAAATTTTAAATTCAATAAAAATTTAATTTTCGATGAGATAATGATCTGCTTTAATTATTGGATAACTTGGATTATAACTCGGGTAACTCGGAAAATTTCTTTTATTAAACAGACAGACAGTAATATAGACATGAGACTGTCTGAGTTATGTCAGGCACACATTTTGTACAGGAAAACTCCTCTCGTTTATTCAAATTTATTTTGTTTTGGTGATAATGTAATCGGGCTTTCAGGTTATCTGTCTCTCTTACCTATGGTTGTTATTCATTGTATAATTTAAGAAGGTTGTTGTGAAAGGTTTTTGCTTTGTTTTTAATCAGTATTACGGTGTTAACAGGGCTTCTGATTTCTGTTACCTCGTATGGTCCTAGCCATATTGGAGAAAATTTATTTTTCCTGGTTTGATTTTTTAGTAAAACCTTATCTCCTATTTTAAAAGTGACTGGATTTACTTTACTGTCATATTGTTTCTTTGCTACCTCTTTTGCCCTTTCTTGATTTTGTCTTGCTTGTTCATGAGCTCTTTGTATCTGAAACTTTTGTATTTTAATTGAATCGTCTGCGTTGTAAAGTGGGCTGCATTTTCTTTTAAGATTTGTTGGCATTTCTGAGTCAAAACCGTACAATGTTTTGAATGGACTCTGTCTTGTTGTAATATGTGGGGTATGGTTATGAACATGCATTGCTGCCGATAACCATTGATCCCAATTCGAACCGTCTTCTTTTGCAAAACTCCGTAGATAATCTGCTAATGGTCTGTGACTCCGTTCTAATGAGCCATTTGCTTGTGGGTGATATGGTGTAATGTGTAATTTCTTAATTCCTAACATTTTACAAGTGTGTGTAAAAAACTTTTGAAATAAAATTTGTTCCATTGTCTGTTACTAAGACCTTTGGAATACCAAATCGAGTTATTACTTCGTCATAAAAAGCTTTAGCTATTGTATTGGCTTCTGCGTCTGGAATTGCTACGCATGCCATAAATTTTGAGAAATCATCTTGAAACGTTAGTATGTTCTTATTTCCTGAAGTGGTTGCTGGCAGTGGACCAACTATGTCCATGTAAACTTTTTCGAAAGGTTTGTTTGGTGTATCTGTTAATATCATTGGCATTTTTGTTAATTTTGAACTTTTGTTTATTTGGCACTTCGGGCAATTTTTGACGTAATCTTTTATTTGTTTTTGCATGCCCGGCCATCTATACTGTTTCCTGATTCTTAAAAATGTTCTTACTGCACCCTGATGTCCTCCTAACGGGGAATTATGGAAATCTTTTAAAATTGTTTCTATTTCTTTTGGGTTTGTCAGAATTATTAAGTCATGATTATCGTTTAATGTTTCAACTCCGTTATTGTTGTTGTTAATTTCGTCTTCACCTTTTTCTGTAGTTTGGTTTGGCTGAACTGTTGTGGTATTGGTTGGTTTTGTTTCTTGTTTTTCTTTCAGTTTAGTTTTTGCTCGTGTTTGTACTGCTTTAATCTCGTCATTGTTTTGTGGTATTCTACTAAGTGCGTCGGCGTTTAAATTTGTTTTTCCTGGTTTGTATATGATTTCGAAATCATATTCAGATAATTTATGTCTGAATCTAGCTAATCGAGATGTCTGATCTTTTAAATTTGCTATGCCCCTTAGTGGCTGATGGTCTGTGCAAATTTTGAAAGGTCTACCTAATAAATATGCTCTGAAATTTTTGGTTGCCCAAACTATTGCTAGAAATTTTTTCTCTATTGTCGAGTACCTTTTTTCGGCATCATTTAATGCTCTACTTGCAAATGCTATAGGTCTGTCTTTTCCTACTTCGCCTTGTGATAACACTGCTCCTAATGATTCATTACTTGCATCAGTTGTCAAATTGAATGTTTTTGTGAAATCTGGATAAGCTATTATTGGAGGGGAGCTAATTGCTGATTTTAATTTTTCAAAGGCCTTCTGGCAATCATCTGACCAGTTAAACTTTGCGTCTTTTCTCAGTAATTTGTTAATTGGTAGTGCTATTTTTGCAGTGTTTGCGATGAATTTTCTGTAATAATTAATTAATCCCAAAAAAGCTTGTACTTCTTTTTTGCCTTTTGGTGGTCTTATTTTCTTGACACATTCTACTTTTTGTGGATCTGGCAATGCACCTGATTCTGAGCATTTATGACCTAAATAAACTATTTCTTTTCGTAAAAACTGACATTTTTGGGTGTTTAGTTTTAAATTGTGTTCTCGTAGAATATTTAGTACCTTACATAGCCTTTCCTCGTGCTGCTGTAGGTTTCTTCCGTAAATAACTATATCATCTAGATATACAAAACAGTCAATCCCTTGCAACCCTGTTAATATTTGATTCATCAATCTCTGGAATGTCGCTGGGGCTGAAGTTAATCCGAATGGCATTCTTTTAAATTCAAAATGTCCTAAACTCGTACTAAACGCTGTTTTTTCTCTATCTTTTCTGTCTATTAGTATTTGGTGATAACCGCTGGCAAGATCTAAAGTTGAAAAATATCTACAATGTCCTAATTGGTCTAAAATTTCATCTATACGGGGTATAGGAAAAACTTGTTTTATGGTGATGTCATTAAGTTTCCCATAGTCCACCACAAGTCTCCATTTTTTCTCATTGTTTCCTGTCGATTTCTTCGGCACTAATAATATTGGAGAGTTCCATGGAGAAGTACTTGCCTTAATTATACTGTCTTCTAATAATTTTTGCACTTGTTTATTAATTTCTTCCTGGTGTACGTGAGGCAATCTATATTGTTTTTGGTTGACGGGTGCTTGTTCTTGCTTTGTTGGTATTTCGTGTCTTAAAACTTGTGTTGCTGTTAATTTGTCGCCTTCTAGCATGAATATGTCATGGTATTTTACGCATATTCTTTCTATTGAGGCTTTTTCTTCGCTGTTTAAGTTAGGGTCTATTTGTATATGTTTCAGTAAACTTTTTATTCTATCTGTTGTATTCATCTGCTGTAACGTATGTATCGTACTAGGAGATGGTCTTTTAAAATTAATGAAATTTGAAAATTTAGGAACGAAATTCTCTTTCATTGTAAAGTCGTATTCAGTTGAGTTCAGTATAGGTACATGAACTTTATTGTTTACAACGTTTACAAGTGTCTCTGCCATGTATATTCCTGGCGAAATTTCTTCTTTGTGGATGATTACCACAGGTATCTTTGTATTGATATTAATTTGGATTGTTTTTATTGTTCGTGCACGTATTGTGTCGAGTTGGTTAATTTGTTCCAAATCGGGCTTAGACCTCATCAATAACGATGTTTTATATTTGCCATTCTTGTCGACAAAGATTAATTTTTTATTAATTGTATTTATTATGGACTGATTCCACAAGTTATCCCTACCTATAATACCATCTGCTGGTATCCCTTGTTTAAAGGAAATCGCGTTGAAAACGAATTTAATGTTTTTATGTGTAATTGTGAATGAGCCTTTCGTAGTTATACATCCACCGAAAGCTCCACTTAAATCTTTTATTTCAGTTGTATTAAGTATTATTGAATCATCTAATGAGTCGTCTTTTACGAGACTTGCATCAGCACCAGAGTCGACTAGCAAAACGAGTTTTCCATTTTTCGCACTTTTGCAAGGTACTTCAATGAACACATCATTCGCTGTATCGCGCTCTGTATACGTTACTTGTCTGTGGACAATTTTTTCCTCATTTATTGAATCCATTCTTTTGTTTTCGATATTATTTTCAAAATTAGTATAATTTTTAAACGTTTTTACTATTTTTGAGAAACTCTCCAGAGCTTCTTTATTATTTACTTGCGAGTTACAAATATTAAAAAATTTACTTTTAATTTTTTGAATTGTTTTTTCTGCTAATGACCACAGTAATTGAAATATGTATATCATTACGTTCTGAGTATTTTCTTTCAATGCAGTGTTTTTTACTTGCATAGAAGATTTCTTCGTAGTCAGATCTTTTTTAATGTTGCAGTTCTCAGTTATTCTGTCGGTCTGTGTAAATTTGGAGATGTTAGTTTTACTACTATTTGATGGACAATTAATCGGAAGCGTGTCAACAGTATTTTTGGACGTTTGACTTACTGGTTCCAATTGGTTTGGCCTAATTTCGCTATAATTTTTGGGTTCCCAGATCATTGGCCTTGTCTGGGCCCTTGTTTGTTTCCCTGAAATGTTTCCCAGTTTCTTTTTGCATTGCAGTTGAATGCATTGTGACCTGGTCTATTGCACCACAGGCATTGCTGGATGTTGTTTTTTCTCCATGTATTGTTATTATTATTTGTCTGACGCTGTTGGTTTCGTTGTCGGTTGTCGCTGTTAAACGGTTTAGTGTTAGTCCAGTTATTTTTTTGTTGATATCTAATTTCTTTTCCTTCTTGTCGTACGTTGTTCTGTTTGCATCTCCAGTTTGTTTCGTGCCCATATTTTGTGCATCGTTCGCAATACGGCGTATTTTTTCTTGTCCTACACTCGTCTCGAGTATGCCCTGATTTTTTACAGAAGGAGCAGATCGTTCTGTTGTCCGACTTTTGTTCTGAAGTCATATGGTTTTTCTTTAAGTCCGTCATTGAATAATTTATTGTTCTGATTTTTTCATTTCTATCTTGTGAGGTAAATTTTGATGTGTTTCCTACTTCTATTAGGTCTAATACCTTCATTGTTGCGTCAATTAATTCGTTCAGAGTATTAGCGTTTACATTCAGTAGGTGTATTCTTAATGTGGGGTCTTGTAGACCTGTCTTGAATGCAAAAGTTGCTGATAATTCTAGTTCGTTACATAATGGAGAATCTCTTGTGACCGTGTATTGAGTACTAATTATTTCTTCAGCTTGAAGCTTAAGGGCAGTTATGCGTCTGGCAAATGACCGAACATTTTCATTTGGAAATTGGCGACAATTTTGAATTTTCTGCTGGACAGAGGCCAGAGATATCGGTTCTAGATATGTATTTTTGATTAAAAGAAAAAGTTCTTCAAGTTTGTCAAATTTTCTTAATCTGATCAAATTAAAAGCGTCGCCGTGTAGGCGCTGTTTTACGCAAGATATTAAATCTTGTGTCTCGTTTGTGGTGAAACCCTTGCTTGCTAATTCACACCCCTCAATGAATTTATATATTTCACTTCTTATGTCTGGGGATTGTGTACCAGAAAACAGTGGCACTAATTTATTTACAGTTTTTGCTATTAGCTCAATTCCCATTTTTGCCATTGCTATTTTTTGTTCAGATTCTTCAATATTGGGTTTTATTTGACTTATGTCAGCACTGTCGCCAGACGAAGGTAGAGATTTACGCCGTTGAAGTTTTTCCTGTTTTAAAATTCTATTTTCTTCTCTCAGGTTCTGGATTTCTAATTTTGTTTCTGCTAGTGTGGGTAGGTTCTGAATTTCCTCTTCTGTAAAATTTTTATTAATATTCCTTAGTGCTTTATTTTCTGCCTCTAATTCCTGAATTAGATTTGCTTCTACCTGTCTATCTACCAGAATTTGATCGTATTTCTTTTTAAGGCTAGAAAATTCGATTTTCCACTCTTCAATTTCCCTTGCTAAGTTCTGCTGTCTATGGTCCAAGAAGTTAAGTAATTCGTCTAGAGTGGCGTCAACCTTTTCTATTTTATTGATGTGACTTAAAGAGTCTAATTTCGTTCGAATTAAACTCAAATGCTTTATTGTTGACAGCCGCGCTAAGACTTGCCCAAATTTTCTCTAATAATTCGCCTAACTGTATTTTTAAACTATGCTGTTCTGTATATAACTGTAAAAAATGTTGTTCAAAATCGGGTTTGTCTGCCATGAATTGTTCGAATTATTTATGCAAAACGTAAAAATATTTTTGTTTCTGTTAAATTTTAATTAAATTTAAATTAACAATTCTGTTAAATATCAATTTAGTGTTGGTCTATTTTTAATCGTCGTGATTTTGGTAATAAATGTCGCGTATGCACTTTCTTAAAAAAAAATTTGCTTTTGGTTTCGAAAACCGGCTGCGCCAAAATGTTGTAATTTCTTACAACCTAAACTAACAATGACTACAGAGCTACGTGTTTTTGACTATAACACTGTGGTCATGTAATTTCAAGTGCTTTGACCTAGTATGTTTAAATTAGTGCAGAACTAATTTAGTTGTAGTATTGACTAGGTGGTACTCTAACCAGCTAGTCGTTTTATTGTTTGAAAAATTTACTGTAATTCTCTATTGTTTACAATCGGCACTTGAACCGATTGTGACTGTAACAAATTTACAGGAGTTCTCAATTGTGTACAATCGGCACTTGAACCGATTGTAACTGCTGGTTTAATAAAACAACTCTTGTTTGGTTCTTGAGATTAAAAATGCGACTGTTTATTGAATTCTAAATTATCTTTTATAACACCTCGGTTTGATTTCTGTATTCCTATAGTTCCCGTGCTAAGGGAACGCATGAGATTGGTCACAATTGCACCTGCAGATCATGTTTAAAATAATTTGTGGGAATTGCTATGTCAGCACTTTCCCACGGTAGAGTTTGGCTTTATTTATAATATCAAACTGAAGGTCTGCCTGAAAGTCTGCTCTTTCATTATTCTTTTAAGACTTGCCTGAAAGTATGCCATAAGTTATTGCTTGGCAAAACAGAAGGTTTGCCTAAAAATGCAACATGGTTTATTAACTATTGTTTAGTATGATCAGCTTATGAGGCAACCTGTGACTCACAACAAGCTCAAACTGCAGTAGAAGCAAAAGACTACAGTAATAGCAAAGACGATTCGATTTTCGTGACTCTTCCTCGTTCCCTTTTTCGTGACTTTTTAGCCGATATAGTTTAACGATTCACCTCGAATCTCAGAATGCCTCTGTTAAGCACATTTTCCGCTGAAGGGCACTGTGCAACTTTTCACAGGATAACATTACAATGCATATATTAGAGACGGAGCGACCAATTTTGATTGGGTTTACGATTTTTTTCACACATTTTATATAGAATAGATCAGCGTTTCCCATACTCCCTTGACCGCAGCCCGGTACGAGATTTTAAATTTTTTCGCGACCCACCTTATAAAAAAAAATTTGCATATTTACAAAACAAATTTTATTTTATTTTATAAAAATTTTATTTAATAAAAATTAAAATTCAAGTTATTTGTTTGTATATTTCATAAACAAAAATTGCAAAGTAATTATATAACAAAAACTTTATCTTCAAAAACATTATCTTCATTTAAAACTTAAAGTAAATAAAGTAAATTTTGTTTTACATGTTTTGACCTTAGTGAAAAGGATGATGTTTGTTTTCATCACACAGTAATTTCAAATAAGGACTTGATGATGATAATTTTATTCTCAAATTAGGTTCGACATCCAATCTGTTTCGATACTTTTTTTTTAAGTACACCAAGGTGTCGCATGAAATTTCAATTAAATTATCTACTTCTTGTTCACTAAGATTAGCATTTCTTCCTTATCAATATCGACAGAAAAAGGATCTTTAATCCACATATTAATTAATCTTCTGCATCGTTTGAATGGGTTTCAATAAATTGATGTAATGTTTCAAAAGATTTAAAATTTTCTTTTGAAAGTCTAAATATTAAATTAAGAGCATAATGTTACAGATTTTGTGTGTTTTTACAATTTTTGCCACGACCCAGCTGAATTTTTCTGCGACCCGGTGTCGGGTCGCGACCCACACTTTAGGAAACGATGGAATAGATTATATAAAGTTGTTAAATTTTACCTCTGGATGATGCTGCATAAATTATGACGTTAAAGGCGTAACTTAAGAGCGTGATATATTCAAATGATTGCTATTTCCTGCAAATATTACCTCCAATAAAATAACTAATTTTTCTAAAATTCTTAAAAGCAAAAACCATGTTTTTATGTTTTATTTTCAGGTCGATCACTTTTACAGGTTTTGTTTTTACGTTATAATAATTACCACCCAAAAAGTTTAAATTCCAGTAATTCAGGAAAAAGGGTTAACAAATTGTTTTAAAAAAGAGCAGGTAGCAATACAGCTAAAAAATATGTTTTGCCTTTTAGCTGTAACATGCAGTAAAAACGGAGCAAAATAACTAGATAATCGTCAGCAATTACATTAGAAATTGCTAAATTAAAAATTAATTATACTTGTGGATTTTTTTCAGTTTTTTATAAAAAGTAAAAAAAAGAATTATCAACTTAAAATTTGCATTATTCTGACTTACACACTCGGCCAAACTACACTTTAAAAACACTTTAATACACTTTTATAAAACGTAAAAGCATTAATTATACCAAAATGAAAACAAAATCAAATTTAAGCACAAATACAAGAGCAGCACGAGGACGAAGATCGACTTTACAATCTCAAACTGTAGAGCAAACACAGAAACAAAGAAACCATAGAGAGGAAACGGAAGACCATAAACAGGCCTGTCTAGACTCACAGCGGTATAGACAATCTATAAATCGAAGAGCGGAAACGGAGGAGCAACGTCAGGCCCGTCTGAGATCTCAACTTATAATACAGTCGAGAAATCGGGAACAAGAGACAGATAGGGATCATTAATTGCGCATTAGGACTCAACGTGTAAGACAAACACGAAATCTCCAGCACGAAACGGAGTAGCAGACGGTCCCTCATAAGGTCCCTCATAAGGACCCGCATAAGGGCCGGTTCCATATAAGGACCGAGCGTGACATACAAACGAGAAATCGGACGCAGGTAACGGATTAACAGCACCAATTACGGTTAATGAATCAGCGTGTAAAACAAACACGAAATTCCAAAAGTACAACGGAGTGAGGTTAATGAATCAGCGTGTAAGACAAACACGAAATTCCAAAAGTACAACGGAGTGAGCATCATTCTATCATATATTGAAGATCTCCAACAAGAAGTTCTCAGTAATGAATCAAAGCTACTGAATTATCAGAAAGTTGCGTTTTCGTTGTTAGTTGATAGCGCTATTCATAAAAAAAATAGTATTTTTTACTTGGATGCACCATGAGGAACCGGAAAAACATGCCTAATAAATCTTATACTTTTTAAAATTAGTCATGGAGGTCAAATTGCAGTTGCGGTAGCTTTTTCGGGTATTGCTGCAACCCTATTTCGCGGACGAAGATCAGCACATTCCGCGTTCAAACTCCCTTTATACTTAGCAAGGACAGACATTTCAACGTGCAATATCACCAAGGGATCGGGGAAGTCGGATGTTCTAAGAAATCCCAAATTATTGTCTGAGGTGAGTGCACAATGGCGCACAAAGCAGCATTTGAAGCTTTAAACAGGACGTTATAGGATCTCCGAGAAAATACAGCTATGATGGGAGGAGTTATCCTGGTTTTGTCTGGAGATTTCAGGCAAACACTATCCAAATTCCACGCGACTCTGTTGGCTATAAATCAGTCGACACGGTTGTAGATGAAAATAAAACTGTGAATTACCCTACAGAGTTTTTAAATTCTCTTCAACCTCCAGGCACTCCGCCCCATTGTCTCTATTTAAAGGTTGGAAAACCGATTATTCTTTTAAGATATTTGGACCCTCCACGTCTGTGTAACGGAACAAGGTTGGTTGTAAAGAAGTTCATGACATACGTAATTGAAGCAACCATTTTCTCCGGATGTGGCAAGGGTGAGGATGTTTTTATTCTAAGAATACCCATAATCCCTGCCGATATGCCCTTCCAGTTTAAGAGGCTCCAGTTTCCAATACGTTTAAGCTTTGCAATGACGATTAATAAATCGTAAGGCCAAATACTGAAGGTTGCGGGCTTACAATTAGAACAGCCTTGCTTTTCGCATGGACAGCTATATGTTAGATGTTCATGTGTGGGTAATTCTGATATTATGTTTGTTTATGCTCCGAATAAAGAAACAAAAAACATTGTATAATCGTATTTTGAAGGTCTTAAGTAATTAATTAGATATATGAATGTTTAGATCTTTATAATATCAAACAACTTTGTCTATCAAAAACTTTGTAATTTTTAGTATACGAATAAGAATCCAATAAATGTGGCAATGTAAAATATTTTATTTAAAGAAACGAAATAAAAAATCAAAAAGGTTTTATTCGCATACAAATCTTTCCAGAAGTTTTTTAATTAAAACTCAGAAACAAGAGAACTGAGTCAACGATGCGTGCTCTGCTAGTATTATATAGAATTATATTTTTAAAGCCTTTTTATTAAGTCGCTTTCGTTCATGTTCGGTACAAATTTTAAAACTGATTTTAAATTAGCTTCCTGATGAGCTAGATACTTGAAATTTTAACCATAGCTCAGAACTTAATGACAATGCAATATTTAGCATTAACTAGCCCACTTTAAGCAGGAGGTTGCAGGAAGTTGTGGTCTTTTCAAAGTGTCGCACTAATTTGGAAATTTATTTTAAACTAACTTCCCGAGAGGCTAGAGACTCGAAATTTTAACCATAGCTCAGAAAGAGATGACAATGCAATAATAAGCATTAACTAACCACCTAAGCCCACTTTAATGCAGGAAATTTGGTTTCTTTCTTTCATTTCGCTACTAATTTTGAAATTAATTTTTAAGTAGCTTCCCGACGAGCTAGAGACTTGACATTTTAACCATAGCTCAGAACTGGATGACAATGCAACATAAACCATAAACTAAACACCCGCGACCACGTTAAGCAGAGAATAAGGACCCTTTTGGAGCCTTTGTAATGTTATTAGGTGGTGCCGGAGCCAAGGTTAGGAAAATTATAGCTCCGGAGTCAGATCATCGCTCCGGAGCCGGAGCCGAAGCAAAGTTTAGAAAAATTATAGCTCCGGAGTCGGAAGAAAGTGTTCCAGAATTGTAGCTCCGGAGCCAAAGCCGGAGCTATCACATTTTTGTCTGGCTCAGCAGCCCTGGTTGTATGTTACATGAGTTAATAAATCAAAATTTACTGTCTATAAGTTAAATGAAGGTGAAGCTGGGCGTCACCCGCCCACTTTTTATCACTTGGAGAGATGCGGATGTAGGGTGGGGTTGGGAATCTCGGGATCCCGCAGTTTTTAACACTAATATGAATAGCTGTCTGCTATTGAGTTTGAAAGCAATAGCAGATAGCACATAAAATCACGCTTATACTTGCTATGTTACCGCAAAAATTGATTGTGGAACTGCTATGCCTGCTGCTGCTATTTGAAATTTCACTGCTCGGCGTGCTGTGCTATTGCAAGCTTATTTTGCCTTTGCTGTTACTACAGCATGCTGTGAAAATTAGTAATAGCACTGCCGATTGCTGAAATAAAACTAGGGTTGTGCTTAATGACTTCGGAGTCTGATCGACCATAAAACATGTCTTTTTAGATCCGTATTTGTTTCCCGGTAACATTTTTGCGGAACTTTGTTTTGCCTTTTCGAATGTTTCACTTTTTTGTTTTATGAAAATTCGCGAAACGAATGACTGCTTTTTTAAACCCTATTTAATCAAAATTATTTTTAGAAGATTTATATAAATTTATAAAAAGTATTAAAGAAATATAAAAAATACTTAGAATTTTTTTATTTAGCATAATTTTTCGCGGAATATATAAAATAACTTAAACATAACGTAACTGTACCATTACTTCAAATACAATTTATTTATATTCATGGTATCATTCCGGAGATGTTATGTTTACATTAATTTCTCTGATATGCAAATAGTTAACATCTCCAAGAACTATTTCGTTCCGAGGAACTATTTAGCTCTTGGAACTATTTTGATCCAGGTATTGTTTTGTGACACGTGCATTGTTGTTGTTGTGCACCCTATAAAAACAATGAATTTCCTTATAATTTAATAAATTGTTTTTTAAAAACCTATTTTTGTATGTGTCATATTATTAATTTTGTTAAAATAATATGTTAATATCTTTCAAGAACAAATATTTCAAAATCCCGAGACTAGGTAAGTGCAATCCTGAAATCCCGGGATTGAAAATATGGCGCGGGATTGCCAACCCTAATGTAGGGTACATGAGCTTCGGCCAGGCCGAAAAATTATCTAAAAAGTATCAAACGATTCACTCGTTGAATCTTTTCCGAATTAGAAATATTAGCTTTTGACGCGGGGTAGGAATGGTTGAAAAAATTTTACTCTGGTGAGTAAAAAGTTTGTTTCTAGTTGTGCCCATTCGTCGAAGAAATTTAATTTCAATTAAAAAAAAAAAATTAATAAACATAAATCATGCACAGCAGCTTAAAAGATTAAATAGACTGATATGTGAAAAACAAGCCAGCAGTTTGCAGCTCCTACGTTTAATTAATGTACAATATTATTATTTTAATAGTTATTAAAATTATTATTTAATTGGTTATGCATATTACTTTTTTTGCAACAACAATTAACTTTGATTTTGATTTTCAACGTTTTTAGGAAAATTAATGGTTGTCAAAATTTTACCTAGCCCCAAAGGCTACATAAACTTTTTACTTTGGAATTCACCTCAATAGCATAAAAATTTCTGTTTAGGCTGTAAACATTTTCTATATCGAGTGAGAAGTTATTAATTGGCACACGGCCTTACTCGTTGAATAATTTCTGAATTACTAAAAACTATCGAATATACATATACATATGTACAATGGTTGAATTATTCGATAGTTTTTAGTAATTACTAATTTTAGTAAAACTATTCAATAAATGAATAATTTTTAACTATCGAATAACTCGATAGTATTTATTCGATAGTTTCCAACACTAACAAGCACAAATCATTCATATAATTATAATTACACAGAGCCAAAACACCACATAAAATAGAACAAAAACAATCAGATTTCTCTATGCTTTTTATCCAAGAAGGGAGCCTTATTAAAACTATAGAGAAAATCTGATTAATTTAAAATTTAAAAAGACAGTCATATTAAAATACTAATTCAAAAAGAAAATCTTATTGTTTTTCATACAGACGATCTTATTAAAATACATATTCAATAAGAAAATCGTATTGTTTTCATAAAGACGATCTTATTAAAATACATATTCAATAAGAAAATCTTATTGTTTTCATAGAGACGATCTTATTCAAATACATATTCAGGGCCTGTGCCAACTGACACTAAAATTTAGTATTCTTCTAAACCGGCAAAGTATATTGTATTTATAAAAACGGAAAGTACTCACAACTGGGAAGCAAAGATCGTCCATTATAAACAACGTCAATGTAAAAAAAATTAATATGAATTATAGATCTGAAGTAAACTTGACAGAAAAAATATTACTATCAAATTCTGGCCAGACCGACGATATTATATATAAAAAGTGTTTCATATTAAAAGAAGTAAATAATAAGAATTCTTCATACCTTCATACAGACTTGTTAATTTCATGAGTTTTTGACGTGTTGAAGTTTTGAAAAATATGAATTTCTTATTAAAATTACGAATTGATTTCTATAATATCAGTTATAAATATATATTTAATTTATAGTGTATATAAATAATAAACTTTTTGTTTCAAGACAATAAGATTTTCTTTACAAAATTATAGTATAGTTTATAATTATTACTATAGTTCATATTTATAATTTACTTAGTCATTATTGCCTGTAATTGCGTTATAGAAAAAATTGTGCAGAAGCCTTTCTCACAATTAAATAATGAAGAAAACTGAGAAATCATTAAATTAGGTAGACCTACCCGTAATCTTCTAACCAAAAACACAAAAATATAAAACAAAATAAATCTGGTTGTGCAGAAGCCTTTTCACAATTAAATAATGAAGAAAACTGAGAAATCATTAAATTAGGTAGACCTACCCGTAATCTTTCAATCAAAAACACAAAAATATAAAACAAAATAAAAAATTTTTAAAACTTTATAAAATGGAAAAAATGGGATCAAAGTCTATCACGTCCCCGTCGAGATCCTAGAAAATACTGAGTATAGCCATTTTAATTGCATATCACCAAAGGCGCCCTCTTACTAACACGGTAAACGCGGCACTGACATTTCAGCTTCAGATCCGGACCCTCGTAGCCTTTTATGTTTCGGGACTTGGCAACCCTAGTGTTGCAATCTGGCAACTGACAGCTCTATCGTTAAGTTGGACATTTTTGAGGTTATACGTACTCAGAACGTTTTGACATACGAGCGCTATTTGTGTTGTTTACAGTAACTTAAAAGATTCATCTCGGCCCAAAAATGGAATTAAATCGTGAACATTTTCGTGCGATTATTTTTTACAACTTTCGACGTGGATTAACTCAGCAACAGTGCATGGATGAACTTAATTCAATTTTTGGCGATGAAGCTCCATCAGGGACCACTGTTTATTGATGGTATGGTGAATTCAATCGTGGTCGTAGTTCACTCCAAGACGAATTTCGTGAAGGTCGTCCAAAATCAGTTGTTCCGAAAACCATTGATGCTCAAATTGCATTAATATTTACCTAAAAAGTAGGCGTGGCAGTAAACCGATTTTTTTCCAATTTCGATATCAGAGAGCTCTAAATGGAACAGAATATTTCTGCAGCATTTCATGATGATGCTTCCACTCGTTTTGCTGTAACTGTGGTTTTTGTCACCAGTGGGCGGACCACACCCATTTTTGGGAGTATATTTAAGTCTGAGGCGGTGGACTCGGGAATAAAATTAGCTTTAAATTCGCTTAAATAGGCGTGAAACTAATCCGATTTTCATTTTTAATACCAAACAGCCTATGATGACAAAGAATATTCGTGCCAAATTTCATGGCGATAACTTTATTCGTTCTCCCGTAATCGTGATTTCTACAGACAGACAGACGGACGGATGCAATTCCTTTCCAATTGGAATTGCGGTCCTATTTATTTTGATTTTGCAGGGCATACATAGTAGAGATGAGCGATCCAGTGATTTTTTAGGAACGGTGACAGCAGTGACAGTGACATACGGGTCACTGTGATTTTAACCAGTGATTTTTAGTCACCGTGAGTTTGATATAAGTAAACGACGATACCAGAAGTTTTAGCGAGTTTTAGGTGTAGATTTTTAATCTAAGTATATCGTTACCGCTCGTTCTGCATTGTCATTTTCTTGTTTTGAACGGTAATGGTAAAGACACCGTTGGATGCCACTCATATGCTTTGTCAAATTTGAAATTGTTGTCTTGTACGACAATTAAATTTTGCATATTTTTCACTCTGCGTAGATAACATCTTCTGCCACAAAAAAACTGCCAAATCGCACTTTTTTCATTAATTTTATATTATTTATTCTCATTCTTTTTTTTTTTAAATGGTTAAAAAATTGTGCAGCAATGTTGCTTTGAAAAACTCCGTTGCCTTAAGTCGCAGAAGGGGTGTTTAGTGACAAGCAAATCTGAATACTGCGCTGCAATATGTATGAAAATAACTTAAGTAATTCTTACTGTATTTTACATAAATTTTACATAAATGAAAGATACTTTTGATACCATCAGAATGGTATGTACATATATCATCCGGATATCTTTTACAGTATAGGAGATATAGACAATAAATTTTCAAACTTAAAAGGGCTAAAACTCCTAAATCAGACGAGAGCGACCAAAAATGTTGTTAGAATCAGCGCCAACGCCAACAACTACAAAAGCAATAATAAATTTAAAGAGTTTGTACTGTGCTGAATCTGTTCCAAATTATGGTGTATTAATTAATAAAAATAATGAATAATAATAAGTTATATATACGATCAAATAAAAATGTCTCATAACCAACTACATATTTTACAGCAGGTTTTTCAGCTGCACAGATAATTATAAATTATTGCAACTCTAGATTTTTTTACAATATGTACGTGAAAAAAAATACGCAAGCGAATTCATGGCGCGGGAACAATCCAGTGACAGGAACGAATATTTGTGTAAATATCGTGAAACAAGTCAGTGACAGAAACGAATATTTGTGTGTGAATATCGTGTAACAAGTCAGTGACAGGAACGATTTTTGTGTGTGAATATTGGAACGAAGGCAGTCACTGTCACTGTCACTGGTAAAAATATTTTTTTGTCGCTACAGTGACCAGTGACTTCAAGGTAACAGTGACAAAGTCACCGGTACTGAAATATCGCTCATCTCTAATACATAGCAGCATCTGATCCCTTATTGACGTATTTGCAAACATATTTTGTGGATTTCACCGGATTGCAGAAAACAACATAATTATGTGCATGTGTCTGTAAAAGAGTGACGAGGTCTTAATCTCTCTCGGCTTTGTCTCTCTTGTTACATTTCGATAACCTGAGACTAACCACCTAAAAGGTTCGTTCTTCGGTTTCCCAAATTTAGTCGAGAAGAATATCGTGAAATGATCTGAAAAGAAACATTCTGTGAATACTCTCTATTCTCTTACAATAAAATGATAAGAATTTGAAAGGGTTAAGTCTATGACTTCCGACCTAGCTCTGTTACAAAAAGTGCGAGTTCTACCTTCTTTGCAAATTACTAGATCGGACATAAGAATCACATTCAAGATAGACTCACCTCTCGCATTAATGTCACTACTACCACGCTCGATATGATGTCCATTTGCGTCGCAACCGATTACTAACCTCAATTTCTTGTTGCTGGCAAAGGTCGTTAGCGAACAGAGCGGTTGCGGTGGGGGCTCATTTTATTCATATGGAAGGTATGCAGATGTGAGCAGGATTGATCCTCCCTGCTGGGTCTCGCATACCACCACTGTCGGGTCCGTTGTGCTGTATGGAGGAAAAAGAAAAGCATTAATGTTGTTCTTTCCCAATATACAGGTCCTAACCTTTCCAAAAGCCTCCGGTACCAAAAGACGATACACATGTGACCCCAATCCAGCAGCCTTCTCCCCACCAACCAAGGTTCTTGGATTAGAGGCACATCAATGTCATCTCTGGTCATGACAAGCAGCAGGTCCTGGACCACCCGCATTCGGCGCATCTCCACTACCTGCCCCGTCCCCATCCTCCAGTAATCGGACCTTTACGGTCCCCAATCCGAAGCAGATTACTCCCTTTAATTACCTAGTTCGATCTAGGGTCTCTGGCCTCACCACGAACCAATAATTTCTCCCTGTATTCCTCCTGTAGCATTCCTCCCTGTGTGTACCTTTCTTGCCACCTTGGAGGAAACCAGCTCCTATCTATGTGTCTCTAGCGTAGGGTTTTGCTTCGAAATTAATCTCAGTATTGACGTCCTCGATTCCGGCACTGGAGGGGAAATCCCTAATAGATTACCGGACGGAGCGGGAGGGCAGATCGAGGAAGGACCTCGACTTCCGCGTTCGACCAAAGCTCGCCCAGGCCATACCGCAACCAACAACCCTGACTCCCATTTGCCAACCGGCCCCATGGAAATCCACCTCTCACGCCGTCCACTCGTCTTTTATCATTTCCGCCAGTAGCTTCGCCTCCAGCATCAGCCAGTTCGCCTGCATGATCTTACCGTCGGGGTCTGATCTGTCAACAATAGCTACTTGCAGTTCAGCTTCGGATTTGAAGCTAGCAGCTTGTGGCTAGAAGCAACACCACCGTTATCAGCCCGGTCAGTGTCTGGTCTGGCGTCGCTGTTCGCTTCGCTGTCCGTCATCACCCGTTCCGTCTCCTTATCGTCCAGGCTGATCCTCGGCACGGTTCTGCCACACCTTAATCCGACCCAGAAAAAAAATAGAAGAAGCAAGATAGAGATATAGAAAAGATTCGGAAAAGGAAATAGAAGAGAGGGCGAAAAGGTGGGGGAAATATACCGTCCCCTCCCGCCATTAAAAAAACATAAGCCCATCTTTTGTTATACCCTACACCCGAAGGGATGAGGGTATATTCACTTTGTGCTTCCATTTGTAACGCATTGAAGGAGGCGTGGCAGGTATAGAAAAGTATATATATTCTGGCTCAGAATCACCTCCTGAGTCGATTTAGCCCTGTCCGTCCGTCTGTCTGTCTGTCTGTCTGTCCGTCTGTCTGTGGAAATCACGATTACAGGAGAACGAATGGAGGTATCATCATGAAATTTGGTACGAATATTCTTTGTTATCCTACGCTATTTGGTATTAAAAATCGGACCAGTGCCACGCCTACTTTTTATAGAAAATATGCACTCATCCGTGCTTATAGCTTAATTTCTTAGCTTGTAGACCGAATTTTCAGCTACAATTTTATTTCCGAGTCCACCATCTTAGACTAAAACATATACTAAAAAATGGGCGTGACACTCCCACTTATATACTATACCATATATTAAGGTGTTTAGTACGAAAAACGGTGTTTGTTGTAGATGAGTTAATAGAAAAAAATTTACTCCCTGTAAATTTAAAAAAAGTAGGTGTCACCCGCCCACTTTTTATCACTTCGACAGATAAAAATATGCGGGTGTAGGGTATATGAGGTTCGGCCAGGCCGAAGATAACGCTCTTACTTGTTTTTAAACTTGTTTGGGAAAAAAACAGAATCAGCTGGTCATAAATTGTGTTGCGCATGGAAAAGGCCCAACATTCAAGGATATTTTTAAAAAATCCACTGCTAATTCCCAAAATTGTGGTTGTAGTGCCCAACATAGGCAAAAAAAATGGTTGTTTTTTAAAGTGGCATAGCTCTTAGAGTAGTTTGTAAGTAGTAGTAGTAGTAGTTTGTAAGAATTTTTAATATCTTTTTTCTGGGCAGCCGGGGTAGCCCCTAGAAGTACACACCGGGTTATCCACTACTTACGCTACACCCTGTATATATGTATACAAAAATATATTTAAAAAATTAGCCAAGTCGCTCCAGCCGTTTTCAAGCGATGCGATTACCAACGAACCATTTTGGGTGGTCGCCACCTAGCTCTCACTCTGTCAAAAATCCGTTTCCTTTGGGCCAGAAATATTCGCGGGCATGCGCCTGAAATATACATGCGGGCATCTTGTCTTCTGTAACTATATTGGGGCGTTGTTATACTACGAATATATTAAGTTATAGATTGATATTAAAATGTGAAATGTATCCTACTGATAATAATGTGAAAAACCGGTTTTTGACACTCCCACTTATATACTATACCATATATTAAGGTGTTTAGTACGAAAAACGGTGTTTGTTGTAGATGAGTTAATAGAAAAAAATTTACTCCCTGTAAATTTAAAAAAAGTAGGTGTCACCCGCCCACTTTTTATCACTTCGACAGATAAAAATATGCGGGTGTAGGGTATATGAGGTTCGGCCAGGCCGAAGATAACGCTCTTACTTGTTTTTAAACTTGTTTGGGAAAAAAACAGAATCAGCTGGTCATAAATTGTGTTGCGCATGGAAAAGGCCCAACATTCAAGGATATTTTTAAAAAATCCACTGCTAATTCCCAAAATTGTGGTTGTAGTGCCCAACATAGGCAAAAAAAATGGTTGTTTTTTAAAGTGGCATAGCTCTTAGAGTAGTTTGTAAGTAGTAGTAGTAGTAGTTTGTAAGAATTTTTAATATCTTTTTTCTGGGCAGCCGGGGTAGCCCCTAGAAGTACACACCGGGTTATCCACTACTTACGCTACACCCTGTATATATGTATACAAAAATATATTTAAAAAATTAGCCAAGTCGCTCCAGCCGTTTTCAAGCGATGCGATTACCAACGAACCATTTTGGGTGGTCGCCACCTAGCTCTCACTCTGTCAAAAATCCGTTTCCTTTGGGCCAGAAATATTCGCGGGCATGCGCCTGAAATATACATGCGGGCATCTTGTCTTCTGTAACTATATTGGGGCGTTGTTATACTACGAATATATTAAGTTATAGATTGATATTAAAATGTGAAATGTATCCTACTGATAATAATGTGAAAAACCGGTTTTTGCTAAAGAAATAAATCCCATTTATAATACTAATTGAATTAATAACATCATATTATCATTTTCTAAATCATTATTTGCATTTCTATGTCAAAAAATTATTTTGTGTGTGCGCCTAAATACATTTCACACAATTTTTTTCTCGCCGCAAAATTATTTTGAGTGGGATGTTCCGAAAATATCATAAAATGATTTGATTGGTCAGCTGGGGATTCTCGATTGAGAGCTCGAACATAGCAGTCGTGCAATTTCTTTTTATTAAAAATTAAAACTTTTCTAATTTTTCTCAAACAAATTTTTACTTAAAAAAAAAAAAAAACATTTCTGTTCTTCTTGGAGCCCCATTATTAAATGGAGTCTCATAAAACCGTGTTGAAGGCTATCAGTGTTGCTGATAATATACCTCCGGACAAGACCAAGAAAAAAGGTGCAAAAGTTTCACTAGGACAATGCCTCAGAAACGCTTGCTTCGAAGAAAGTTCTCCAAAAAATGACGACAATCACCAATCCAGCGAACAGCAATGGCCAAAGGTAATTCAGAATTGTAATTCGGAACCTTCACAAGTCGCTTGCGATGAAGATATGTCTTTGGAGGCGCAGCATCAATTAGTTACAATGGAATGCGAGGTTTCTTCCCCAAACAATGATAAGGTGAAATTAAAACGCCGAAGGAAGTCCGGTGATATCGAGGTAGATTTGTCTACTTTCATCAAGCGTCATCAAGAACAGCAGTGCCCAGCATCAAAACATACAAGTTCTCAAAATAGGTTTGCTATTCTAGGAGATTTGAATATTGAATCAGATCCATATGCAATTAAGACCAGTAGCCGTACTGCAACTACAAAGACTTCTTCGCAAAAGGATAACTCCTTCTGCCCACCCATTTTTCTGTATAAAGTCAACATACAAAATTTAGTAAAAACATTAAAAGAAAAAAATGTAATTTTTAAAATTGTTAACAAAAACAGGTATAAGAGTAAGCTATACCTAAAAGATGCATCAGCTCATTCTGAGATGATGCAGCTTCTTAAAGAAAAAAATATAGAATCATACTCCTATACGCCGAAGGAATTGAAACGCATTAGATTAGTTTTACGGGGTCTGTATTACAAATCAGACATTGCAGAGATCAAGAATGCAATTGATTTCTTAGTACCAAATACTGTAGAGTCTGTTTCCAAATTTTCAACAGTATTTTCAAGAAAAAATAACTCTGACACTGGTCTATTTCTGGTAACCTTAAATATAGGAAAGCCCTTGAAAGAGATTACTGGTCTTCGCGCCCTCCTAAACCAAAAAATCTCATGGGAATCTCCCAAAGATATTAAAAAAGAAGTCCAGTGTTGGCGTTGCCAGAAATGGGGTCACATGTCCCGAAACTGCAACAGACCTTTTGCATGTGTTAAATGCGATAAAAGTCATGAGCCAGGGGATTGCCAGTTCGTTTCCAACAGTAGTAATTTGCCTTACTGTGTGAATTGTCAGCAGCATGGCCACCCTTCTAGTTTTAGAGGTTGTTCTGTTTTCCAAAAATATGTTGGCATTAAAAATAAACTAATCCATGAGTCGTCTGAAAGAAAAGCTTTGGCTTCAGCTAACGTTATGAAATCTGTAGCAAATATAAACTTTGTACATCCAAATAAATCTTTTTCAAGCCTTTTTAAGAATCCCGAAGTTAGGTCAAATTCCAAACCTGTTTTGGTTGAGGAATTTTTAAAAATTGCAAAATTATTGTGCAAACCAGAAGAACTTCCTCTCGAAGATAAATTAAAATTGTTCCTCTATGAATACAAAACTCTGTCAACAGCTGATGCAAGAAATCGCTGCATAGATCTGTTGAATGAAGTGAACAAGTCTTATGGTCCATAATTCTCTGAACCTTCTCTCATTTAATGTAAGATCACTTATTGAAGTGAGTCGCAGAATCGATTTATTGAACCTGTTCAATTTTAATAATATTGACATTGCATTCGTACAAGAAACACATCTCAGAGCTGTTCACAAAATCTACCTTAACGGTTATACTTTTCTTCGAGACAATAGTCCTTTAGGAGTTGGCATAGCGTTAAAAAAGTCATTCAAATTTTCGAAGGTTAAAATTAATGGCTTAAATTTTCCAAATCTCTTTATTGAAATTAATTCGGTAGTTAATGGTACTAGTAAAAAATATTTGTTCGGCTCAATTTACATTCCTTGTAACTTTCATCAATCTCAAATATATGATGGACTTTCTTCATTGGCGCATTTTTCACAAAACTTTGATGGGAGATTTATAAGAGGAGACAATGCAAAAAATATTGTATGGGGTGATACTTTTAGCAACTCAAATTGTAATGCACTTTATAATTGGCTTAAACACTTTTCTTTATCTTTTGTAAGATTATCTGATTCTACACCCTCTTACCCGAATGGTTCCTCATATCTCGACCACTTTCTAATTTCTTCAAATATAGTTAATACCTTAAACCCAAATTTCAAAATCTCTAGTCTTCCTACATTTTCGGATCACTTTCCTCTTAAATTAGAGGTAAATTTTACTGAATTTGAAATTCTGATACGTCCTCCTATCAGTTTACTTCCTTTAAAAGAACTAATTGGGATATGTTTCGAAATGATTTAATACAAGAAATTGCAACAAATTCTCCAAATCCTTTCAGAATTAAATAATTTAGAAATCGATGAATTCATCAAACAATTAACCAATTCAATAAATTATATTTCTTCCATCCATTCAGATAATAATATTATAAATGATAAGAAATTTGTTGTCTCGGATAATATTAAAAAATTATTTAAAATTAAATATCGTTGGCAAAAAAATTTGAAAAGTATTTATCATAGGTTTCTTAATCGTTTAAATCCCGACTACCTACTGCTTTCCAAACAAATTCAGCTTTTAAATATTATAATTAAAAGACAAGTAGAATTGGAGCAAACCAAAATTTTTAGTGAAAATAAAAGTAAAATTAAGCCAGGTCCAACGGCTCATAAACAAATTTACAGGCTTATAGGAAAGAAAAAAAATTGTTTTATTAAAAAGCTATCAGTGAACGGTTGTATTATAGAGGAAGACAGTACAAAATTGCAAAAATTAAAAGAGCATTTTTCAAATATATATTTAGGTTCACCACTAAATAGAGACATTTCATTTATTGAGGACACGTTAAATAGGACATTTTCTCAATCTTCTACAAATGAATTCATTTTCGATCAAAATTTATCGGCTCTTAATTCACAAGGTCATTCTCGATTGACGTCTTTGGATGAAGTCACATCCTATTTAAAAAATCTAAACCATTAAAAATCTTGTGGATTAGATAATATCTCCAATTTAATAATTAAAAGACTTCCACTAAAGGCTTTTGAATATCTAACAATAATTTTCAATAATTGCATTAACAATTCGTACTTTCCTGATTCTTGGAAAATTTCAAAAATTATCCCTATTCAAAAAAAACCGAATAACTGTGACATAAATAACTTTAGGCCAATCTCATTATTGTCAAATTTAGGAAAATTTTTCGAAAGAATCATTAGCGCAAAAATGGACCAAGGAACCAATTCCTCATACATTCCAAATTTGCAGTTTGGGTTTAAAAAAGGTCACTCTACTCTAGATGCGTTATTAAAATTTCAAAACGACATAATTTCGAACCTGCGTAATAGTTTTTGCACAGTTGCAATATCCTTGGATATAGAAAAGGCTTTTGATCACGCATTTCACGACGGAATTCTTTTTAAAATGGTCCAAATTGGTTTCAATCCATTTATTATAAAATTGTTCAAAAGTTTCTTTACTAATCGAAAATTTTGTGTCCAATGCGATGGAAATTTATCTGATTCAGGCGAAATAAATTGCGGAGTTCCTCAGGGTTCTATTTCAGCTCCAAAACTTTACAACATTTTCATTTATGATTTTCCTCACCATGGACCGGTGACAGTGCCGGTAACAGTGCCAGTAACAGGCACTTCGACGGGTCTATTATATGCTGACGACTCTCTCCTATACTCTCATAATGAATCCCCGATTATTGCATTACAACAGACAGCACAGCATCTTTCAATGGTTCGGCGTTTTTATGACGACTGGGGAATTAAAATTAACACCTCTAAATGCGAGGCCATTTGCAATAGAAATGCTTCAGGCAAATGTAAGGCCTTTGTAGTACCGGAGAGTAAAGTACTTAATCAGATATTAATTGACTCGCAAATTCCTTTTAAAAGTAATATTAAATATCTCGGTATTAATTTTTATAATCTTCTCAAATTTAATAAACACGCCAGAATTGCGTTAAATAAAGCATATAAAATTTTAGGTTCCCTCTCAAAAATTTTGTGTAACAAAAATTTACCAAAACAAACAAAACTTATGTTATATAAAACATGCATAAGACCAGTAATCTTATATGGTTTTCCGATATGGTTTAGTGTCTCTCCTGCAGTTATTAAAGAGTTTGAAATTTTGGAACGAAAAGTTTTAAGACATTGTATTATAAAATATTTTGAATCTCCCTTAAAACGGTATTCGAACCGTTTCCTTTACTCTGAGGCCAACATTACGCCAATCGGTCTATATGTGTGCGATGTTTTAAAAAACTTCATTAATAGAACCGCCTGTCATGAGAATAGTTGTATTCTTGATATCTTCAACCAACACAGTCTTTCTAGCTGGATAAACGCAGCTTATCTTTCTCCAATCGGCTTCCAAAACGAAGAGCAACCAAATTTTAATACTGATGCTTCTTTGTGTTATATCTTTTTTAAGAAATCGGCACCTGGTGTACACAGGGGTTAACATTTACGGTTAAGTTTGCTCTTATCTTTGTTTTTGCTTCTTTTCTTTTTTTTTTTTTTTTTTTTTTAGTTTTTAATGTATTTTTAAGTTAGAATTAAGTTTAATTATTCTAGTTTAGGAGTTTTAAACACTCGAAAATCTTGTAAGCTCCGGGAGCAAGAGCGTTCTTTCTTTGTGTTATTTATAAATTTTATTTATAAGTCGCCCTTCCTGTTAAGTTTGGTACTGTATTCATTACTACGTAATTTAGACAATACATTTCAGTCTTCATTGTGCTCAAATTTAATTCATCTAACTTAAGTCATTACATTGTTTAAAAAAAAGGCTCAATAAAATTTCAATTGATTGGTCAATTTCAATTGATTGGTCAGCTGGATTCTCGATTGAGAGCTCGAACAAAGCAGTCGTGCAATTTCTTTTTATTAAAAATTAAAAATTTTTCTCAAACAATTTTTTACTTAAAAAAAAAAACATTTCTGTTCTTCTTGGAGCCCCATTATTAAATGGAGTCTCAAAAAACCGTGTCGAAGACTATCAGTATGCTGATAATATACCTCCGGGAAGACCAAAAACAATGACAATAACAACAAGTAAGAGCGTTATCTTCGGCCTGGCCGAAGCTCATATACCCTACACCCGCATCTGTCGAAGTGATAAAAAGTGGGCGGGTGACACCTACTTTTTTAAATTTACAGGGAGCAAATTTTGATATATTAACTCATCTACAACCCCGTTTTTCCTACAAAACACCTTATTATATGGTATAGTATATAAGTGGGCGTGTCACGTCCATTTTTGAGAATATATTTTAGTCTAAGATGGTGAACTCGGAAATAAAATTTTACCTGAAAATTCGGTCTACAAGCCAAGAAATTGAGCTAAAAGCACGGATGAGTGCATATTTTCTATAAAAAGTAGGCGTGGCACTGGTCCGATTTTCCATTTTCCATTTTCCATTTTCAATACCAAACAGCGTAGGATAACAAAGAATATTCATGCTAAATTTCATGACGATACCTCTATTCTAGAGCTGTGCGCGAGCCGTTTTGAAGGCAGCTAGGCACAAATCGGCACGACTGCTGTTTTGTGACTGCCGTATGAAAATCGCAATAAACAGCAACTGCTGTGGTGCCTTTACCCAACCTACATTCATTTTTACAGCTTGTTCGAAAATTTGCAGTTGCTGTTTTAATGTTGATGCATTTCTCTCTCGTTCCTTCTGCTTAATCTCCAAAGGAACGAAAGAAACGCAAACAACTCACCCTCTTTTCCTCCGCTCGAACTCGAAAGGAACGAAAGGCAAGCATTTGCGCCGCTCGCTACTCCGTCGATGGTGCTTTGTTATCACCAGAAGCGTCTGAAAACTAATTAAGAAATTACGAAGAAAAAACATCCCCTCTTTCCCTCCGCCCAAACTCAAAAACCATTCTTATCTATTTTTCCATGTAATTATCGTCTTTTTTTTACTTTGTTTTTGTTGTAAATGGTCCATAAATTGTGGCCCCGAACAAGGATTGAAAACAATGAAAATATGTTCTGCCACATTTTCGAGAAAAATGACAAAAAAAAAAGACACGAAAAAAGGGAGAGCCACGCAATGCTTTTTTTCTAACTAAAAGCCTAGGAGACGGCTGAACGTATGTATGTATTTAATATGTATGTGCATTCCGTGTGTGTATCCTCTCTTATATCTATTTAGCAATTGTTGGCATTAAAACTGTTGTGTCATTTTCGTCTGACAATTTTGTTTTTGTTTCCAGCAGAGCACAAGCAATAAAGGCTATGAGTGAAAATCTGAAATGTTTTATCAATTTTTACTGATAAAACGTTGTGTGTTTTGAAAGTGGTTTTCAAACGGCTTGTGCACAGCTCTACTCTATTCGTTCTCCTGTAATCGTGATTTCCACAGACGGACGGACAGACAGACAGACGGACGGACATGGCTAAATAAAATCAGGAGGTGATTCTGAGCCAGAATATATATACTTTTCTATACCTACCACGCCTCCTTTAATGCGTTACAAACGGAAGAACAAAGTGAATATACCCTCATCCCTTCGGGTGTAGGGTATAAAAAACAGGAACAGAAACGCTTGCTCAAGAATCACCAATCCAGCGAACAGCAATGGCCAAGGTAATTCAGAATTGTAATTCGGAACATTAACAAGTCGCTTGCGATGAAGATATGTCCTTGGAGGCGCATTAGCAGTTAGTTACAATTGAATGCGAGGTTTCTTCCCCAAACAATGATAAGGTGAAATTAAAACTCCGAAGGAAGTCCGGTGATATCGAGGTAGATTTGTCTACTTTTACCACGCGTCATCAAGAACAGCAGTGTCCCGCATCAGAACATACAATTTCTCAAAATAGGTTTGCTATTCTAGGAGATTTAAATATAAAATCAGATCCATACGCAATTAAGACCAGTAGCCGTACTGAAACTACAAAGACTTCTTCGCAAAAGGATAACTTTTTCTGCCCACCCATTTTTCTGTATAAAAAAATGTAATTTTTAAAATTGTTAACAAAAACAGGTATAAGAGTAAGCTATACCTAAAAGATGCATCAGCTCATTCTGAGATGATGCAGCTTCTTAAAGAAAAAAATATAGAATCTTACTCCTATACGCCGAAGGAAATGATACGTATTAGATTAGTTTTACGGGGTCTGTATTACAAATCAGACATTGAAGAGATCAAAAATGCAATTGATTCCTTAGTACCAAATACTGTAGAGTCTGTTTCCAAATTTTCAGTATTTTCGAGAAAAAATAACTCTGACAGTGGTCATTTCTGATAACCTTAAATGAAACAAAGCCCTTTAAAGAGATTACTGGTCTTCGCGCCCTCATAAACAAAAAAATTTCATGGGAACCTCCCAAAGATATTAAAAAATAAGTCCAGTGTTGGCGTTGATAGAAATAGGGTCACATGTCCCGAAACTGCAACAGACCTTTTGCATGTGTTAAATGCGATAAAAGTCATGAGCTAGGGGATTGCCAGTTCGTCTCCAACAGTAGTAATTTGGCTTACTGTGTGAATTGTCAGCAGCATGGCCACCCTTCTAGTTTTAGAGGTTGTTCTGTTTTCCAAAAATATGTTGGGATTAAAAATAAACTAATCCATGAGCTGTCTGAAAGAAAAGCTTTGGCTTCAGCTAATGTACGAAATCTGTAGCAAATGTAAACTTTGTACAACCAAATAAATCTTTTTCAAGCCTTTTTAAGAATCCCGAAGTTAGGTCAAATTCCAAACCTGTTTTGGTTGAGGAATTTTTAAAAATTGCAAAATTATTGTGCAAACCAGAAGAACTTCCTCTCGAAGATAAATTAAAATTGTTCCTCTCCGAATACAAAACTCTGTCAACAGCTGATGCAAGAAATCGCTGCATAGATCTGTTGAATGAAGTGAACAAGTCTTATGGTCCATAATTCTCTGAACCTTCTCTCATTTAATGTAAGATCACTTATTGAAGTGAGTCGCAGAATCGATTTATTGAACCTGTTCAATGTTATTAATATTGACATTGCATTCGTACAAGAAACACATCTCAGAGCTGTTCACAAAATCTACCTTAACGGTTATACTTTTCTTCGAGACAATAGTCCTTTAGGAGTTGGCGTAGCGGTAAAAAAGTCATTCAAATTTTCTAAGGTTAAAATTAATGGCTTAAATTTTCCAAATCTGTTTTTTGAAATTAATTCGGTAGTTAATGGTACTAGTAAAAAATAATACTATATACAGGGTTCGGAAAACGTTTTTTTTTTTATATCGCTCAATTCATATCCCTCACCAAAGATAAAAATTTTTCGATCCTCACTGATAAATATCTTTTTTCATCTACGTTCGAAAAAATAAATATCCCTCACGTTTAAAATAATTTTCATCTTCAATAATAAATATCACTCGGGATGAAAATAATTCTCATCGGCTCCGGGAAATAACGCCCAAATGAAATAAGGCCCAATTTTTTTTTTTATATGAAGATTTGAAATCGTAAAATTTGGGCGTTATTTCATTTTTTGGGGCTTTATTTCATTTTCAATAAAAATTGAAAATGAAATAAGGCCCACTGTGGGCTTTATTTGATTTTGTTGTGGGCTTTATTTCATTTTTTTGTAAAAATTCTAAAATTTCTGAAAATGAAATAACGCCCAAAATTACGGCGTCGACTGAACTTTAATGTGGATATGCAGAACTTTAATGCATGCAGAAAGACGCAGAATAGATGAAGAATTTTCAACAAGGAGATGGTTTCGTTGGCTGAGGGTTTTAATCCCTGCCAGGGCCGAAGGCCGGCATGCAGAAGGACAATTTGCCTGCGCAGAACGACCCTGGATAGAGGAAGACTTTTCAACGTAGGAGATGAACAAATGAACAAAGATGAGCCGAACAAATATATATATTATATATATAGTCAGGGTTCGGAAAATATCCCTCAAAAAAAAAAAAAACTATTTATATCCCTCTCAAAAAAACTATCCCAAAAGATGAAAATTTTCTTTGACTCATGAGGGATTTTTATTTTTTTGAACATAGATGAAAAAATAAATATCCCTCACGTTCAAAATAATTTTCATCTTCAATAATGAATATCACTCGGGATGAAAATAATTCTCATCTTCTCAACGTTTCGATCGGAGAAGATGAAAAAACTTCGTTTGTCGGCAAATAACGAACGCGAGGGATGAATAAACTTCGGGTTTTGGCGAATAGCGAACACAAGAGATGAAAAAAGGCTTCGGGTCGCGTACAAAACGCTCACTGGTGATCGAAAAACTTTGAGCAGGCAAAATTTCGATCTATATGTATAGATGAAAACAAGATCTGTAGGTGAGCGGGAAAATCGTACGCCGGCGGTTTCTGTTCGTTTGCTTCGTTGCTGATGCCATTGATAGCTGGAAAGGAGAGTTTTTCTGTGTGTTTCGTATGAATTTGTTTTTGCTGCGTTTTGTAAAGGATGAATAAAAGTAACTTGCCCATAATGTGCAGTAATAGAAAAAACTTATAAAAGAAATACTTATTTATTAGATTTTAATTTTCTTTATTCTTAAAGTTTTTATATTATAAAATTCTGCATGTAATATATTTCTATTAGAAAATTACTAGCAATTATTGAAACTTATTAGCTAAGCAAAATATGAAGTCCACGGTTGAAGAATACTTTGAAAATAGTTATTGTCAAATATTCTAAACGGAATACAAAAAGTGGTTATTATGCGTATTATTGTTTTTATGTATGTTTCTCTATCCATTTCTAAGGCCACTTTTTTTTTAAATTGTTTTTGTATTTTGTCTATGTTTGCACTGCTGTCTTCAAATGTTTTATTAGGAACTGCTAAATAATGCCGCTTAATGTTTCCGGTATGAAGCGTTTGTATCAGCAACGAAGCAAACGAACAGAAACCGCCGGCGTACGATTTTTCCGCTCACCTACAAATCTTGTTTTCATCTTTACATATAGATCGAAATGTTGCCTGCTCAAAGTTTTTTGATCACCAGTGACCGTTTTGTACCCGACCCGAAGCCTTTTTTCATCTCTTGTGCTCGCTATTCGCCAAAACCCGAAGTTTATTCATCCCTCGCGTTCGTTATTTGCCAACAAACGAAGTTTTTTCATCTTCTCCGATCGAAACGTTGAGAAGATGAGAATGGCTCCGGGAAATAACGCCCAAATGAAATAAGGCCCAATGCATTTTCATTTTGCCAAATTGGGCGTTATTTCATAAAAAAATTAAATAAGGCCCACTTTGGGCCTTATTTCATTTTAAGAAATTTAAAAATTTTTCCGAAAAATGAAATAAAGCCCAAAAAAATGAAATAACGCCCAATTTTGCGATAAATGCTGAAATGCGTTAGCTACGAAGCAGCTGTTGGACTTATTGGACGGGTTAATATTCAAATACTATTCAGCAAGGGGATGGTTTTGTTAGCTGAGGGGTTTAATCCCTGCCACGGCCGAAGCCCGGCATGCAGAAATACACTTTGCCTGCGCAGAAGGACCCTGGATAGAGGAAGACTTTTCAACAAGGAGATGGTTTTTTTGGCTGAGGGTTTTAATCCCTGCCACGGCCGAAGGCTGGCATGCAGAAATACACTTTGCCTGCGCAGAAGGACCCTGGATAGAGGAAGACTTTTCAACAAGGAGATGGTTTGGTGGCTGAGGGTTTCAATCCCTGCCACGGCCGAAGGCCGGCATGCAGAAATACACTTTGCCTGCGCAGAACGACCCTGGATAGAGGAAGACTTTTCAACAAGGAGATGGTTTTGTTGGCTGAGGGTTTTAATCCCTGCCACTGCCGAAGGCCGGCATGCAGAAGGACACTTTGCCTGCGCAGAACGACCCTGGATAGAGGAAGACTTTTCAACAAGGAGATGGTTTTGTTGGCTGAGGGTTTTAATCCCTGCCACTGCCGAAGGCCGGCATGCAGAAGGACCCTGGATAGAGGAAGACTTTTCAGCAAAAAAGATGGTTTTTTTGGCTGAGGGTGTTAATTCCTGCCTCGGCCGAAGGCCGGCACGCAGAAGGACACTTTGCCTGCGCAGAAGGACCCTGGATAGAGGAAGACTCTTCAGCAAAAAAGATGGTTTTGTTGGCTGACGGTTTGAATCCCTGCCTTCCTTCCTTCCTTCCTTCCTTCCTTCCTTCCTTCCTTCCTTCCTTCCTTCTGCATGCCAGCCTTCGGTCGTGGCAGGGATTAAAACCCTCAGCCAACAAAACCATCTCCTTGTTGAAAAGTCTTCCTCTATCCAGGGTCGTTCTGCGCAGGCAAAGTGTATTTCTGCATGCCGGCCTTCGGCCGTGGCAGGGATTAAAACCCTCAGCCAACAAAACCATCTCCTTGTTTAAAAGCCTTCCTCTATCCAGGGTCCTTCTGCGCAGGCAAAGTGTTCTTCTGCATGCCGGCCTTCGGCCGGGGCAGGGATTAAAACCCTCAGCCAAAAAAACCATCTCCTTGTTGAAAAGTCTTCCTCTATCCAGGGTCCTTCTGCGCAGGCAAAGTGTATTTCTGCATGCCGGGCTTCGGCCGTGGCAGGGATTAAAACCCTCAGCTAACAAAACCATCCCCTTGCTGAATAGTATTTGAATATTAACCCGTCCAATAAGTCCAACAGCTGCTTCGTAGCTAACGCATTTCAGCATTTATCGCAAAATTGGGCGTTATTTCATTTTTTTTTGGGCTTTATTTCATTTTTCGGAAAAATTTTTAAATTTCTTAAAATGAAATAAGGCCCACTTTGGGCCTTTTTTATGAAATAACGCCCAATTTGGCAAAATGAAAATGCATTGGGCCTTATTTCATTTGGGCGTTATTTCTCGGAGCCATTCTCATCTTCTCAACGTTTCGATCGGAGAAGATGAAAAAACTTCGTTTGTTGGCAAATAACGAACGCGAGGGATGAATAAACTTCGGGTTTTGGCGAATAGCGAACACAAGAGATGAAAAAAGGCTTCGGGTCGCGTACAAAACGATCACTGGTGATCGAAAAACTTTGAGCAGGCAAAATTTCGATCTATATGTAAAGATGAAAACAAGATTTGTAGGTGAGCGGAAAAATCGTACGCCGCACAGTGGTCCAGAATAGAAATTCATCGGCCAAAAATCTGTAACTTTTGAACGGATAGGAATTTTTGAATGCGGTTTTTTGCAATCGACAGAGAAATGTTGAAATATCTTTGCACTGGCACCGAGATCTATGTAGATGTCTCAGGGTCAGAGCCGTAGGGCTCCAAATTCGAAAAATATTTTAATTTTTTTAAATTTTGGCAAAAAAACGTATTCAAAAGTAAATTCTTGAAACTTTTTTGTACTTATCTATAAATTGAGGATATATTCGTAATGGCTGTGAAGTTTCAAGTGCATCCGTTGAGTTTTTCATAACTTTTTGGCCCCCTGAAAAGGGGTCTATTTTTGGATGCTTTGAAACTAAATATCTGTGCCATTTTTTAAAATTTCCGGTTTTTTTTATTATATTATATGGGGTAAGAGTTTAAAAAAAATGGGGAAAAAAATTTATATATATTTTGAAAAAAAATTTTTAAAAAAAAAAAAATCACGGAAAATTAAAAAAATTATAGCCCAACAGTCGACAACAAAAAAAAATTACATTTTTCTGATAGCCTTTGAGATAACCTTTAATCGTATACCCGGTTTTGTACCCGGCAGACCACGGCCCTAGGCGCTGGAGCCCTCTAAATGGTCTACATTTTTTCTTTTAAAAAAACAACGAAAAATTAAAAAAATTATGGTCGACAACAAAAAAAATTAGATTTTTCTAATAGCCTTTGAGATAACCTTTCATCCTATACCCAGTTTTATACCTGGCAAACCACGGCCTTAGGCGCTGGAGCCCTCCAAATGTAGAATTTTCCAAAAAAGGTTACTTCAGACACTAAATGCATAGGTATTTCTTTTTTTTAACCCCCATTTTTTTTTCTTTATACACTCCTGAATATTACCTGTTAAAAGGTACCTGCTTCAAGGCCAAAAACGAAAATAATAAAATACCTGCGAGGTCAATGTTGCGGTTAATTACAATTTTTATATATTTCTTTATATACGAGTATTATACAATTTTTGTAAAAACAGATTGTAAATATTTTTCTCTTTCCGAATTTTCATTAATATTTAATAGTAACAATTTGGCTTCTGGACTTATATCTGGGTTTTTTGTAGTCCACACATACCGGATACTGGAAATATATGGATCCGATGTGGCTAATAAAATTCCAAAAAGGTCTTCATTTGTTGCTTCTCTACTACATTTTCTAGTGTTATGTTCCCTAAAGAATCTATAATCTTTATTTCTTTTTTCTTGAGCTTCTTATGATAAATCTCCTATTGGCAATAAATGGTGTTGAATAATGCTTTCTCCATGAAACAGAGTTTTGTGGACTGTTGGTGACATATTTCGCCATGGGTACAATTCATTATATTATTTTATAATTTTTGTCCTTAAAGGGCTCGCATTAAGAACTTTTTCGATGATTTCGGCTTTCCGATATTTCCGCTCTGAATGCAACGAGTGTACTAAACTGCGTTTAGCGTCTTCATATTCCAAACTTTCATTAAGATCTTTTAGTTTCCGTCTCTGGGATCTTTTACTGCTCTCTTCAAACTCTTTAGTTGGCCTTCCACGTCCTTCGTTGCTATCTGCCTGATAAATGATACAGAGTTCGCCTTCCATCCACTCCTTTAAACTAGCATACACTTTATTTTTGTTGAAGTAGGAAGACTTGTAGTGTCTAGACAAAATGGACACAAACGAGTTTATTTGTGCTAAAATTTGTTCCTGAATTTTTTTGCTACATGAATCAAATGGTACTTTAATTTTAATATATTCAACTATATCTTGTGCGCTTCTGTTTTTAAAATATACATCTGATAATTCTTTGTAGCTGTATGACTCCATGGCTGAAAGACGCTTGGTTTGATAATGCCAAAAATCTTTCAAATGTTTAATATTTATATAAAAAAAATACATATAAAGAATTGGAATTTTTGAAGAAAATTGTAATTAACCGCAACTTTGACCTTCAGGTATTTTATTCTTTTCGTCTCTCGCCTTGAAGCAGGAACTTTTTAAAAGGTAATATTCAGGCGTAGAAACCGCAACATTGACCTCGCAGGTATTTTATTATTTTCGTTTTTGGCCTTGAAGCAGGTACTTTTAAACAGGTAATATTCAGGAGTATATAAAGAAAAAAAATTAGGGTTAAAAAAAGAAATACTTATGCATTTAGTGTCTGAAGTACCCTTTTTTTGAAAATTCTACATTTGGAGGGCTCCAGCGCCTAAAGCCGTGGTTTGCCAGGTATAAAACTGGGTATAGGATGAAAGGTTATCTCAAAGGCTATTAGAAAAATCTAATTTTTTTTGTTGTCGTCCATAATTTTTTTAATTTTTCGTTGTTTTTTTAAAAAAAAAAATGTAGACCATTTAGAGGGCTCCAGCGCCTAGGGTCGTGGTCTGCCGGGTACAAAACCGGGTATACGATTAAAGGTTATCTCAAAGGCTATCAGAAAAATGTAATTTTTTTTTGTTGTCGACTGTTGGGCTATAATTTTTTTAATTTTCCGTGGTTTTTTTTTTTTTTAAATTTTTTTTCAAAATATATATAAATTTTTTTCCCCATTTTTTTTAAACTCTTACCCCATATAATATAATAAAAAAAACCGGAAATCAAAATTTTTTAAAATGGCGGAGATATTTAGTTTCAAAGCATCCAAAAATAGACCCCTTTTCAGGGGGCCAAAAAGTTATAAAAAACTTAAAGCACTTGAAACTTCACAGCCGTTACGAATATATCCTCAATTTATAGATAAGTACAAAAAAGTTTCAAGAATTTACTTTTGAATACGTTTTTTTGCCAAAATTTAAAAAAATTAAAATATTTTTCGAATTTGGAGCCCTACGGTTTTGACCCTGAGACATCTACATAGATCTCGGTGCCAGTGCAAAGATATTTCAACATTTCTCTGTCGATTGCAAAAAACCGCATTCAAAAATTCCTATCCGTTCAAAAGTTACAGATTTTTGGCCGATGAATTTCTATTCTGGACCACTGTGCGCCGGCGGTTTCTGTTCGTTTGCTTCGTTGCGGATGCCATTGATAGCTGGAAAGGAGAGTTTTTCTGTGTGTTTCGTGTGAATTTGTTTTTGCTGCGTTTTGTAAAGGATGACTAAGAGTAACTTGCCCATAATGTGCAGTAATAGAAAGAACTTATAAAAGGAATACTTATTTATTAGATTTTAATTTTCATTATTCTTAAAGTTTTTTATAATATAAAATTCTGCATGCAATATATTTCTATTAGAAAATTACTAGCAATTATTGGAACTTATTAGCTAAGCATTCATTGAAAGTATTTGTGGTTCGGTTTAAAAAAATTCTGTCGCATTATAATTGCCGATTTTATTATCAACGGACACTTGAAACAATTGAAATACTTAGCTTCTCTGGAAAAAAATTGAACAATTTTTTCTGTACCTTCAGAGCTTCCACATTTCTTTATAAAATATGCTACCTGCTGGCCCTCAAATAATCCTTTTTTATCAAATGTAATTACTGTACGTTGAGAAGTTTTCAAGGCCAATTTCCGATTTTGTTTTTTATTCTTACGTATGCACATGCTTACCCGATCTGGGCCAAAGGATTAACATTTTTGAATAATTATTTTTGTTGCTATCATTCTTTGAGAAAAAATCCTTTGAAGCCAGTCGCTGTGAGAAAAGTCTTGTGCAGTTATAGTGTCGTGTGAAAAAAAATAAAAAATGAGAAGACTCAAGAAATTAGATATTAACAATCTAGTTTAAATTGATGCCGCGCAAAATAACGCAGAATGTTTTATTTGCAAAAGGATTTTACGCTTCATACCGGAAACATTAAGCGGCATTATTTAGCAGTTCCTAATAAAACATTTGAAGACAGCAGTGCAAACATAGACAAAATACAAAAACAATTAAAGAAAAAAGTGGCCTTAGAAATGGATAGAGAAACATACATAAAAACAATAATACGCATAATAACCACTTTTTGTATTCCGTTTAGAATATTTGACAGTAACTATTTTCAAAGTATTCTTCAACCGTGGACTTCATGTTTTGCTTAGCTAATAAGTTCCAATAATTGCTAGTAATTTTCTAATAGAAATATATTACATGCAGAATTTTATAATATAAAAACTTTAAGAATAAAGAAAATTAAAATCTAATAAATAAGTATTTCTTTTATAAGTTTTTTCTATTACTGCACATTATGGGCAAGTTACTCTTATTCATCCTTTACAAAACGCAGTAAAAACAAATTCATACGAAACACACAGAAAAACTCTCCTTTCCAGCTATCAATGGCATCAGCAACGGAGCAAACGAACAGAAACCGCCGGCGTACGATTTTTCCGCTCACCTACAAATCTTGTTTTCATCTTTACATATAGATCGAAATGTTGCCTGCTCAAAGTTTTTTGATCACCAGTGACCGTTTTGTACCCGACCCGAAGCCTTTTTTCATCTCTTGTGCTCGCTATTCGCCAAAACCCGAAGTTTATTCATCCCTCGCGTTCGTTATTTGCCAACAAACGAAGTTTTTTCATCTTCTCCGATCGAAACGTTGAGAAGATGAGAATTATTTTCATCCCGAGTGATATTTATTATTGAAGATGAAAATTATTTTGAACGTGAGGGATATTTATTTTTTCATCTATGTTCAAAAAAATAAAAATCCCTCATGAGTCAAAGAAAATTTTCATCTTTTGGGATAGTTTTTTTGAGAGGGATATAAATAGTTTTGTTCTTTTGAGGGATATTTTCCGAACCCTGACTATGTATATTATATATGTATTTGTTCGGCTCAATTTACATTTCTTGTAACTTTCATCAATCTCAAATATATGACGGAGTTTCGTCTTTGGCGCACTTTTTAACAAAACTTTGATGGGAGATTTATAAGAGGAGACAATGCAAAAAATATTGTATGGGGTGATACTTTTAGCAACTCAAATTGTAATGCACTTTATAATTGGCTTAAACACTTTTCTTTAACTTTTGTAAGATTATCTGATTCTACACCCTCTTACCCGAATGGTTCCTCATATCTCGACCACTTTCTAATTTCTTCAAATACCTTAAACCCAAATTTCAAAATCTCTAGTCTTCCAACATTTTCAGATCACTTCCCTCTTAGAGTTAAATTTCATGGAATTTTAAATTTTTATACGTTCTCCTACTAGTTTTACTTCCTTCAAAAGAACTAATTGAAACATATCCCAATTAAATGTTTTTTAAATTTAGAAATAGATGAATTCATCAAAAAACTTACCAATTCAATAAATTATATATGTTTAATCCATTCAGATAATAATATTATAAAAGATAAGAAATTTGTTGTCTCGGATAATATTAAAAAATTATTTAAAATTAAATATCGTTGGCAAAAAAATTTGAAAAGTATTTACCATAGGTTCCTTAATCGTTTAAATCCCGACTACCTACTGCTTTCCAAACAAATTCAGCTTTCAAACATTATAATTTAAAGACAAGTAGAATTCAAGACAAAGTAGAAACAAGTGTAAATTTTTAGTGTAAATTTGAGTAAAATTAAGCCAGGGTCCAACGGCTCATAAACAAATTTACAGACTTATAGGAAAGAAGAAAAATTGTTTTATTAAAAAGCTATCAGTAAACGGTTGAATTTAGAAGACAGTACAAAAATGCAAAAGTTAAAAGAGCATTTTTCCTAATATATATTTAGGTTCATCACCAAATAGAGACATTTAATTTATTGAGGACACGTTAAATAGGATATTTTCTCAATATTCTACAAATGAATTCATTTTCGATCAAAATTTATCGGCTCTTAATTCTCAAGGTCTTTATATGAAGTCACATTCTATTTAAAAAATCTAAACCATTAAAAATCTTGTGGATTAGATAATATCTCCAATTTCATAATTAAAAGACTTCCACTGAAGGCTTTTGAATATCTAACAATCATTTTCAATAATTGCATTAACAATTCGTACTTTCCTGATTCTTGGAAAATTTCAAAAATTATCCCGATTAAAAAAAAACCGAAAAAGTGTGACATAAATAACTTTAGGCTAATCTCTTTATTGTCAAATTTAGGGAAATTTTTCGAAAGAATCATTAGTGCAAAAATGGACCAAGGAATCAATTTCACATACATTCCAAATTTACAGTTTGGGTTTAAAAAAGGTCACTCTACTTTAGATTCGTTATTAAAATTTCAAAACGACATAATTTCGAACCTGCGTAATAGTTTTTGCACAGTTGCAATATTCTTGGATATAGAAAAGGCTTTTGATCACGCATTACCCGACGGAATTCTTTTTAAAATGGTCCAAATTGGTTTCAATCTATTTATTATAAAATTGTTTAAAAGTTTCTTTACTAATCGAAAATTTTGTGTCCAATGCGATGGAAATTTATCTGATTTAGGCGAAATAAATTGCGGAGTTCCTCAGGGTTCTATTTCAGCTCTAAAACTTTACAACATTTTCATTTATGATTTTCCTCACCATGGACCGGTAACAGGAACTTCGACGGGTCTGTTATATGCTGACGACTCTCTCCTATACTCTTATAATGAATCCCCGATTATTGCATTACAACAGACAGCACACCATCTTTCAAGTGTTTGGCGTTTTTATGACGACTGGGGAATTTAAATTAACAACTAAACGCGAGGCCATTTGCGTTAGAAATGCTTCAGGCAAATCACGCCCTGGCCTTTGTAGTACTGGAGAGTAAAATACTTAATCAGATATTAATTGACTAGCAAATTCCTTTGAAAAGTAATATTAAATATCTCGGTATTAATTTTAAAAAAATCTTCTCAAATTTTATAAACACGCCAAAATTGCGTTGAATAAAGCATATAAAATTTTAGGTTCCCTCTCAAAAATTTTTAGTAACAAAAATTTACCAAAAAAGTAATCTTATATGGCTTTCCGATATGGTTTAGTGTCTCTCCTGCAGTTATTAAACGGTTTGAAATTTTGAAACGAAAAGTTTTAAGACATTGTATTGGAAAATATTTTGAATCTCCCTTAAAACGGTATTCAAACCGTTTCCTTTACTCCGACGCCAAGATTATATTATATGTATGTGTGCGATGTCTTAAAAAACTTCATCAAGTTTTTGCAAAACACAGACTTTTGCAACACAGACTTTCTAGCTGGACAAATGCAGCTTATCTTTCTCCAATCGGCTTCCAAAACGAAGAGCAACCAAATTTTGATATTGATGCTTCTTTGTGTTACAGCTTTTTTAAGAAATCGGCACCTGGTGTACACAGGGGTTAACATTTACGGTTAAGTTTGCTCTTATCTTTGTTTTGCTTTTTTTCTTTTATTTTCTCTTTCTAGTTTTTAATGTATTTTTAAGTTAGAATCAAGTTTAATTATTCTAGTTTAGGAGTTTTAAACACTCGAAAATCTTTTAAGCTCCGGGAGCAAGAGATTCCGTTCTTCCTTTGTGTTATTTATAAATTTTATTTATAAGTCGCCCTTCCCGTTAAGTTTGGTACTGGTATCATTACTAAGTCTTTATTGTGCTGAAATTTAATTCATCTAACTTAAGTCATTACATTGTATAAAAAAATTAAATTTCTTATATGAAATCTCAATAAAATTTCAATTTCAATTGATTGGTCAGCTGCGCTTGTTATTTTGAGTTAGCCGTATGCTGAGTAAATTATTATTTTATAATTATAATTATTATTAATATAATATATAATATATATAATATATATTAATATATTAATATAAATTATTATTTTATTTTATAATTAAAACTCTTTATTCCAAATGAACGAACATTGTCGCATCAATGATTGGCTGTAGGGTATACGAGCTCCGGTCAGGCCGATGTTAACGTTCTTACTTGTTTGTTTTACTAATTTAAAATTAGTATACCCTCCAGCAGAAGTCAAAGCACCCATTACTTCTCCGTTTGAAATGCGTTTAAAGTGTGGCAGATATAGAGAAGCATGCTTAAGTTCTTTGATAATTTGTAGATAGCGAACTCTAATGATAAATACATGTACAAACTAATTTATTCAAAAAACATTCGATGTTTTTGATATTCGATTCCTGGATTTATAGTTAAGTTCTGATAATTTCAGGACTTATAACACCGTTACAGATAGATTTTCTCACCCAAGGCTACGCCTGTATGCCCGTAATGTCAAAAGCTCCACAACAAAAGCAAATTCAAATAAAACAGCAATATATTGAAAGTCCGAACGCAGAAATCGAAGAGTTTGAACATAAATACTGGAACAGTTCTCACGAACAACTGGAACATCAACTGGAGCTCTCAGTCAAACGCCAACAAATGCTTTTATTTCCACAGAGTCATATACAAACACATTACCAACGACATATCCGAAATAATAAGTCCACACGAAAACACGATGATGAAGAAAACGATAGTTGCAGCGATGAGCAGAAATACCAAAACGATATACTAATATTGCACGTAAGTTAACCACCTAAGTTAAAATATAAGTCACAACATACATAATAAAAATCTGCAGCCAGGTGGCAATTATTATGATAAAGCGAATGGCAAAACTATATCGAGTCAACTGCATATAGAACAACAGATAGAAGATCTGCAGCATTATATGTTCCACCGTAGAAGAAATAGCACCAGTAGTCGAAAGGAAAGTAACAATAACGAGCACAAACAAAAGCAGCTAACAACACAATGTAACAACGGTGGCAAAGAAGAGGAAGGCAAAAGACAGGAAGCACAACGAGAATTTTTAATGCCTCTTGACCAAAACGAACTAAGTGATGAACTAAGTGATAACTATTCACCTACTTTCAAATCTGAGGGTGGGAACTTAAGGGACAATGAATGTGTGCCAGATACCAAAAAGCATTTTTCCGATATTGGTAAGTAATTGAACTAATACTATGTTTCTGCTTAGGTGCATTTAATATGTATCAATATTTATTTATTATTAAAACTAAGCTTCAAGCCACGACTATATAAAAAAGATACCACCTAAAAAAAAGTACCACCTATGAAAACAAACGGCACCAAAAACTCTTTGGCCACAACAAGAGCTTTTGTGCTTGTATGCTCTGAGCATTGACCGTATGTGAAGAGCGTATGTGCTCTCACACACCGGTTTTTAGATTCCTATACCACAAGCAGGCACGCATGCGTGGGTTATATTAAATGTCATAACTGCTGATGTTAAACCTCTCGATGCGACCACCCCATCGATAAATGAGATCATTTCAGAGAAGGCATTTGGCCATTCAGCAAATTTACCCGAAAAAGAAAAAAACGTTTTATAAATAAAAGAAGTATCCAAAATGTAAGCAAGAAATATTTAAAGAGCTGAGCTACCATCGTCAATAATGTAAACAAATAAGTTTAAAATGAAAGCTCACTACATTTTATTGCAAGCCGGCTACTTTTAATGTCTGTCTTTGTGATTTATTAATTGGCATTGCAAAACTCAAGCGTATGGGAAACTGGAGCCGCTTGTATTGGAACGGCATTTCAGTCGAAATGATAGGTATACATGGAATAAAAACATCTTCTCCTTTTCCGCATCCAGTTAAAATATTTGCTTCAATGACATAACGCATGTCGGTGTTCCAATTTTTAAGTAGAGGCAATGCGGTGGAACTTCTGGAGGTTGAAGTGAATTGAGAAATTCTGTAGGATAGTTAACCACTTCATTTTCATCCGAAGCCTTAAATGATGTCTATGGATTTGTAGCGGACCAAATCTCCTGCAACTTTTTGTAAAAACTGTATGTTGATGTCGTCTATGGCAGTATTTTTTTTTAACCAGTATGGCCCTTTCTCGCAGCCAGTTATGGTCGAGGAAATAAGAGAGGTCTGGATATACCATTTCTTTCAATTCTTCAATTAATGAAACTTCTGTGCAAACCTCTTGAATATAATTTCGCCTTGTGCATCACTTTTCATGTGACCATTTCCACATCGTAAAATATTTGTTGCAAAATTTGACGCCGATTGGTCTCCATGCAAATGCGCTCTCATGTTTGTAGACAGTGTTAATATTTAGACTTTCTTCCATGAATAAGATTACTTAATACCTTCTTTCACTTCATCAGCTCTTGTTGCTCTAAGTATAACTGGTAGTGTTTGCCTAAAATTTCCTGCCAAAATCAAAGTGACTCCTCCCATTAAGGCCGTGCTTCCTCGAATATCTTGAAGAGTCCTGTTAAATGCCTCTAACGATGCCTTATGTGCCATTGTGCATTCATCCCCCTATAAGTTGGCATTTCCTTAACACTTCCGAGATCCCAGTTGCTTTAGATATGTTGTATGTGAGATTTTCTTTTTTATATAATTCCAATGGAAGCTTGAATGCAGAATCAGCAGTTCTTCCTCCATGCGGAAGTGTCGCGGCGATACCTGACAAAGCCCCTGCAATCGCAATTTGCTGTTCCTAGCGAACTTTTGATAGAAGAAGGTTTATAAGAAATGTTTTTTCGGTTCCTCCTGGTGCATCTAGGAAAAATAGTCCCGGTTTTTGATTAAAAGTGCTGTCAGTTATTTCGGCGCAGGCTAGTATTTGTTGAGGTAATAGCTTTGGCTAATTATTTGAAACTTCCTGACAAGGATCTGTAAGATTGTACGATGTTTCACGCATTAACTCGTGGCCATAAGAGCTAAAGTAAACATCGCATCGTTATATGTACTTAACACCAGGATTTTCACATTAAGCATGGTGCAAAAAATCTTCCGATAAAGCTTCTCGATGTTTAAGCCACAGTGCAGAAGGGTCTGAAACGCCGCAAACTTGAATTAAGATGGCAAACAAATTTCTTAAGCTTGCTGGTGATTGCGAAACAGTTGCATCCGTCAGTGTGGTATTCCATTGTCGTTTTGCGTCGTCTGTTAGAAATCCTTGTTTCAGACACGCTTCTCTGTAGGTGTCGCAAGTCTTGTCTTCTGTCCTTCTCAAATCCTGAAATGAGGTTGATCCTTTTAAGTTAAGGAGCAACATTCGCAAGTAAAAGCACTCATGATTGGTGGGATTAACTGTATATATTCATGCAATAGTTTTGTCTCTAAAGATACCAGAATGGCCATCCACCCAGGTTTCTCGTTTTCTTCGGGCCCATATATTATTTTTTTCATGTGTAAAAGGAGGGAACTTCAGAGTACAACAATGTTCGTGCGAATGAATCCTTCTGGCAAAGTTTAAAAAATGCAGTCAGTGTGGTGTTCTTTTGAGCCTGTTGAACAGCATTTTCAGCAGTAAAATAAACTCGTTGTCGATTTTCCAGGTGTTTTCCAGACTAAGAGCTTTCACTGCTGGTTATGTATCTTCCCAGCTTAAAGTGTGTCACTTCGTCGTTTTAATTTTGATTTTGTAAAGCAAACACAGCAGCATCCTTTGTTGACATTCTCGCAAACATATTTAATGGACTTTATCGAGTTACAAAACTCGACATTAATGTGGGCATTAAAAGCTTTTGATAAGAGCTTTTTATAACAGTAAGGTACAACACATCTGTTATCAATCTCCACTACTAAGCCCTTTTTAATTTTTATTTTGGCTCTATAGCCTCCGTTGTTCGGCCTTCTTCTTCTGCAGGATGGTTCATTTGATGGTTTATTTCCTTCACGTTCAGTTTGTGTTTCTTTCACTATCGTCCTAGGATACCTTTTTGTACATTTTCCAAACACGGAGCTGCAAGGTTTGGGGCTCCGCATGGTCCATTGATCATCGTTCTCCTTATGATGTCATAAAGGATTTCATCTCCTGGATCAGGAAGCTCAGCCGATATAATGGAATCCACTTGATGAAAGTGTAAATTGGTCTGAAGCCACAAAAAGATGTGTATGTGTGTGTGTGGAAGAATTCTTTTTGGCACTCAAATATGTGCATATCACATCACGTCCGGCCAAATATGTTGTACTTTTTTATTAAAGACATCATTTTGACTAACTTCTGATGAAAGACTCTAGCCAGTAAGCCTGGGCGATTTTTTGCAGTCTGACCAAGAAATAGTTCTGCGGTAATTTCCCCCCACTTAGGGTTGCAGGTAAATGTGATGAAAAGATCTGGAGTTCCGTAAGCTATCACTTACGTCATGACGTCTTGGGTCCTTTATGCATATATCGGGGACTTCCGGTAAAGCTTGATCGAAGTATACTGAAATCACTGTTCTCACACTGACTTTGTACCTCGACTACCTGATTTTGTTACTGTTGCACTGTTTTTGTACTTCGAATATGTGGAATTCCGAAATGGTAGCCGTCTTCTTCATATACACAAGTCAATGAGTATTGAAGGACATCGTAAGACCTATGTGTCTTAGTTATACTCTTGAAACTGTTGTTCCGAAACTTTAAAAGAATGTTCCTTTTTCCACACTTATGACTAATGCGACCTCATTGCAGGTAGGCTGGTTGAGTCTCCCCCGATGTTCTCGTTTTGGTTGCTTATCTGCATCAATCAATAACTGCAATTCTGGTAATGGAGAGTTCTTCAGTGCATATTATAAGCTCTGAACGTAGCTGTTTGTGTTGTGGATCATCTCCTGGAGCTGCAGAGTAATATTTATCCTGTGGTCTTTAAAATGACTGCAGCGGAATTCTACTTATTTGTTCATATCTCCGACGAAGAACAGTTGTAAAAATTGTGGATATTGATTTTTTTCAGGTTGATGTAATTCGATTCGATGGTATATTTGACCCAGTACTTTAAACATTGGCGTGAAACCTCCTTTGACGATATTGGCTTCAAAAGACGCAATTTGAAGTGAACCGTTATATGATCTAATCTTCTTTCGGAAATGTTGGTTTTTGCGTTTCGCCTATCCGGTTTCTTTTTTGTCTAACACGCTGAACCCTTATACGTAATTAGTGAAGCTCCTCTGTTTCCCGTTGCCGATTTCTCATTTGTAAGTTGGGATCTTAAACGGGTCTGACGTTGCTTCTCGGCTTCCTCTCTCCGATTTCTGGACTGTATCAACGTCTGTGAACTTCGACGGGCCTGTCTTTGCTCTTTCGTTTCCTCTCTACGGTTCCTAGTTTGTGTTGACAGCGGCAGACTTAGACGGACCTGTTTTGTCTTTGCTCTTTTGTTTCCTCTTCACGGTTCCTATATTTTATAGACCATTTCAAGGAGGAACGGGAATGTCTTTGCTTTACAGTCTCAAATTGCAAAAGTAATCTGAGTGCTCCTGTTGTCCTTGTTTTTTTACTTAAATTAGATTTTGCTCTCATGTTGGTATTTTGTTATAAAATGTATTTTTATACCCTACACCCGAAGGGATGAGGGTATATTCACTTTGTTCACCGTTTGTAAGGTATTAAAGAAGGTGTGGCAGGTATAAAAAAGTATATATACTCTGGCTCAGAATCACCTCTTGATTTGATTTAGCCATGTCCGTCCGTCTGTCTGTCTGTCCGTCCGTCTGTGAAAATCACGATTACAGGAGAATGAATACCTCTTATCGTCATGAAATTTGGTATGAATAATCTTTGTTATCCTACGCTGTTTGGTATTGAAAATGGAAAATCAACCAGTGCCACGCCTACTTTTAATAGAAAATATGCACTCATCCGTGCTTTTAATTCAATTTCGTGGCTTGTAGACCGAATTTTCAGCTAAAATTTTATTTCCGAGTCCACCATCTTAGACTAAAATATATTATCAAAAATGGGCGTGACACGCCCACTTATATACTACATCACATAATGAGGTGTTTGGTAGGAAAAGCGGTGTTGTAGATGAGTTAATAGATCAATATGTGCTCCCTGTAAATAAAAAAAGTAGGTGTCATCCGCCCACTTTTTATCACTTCGACAGATGCGGGTGTACGGTATATGAGCTTCGACCGGGCCGAAGGTAACGCTCTTACTTGTTTTATGTATTGTTCTTTATAGTGTGGCTTGACCGAGTATGTAAGTAAGAATAATGCAGACGTTAAGGTGTTATTTCCTTTTTATATCACAAAATAATATCCAGGTACACTTAATTTCTACTTTAGCAATTTCTGAAGGAACAGCTTACACTTTTTATTACCTACTTATTATGCTCTGTTTTTGTGGATATTAAGTGGTATGTAATAAAAAGTCAGAATAATGCAGATTTGAAGCTGTTATTTCCTTTTTATATCTCAAAATAATATGCAGGTAAACATTTTTACTTTAGCAATTTCTAATGGAACTGCTAACGCTTTTTATTAACTCCTTATTAAGCTCTGTTTTTTTGATATTACAGTAAAAAGGCCAAATACATTTTTTAGCTGCATTCTAACTGCTGTATTTTGGAACAATTAATTAACCCTTTCTATGAAATTCCAATTTCATTGAAGTGGTAAGTTATATAAGTCTTAAATGAATAATTTAGACAGAGACATGAAAAACAAAAGCAATAATAAACTGATCTACCTTAAAAAGTACATAAACAAAAATTACGCATAAAAATATACCCATGCAAATTATCATTTTCCTCATTAAAAAATAAAAGAAATGGGACAGGCTTTTGCTTTGTATGCAAAATTTTTTTTAAACCACGCTGTCAGCATATTTTAAAATCTCATAGAAAGAAAAGTGTCCCAGTCAGGATTTAATTTTGAAGTTATCATCCTTGAAGTTATGTCCTACCGTTCCAATTTCATAATTTTTCCGCAGTTTGACAAAATTATTATAAATGACCTTTTTGTCTTATAGAAAATCATAACACACTCCCTATTGGCAAATTTTGGCAGTTTTTATTAGTAGCTAATTTACTCAAGGAAATATTTAGAAGAAAATAGTGAAAACTACATACATTTTGGGTATCTCGTTCTCAAGTTATGCTATTAGCGATGCATTAAAACGTGTGTAGCATTATCCAATAGCCTATGTCACGGCCATTAGTAATCAAAGCACAATGTTGAAAACTGCATTTTATATGCGAACAATTTTCAAAACTTATCTACGTACTTATCATATTATCTTATCTAGATCTTATCATATCTGCATAAAATCATTTATGGTCATGCGTCATTTATGGTCTATTCTATAAAAAGCTGCACAGCGCCTTCTAGTGAAACATTTGCAAAACTTCATATAGCCTATGGCATATTGTATAGATTGTACAACACAAACTCGAAAACCACATCATAATCGGCCACCCTGTTGCTGAGATATGCATCTTTATGTTATCCTATTAAAAGGTGAACAGCGCCCTGTAGTGCATTTTCAATACCAAACAGCCTAGGATAACAAAGAATATTTGTACCAAATTTCATGACGATACCTCTATTCGTTCTCCTGTAATCCTGATTTCCACAGACGGACGGACGGACATGGCTAAATCGAATCAGGAGGTGATTTTAAGCCAGAATATATATACTTTTCTACGTTGTATACTTTTATACGTTGCAGGAGACCTGCAACGCCTCCTTGATTGTGTTACAAACGGAAGAACAAAGTGAATATACCCTCATCCCTTCTGGTGTAGGGTAGAAAAAAGAGCACAGCGCTCTCCAGCGGAAAATGTTCAAAACTATATATAGCCTATGTCACGACCACTAATAACCACTAATAAAATAAAATTTTAGCTGAAAATTCGGTCTACAAGCCACGAAATTGAATTAAAAGCACGGATGAGTGCATATTTTCTATTAAAAGTAGGCGTGGCACTGGTTGATTTTCCATTTTCAATACCAAACAGCCTAGGATAACAAAGAATATTTGTACCAAATTTCATGACGATACCTCTATTCGTTCTCCTGTAATCGTGATTTCCACAGACGGACGGACGGACATGGCTAAATCGAATCAGGAGGTGATTTTAAGCCAGAATATATATACTTTTCTACATTGTATACTTTTATACGTTGCAGGAGACCTGCAACGCCTCCTTGATTGTGTTACAAACGGAAGAACAAAGTGAATATACCCTCATCCCTTCTGGTGTAGGGTAGAAAAAAGAGCACAGCGCTCTCCAGCGGAAAATGTTCAAAACTATATATAGCCTATGTCACGACCACTAATAACCAAAACACAATGCCGACAACCGCACTCAAATCGGTTGTGCGGTTCTTGAGAT